>OZ012737.1:245314261-245950964 GCA_963859935.3 Lathyrus sativus | reverse complement strand
GTCCACTCGATTCCACTTCTCAGGCAGGTACTTTACAACCTCAATCAAACATTCCGATAAATGCTTTTTCCTTACTCTCTGATGAACTGGTTGAAACTTATAAGAAGAATTTTAGTAAAATATCAGTTATCAAGCAATTTGTGTATTATCTGAAACTGGCTGAACACACACACATTCCAGAAATTGTTGAACTACTTGATTTTCAAATGTTTTATGAGTTCTTAGAGTGTGATATAAAATATAATGAAAACTTGGTCAGGTTATTCTATATCGTTATACATGGCAAATTTTGTGATTTTGATTTCGGTTACAAGATTGGTGGTAGGAGCTTAAAGGTTTATGATAAAGTTTGAAAAGAGTTGTTTAGTATGTATCTTGTTGAGTCTCATCATTTTACCATAACTAACACCAATTTGGATCTGGACTAAGAATTCAAATCTACTCTGAATTCAATGTTGAAGGATCCATATCCTGAAGATATTATTGCTAGTGATTTGTTTCCTAAATCTATTACTACCAGTCGGTTGAAGCCGATTGACAGGATTTTGCAGTGGATTGTAGCTCACATACTCCATCTTAAGAAGGGAGGTTATTTGAGATTTGACCAAGTGTCGCAACTGCGAAAAGGGCCGGCGGAAAAACAGACAAAAGAGTCGCCACCGAACGTTATTTATCCCAAAAAGAAGGAAAGGAAACGATCAAAGAAAACCTAAAAGAACGGGAAAGACAAGGTCATCGCAACCAAATCTTGGGTTCGGGAGTTGGTTACGCAAGGGGAAGGTATGAGCACCCTTCACGTCCGTTTTACTCAACGGGATCCATAATTGTTATCTAATCTATGGGTGAAAGTTATCTAAAGCTACTGCTAAACAGGGGGTGAAAGAGAAAGAAAAGACTCGATAAGACATCACCGCCTTATGCCTATGTATTCCCTCGTGCAATGGGAAAGTCAGAGTCAACGTAGTTCGGGAAACTACAGGTGAAGGGGGGAAGGTTACTCGCCAAGACATTGTCGTCTTGTGCCTACGTATCCTCATCCGGTATGAGAAATCAGAGCAAACGTAGTTTGGGTAACTAGACCACTGGTTGGTTAAGTGTTTTATAAGTGACGTTAAATCTCCATTCCAACAGATAAGGACGATGCCTGTTTGCGGTAGAACGTAAAAACAACGCACTCTTTTCTGAAAATGAGTTTTGAAAGACAATCCCGAAGGATAAAAAGATTTGAATTTTGTTTGTGAATTTTAGTGAAGTGAATTAGGGTTGGTTTGAGACTCACATCGCACCAGAGACTATGACACGAAAGCGAATGCATCACATATCGCCCAAAGGGCATACGCTAAACACTCTAGACAGACGAGGAGAAACCCCCACTCATCATCCCCCAAGTACTGATGGGAAACTAAACCCTAACTGTTATCATACAAAATAGCCATAAGGTCAGGATTAGGAGGGAAACCTACCTAATATTGGCATGCTTGGATTGAAAGTCTAATGTCTCTCCTACCTCTAACTTAATCAGAAATTAAGTCGAGCTAGGAATCCTAGAGGATCATGTGAAAACAGAGGTAAACGACAAGTAAGCACGAAGCAACGCAATCACAGACGACATCAAATTAAATATCCAGGGGAAAATAAAATACAAGTATCGTTAAAGAAAAGTATTCACAAATGCGCTCGAGAACTAATCGAAGCTAAAACCAAAATCAAGAACAAAATTAGTAAGATTAAAAGTCATTCTAGGTCAAAATTAAAATCAAAAGTCTAATTAGGCTATAAACAAAGGATTAGACCTAAGTTAATTAAATTCTGAACTAACTAAAAAAACCTAAGTTAATTAAAAAACTGGATAATCTGCACGTTACCCATGTGGAGGTAACATTCAAACAAACAGGTTGAGTAAAACAATTCATAATAATCAATGTATGACAATTAATGCATAAAAGGCAACATATTCATATTCAACACATTCATATTACTCACATATGCCTCAAAGGTCACAACATCATAATTTATACACAAAGACTCATAAATACAATGCAACACAACTTAATGCATGTGGTACCAATCATCACAACTTGATGGACACTGGGCCATCAACCCTCCATAGATCCCTATCAATAGGATCAAAGCACGTCAAAATACTTCACATCCACACAGTGGGATTGAAGCCAAAGCAATTGAATGTGCATGAATGCATGATGCACATGTCACAATAATAATCCTCACAATACAGCATGTGGTGCATCATCACTCATCCTATTCATCATCATCACATAAATCACATAAAGCATCATATCTCATGTTATCACATAGTTCATCAGCTCATGGTAGTTTCATCATATTAACTCAATCGATACATCACAGGACTATCATAACATCATGTACTCATCACCTAAAACCCACTGTCATACTCATGCCAACTCATCCCAGAAATCCTAGAATCACACATCACGGCATCGCTGCACAACAATCAATTTCGTGAACTTCTGCTACATTCGCTGGCTCGCTCGCTAGGCGAGTCTCGTAGCGATCCCCTTGCTAGCTTGCTCGCTAGGCGAGCCTCTAGAGAATCCTTGTTGGCTTGCTCGCTAGGCGAGTCTTGTAGCGAACCTTCGCTGGCTTGCTTGCTAGGCGAACAGTGCGATGACAGCAACTTCTGCTACGCATCAGAACTGATTTTCACCCAAAAACTCATATGAATCATTCACCCAATGCCCCCAAAGTATCCCTACATCATCCCTAAGGTTATACGACAATAACGGTACAAACTCTATGGTTCATTAGGCTAATCCGGCAACATTTGCACTGCCTAAAACACTACTTTCCTGCAATTGCTCTGAGTGCATCAGAGTTACTCATGTTTGAATATTCCTATTCCTACAGGGTCAAACACACAACTATCCAAGGTTTTTGGCCACAAAGGCCTAAGGTTTCCTTCCTCACAATAATATTCAGTGATTCATACCATAACCCACAATCTTAGAGTTCTATAATCGAATCTCTTAGTTTCCCCAATTCAACTCAGAAACCCTCAAATCCTAAATCCACCATGAATACATCTAAAGGCATACATGGAAAATCATGAACAGAAATACTCCTCATACCTTAGTCGATTCGCAGCTTTCACGATTTCTCTTTGGGACCTTCTGCCTTCAACCTTTCCTTCAAAGCTCTGGCCACACCAAACTTTCACGTTAAACACAAATGAATTCCAATTTCCTCTCTGAACTCTATTTTGTCTAACTTAGTCATGGGCCTCACACATTGGGCTTTTCCCTCATTACCCTTACTAACTTCCTCAAATGCCCAAATTGCCCTTATTTCACTTATATTCCATTTTATTAATAATAATAATAATAATAATAAATTAATATTATATGTTATTAATCAAATAAATATCTGAAAATGCACATTTTTTTTCAATATTCACAAAACCACCAGAAATTCACCGAGACATGAATATTCTCAATTAAATAATTAATTAACATATTCTGATTAAATTTGGGGTGTTACAACCCTCCCCCACTTAAAAGAATTTTCGTCCTCGAAAATTACCTGCAGAAAACAGAGTCGGATACGACTCCTTCATCTGATCTTCATGTTCCCAAGTCCAACTCTCTCCAGCTGGTCCTCCCCGTAATACCTTCACCAAGGCAATCTCTTTACCTCATAGCTATTTCACTTCTCGTTCGTCAATTTGAACAAGAAACAACTCAACAGTCAAATCATCTCGCACTTGTACATCATCCATCTGAATCACATGCGACGGATCTGGAATATACTTCCTCAATTGGGACACATGAAATACATCATGCAAATTCGCGAGCGACGGCGGTAAAGCAATCTGATAGGATACTTCCCCCCACCCTTTGTGAAATCTGATACGGACCAACCAAACACGATGTGAGCTTTCGAGACTTCAAAGCTCGACCAACACCAGTTACCGGCGTGACTCTCAGAAACACATGATCTCCTTCTTGGAATTCAAGTGCTTTCCTCCTCTTATCATGGTAACTCTTCTGACGACTCTGCGATGCTTTAGGGATGTGAGCTTCTGACGACTCTTCTGAAGACTCTGCAATCTTATAGGCTACTTCCCCCCACCCTCTGTGAAATCTGTACTGACCAACCAAACGCGATGTGAGCTTTCGAGACTTCAAAGCTCGACCAACACCAGTTACCGGCGTAACTCTCAGAAACACATGATCTCCTTCTTGGAATTCAAGTGATTTCCTCCTCTTATCATGGTAACTCTTCTGACGACTCTCAGAATCACACATCACGACATCGCTGCACAACAATCAATTTCGTGAACTTCTGCTACATTCGCTGGCTCGCTCGCTAGGCGAGTCTCGTAGCGATCCCCTTGCTGGCTTGCTCGCTAGGCGAGCCTCTAGAGAATCCTTGTTGGCTTGCTCGCTAGGCGAGTCTTGTAGCGAACCTTCGCTGGCTTGCTTGCTAGGCGAACAGTGCGATGACAGCAACTTCTGCTATGCATCAGAACTGATTTTCACCCAAAAACTCATATGAATCATTCACCCAATGCCCCCAAAGTATCCCTACATCATCGCTAAGGTTATACGACAATAACGGTACAAACTCTATGGTTCATTAGGCTAATCCGGCAACATTTGCACTGCCTAAAACACTACTTTCCTGCAATTGCTCTGAGTGCATCAGAGTTACTCACGTTTGAATATTCCTATTCCTACAGGGTCAAACACACAACTATCCAAGGTTTTTGGCCACAAAGGCCTAAGGTTTCCCTCCTCACAATAATATTCAGTGATTCATACCATAACCCACAATCTCAGAGTTCTATAATCGAATCTCTTAGTTTCCCCGATTCAACTCAGAAACCCTCAAATCCTAAATCCACCATGAATACATCTAAAGGCATACATGGAAAATCATGAACAGAAATACTCCCCATACCTTAGTTGATTCGTAGCTTTCACGATTTCTCTTTGGGACCTTCTGCCTCCAACCTTTCCTTCAGAGCTCTGGCCACACCAAACTTTCACGTTAAACACAAATGAATTCCAATTTCCTCTCAGAACTCTATTTTGTCTAACTTAGTCATGGGCCTCACACATTGGGCTTTTCCCTCATTACCCTTACTAACTTCCTCAAATGCCCAAATTGCCCTTATTTCACTTATATTCCATTTAATTAATAATAATACTAATAAATTAATATTATATGCTATTAATCAAATAAATATCCGAAAATGCACATTTTTTTCAATATTCACAAAACCACCAGAAATTCACCGAGACATGAATATTCTCAATTAAATAATTAATTAACATATTCCGATTAAATTTGGGATGTTACAACCCTCCCCTACTTAAAAGAATTTTCGTCCTCGAAAATTACCTGCAGAAAATAGAGTCGGATACGACTCCTTCTCTGATCTTCACGTTCCCAAGTCCAACTCTCTCCAGCTGGTCCTCCCCACAATACGTTCACCAAGGCGATCTCTTTACCTCATAGCTGTTTCACTTCTCATTCGTCAATTCGAACAGGCAACACCTAAACAGTCAAATCATCTCGCACTTATACATCATCCATCTGAATCACATGCGACGGATCTGAAATGTACTTCCTCAACTGGGACACATGAAATACATCATGCAAATTCGCGAGCGACGGCGGTAAAGCAATTTGATAGGCTATTTCCCCCCACCCTCTGTGAAATCTGATACGGACCAACCAAACGTGATGTGAGCTTTCGAGACTTCAAAGCTCGACCAACACCAGTTACCGGCGTAACTCTCAGAAACACATGATCTCCTTCTTGGAATTCAAGTGCTTTCCTCCTCTTATCATGGTAACTCTTCTGACGACTCTGCGATGCTTTCATCTTCTCACGGATTATCTTGATCTTTTCAGTCGTCGCTTGCATAATTTCAAGTCTGAGCACAGCACTCTGGCCTGATTCATACCAACACAACAGAGTCCTACACCTCCTACCATATAAAGTCTCATATGGTGCTATTCCGATACTAGAATGGTAACTGTTATTGTAAGTAAACTCAACCAATAGAAAATAACTATCCCACAATCCTCCTTGATCCAAAACACAAGCTCTCAATAAATCCTCTAAAGACTGGATAATTCTTTCTGTTTGTCCATCTGTCTGCGGATGATAGGCAGAACTCAACCTCAACTTAGTACCTAAAGCTGCCTGCAAACTCTCCCAAAACCTCGATGTAAATCTCGGATCTCTGTTAGACACAATACTCGACGGAACACCATGCAACTTCACAATCTACTCAATATATAATTCAGGAAGCTTCTGCAACGAATAATTGTTCCTCGTCGGCACAAAATGAGCCGATTTAGTCAGTCTATCAACAATTACCCAAATCGAATCATATCCCTACACCGTCTTCGGAAAACTTGTCACAAAATCCATAGAAATGCTATCCCATTTCCATTCTGGAATGCTCAATGGTTGCATCAGACCCGACGGTCTCTGATGTTCAATCTTCGACTTCTGACAATTCAAACAAGCATAAACAAATTCAGCAATTTCCTTCTTCATACCAGGCCACCAAAACAATTTCTTCAAGTCTTGATACATCTTTGTGGCACCAGGATGAATACTCAACCCGCTTCTATGACCTTCTTCAAGAATGCTCTTCTTGATTTCTGGCACATCGGGAACACATACTCTATCTCAGAACCTCATTACTCCATTCTCATCAATCGAAAATCACCTTTGTTACCTTGATTAATCAACGCGAGACGATCCACCAAACTCAAATTAGATCTCTGACCGTTCTGCATCAATACGCCTCCAAGGCCCATCTTCGACGCATCACAATACACCACAAAGGACTCACTCGGATTTGGCAAAATCCATACTGGAGCAGTCGTCAACTTCTTCTTGAGTTCTACAAAACTCTTCTCATAAGCCACATCCCACACATAAGCCTGACCCTTTCGAGTCAACTGAGTCAATGGCAATGCTAACTGAGAAAAACCTTCAATAAACCTGCGATAATAACCAGCCAACCCAAGGAAACTTCGAATCTCAGTAACAGACTTTGGAGCCTCCCACTACAACACATCATCAATCTTCAACGGATCAACAGCAATCCCCCCACTAGAAATCACATGGCCAAGGAAACTCACTTCCTTCATCCAAAACTCACACTTAGACAACTTGGCATAAAGCTTCTTGTCTTTCAAAACCTGCAATACAACTCTTAGATGTTGCACATGCTCTTCTTCAGACTTAGAATATATCAAAATATCATCAATAAACACCACTATGAACTGATCCAAATAAGGATGGAAAATCCTATTCATATACTCCATGAATACGCCAGGTTCATTCGAAACTCCAAACGGCATCACAGTATACTCATAGTGTCCATATCTCATCCTGAAAGCTGTCTTCGGAATATCATCAGGCTTAACACGAATCTGATGATAACCAGACCTCAAATCAATCTTGCTAAACACACAAGCACCCACCAATTGATCCATTAAATCATCAATCCTAGGAAGTGGATATTTATTATTAATCGTCACTTTATTCAACTGTCGATAATCCACACACAATCTCATGCTACCATATTTCTTCTTCACCAACAACACAGGAGCACCCCACGGAGAAACACTCGGTCGAACAAACTTCTTCTCAAGCAAATATTCCAACTGTTTCTTCAATTCCCCTAACTCAGATGCAGACATCCGATAAGGAGCCATCGATACAGGACTAGTGCCCGGTATCACCTCAATAGCAAACTCTACCTCACGCTCAAGAGGTAAGTCATTCATGTCGTTTGGAAACACCTCAGAAAATTCCCGAACAACCGGTAGCTCCACGTCCACTGCTTCACCATCCACTTGGACCGAAGAAAACACAACAAACATCTTATCCTCATCTTCTAAGAGTTCTTTCACTTGTTTAGCAGATACAAACATTAGCTCTCCAACATCGCCCGACTTAGGAAATCTCACAGTCTTACTATAACAATCAATGTGAACATAATGTTAGAACACAGATTGATGTTCAATATATCTTTATGTTTTGATGATAACTCTAATGAAATTTTGTATTAAAAAAATATATACTCTAATTTTGTTCAAGTGTTTTTGTTTTAGATATTAAAATAAATATTCTTATGGAAACAAAAATGCATCTGAACAGTAGTCTACGCAAAGCTCTGAAGCATCAGAAGCAAGTCATCAGAAGACTCTGAGCGCTGCCAGAAGAGACTCTGAAGCAGAAGTTGTAGAAGACTCTGAAGCAGAAGCTGCAGAAGCATCTGAAGCGTAGCTGAAGATTTTGTATGAAGAGTATAAAGCATTGTTTCAGAAGACTCTGAATGTACTTTACGCTGCAAGTACAGAGGCTCTGATAAACAAGTATGCTCTGATCAGATCACTCACGCTGAAGCACTATTGCTGCAACTCTGATATCATTGAATCTGATCTGAAGAACAAGAAGCACATCAGAGGATCTGATGTTGTTTACGTTTGAAAAGATGTCAGCACGTGAATAAACTTGGTACTATTCTCAACGTCCTCTGAAGGTGAGATAATACTTAGAAGGGGGGTTGAATAAGTATGAAAGATTAAAACTTAGAATTAAAACACAATTATTTTTATCCTGGTTCGTTGAACTCAACTACTCCAGTCCACCCTTCCTAGAGTGATTTGCCTTTCTCAACAAGGACTTAATCCACTATTTAATCAAACAGATTACAATAGTAACACCTAAGAACAACTGTTCTTAGTCTTCTCAAGAGCTACTGATTCCAACTGAATCCTCTTAAGGAAATCCTTTACAATCAATGTAAATCTAATACAAGAGTATGAATGCTTCTAAAAAGCTTTTATCACAGCAGTGATATTTCTCTTAAGATTAAGTACAAATAATTCTAAGAATGAATATGAAAGTATGAGAGCTTGAATGTTATAATTTCTTTTCAGCAAAATGTCTAACTGAAGAATTTGGTGGAGTCTTCCTTTTATAGGCAGCTGATCCAAGGAGAGCTGAACATTGAGAAGAGTGTCCCAAAAAGGTCTGAGCCGTTTTGTCTTCACATCAAGTGACCTTTCCTAGAAGAAGAAAGCACAGAAAAATCTTTTTTGTCTGTGTTCTTGTGTCTAGCACAAATGAGGAAAGAGACGTTTGATTTACTCCAACGGATATAATCTTTGAATATTTCTTCTTCAGTTTTCAGCAAGTTCATCAGAATCTGATTGGGTCAGAGTCTTCTAATGATGTTCAGAACTTTGTTGTATCAGAGTCTTCTGCAGCATGTGTGCTTTCAGCGTGTTAATCATCAGAGCATATTTGACACAGAACTTCAGTACTGGCAACTTTAGTACTTTCAGAATCTTCTGTAGAAACTATGCTTTGAAAAAAACTCTTCATACAATATTCTTCTTTGCTTCAGATGTTTTTGCTTTCTTCAGATTCTTCTGGAGCTTCTGCTTCAGAATCTTCTGGAGCTTCTTGCCTCAGATCCTTCTGGAGGCTGCGCTCAGGATCTTCTGTTAACAGCAATCAGAATCTTCTAATGAGTGCATCTGGCGCTTCAGAGTCTAGTTAATTTCTTGTATTCAATTCTAATTTGCTTCTAGAGTGTTAATTTCTTTACTATCTGCAGTAAAAACTCTCAAGCAAATTTTAGAGTATATAATTCTTAAATACAAAATTTCCTAATAGTTATCATCAAAACAAAGAGATATTATTAAGAACCAATTTGTGTTCTAACAATCTCCCCCTTTTTGATGATGACAAAAAGCATCAGAAATTTTGTTTAATTTAAAATATTAGAATTATAACTCCCCCTGAGATGATGAATCTCCCCCTGAGTTAAATACAGATAAGGAATAGAAACTTCCCTTTTGTCTTGAGTAATCTTCAGAGTTAGATCTTGTTTGTTCTTTTAACATTTGAGAGTCAGAATGTCTTACAGATTTAATATTCAGAGTTTGATAGAGGTCAAATGATCTGAGAGACTCAGAGTTTCTTTTATAGAATGTTCTTATCAAATGTTCTAAAATAGTCAGATTAAATGTTAGATAGAATAAATATGTCTGAAGTTTCATTCTGGTGAAGTTATATTAAACAGTTCAGATCTATATTTTCTCCCCCTTTTTTGTCATAAGCAAAAAGTAAAAACTTTAAAATGACAAATAAAAGGAAACAGTAAATTAGATAATTCAATGGAGAAAACTTTGATTCATTCATAAGATCAGATTAAGAGTACATATGCAAACATCAGAAGATATAGCAATAAAGTACATATGCAAACAACAGATGCAAAAAACATTAGAATGAAAAAAAAAATCTAAGAGTGTTTGGACAAAAGCATCTTCAATAGATCTGTAATCTCAGAGGATGATTGCTCTTGCTTGGACATCCACTTAGCCATAGTTTCATTCTTTTGATCTTGCTTTGACATCCATTCTGTCATATCCTCAGACTTCTTATCCTGCTTTGCCATCCAGGACTTGATCTCTGACTGGCCAGCTTCCAGAGCAGCAATCTTATCTTCAAAATCTGGATGTTCTTTCTTTATCTCAGATGAAGAAGTATGATTAGGTTCTGTAGCCTGAACAGAGTCAATTTCCATTCGTTCTGTAGAGTCTGGAGCATTGGAATTAGAAGGAGGGTCTACCAGAGTCATAGCCAACGGA
The DNA here is from genome assembly GCA_963859935.3 of Lathyrus sativus. Taxonomy (NCBI): domain Eukaryota; kingdom Viridiplantae; phylum Streptophyta; class Magnoliopsida; order Fabales; family Fabaceae; genus Lathyrus; species Lathyrus sativus. The sequence continues at coordinate 245,940,290 of OZ012737.1, read as the reverse complement.
TTTTCCTCAGATGCAATGTCAGTAGATTCTGTTGATGATGGAGGAGCATCTGTAAGAAGCAGAGGTTCAGATTTCTTGACAGTCCATAATAGAGTCCTTGCAGCCTCAGCAAATCTGAGCTTCACATCATCAGAACAGATGTTCTTCAAATTTGAGGCCACAGAGTTGAATCTGTTGATGAATCCATTCCAGATGATGTCAGATTCTTTGGCATCCATTGTTGCTGAGCATTTCTTCTGAACAGTACCTAAATACATCTGTATTTCTTGCAAAAAAGTTTGAAATAAATGATCAACATTAAGTCTGGGCTTTGGACGTAACAGAGTTTCCAGAGTTACAGGTTTAGGTTGGGGAGTTGGTGGAAAAATTGATTGTTGGATGGAGATCAGAGGAGGAGGATAGTATGGAATGAAGGGTATCTCAGGAGCTTTTTCTTTTGATCTGATTAAGGCATTTAGCAAATGAGGTTTTGCTCTGGTGTGAAGGGTAACTACATCAAAAGGTTTATTTGAGTAGGTTTGGAAGGCAGATTTGGGTGGTTCATCAGATGCAACATTGTTATCAGATGCAATTGTCAGAGCTGAAGCAACAGCTTTATCAGATTTTGCAGAACAGGATATAGTTGCTAAGGATCCTACATCTGACATAGATTTTATGTAATCAAGAATCACAGATGGAAGGGTCATGGTGAGTTTTGGTTTCAGAGGGTTGATGGGGTCAGATGGTTCAACTCTGCCATAAAAGTCTTTTAGTTTGAAACCATAGGCCAAATTATGAAACAGAGAAGATACTTGGGCACAAGATATAGAAGATCTTGGGTTTGAATTGGGGATCAATATCTCAGATGATGGTTCAGGTGTGGGAATAGGATCTGGAATGGGAGCTTTTGAAGGTATAGTAGGTTCAGGTTGGTTTACCTCAGAGTATTTTTGAGATGGAGAGATTAGAAAATCTGGGTGGAGGTCTGATTTTGAGGAGTTTGAGGAGGTGGTTGGTGTGCAGGAAGTAGAAGATACTTGAAACACCGTTTTTAAGGGTGTGACATCAAGAACTTCTGTCTCAGGGATGTGAGGTTCAGAAGTGTTGGTTTGTTCTGAAGGAATTTCAGATGGTTTGGATGGTTGTTCTGAGGTAGGTGAATCAGATGGGATAGTGATTGGTTATGATGAAACATGTGTGATTTTTGTAGGTTTAGATGCAGTGGGTTCAGATGGTGGATTATTTGATGGTGGATGATTTTCAGAGGCTTTTTCTGGTTGAGATTCTTGTTGTTTTTCTGGTTGTTCAGATGATTTTTGTTGTACAGATTGTTGTGGTTGTTGTTCTGTAGGTTGTTTCTGTGAAGATTGTGTTTGTGGAACAAACTGTTTGATATGGATTTTTGGTTGAGATGATTTTGGTACAGAGACTATTGGTGTTTGAGTGATTTTTGTTGTTGTTGGTGTTGGAATAGAAGTTTGTTTTTGTGGTGATTTTGAACTAGGAGCAGTAACATAAGTAGTTTGTGTTGAGGGTGGTTTTGGAACAGACTTAATATTAGAGTCATTTATAACAATTGTATTTGCAGAAGATACAGAAGATTTAGTACCTTTTATCTTGATCCTCTTGGCTGGTACAGAAGTAGCGTCTTCAGATTCTTTTCTCTTCAAGAGCTTTTTTGTCTTCTCAGCAATCTTGACATTTTTCTGAGCAGGGGCAGGTTCTGCTTCTGGCTGAGTCCTCTTCCTCTGTAGTTGTGCTTCTTCTTCTTCTTCTTCTTCTACTTCTGGTAGGGGTTGTCTTGCTAGCTGAATCACATTTGCAGGAACAGGCTTTCCTTCCTTCTTACATTCATCAATGTACATCACAACTATGTGTCTGGGATCTTCAGCAAAGAACAATGGAAAGTCATCTACAGGAACCCTCTTCTTACTCAGTTCAGACACATTTAGCTTCTTGGGAGTTGTTGTGAGTTCATCAACAATTTTGAGTCTCTGAAGACTTTTAGCATTCAGAGGCTTTCCCATTATGAATTCCAATTCCTCTGTAACTCCAGCAGCGTATAGAGCAGTGACCAAACCATTCTCAGTTAGAAGATCTGAGATCAACCTTCCAAAGGGGATCCAGGTTCTGATCTTATGTCCTTTCTCTTTCACATACTCTCTAGATGCATTTATATGGTTCCACAGATGCATAAACAGAATATATGGAAGATCTACCTTGGTGCTCTGACTGAGGCAATACATGAAATATTCATTATTGACATAGTCTGGAGAATTAGTTGACTTCCTACGATGGATGCATCCCATGAAGATCTTGGCCCAGATCTTATAGTCAGGCTTCAGATCCTTGAATTTGTTAGAAGCTTGACCAGCAGTCATCACTTCTTCATATACCTCATCCATGTCCACACGCCCAGCTGGCAAGTGGGAAACACCATCTGTTTCTTCATATCCAATTAATTTTCTGATCAGATCTTCTGTGATAATGATTTCTTTTCCCAGTACAAAAGATAAGATGAACTTTGGGTAAACTGAGGCATGGATCCAGAATTCTTTCACAAGGAGGGGGTAAACTGGTCTAAAGAGTCTATCAAAGTACTTAACCCATCCTTGAGCACCAATAATAGAACGAAATTCAAAGCCATTTTCAGCAAGTGAATCAAACTCTACCATGGATTCACACAAAACCTCCAACTTCTCAACAGGGGTTAAAAGAGTTCTTTTGGGAGGAGAATAAGGAGCAACACCCATGTTTGCAGAAGTTACTGCAGCCATTGAAGATTGGAATTGAGCAGCTGTTGATGATGAAGTTGCCATTGAAGAATGCTTTGTCACACGCTTAGGTTTAGGGTTTTTATGCAGAGAAAAGAGGAGATGAAAACGCATATAATTTTCTGAGAGTGTGAAAAGTGTGAAAGTGAAGATAAGTCATGTATTTATACTAAAACACTTAGGCATACCATCAGTCAGAATTTGCACGTTTTAACAAGCATTAAATGAAAAGAATAATAATCATTTCAAACATTAATTGCTTCTGACAATTTGGGGGGAAAATCAAGATTTTCACTATTCAAACTTCACCTCAAACGTCTCTTCAGTAATGTACACGCCACCTCTTCAGATTTGGTGTGACTCGTGTTTTCTTGCATGTGTTCTGAAATCTTTTGAGAAATGAAACGTTAACCAACGTTCAGATCTTCTAAGGATTGTTAGTTCAGAGTTTCAAAAAAAAATTAAGCAGAATAAATAAGCAATCAGAAGAAATACTTCAGAGCATTAGGCATTTTTGCATCTGTAAAAATTTGCTTCTGATAAATATCATTCTGGACAAAAATCCATACCAATATTTTTCAGAATAAATTTGAATCTATCTTCAACAAGGGGTTTTATAAAAATATCTGCCCATTGATGATCTGTATCAACAAAGGCTAAATTTATGATTCCCTTCTGAACATAGTCTCTGATGAAATGATGCTTAATTTCTATATGTTTTGCCTTAGAGTGTAAAATGGGATTCTTGGACAAACATATAGCAGAAGTATTATCACAAAAGATAGAAATGTTGCTTTCAAAAATTTGATAATCTTCTAGTTGACTCTTCATCCAGAGCATCTGCGTGCTACATCCAACAGCAGCAATGTATTCTACTTCTGTGGTTGAAAGTGCAATTGTGGGTTGCTTCTTGTTATACCAGGAGATTAGATTTCTTCCTAGAAATTGACAACTTCCAGAAGTACTTTTTCTTTCCACTCTGTCTCCAGCGTAGTCAGCATCACAAAATCCAACTAATTTGAAATCATCAGATTTTCTGTAACAAAAACCCACATTAGAAGTACCTTTCAGATACCTTAGAATCCTCTTGACAGCTGTCAAGTATGATTCTCTAGGACCTGATTGGAATCTAGCACACAGGCAAATACTAAACAATATATCAGGTCTAGAAGCAGTTAGATAAAGAAGAGAACCAATCATACCTCTGTAGAGCTTCTGGTCTACTTTCTTACTTACCTCTTCCTTGCCTAGTGAGCTAGTAGGATGCATGGGAGTCTTTGCCAGCTCACTATCAGACATGTTAAATTTCTTCAGAAGTTCTTTAACATATTTTGTCTGATGTATGTAAGTGCACTCTGGAGTTTGATTAACTTGGATTCCTAGAAAGAATCTGAGTTCTCCCATCATGCTCATTTCAAATTCTGCCTGCATACATGTAGCAAACTCCTTTCCAAGCATAATATTTGTTGATCCAAAAATAATATCATCTACATAAATTTGACAAATTAGAAGATCTTTCTTAATTGATTTACAAAAGAGTGTTGTATCCACTTTGCCTCTGATGAAATTCTTCTCCAAAAGAAAGTTGCTCAATCTCTCATACCAAGCTCTGGGAGCTTGTTTTAAACCATGTAGAGATTTCTTTAGTTTGAAAACATGATCTGGAAATTTTTCATTTTCAAAACCAGGAGGTTGGTGGACATAAACTTCTTCTTCTATAATACCATTAAGAAAGGCACTTTTAACATCCATCTGATACAGAGTGATGTTATTTTGTGCAGCAAATGAAATAAGAAGGCGTATAGATTCTAACCTTGCCACTGGAGCATATGTCTCAGTATAATCAATACCTTCTTGTTGACTGTATCCTTGAGCAACCAGCCTTGCCTTATTCCTTTCAACTTCTCCTTTCTCATTTAGCTTATTTCTGAAGACCCATTTTGTACCAATTATATTGAATCCTTGAGGTCTTTGAACTAGATCTCATACATCATTTCTGGTGAATTTATTTAGCTCTTCTTGCATGGCAATAATCCAATCATTGTCTTGCAGAGCTTCATCTACAAAGGATGGTTCAATTTCTGACACCAGTCCAAATAGTGATGCTTCAGATGATCTTAGAAAGGATCTTGTTCTGATGGGATCATCCTTCTTTCTAATAATGACATCCTCTCGATGAGAAGCTTTAATTCTGGATGATGATCCTCTAATAGTTGATTCTTTAGAAATATTTAGATTATTCATCTGAGAAGTTAAAGGAATAGCATCTGGCGTTGCTTCTGGTTCCTTTACTTGAATTTTGTCTGCTTCTGGAACTTCAGAGTCAATGAAGACTACTTCCCTATCTGTAGAGTTTTCAGACTGCTTTGGCTTTTCAGAGCCAAGATTATCATCAAATCTGACATGAATGGATTCTTCCACAATCTGTGTCTCAGTGTTGTATACTCTGTAGCCTTTAGAGCGTTCAGAATATCCAAGCATGAAACACTTTTGTGCTTTGGAATCAAACTTGTTCAGATTTTCCTTAGTATTTAACATATAGCAAATACATCCAAAAGGATGAAAATATGAAATGTTGGGCTTTTTGTTCTTCCACAGTTCATATGGAGTCTTCTTCAGAAGAGGTCTTACAGACACTCTGTTCTGAATGTAACAGGCTGTGTTGATTGCTTCTGCCCAAAAGTGTTTTGCCAGATTTGTCTCATTGATCATGGTTCTGGCCATTTCTTGTAGAGTTCTATTTTTCCTCTCTACAACTCCATTTTGTTGTGGAGTTCTAGGACAGGAAAAATCATGAGCAATGCCATTTTCAGAAAAATATTTTTCAAAATATTTATTTTCAAATTCACCACCATGATCACTTCTAACTTTTATAATTTTGAAATCCTTTTCATTCTGGACTTGCTTGCAGAAGTCAAAGAACACAGAATGCGACTCATCCTTGTGTTTTAAGAACTTTACCCATGTCCATCTACTATAGTCATCAACAATGACTAATCCATACTTCTTGCCTCTGATGGATGCAGTTTTCACTGGTCCAAACAGATCAATGTGAAGTAGTTCTAGTGGTTTGGAAGTAGAAACAACATTTTTTGATTTAAAAGATGTTTTTGAAAACTTCCCTTTTTGGCATGCTTCACAAAGAGCATCTGAAGTGAACTTCAGATTAGGGAGTCCTCTGACAAGATTAAGTTTATTAATCTGAGATATACGTCTCATATTAATATGGCCCAATCTTCTGTGTCAGACCCATTGCTCTTCATTAACAGACAAGAGGCATTTAACATTTTGAACTTTAAGTTCTGAAAGATTTATTTTATAAATGTTGTTTTTCCTCTTAGCACTAAATAGGATAGAGCCATCCTTTTGACTAATAGCTTTACAACATTTTTGATTAAAGGTAATATCATAACCATTGTCACTTAATTGACTTATGGACAATAAGTTATGCTTTAACCCTTCAACAAGTAAAACATTAGTAATAGAGGGAAGTTTACCATTTCCAATAGTGCCAGATCCAATGATCTTGCCCTTCTGGTTCCCTCCAAACTTCACATCACCTCCAGATCTAAGTTCCAGGCTTTGGAACATAGACTTTTCTCCTGTCATGTGTCGTGAGCATCCAGAGTCCAGGTACCATGACTGGCGTCCTGACCTTGCTGCTAAGAACATCTGCAACAGGAATTATTTTGTTTTTAGGTACCCAGATCTTCTTGGGTCCTTTGGGGTTAGTTGGTTTGTAGGTTTGTCTAAACTTCTGTTTTTCAACATAATGTTTATTCTGACTTGCCTTGGGTTTAAACACATAAGTATTCTTCTCAGAGCTTGTGTGTTTAATGTCATTTAAGTGACCAAATTTAAATTGAGAATACAGAGGTGTCTTCTTGATGAAAAGTTTGTCAACAGATTTTGGATTACTTCCAGATGAAGATTCATATCCAATACCTCTTCTGTTGTTCCCACTAACACCATAGATCATAGAAGCCATCTTGCTTTTGTCTATGCTCTTAATAAGGAATCTCTGAAAGCTAGAGTCATATTTTTCTAAAATGTTTTCACATGACTTAGTCTCAGATTCAGATTCTTGTTGAGTTATTTCAAAGTCATTTTTGATTTTCAGATTAATTTCTTTTTGCTCAACAAGTTCTGTCTTCAGAAGATCAATCTCAGATTCAAGATTGCTTTTCAGCTTCTTGTATTTGAGTTTGATATTGTTATAACTTTTAAGAACTTCTGATAAAACTTTTATAAGTTCTTCTTTAGTAAGTTTGGCCATTACCTCTTCAGCGTCATCATCAGATTCAGAATCTGATTCATATCCTGAGGTTCCTTCCTCCTGATCTTCTGTGCTGGCCATCAGTGCAACATTAGCATATTCTTCTTCTGATTCAGAAGATGATTCAGATTCATCTGAGTCATCCCATGTTGCCATCAGAACCTTCTTCTTTTTGTTAAACTTCTTCTTGGGTTTTTCTTTTTGAAGTTTGGGGCAATCATTCTTGTAATGCCCAGGTTCTTTGCACTCATAGCATACAACTTCTTTCTTGCCAGATCTTCTGTGCCCAGAAGATTCCTTTCTATGATCAGATCTTCTGAAGTTGTTGAACTTCTTTCCCTTGTGCTTCCAGAGTCTGTTGATCCTTCTGGACAGCATGGATAATTCATCTTCTTCAGAAGAAGAAGATTCTTTAGAGCTTTCTTCAATAACCTGCAAAGCTTTAGCAGATTTATTAGATTTTAAGGCAACAGATTTACCTTTTTCTTTCTTCTGAGGTTCATCTTCCTCAAGCTCAATTTCATGGCTCCTCGGTGAGCTGATGAGTTCTTCTAAAGAGATCTTGTTCAGATCTTTAGCCATCTTCAAGGCAGTCACCATTGGTCTCCATCTGGTAGGTAGACTTCTGATGATTTTCTTTACATGATCTGATGTAGAGTATCCCTTGTCCAGAACCTTTAGCCCAGCTGTGAGGATCTGAAATCTGGAGAACATGGTTTCAATAGATTCAGAGTCTTCCATCTTGAAGGCCTCATACTTCTGGATCAGAGCCAGAGCTTTTGTCTCCTTGACTTGAGAGTTTCCCTCATGAGTCATTTTTAAGGATTCAAACATATCAAAAGCAGTTTCCCTGTTTGTAATTTTTTCATACTCAGTATGAGAAATTGCATTCAATAATATAGTTCTGGCCTTGTGATGATTTCTAAAATCTTTCTTCTGAGCATCTGTCATAGATTTTCTGTCTATCTTCTTGCCATTCCCATCTGTGGGATGGACATATCCATCTATGACTAGATCCCATAGATCAGCATCATATCCAAGAAAAAAACTCTCAATTCTGTCTTTTCAGTAATCAAATTTCTCCCCATCAAACATAGGGGGTTTGGTGCTGATTCTGTCCCTTTCTTCATATTTATTGTTAATGTTGGATATTGAATTATCAGCCATTGTAACAAATAAATATATATCAAAGTATTTCTCTCTGGATCTTTACTGTCACTGTTAAGTGGTAGCACACACAGAACCGGAGCTCTGATGCCAACTGAAGGTGAGATAATACTTAGAAGGGGGGTTGAATAAGTATGAAAGATTAAAACTTAGAATTAAAACACAATTATTTTTATCCTGGTTCGTTGAACTCAACTACTCCAGTCCACCCTTCCTAGAGTGATTTGTCTTTCTCAACAAGGACTTAATCCACTATTTAATCAAACAGATTACAATAGTAACACCTAAGAACAACTTTTCTTAGTCTTCTCAAGAGCTACTGATTCCAACTGAATCCTCTTAAGGAAATCCTTTACAATCAATGTAAATCTAATACAAGAGTATGAATGCTTCTAAAAAGCTTTTATCACAGCAGTGCTATTTCTCTTAAGATTAAGTACAAATAATTCTAAGAATGAATATGAAAGTATGAGAGCTTGAATGTTATAATTTCTTTTCAGAAAAATGTCTAACTGAAGAATTTGGTGGAGTCTTCCTTTTATAGGCAGCTGATCCAAGGAGAGCTGAACGTTGAGAAGAGTGTCCCAAAAAGGTCTGAGCCTTTTTGTCTTCACATCAAGTGACCTTTCCTAGAAGAAGAAAGCACAGAAAAATCCTTTTTGTCTGTGTTCTTGTGTCTAGCACAAATGAGGAAAGAGATGTTTGATTTACTCCAACGGATATAATCTTTGAATATTTCTTCTTCAGTTTTCAGCAAGTTCATCAGAATCTGATTGGGTCAGAGTCTTCTAATGATGTTCAGAACTTTGCTGTATCAGAGTCTTCTGCAGCATGTGTGCTTTCAGCGTGTTAATCATCAGAGCATATTTGACACAGAACTTCAGTACTGGCAGCTTTAGTACTTTCAGAATCTTCTGTAGAAACTATGCTTTGAAAAAAACTCTTCATACAATATTCTTCTTTGCTTCAGATGTTTCTGCTTTCTTCAGATTCTTCTGGAGCTTCTGCTTCAGAATCTTCTGGAGCTTCTTGCCTCAGATCCTTCTGGAGGCTGCGCTCAGGATCTTCTGTTAACAGCAATCAGAATCTTCTAATGAGTGCATCTGGCGCTTCAGAGTCTAGTTAATTTCTTGTATTTAATTCTGATTTGCTTCTAGAGTGTTAATTTCTTTACTATCTGCAGTAAAAACTCTCAAGCAAATTTTAGAGTATATAATTCTTAAATACAAAATTTCCTAATAGTTATCATCAAAACAAAGATATATTATTAAGAACCAATTTGTGTTCTAACAATCTCCCCCTTTTTGATGATGACAAAAAGCATCAGAAATTTTGTTTAATTTAAAATATTAGAATTATAACTCCCCCTGAGATGATGAATCTCCCCCTGAGTTAAATACAGATAAGGAATAGAAACTTCCCTTTTGTCTTGAGTAATCTTCAGAGTTAGATCTTGTTTGTTCTTTTAACATTTGAGAGTCAGAATGTCTTACAGATTTAATATTCAGAGTTTGATAGAGGTCAAATGATCTGAGAGACTCAGAGTTTCTTTTATAGAATGTTCTTATCAAATGTTCTGAAATAGTCAGATTAAATGTTAGATAGAATAAATATGTATGAAGTTTCATTCTGGTGAAGTTATATTAAACAGTTCAGATCTATATTTTCTCCCCTTTTTTTGTCATAAGCAAAAAGTAAAAATTTTAAAAGGACAAATAAAAGGAAACAGTAAATTAGATAATTCAATGGAGAAAACTTTGATTCATTCATAAGATCAGATCAAGAGTACATAGGAAAACATCAGAAGATATAGCAATAAAGTACATATGCAAACAACAGATGCAAAAAACATTAGAATGAAAAAAAAATCTAAGAGTGTTTGGACAAAAGCATCTTCAATAGATCTGTAATCTCAGAGGATGATTGCTCTTGCTTGGACATCCACTTAGCCATAGTTTCATTCTTTTGATCTTGCTTTGACATCCATTTTGTCATATCCTCAGACTTCTTATCCTGCTTTGCCATCCTGGACTTGATCTCTGACTGGCCAGCTTCCAGAGCAGCAATTTTATCTTCAAAATCTGGATGTTCTTTCTTTATCTCAGATGAAGAAGTATGATTAGGTTCTGTAGCCTGAACAGAGTCAATTTCCATTGGTTCTGTAGAGTCTGGAGCATTGGAATTAGAAGAAGGGTCTACCAGAGTCATAGCCAACGGATTTTCCTCAGATGCAATGTCAGTAGATTCTGTTGATGATGGAGGAGCATCTGTAAGAAGCAGAGGTTCAGATTTCTTGACAGTCCATAATAGAGTCCTTGCAGCCTCAGCAAATCTGAGCTTCGCATCATCAGAACAGATGTTCTTCATATTTGAGGCCACAGAGTTGAATCTGTTGATGAATCCATTCCAGATGATGTCAGATTCTTTGGCATCCATTGTTGCTAAGCATTTCTTCTGAACAGTACCTAAATGCATCTGTATTTCTTGCAAAAAAGTTTGAAATAAATGATCAACATTAAGTCTAGGCTTTGGACGTAACAGAGTTTCCAGAGTTACATGTTTAGGTTGGGGAGTTGGTGGAAAAATTGATTGTTGGATGGAGATCAGAGGAGGAGGATAGTATGGAATGAAGGGTATCTCAGGAGCTTTTTCTTTTGATCTGATTAAGGCATTTAGCAAATGAGGTTTTGCTCTGGTGTGAAGGGTAACTACATCAAAAGGTTTATTTGAGTAGGTTTGGAAGGCAGATTTGGGTGGTTCATCAGATGCAACATTGTTATCAGATGCAATTGTCAAAGCTGAAGCAACAGCTTTATCAGATTTTGCAGAACAGGATATAGTAGCTAAGGATCCTACATCTGACATAGATTTTATGTAATCAAGAATCACAGATGGAAGGGTCATGGTGAGTTTTGGTTTCAGAGGGTTGATGGGGTCAGATGGTTCAACTCTGTCATAAAAGTCTTTTAGTTTGAAACCATAGGCCAAATTATGAAACAGAGAAGATACTTGGGCACAAGATATAGAAGATCTTGGGTTTGAATTAGGGATCAATATCTCAGATGATGGTGCAGGTGTAGGAATAGGATCTGGAATGGGAGCTTTTGAAGGTATAGTAGGTTCAGGTTGGTTTACCTCAGAGTATTTTTGAGATGGAGAGATTAGAAAATCTGGGTGGAGGTCTGATTCTGAGGAGTTTGAGGAGGTGGTTGGTGTGCAGGAAGTAGAAGATACTTGAAACACCGTTTTTAAGGGTGTGACATCAAGAACTTCTGTCTCAGGGATGTGAGGTTCAGAAGTGTTGGTTTGTTCTGAAGGAATTTCAGATGGTTTGGATGGTTGTTCTGAGGTAGGTGAATCAGATGGGATAGTGATTGGTTATGATGAAACATGTGTGATTTTTGTAGGTTTAGATGCAGTGGGTTCAGATGGTGGATTATTTGATGGTGGATGATTTTCAGAGGCTTTTTCTGGTTGAGATTCTTGTTGTTTTTCTGGTTGTTCAGATGATTTTTGTTGTACAGATTGTTGTGGTTGTTGTTCTGTAGGTTGTTTCTGTGAAGATTGTGTTTGTGGAACAAACTGTTTGATATGGATTTTTGGTTGAGATGATTTTTGTTGTTGTTGGTGTTGGAATAGAAGTTTGTTTTTATGGTGATTTTGAACTAGGAGCAGTAACAGAAGTAGTTTGTGTTGAGGGTGGTTTTGGAACAGACTTAATATTAGAGTCATTTATAACAATTGTATTTGCAGAAGATACAGAAGATTTAGTACCTTTTATCTTGATCCTCTTGGCTGGTACAGAAGTAGCGTCTTCAGATTCTTTTCTCTTCAAGAGCTTCTTTGGCTTCTCAGCAATCTTGACCTTTTTCTGAGCAGGGGCAGGTTCTGCTTCTGGATGAGTCCTTTTCCTCTGTAGTTGTGCTTCTTCTTCTTCTTCTTCTTCTACTTCTGGTAGGGGTTGTCTTGCTAGCTGAATCACATTTGCAGGAATAGGCTTTCCTTCCTTCTTACATTCATCAATGTACATCACAACTATGTGTCTGGGCTCTTCAGCAAAGAACAATGGAAAGTCATCTACAGGAACCCTCTTCTTACTCAGTTCAGACACATTTAGCTTCTTGGGAGTTGTTGTGAGTTCATCAACAATTTTGAGTCTCTGAAGACTTTTAGCATTCAGAGGCTTTCCCATTATGAATTCCAATTCCTCTGTAACTCCAGCAGCGTACAGAGCAGTGACCAAACCATTCTCAGTTAGAAGATCTGAGATCAACCTTCCAAAGGGGATCCAGGTTATGATCTTCTGTCCTTTCTCTTTCACATACTCTCTAGATGCATTTATATGGTTCCACAGATGCATAAACAGAATATATGGAAGATCTACCTTGGTGCTCTGACTGAGGCAATACATGAAATAGAGCTGTTCATTATTGACATAGTCTGGAGAATTAGTTGACTTCCTATGATGGATGCATCCCATGAAGATCTTGGCCCAGATCTTGTAGTCAGACTTCAGATCCTTGAATTTGTTAGAAGCTTGACCAGCAGTCATCACTTCTTCATATACCTCATCCATGTCCACACACCCAGCTGGCAAGTGGGAAACACCATCTGTTTCTTCATATCTAATTAATTTTCTGATCAGATCTTCTGTGATAATGATTTCTTTTCCTAGTACAGAAGATAAGATGAACTTTGGGTAAACTGAGGCATGGATCCAGAATTCTTTCACAAGGAGGGGGTAAACTGGTCCAAAGATTCTATCAAAGTACTTAACCCATCCTTGAGCACCAATAATAGAATGAAGTTCAAAGCCATTTTCAGCAAGTGAATCAAACTCTACCATGGATTCACACAAAACCTCCAACTTCTCAACAGGGGTTAAAAGAGTTCTTTTGGGAGGAGAATAAGGAGCAACACCCATGTTTGCAGAAGTTACTGCAGCCATTGAAGATTGGAATTGAGCAGCTGTTGATGATGAAGTTGTCATTGAAGAATGCTTTGTCACACGCTTAGGTTTAGGGTTTTTATGCAGAGAAAAGAGGAGATGAAAACGCATATAATTTTCTGAGAGTGTGAAAAGTGTGAAAGTGAAGATAAGTCATGTATTTATACTAAAACACTTAGGCATACCATCAGTCAGAATTTGCACGTTTTAACAAGCATTAAATGAAAAGAATAATAATCATTTCAAACATTAACTGCTTCTGACAATTTGGGGGGAAAATCAAGATTTTCACTATTCAAACTTCACCTCAAACGTCTCTTCAATAATGTACACGTCACCTCTTCAGATTTGGTGTGACACGTGTTTGCTTGCATGTGTTCTGAAATCTTTTGAGAAATGAAACGTTAACCAACATTCAGATCTTCTAAGGATTGTTAGTTCAGAGTTTCAAAAAAAAATTAAGCAGAATAAATAAGTAATCAGAAGAAATACTTCAGAGCATTAGGCATTTTTGCATCTGTAAAAATTTGCTTCTGACAAATATCATTCTGGACAAAAATCCATACCAATATTTTTCAGAATAAATTTGAATCTATCTTCAACAAGGGGTTTTGTAAAAATATCTGCCCATTGATGATCTGTATCAACAAAGGCTAAATTTATGATTCCCTTCTGAACATAGTCTCTGATGAAATGATGCTTAATTTCTATATGTTTTGCCTTAGAGTGTAAAATGGGATTCTTGGACAAACATATAGCAGAAGTATTATCACAAAAGATAGAAATGTTGCTTTCAAAATTTTGATAATCTTCTAGTTGACTCTTCATCCAGAGCATCCGTGTGCTACATCCAACAGCAGCAATGTATTCTGCCTCTGTGGTTGAAAGTGCAATTGTGGGTTGCTTCTTGCTGTACCAGGAGATTAGATTTCTTCCTAGAAATTGACAACTTCCAGAAGTACTTTTTCTTTCCACTCTGTCTCCAACGTAGTCAGCATCACAGAATCCAACTAATTTGAAATCATCAGATTTTCTGTAACACAAACCCACATTAGAAGTACCTTTCAGATACCTTAGAATCCTCTTGACATAATTTTTATTGCCATAATCTTTTCTAAACCCTTATTCAACCCCCCCCCCCCCTTCTAAGTGTTTTTCTCACCTTCAATTGGCATCAGAGCTCCGGTTCTGTTAGTGCTCTCACTTCACCGTGAACAGAAAAGATCCAGTTGAGAAAACTCTTGATATATTTTGGTTGATACATTATAGATGAAGCTTCAACATCCAACAACAACAGATATGAGGACAGAGATAGAATCAGCACTAAACCCCTATGTTTGATGGGGAGAAGTTTGACTACTGGAAAGACAGAATTGAAAGCTTCTTTCTAGGATATGATGCTGACCTTTGGGATTTGGTCATTGATGGCTATGTTCACCCCCACTGATGGGGATGGCAAAAAGATAGACAGAAAATTTATGACTGAAGCTTAGAAGAAAGAATTCAGGAATCATCATAAAGCAAGAACCATACTACTAAATGCTATATCTCATACTGAGTATGAGAAAATTACTAACAGAGAAACAACATTTGGTATGTTTGAATCTTTGAAGATGACTCATGAAGGGAATTCTCAAGTCAAGGAGACCAAGGCTCTGGCGCTGATCCAGAAATATGAAGCCTTCAAAATGGAGGAATCTGAATTTGTAGAAGTTATGTTCTCTAGATTCTAGATTCTCACAGCTGGCTTGAAAGTTCTGGACAAGGGTTACTCCACTGCTGATCATGTTAAAAAGATCATCAGAAGTTTTCCAATCAGATGGAGACCAATGGTCACTACTCTGAAGCTAGCAAAGGATCTGAACAAGATCACGCTGGAGGAACTGATCAGCTCTCTGAGGAGTCATGAGATTGAACTAGAAGAAGACAAACTCCAAAAGAAAGGTAAGTCAGTTGCTTTAAAGTCTAACAAATTTGTTAAGGCGTTGCAGGTTATAGAATAAAGTTCTGAAGAATCTTCTTCTGAAGAAGAAGATGAATTGTCCCTGCTGTCCAGAAGGATCAACAAACTCTGGAAGCATAAGCAGAAGAAATTCATAAACTTCAGGAAACCAGATCAACATAAAGAGTCTTCTGGACACAGAAGATCTGGAAAGAAAGAGGTTGTCTGTTATGAATGCAAGGAACCTGGGCACTACAAGAATGAATGCCCAAAGCTTCAGAAGGAGAAGCCAAGAAGGAAGTCTGATCATAAAAAGAAAGTTCTGATGGCAACCTGGGATGATTCAGATGCATCTGAATCTTCATCAGACTCAGAATCAGAATCAGGCTCTGAGGAGGTATTTTCTAAACTTTCTAGAGCAGAACTTATTGAGAGTTTATCTGAAATGTTGGAAAACTATAGTAAGATTAAGCTCAAATACAAGAAGCGTGAAAACAGTCTTATATCTGAGAATGATCTTCTGAAATCAGAAATTGTTGAGCTTAAGGCAAACAATTTGAAAATTAAAAATGAATTAGAAAAAGCTCAACAAGATTCTGAAGTTGAAACTAAGTCAAAATCTAAAAATATTTTAGAAGAATATGACTATAGTTTTCATAGATTTCTGGCAAGAAGCCTAGAGAGAAGCAAGATGGCTTAAATGATCTATGGTGTAAGCAGAAATAACAAGAAGGGTATTGGATATGAATCTTCTTCTGAGAAAGATTTAAATCCAACATCTGTTGATAAACTAATCATTAAGCATATTCCTCTGTATTCCACTTTTAAGTATGGTCATCTTAATGATATTAAACACACACGTTCTAGTCAGAACATTCCTGTGTTTAAACCTAAAGTTAGTCAGAACAAAATTGCTGTCAGAAGACAGAAGTTCAGACAAAACTTTAAGGCAACTAACCCTAAAGGACCCAAAAAGATCTGGGTACCTAAAGATAAAATAATATTTGTTGCAGACATCTTTAGCAGCAAAGTCAAAACACCAATCTTGGTACCTGGACTCTGGCTGCTCGCGTCACATGACGGGAAAAAGGTCTATGTTCCAAAGCCTGGAACTTAGATCTGGTGGAGACGTCAAGTTTGGAGGGAACCAGAGAGGCAAGATAGTTGGCTCTGGAACTATTGGCAATGGTAATCTTCCTTCCATTTCTAATTTCTTACTTGTTGAAGGATTAACACATAACTTATTGTCCATAAGTCAATTAAGTGACAATGGTTATGACATAATCTTAATCAAAAATGTTGCAAGGCTGTCAGTCAAAAGGATGGCTCAATCCTATTTAATGGAAAGAGGAAGAACAACATTTATAAAATCAATCTTTTAGAACTTAAGGTTCAGAATGTAAAATGCCTTCTGTCTATTAATGATGAGAAATGGGTCTGGCACAGAAGATTGGGGGATATTAGTATGAGACGTATATCTCAGATTAATAAACTCAATCTGGTCAGAGGACTTCCTCAGTTGAAGTTCAACTCAGATGCTCTTTGTGAAGCATGTCAAAAAGGAAAATTTTCAAAATCTTCTTTTAAAACTAAAAATGTTGTTTCAACCTCAAGACCATTAGAGTTACTTCATATTGATCTGTTTGGACTAGTGAAAACTGCATCCATCAGAGGCAAGAAGTATGGATTAGTCATTGTTGATGACTACAGCAGATGGACATGGGTGAAATTCCTAAAACACAAGGATGAGTTACAGTATGTGTTCTTTGACTTCTACAAACAAGTCCAGAATGAAAAAGATTTTAAAATTGTCAAAGTCAAAAGTGATCTTGGTGGTGAATTTGAAAACAAATATTTTGAAAAATATTTTAATGAAAATGGCATTGCACATGATTTCTCCTGCCCTAGAACTTCTCAACAGAATGGAGTTGTAGAGAGGAAAAATAGAACATTGCAAGAAATGGCCAGAACCATGATCAACGAGACTAATCTGGAAAAACATTTTTGGGCAGAAGCAATTAACACAGCTTGCTATATTCAGAACAGAGTGTCTGTAAGACCTCTTCTGGAGAAGACTCCCTATAAATTGTGGAGGAATAGAAAGCCCAACATTTCTTATTTCCATCCTTTTGGATGTGTATGTTTTATGTTGAATACTAAAGAGAATCTGAACAAGTTTGATTCCAAAGCACAGAAGTGTTTCATGCTTGGGTATTCTGAACGCTCTAAAGGCTACAGAGTATACAATACTGAGACATAGATTATGGAAGAATCAATTCATGTTAGATTTGATGATAAGCTTGGCAATCAAAAGCCAAAGAAACTTGTTAATTCTGCAGATAGAGAAGTAATTCTCACAGACTCTGAAGACTCAGAGGCAGAAAAGGCTCAAGTGAAAGAACCAGAAGCAACGCCAGATGCAACTCCATTGGCTGCTCAGATGAACAATTTGAATATTTCTGAAGAACCAAATGTTAAGGGATCATCATCCAGAATCAAAGCCTCTCACCCAGAGGATGTGATAATTGGGAAGAAGGATGACCCTATCAGAACAAGGTTTTTCCTCAGATCATCTGCAACGTCACTTTTTGGGTTGGTGTCTATCATTGAACCAACTTCTGTAGATGAAGCTCTGAATGATAATGAGTGGATACTTGTTATGCAAGAAGAGCTAAATCAATTCACCAGAAATGACGTTTGGGATCTGGTTCCAAGACCAAAAGGATTCAATATTATTGGAACTAAATGGGTCTTTAGAAACAAATTGAATGAGCATGGAGAAGTTGTAAGAAACAAAGCAAGGCTAGTTGCTCAAGGGTATAGTCAGCAAGAAGGAATTGACTACACAGAGACTTATGCTCCTGTGGCCAGAAGAGGAAGTTTATGTTCATCAACCTCCTGGCTTTGAAAATGATAAATTTCTAGAACATGTTTTTAAACTTAAAAAATCACTCTATGGTTTAAAACAAGCTCCTAGAGCTTGGTATGAGAGATTAAGTAATTTTCTTCTGGAAAAGAATTTTATCAGAGGCAAAGTGGATACAACTCTCTTCTGTAAATCATTTAAGAAAGATTTGTTAATTTGTCAAATCTACGTAGATGATATTATATTTGGATCTACCAATATTATGCTGGGAAAGGAGTTTGCTCTGTCTATGCAGGCTGAATTTGAGATGAGCATGATGGAAGAACTCAGATTCTTTCTGGGCATCCAAGTCAATAAAACTCCAGAATGCACTTACATACATTAGACTAAGTATTGTAAGGAGCTTCTGAAGAAGTTTAACATGACTGAAAGCAAATCAGCAAAGACTCTAATGCATCCCACAAGCACTCTTGGAAAGGAGGAGGTAAGTAAGAAGCTAGATCAGAAGATCTACAGAGGTATGATTGGTTCTCTTCTGTATCTGACTACTTCTAGACCTGATATTCTATTCAGTGTTTGTCTGTGTGCCAGATTCCAATCAGATCCTAGAGAATCTCACTTAACAGATGTTAAGAGGATTCTAAGGTATCTGAAAGGTACTACTAATGTGGGTTTGTGCTACAGAAGATCTGATGATTATAAATTAGTTGGATTTTGTGATGCTGACTACGTTGGAGACAGAGTTGAAAGAAAAAGTACTTCTGGGAGCTGCCAGTTTCTTGGAAGTCATCTGATCTCTTGGTTCAGCAAGAAGCAACCCACTATTGCGCTTTCAACAATAGAAGCAGAATACATTACTGCTGCTGGTTGTAGCACTCAGATGCTCTGGATGAAGAGTCAGCTAGAAGACTATCAGATCCATGAGAGTAACATTTCAATCTTCTGTGATAATACTTCTGCCATATGTTTGTCTAAAAATCCTATTTTACACTCTAAGGCAAAACATATAGAGATAAAACATCACTTCATCAGAGACTATGTTCAGAAGGGAGTTATCAGTTTAAACTTTGTTGATACAGATCATCAGTGGGTTGATATCTTTACAAAACCCCTTGCTGAAGATAGATTTAAATTTATTCTGAAAAATATAAGTATGGATTTCTGTCCAGAATAAAATGTTTATTAGAAGAAAATTTTCTCAGATGAAAACGTTTTAACTCTGAAGTATTACATATATTTACTTAATTGTTTATTATTTTATTCATTTGTATGCAAATCTGAACTAACAAGCCTCAGAGGATCTGAACGTTGGCTAACGTTTCATTTCTCAAAGAAGTTTCAAAAGCACATGCAAGCAAACACGTGTCACTCTAGATCTAAAAAGGAGGAGTGCACAATACTGAATTGACGTTTGAGGTACTGCTTTAAATATTTGGTTTCTCGTTTTCCCCCCAATTTGTCAGAATCATTAATTGCTTGAAATGATTATATTCTTTTCATTAAATACTAAGTGGTAAGCGTGCTGAACGTGTGACTCTTGTGTGCCCTAATTTCTTCTATAAATTCCACAACTTTACACATTTCACACTTTTCACTCTCACGAACACCTTTGTATGCATTTCTTCTTGTTTCATTGTTTTCATCTCTCTCCCAAACCCAAAACCGTTCATAACCCTAAAACTCTCTCAAGAACAACAATGGCTACTTCTTCATCAACTTTTCTCAGTTTCAATCTTCCATGGCTGCTGTCTCATCTTCCAACATGGGTGTTGTTGCCTTCAAGGTACCTATTAGAACATTACTCACACCTGTTGACAAACTGGAAATCTTGTGTGAATCCATTGTTAACTTTGAATCTTTTGTTGAAAATGGGTATGATCTTCGTCCCATTATTGATGCTCAATGCTGGACTAAGTTCTTTGATAGGCTAATGGGACCAGTTTATCAACGTCTAGTAAAGGAATTTTGGATACATGCTACCACTTACCCTAAGTTCATTGTCTCATATGTTCTGGGTAAAGAAATCATCATAACTGAAGGTCTAATAAGGAAGCTGATAGGTTATGAAGAAACTGATGGTGTTACAAATCTGCCAGCTGGGCGTGTTGATATGACTGACGTGTGTCGCTTGCGCGAAAATAAGGTGCCGGCACAATAGAAGAGTCGCCACCTTTCGTTATTTATCCCTCAGAGCGGGAAAGGAAATGATCGGAAAAACCTTACGAAAAGGGGTAAGACAAGGTCATCGCAACCATTGTCTGCATTCGGGAGTCGGTTACACAAGGGGAAGGTATTAGCACCCCTCACGTCCGTCGTACTCGACGGGATCCACGCTTGTTGTGTTTACTTGGACGAGTTGGTTTTATTCTATCTACCTATCAAGGCTGGCTGAAAAAGAAAAGAAAATGACTCGGCAAAGCGTTGCACTTTATGCCTACGTACTCTCATCAGAGAATGAGAAATCAGAGTCAACGTAGTTCGGCCTACGACGGGTTATGGGGGGAAGGTAGCTCTCCAAGACATCGTCATCTTGTGCCTACGTACTCTCAACAGGCATGAGAGATCAGAGCTTACGTAGTTCAGGAAACCACGGTTTATTTCCTGTCTTTTACGAAAGAAGTGTTTTTTATTGTGTTTGCGTCGCATGTCACCCAAAGGGTACCATACTAAACATCTAGACTGTGGAAAAGAAACTCTCCCACAATCCTTTCTCAGATAGCTTAAGGCTCGTAACATACGAAAGAAATCATTCATGATTACTGTATCTTAAACTGTTTTGAGATGAGAAGAGAACAGGCCCAACTAGGAGGGAGACTATCAAGTCCTACTGTTGTCATGTCATGGATTCATCCTATGGTCAAGGTCTGAACAGGGAACTCTTAGAAGTTGTCATGCATAGGTTTCAACCTAAAGTTCTATCATCAATTCCTTATCAAAGGAAATGAGAGTCCTAAGGGATCATGTCAATGATACACCAAAACAGACAAAGCATCAGCTTAACAGTAAAATGCATGCAATGCAAGTGAGTGAGGAAATGTGTGTGGGGCTTCAGCCTCCACAAGCTCATCTCAACCTCAAGCCAGAATGGATAACAGTAATCATAATGAAAAGTAAAACATGCTATCAAGCAAAATACAGTAAACTGCAATCATACAGATAAAATGAGATAAAATGCCATCAGACAAACAAAAAACCTGGGCAAGGGAGCTGGGCTCTATCGAATACCCGCAAGCAAAGCCACACAGTAACAATACAAGCAGAGGGAGCAACTCAACCTCTAGTGCAATCATGCTCCTAGATTCTACCTATTCTAGATATGGACTTATTCTAATGCATCAAACAAGTCAAACAAAACACATCAATACAGAAAAGAAAACAGAAGAAAGCAGACCAACTTCTCTCAACTTCAAGCTTCAGCTCTTCCAACAGCAACTCAGTCTTCAGACTTCAATCACTCTTGACAAATATCAATTTGCTTTTCCAGGATTCAACCCTTCAACATAAGTTTCAACTTATCTTCTCCTTTAAGCTTCAGCTTCTTGATCAGCTCCACCTTCAGGCTTCACCCAATCTTCAGGGGTCTTCAAGTATCAACTTGCTCTTGTTGCTCTTCAAGCTTCAGCTGGAATGGCAATACTCAAGGATTCATCCTCTTCTATACTCTTCAATGAAGTCTTCATCTTCACACTCAAGCTCTGCATCTCTCAAGATAAAGATAATCAAACTAGAGGAAATCACTTACTGGATAAGCTGGGGATATTGAACTGCTTATTGACCACCAAAGGTGACCTATAAGGGCTCAACATCAAAGGAATGGTTCCCTCAGAAGTTCTACTTCCTAGGTACAATCACTTATCCCTCCAAAGGAGAGAGGTGTATACCATGGAAGGACTTTGAATCACCGGGAGGGATGGAGGTGAAAGATACCATCCATGTTTAAGAAAGAAGTTATTTAAGTTTAAACTCTTCCTAATCCCTAACCCTAAAACAATCAACAAAACAAATAAGATCAAGCTCTCAAGCTCCTCAATCCATCTTCTAGTCTTCTACTATGCTCGTCAATGCTCCTCAGAACAAAACCAAGCAATACCAAGCTCTCCAAGCCCATCAAGCAAAGCAAACACAAATACAAGCCCACAAGGGCAACACAAACAATCATCATATACAAAAATCATCTAAAAATAGTATACTACTATACTAAATCCTAATATAATTTCTAAGGGATCCTACATACCTACCCTTATATGTCCCATAGTCTAATTTGACCTAGAAACCCAAATTTCTAATGTTATTGTGCACCTATGTTGAAGTTTGACCTAATTCTACACAACCTAATGTCATCTAACCAAAACTAACCTAAAATTCATCACAAAATTATGAAATAAATCCAGGGGGAAGCTAAAACTTATATCTAACTATCCTAAAAATAATGGCCTAAAAATGTTAAGGGAACTACCTAAACAAAATTCTACAAATTCATGGATCAACATAAAAGAAATAAAATGCAATAAAAGTAGAAAATATACAAAAAATATCAAAAGTGCATAAAAGGAAAATATTTTTATTTGATAATTTTCTAGACATGAATATGAAGTGGGAGAAAAAATTCCCATTAAAAAATCTTTAATTTTCCATTTATTATGATTTTTCAAAGTTTGAAATAAAATGGAAGAAAATAAAATGAAATATGAAGGGAGGTGGTGCAGATAGCAAGTATATCTAGTGTAATGCGCGCATGGGCCCAGAATGGGGGGTTCAGATAGTAAATGCGCTAGGCCCAAAGTCCACTCAGAAAATCAATTAATAAATCATGAATAAAATGAAAAGGGAACGGTGCAAATAGAAACCAAATACAGTTCAAAATCTAATTGGGCCATGATTGGGGGTGTGGGTAGTGAAAGATCACTTAAGCCCAAGAAACCACCGTTTAATGAAACGGTGCGTTTCACTTGTTCTGAATTCCCTCTCAAAATGCAATTGAATCGTGGCCAATGGATCCAGAAATAGTCAATGGGTCAGCTCCTCATCCAACGGCCATGAACTCGTCTTCAACCTCTAGCTAGGGTTCCAAGGAGACTCCATGAAAATGCAGAGCTTCAAGCTCTTTCTTCTTCAAACACGAACTCCCTCAATTCCTCATGGAAATGGAAATTCAAGACCCTATCCTACTTAGAATTTTATGCTGAATCCAACCATGATCTCAAAATCAACTGAATTCTCCTAAATCACTGAACCCGATCCAAGATCCAAAATGAACTCAAACTTCCATCTCAACAATTCTTGCAATTAACTACCTCAGATTAATCACCAACTCACACTGATTGATTCTTGATGTCTAGTTCATTCTATATCTCAATATAACACGAGTTCTTGGTCATCAAAGAAATGGGGTCCATAATTCAATCTTCACCAATTGATCCCTAACCCTCCAAAATCCATCACCCAGGTGTCTCTAACCTTTCTACACTAACAAACTAACCTAATTATGCATAAAACATGATGTAATGAAGAATTTGCAAACCTGGTTAATCTTGATGAACAGATGATGAAATCCTCTAATTCAGACCTTGAAACTCTTCAGAAAGTTTCCTTAGATGCCAATCTTGCTACTGTTTGCAACAAATTTGATGGAGGAAGCCTCCATCTCAGAATTCGATTCTGACTTACTACCTTGAAAGTTTAATCACCAACTCTTCAATTCACCATGGATTTGCTCTCAATTCAATCTGCACAGCTTCACTATGATCTATGGAATGTGTTTGAATGGAAAGAATGAATGGAAATGAAGAAGAATGAAGAAATGAAACTTGACTTGCAATGGAAGATTCTTGATCTCACTCTCTCTTCTCTGCACCAACTCTCACCAACCTTGCATCTGAGCAAGTTATACATGTTGTATAGAGTGGTTTAGAATCATCTAGAACCATCTAGGACCATCCAATGAGTATTTGAACTTCTCATGTCATGACATTTTGATTTCAATTTTCCTTATGTGCTATCTCATGCCAAGCCTCTTGTAACCTTTGATTCTGACATGAAATTCTCCCCACATGAGATTTATGAGGTGTTACAATGCATAACCAACTTGCTTATTGAGTTTTGTGGAGTTTTACTTTGGTACCTTAAGATGCAAGTAAGCCTTTTCCAAAGCAGCCCTAAGATCTAAGCCTCAAATCAAAATTATGGCTGAACCATTGTTCTTAGAATGTCATTTGGAGTCAAAATGACCTATTATATGACATGGTTTGGATGTATAACTTGTGATTTCCAATTTTCAATTTCAACTTATTTAACTTATGCCTCCATTTTAGGCCATTTTTATCACTTTTTGATACAAGCCCTTTAAACATCTCATGAACTCCCTACTAGCCTTAAAACATCATTCTAAGAAAGTTTGATGTTGAAGATTTTTCCATTTGAAGCTTGGAAATAGGAGATATGGCCTTATGCTTGAAATGACCTATAACCTCCAAATGACCAAAATGCCCTTGACTTGCCAAAGCCATAAGTTGAGTTCTACAAATCTTATCAAGGACTTCTAGTACTCTATAGAAAGCTAAGAAGATTCTCTACAACATTCATGTTGACCAAGAGTTCATAGGAATCATCCTACTAGGGCAAAAGTGGGATGCAAGTAGGGTGACTTTCAAGGACCCAGATTCACATACCTCAGATGACCTGTAATTTGTCAAAGTCATAACTTGAGCTCTACAAATCCTATCAAGGACTTCTAGTACTCAAATCAAAGCTAAGAACAAGCTCTACAACATTCATGTTATGGGGAAGATGAGATGACAATCACATCTTGAGCTACACTGCCTTGAAGATAGAGATCAAACTAGGGGATTTTACATTGTCAATCCTTAGAAACCCTAGATTAAAAATTCTCAAACTCCTCAATCATGATGAGTTGGTCTAGGAATCATCCTTATAACACTTCAATGCATCATTCCATGATCACATGGCTCTTTGGATTAGGTCTCAATCCTCTCCAAATCATCAATTGACCTAGGGTTGACCCAGTCAAACCCTAATTCCACCACTCATGGCTGAATCTTCTGAATTCTTGTACAATGACCTCTCTAGGATTCATGATGGCTCTCAAGACATCTCACAAGCTTTATCAAAGCTTCAAGTCCATCCTCATAGTCTCAGAATCATCTGAGGAGCTCCCACAGCTCTCAAGTTATGAGGCACATAGCCTTGGTTTCAACCAATCTCTCTGAGGATCTCTTGAGTTCTCTGACAAAGGTATCAACCTTTAAACACTTGAATAACCTTCTTGGCTAGCTTCAAAGTCTCATATAACTCTTGATAGGTAAATAAATGTTGGTCAAATTTTGGGGTGCAACAGCTGCCCCTATTCAAACGGCTTGAACCTGACTGGGTGAAGAGCGAACGGCTCTCAGCCAATCAAGGTGCGAGACCGTTGAATACCGATAAACCCAGAAATTTGCCAACTGCACGAGTACACGGTACTCCGTCGGGAACAAATCTTCGAACACTGAAATAACAGCTGCACAGCAACTAGCTGGAGACATACTGATCTGAACCTTGTCGTCAGTTATCCACATTAAATTCCTCTGACATTGCCATCAGACACCTGACCCCGCCGTCAGGCATTCATGAAAATAAAGCGTCTGACATCGCAGTCGGACAACCAAAACACCCAACATCGCCGCTGGAAAGCTAAATCACCTGACATCGCCGCCAGAAACAAACATCCAACATCACCGCTGGAGAACTAAAGAATCTGACATCGCCGCCAGAAACAAACATCCAACATCACCGCTGGAGAACTAAAGAATCTGACATCGCCGCCAGAAACAAACATCCAACATCGCCGCTGGAGAACTAAAGAATCTGACATCGCCGCCAGAAACAAACATCCAACATCACCGCTGGAGAACTAAAGAATCTGACATCGCCGCCAGAAACAAACATCCAACATCGCCGCTGGAGAACTAAAGAATCTGACATCGCCACCAAAAACAAACATCCAACATCGGCGCTGGGAAAACAAAATCACCTGACATCGCCGCCAGAAACAAACATCCAACATCGCCGCTGGAGAACTAAATCACATGACATCGCCGCCAGAAAAACATAACTCTGAGAAACACCAGACATCGCCGTCAAGTACTCACAATAATCTGACTTCGCCGTCAACTCTCAACATCGTCTGACCTCGTCGTCAGGGTGAAGAAACTCCATTGGGGAATTGGTCACACGATAACCGGTAATACATAGTCGATCATGCCATCAGGCATTCAAAGAACACTGTCGGGCATCAGCCGGACTTCATCAGCAAGTCGGGAATAGAATTTTTGGTCAATCATGAGCCAACTGGGAATATCTAAACCTTTGCCATCAGGCACTCCGCATCAGCTGAGAGAACTGCTTCATTAAGACGGTCAGACTTCAATCATGGAGTCTTCAAGGGAGGTTTCAACTTCGCCGTTAGAAACCTGTTGGGGATGCCGCTGGGGATTCTGGAGAACTATCAAGTAACTCCGCTCTGGGGGTCCAGAAATCATTCTGGGGGAATCAACTCTGCTGAGGACTTCAAGAATCATCTTGGACAAATAACTCCGCCAGGGACTTCAAGAATCATCTTGAACCGATAACCATTCTGGAGATTTCAGGAATCATCCTGAGCGAACACTCTGTTGGGGATTTCAAGAATCATCCTGAACTGAAGACTGGGGACTCGAAGCATCAACTTGAGCAACCAACTCTGGAGACTGCACTGGGTACTTAAGAATCATCTTAAGAAAACGACCCTGCTGAGGAATTCAAGAATCATCTTGAACCAAAGACTTCGTTGGGGATCCCAAGAATCATCTTGAGCAAGCGACTTCGTTGGGGAGAATGTCAAGAATCATCCTGAGCAATCAATTCTGCGGCGGAACACCTGCAAAACAAGAACGGTAATAACCTAGATCATGTTTATTATGCATATGCTTCGGCAATGGCGCAATGCTCCACACGGTGGAAATGTTATGCGTTTATGATAAATGCTATGCAATCATGCACAATGATGCGATCCCGTCAGCAAAATAAATGCCGAAGGGAGAATCCTCCTGTCAAGGAGAACGAACTACTCAGATAGAGGAATCATCCTGCTGAGGCGAACATGGTCACGCCAATCTCAATTGGACTCTGCAGGGGGCTCAACTTCAGTTGACTGCTGCAGGGGAAACAACTTCAGTTGATTGCTGCAGGGGAACGAAGCTCTACGAGAACCCGGACCTGCTGAGGGAAAGCGATGTCAATTGCGGGAATAAACTGCGTGGTCGTCTCGGCTACTTCTCTGGAGATAACGACTCTGTGGGGAAACAACTTTGCTGGAGACTTCAGTCTAGCACCATCAGTTGCGGCATACTTCGGCGTACTAATAGTTTCCTACGAAACCTACACTTGTGACCCGGTGCTGGGGGATGAACACATGCTTCGGCGCCTGACTCAGCTGAGGGGATGAAGTTCCTTCAGGACGTATCTGGTTGGGGAGAGAATCATCTCTGCCTGGGGAGACATATCAATGCTTATGATCTCACGTTCAGACTCTGCGGGGAGAGGCTGCTGAACTCTGCTGGAGAAGGAGGAATCGTCCTGCTTCGGGATGCGCACGGCGCTCTGTCTGGAATATGCTACACCTGTAACAACACAAACAAACAGACGAGATACCCTTCTCAAAGGGACCTAGCAAGGTTATTATCTCGTGACAATATTCGAGTAATTAATTGTTTCAACAATCAGTGGCCTAGGCCAGTAAGTTTATGTATGCGCATTTTATCAAAAACATCGGCGTTCTTTCTCGCAAACAAAACAGATAAATGCTAAACAGACAAACAGAATTGCTGAATAGTATACATTTTATTGATAACGAACCCCTGAATGGGTAAAAATGTTTTACAACAGATGCAAGCTCCTGGAATGAGGAAGCTGCGCAAAAATAAAACATAAATATACATCAGTATATACAAATTTCGGCAACAAGGCGTAGACGAACACCATGAGTTGATCCCTCTATGACCCACTCGACTTCGATACTTCTCCGACGCTTCAGCTTCGGAAGAGATTGATTCAGATAAACGGCCCTCAGATCTTCCGAACCACTAAACAAAGAAAGTTCACACGCGGAACGCAGTCATTTGCTTTTTCAAATCCCTAACTTTTGCGTGAACCGCCCTTTACGGGTTTTCAGTTCACCGGGATACCCTTTTTTGCCGAAGCCGCCCAGTGTAGGTTTTCGACTTCGCGGGTGTACCTTTTTCAATTTATATCCCTAATTTTTGCCCGAACCTTTTATTCTGTTTTTGGTTCGCCGGGATGCCCCATTTTTGCCTGGATTCTCTTTTTTTGTCCAGCGGGTCACTTTCAAGCAAAGTATTTTTTAACTGCGTCCGCATTCACCGGGGATGCGAAATCTTCACCATCCATCGTGGATAACAACAAAGCTCCCCCCGAGAAGACCTTGCTGACGACGTACGGACCTTCGTAATTAGGAGTCCACTTGCCCCGGTGATCGGAGTGTGGAGGAAGAATCTTCTTCAGGACGAGATCACCCGTCTGAAAGCTTCTAGGACGCACCTTCTTGTCATAAGCTTTCTTCATTCGGTTTTGGTACAGACGACCAAACGCAATCGATGCTAACCTCTTCTCGTCCATCAGGCTGAGTTGGTTCAGACGATTCGTAATCCATTCTGCCTCGTCGAGTTTCACATCAACCAAAACTCGTAAAGAAGGGATCTCCACTTCTAACGGCAGGACAGCTTCCATACCGTACACCAAGGAGAAAGGAGTTGCCCCGATCGACGTACGTACCGTCGTACGATAACCGTGCAATGCAAATGGCAGCATCTCGTGCCAATCTCTGTAGGTCACCACCATCTTCTGAACAATCTTCTTTATGTTCTTGTTGGCCGCTTCAACGGCGCCATTCATCTTCGGTCGGTAAGGAGATGAGTTGTGGTGTTCAATCTTGAAACTCTGGCACAGCTCCTTCATCATCTTGTTATTCAGATTCGAACCATTATCAGTAATGATCCGCTCGGGAATTCCGTAACGACAGATGATGTCCCTCTTTATGAATTTAGCCACCACCTGCTTGGTCACATTAGCGTACGAGGCTGCCTCCACCCACTTGGTAACGTAGTCAATGGCTACTAAAATGAAGCGATGACCGTTAGATGCAGTGGGCTCGATCTTGCCTATCATGTCGATGCCCCACATGGAGAACGGCCACGGGGAGGACATGACATTCAACGGGCACGGCGGCACATGAACTTTATCAGCATAAATCTGGCATTTATGACATCTCTTCGCGAACCTGAAGCAATCAGACTCCATCGTCAGCCAGTAGTATCCTGATCTCAGGATCTTCCTCGTCATAGCATGCCCACCGGCGTGCGTACCAAATGTGCCTTCATGGACTTCTTCCATGAGCATACTCGCCTCTTTCTCATCTACACATCTGAGTAGCACGAGATCGTGGTTTCTCTTATACAAAACTCCATCAGGATTGAGATAAAAATTGCCAGACAGCCTCCTCAGAGTCTTCTTATCCTGGGTTGACACACCCGCAGGATACTCCTTAGTCATAAGGAAGGTCTGGATGTCATGGAACCATGGCTTACCGTCGGCGGCTTCCTCGATTGCAAAGACGAATGCCGGTCTATCAAGACGGGAAAGTACAATTCTTGGAGCCTCATTCCAAAAATTGACTTTATACATCGAAGCCAACGTGGCTAAGGCATCAGCCATCTGATTTTCTGCTCTGGGTACATGATGGAGTTTCACTCGATCAAAGAACGGAAGTAGCCTTCTGGCATAATTCATGTACGGCACCAAATTCGGTTGACGAGTCTCCCACTCCCCTTTAATTTGGTTGATCATAAGCGCTGAGTCACCATATACGTCTAGATTCTTGATTCTCAAATCAATTGCCTCTTCTAGACCCATGATGCATGCTTCGTACTCCGCCTCATTATTGGTGACTGGAAACGTCAGTCTCGCAGTAAACGGGATGTGGGATCCGTGGGGAGTCGTGATGATAGCCCCGATGCCACTTCCATAGGAATTAACCGCCCCATCGAATATCAATTTCCACTGGGATTTCCTATCTGGCCCCTCGTCGGGCAACGGCTCATCGCAATCCTTCGCTTTGAGAAACATAATATCCTCGTCAGGGAATTCAAATTTCATCGGCTGGTAATCCTTGATCGGCTGCTCGGCAAGGTAATCAGACAATACGCTTCCCTTGATGGCCTTCTGGGACACGTACTGAATATCATATTCCGTTAACACCATTTGCCATCTGGCAATCCTGCCCGAAAGAGCCTGCTTCTCGAAGACGTACTTGATCGGATCCATCTTCGAAATTAGCATGGTGGTGTGATTGAGCATGTACTGTCGTAGACGTTTGGCAGCCCAGGCTAGTGCACAACACGTCTTCTCCAGCATCGAGTAGCGAGATTCACAGTCAGTGAACTTTTTACTCAAGTAGTAAATGGCATGCTCCTTTCTGCCTGTCTCGTCGTGCTGACCGAGAACACACCCCATACTATTCTCCAGAACTGTCAAGTACATGATTAGTGGCCGTCCAGCTACTGGGGGTATCAAGATTGGAGGTTCTTAAAGATACTGCTTTATCTTATCGAATGCCTTCTGGCAATCCTCATTCCAAGTAATCGCCTGATCTTTCTTTAAAAGCTTGAACATCGGTTCACACGTGGCCGTGAGCTGAGAGATAAACCTTACAATGTAGTTTATTCGGCCCAAGAAACCACGAACTTCTTTTTCTGTTTTCGGCGCTGGCATTTCTTGAATGGCTTTTATTTTCGCAGGATCAACCTCGATGCCTCGTTCGCTCACGATAAACCCCAGTAACTTTCCGGACCGTACTCCGAAAGTACATTTGTTAGGATTCAGCCTCAACCTGAACTTCCTAAGCCTCTCAAAAAGCTTCAATAAGTTGACCAGATGCTCTTCCTCCGTTTGGGACTTTGCAATCATGTCATCAACATAGACTTCAATCTCATGATGAATCATGTCATGAAACAAAGTTACCATCGCTCGTTGGTAAGTGGCCCCTGCGTTCTTCAGACCGAAGGGCATTACCTTATAGCAAAATGTTCCCCAGGGGGTGATAAACGTCGTTTTCTCCATGTCCTCCGGCGCCATCTTGATCTGATTGTAACCGGAGAAGCCATCCATGAATGAAAACACGGAGAACTGGGCTGTGTTGTTGACCAACACATCGATATGAGGCAGCGGGAAATCATCTTTAGGGCTCGCCCTATTCAAATCCCGATAATCGACGCACATGCGTACCTTACCGTCCTTTTTCGGTACAGGCACTATGTTGGCGACCCACGGAGGGTAAGTGGTGACCGCTAAGAAGCCAGCATCGAGCTATTTCTGCACTTCTTCTTTGATCTTAACGGCCATATCTGGTCTCGTCCTCCTAAGCTTCTGCTTAACGGGAGGGCAATCTTCTCGCAGCGGCAAGTGGTGGACCACGATGTCCGTGTCAAGTCCGGGCATATCTTCGTATGACCAAGCAAAGACGTCACTATACTCTCTTAGCATCTCGACCAATCTCTGCTTGACATCACTCTGCAACGCAGCCCCTATCCTGACATTTCTGACGAGCTCCTCAGAACCCAGATTTACGATCTCGATCCCCTCCTCGTGAGGCAGAATAACCTTTTCCTCTTGTTTCAACAAGCGGGCCAACTCTTCAGGAAGGTCTTCGTCTTCATCAATCTCTTCTTCGGCTTGATAGATCGGGCAATCAAAGTCGAAGTGAGCCGTAGAGGGTCCAGAGTCGATGTCATCTGTTATGTGGATCCTGCAATAACAAGGGTTAAGTTTAAAACAAGAATATGCAGGTTAGCACAAACCCCATTGCCATTTTACTGTTTTTTAAAACAAATATAAAACAGGAATAACAGAGATCACAATATTTGAATACGAAGAAAACGCCTTTGATTTATTAACAAAATGCATGTACATAATCCAACAAGGCCCTGACAATAAAACCGCTATGCCCCGGGTAGGACATAGGGTTGTACAATGATTGGAAAAAGTAAATCATTACTCTTCACTTGTCATCTGGATGATATCCTTGATGGTCCAATTGTTGAGGCCCCCGCCTGGCTTGCTTGGCTGAATCCAAGAGTCGAGATCACAATCGCTATCCCCGCTGTCTTCAGACGTCGCGTTGATGCTTTCGAAAATCATTCCGCCCCTGGTAAATTGGATCGGCCCTTTACCTCGAGACGCACTGCTAGACGAAGAAGAAGAAGCTTCAGCTTCAGGAGAATACCCCAATCCAAACTTATCCTGCTTGTTGGGTATCTCCAAAATACGCCCCCAGCCTGGGGTAAATCCAGCTTGGA
This sequence comes from Lathyrus sativus, assembly GCA_963859935.3. Taxonomy (NCBI): domain Eukaryota; kingdom Viridiplantae; phylum Streptophyta; class Magnoliopsida; order Fabales; family Fabaceae; genus Lathyrus; species Lathyrus sativus. Next base: position 245,907,933 of record OZ012737.1, on the reverse strand, counting down.
CAACGGCCCGAGCTTCCTTGAACGAAGAGAGATTCATCTCTGGATTTTCTGTGACTACAGGGGCTACTTCTTTCACCTTGACGGCTTCGAATGCTTGGCAGAGAGTTTCATGGATTTCGCCATCCATTTCAACATACTTAAAGGATGACAAATGGCTCACCATTATGTCTTCCTCGCCGCACACGGTTACGATGCTTCCCCCGACAGCATATTTGAGCTTTTGGTGCAACGTGGAGGTCACGGCACCAGCGGCATGGATCCATGGCCGGCCCAAGAGGCAACTGTAGGCAGGCATGATGTCCATAATATAAAAGACCGTGTGGAACGTTTCCGGACCGACTTGGACCGGCAGGGTCACCTCCCCGAAAACGTGGCGTTTAGTCCCGTCGAATGCTTTCACCACCAGATCACTGGGTGTGCAGATCACTCCACGAGTATCCAACTTCATTAAGGCCTTCTTCAGAAGCACATTAAGCGACGAACCCGTGTCCACCAGCACGTGCGACATGATTGTGCCCCTACACTCTATCGAGATGTGTAGGGTGCTGTTGTAATTCCTCCCTTTTGGCGTCAGCTCTAAGTCTGTGAAACCTAGCCCATTGCCAGCATTTACGTGGGCTACCACCTCTTCTAGCTGATTCACCGATATCTCCTGCGGTACGTAGGCAGCGTTCAATACCTTTAGCAGCGCATTGCGGTGCGCTTCAGAACACAGCAACAAGTTAAGAATAGAAATCTTTGAAGGCGTCTGATGGAGCTGGTCTACAATCTTGTAGTCGCTCTTTTTGATCAACCGCATAAACTCCTCGGCGTCTTTAACAAGCAAATCTTTCTCTACCCCACACGGGACTTCTTCGAAGGCTTTGCTTTTCCCTTTATCGGCCGCATCAGCTCTGACCGCTTTATCTGCCACGACCCCTGGCGGTGCAAATACTCTTCCGCTGCGAGTAATACCACTGATTCCTGCAAGGTTCTCCACAGTCGACCCATACGGTTCCAGCTCCAACTTCTGTCCGTTGCAATAGACTTCAGCCCCATAATGCCACGGGACGGCGTTAGTGCTCTCGAATGGTATTGGCCCAGCTTTGGTAATAGTGATTGTAGGCGGTCTGGGCGCAGAAATAGTTATTGGCCGGCGAGGGATGGTGATGGTGGCGACTTCATCGGCCTGCTTCAGCACTACCTCTTCTGATCCACCTTCAGCCCTCCGGCTAAACTGCAGAATCCCCTCAGTCATCAGACTTTGAATTCCTTCTACCAACTGCTCGCATCCATCAGAATGTGTAGCACAGTCCATGCATAGTTCTCCGCACCCTGGAAAGAACCCTCTTTTCAGCAACTTAGCTTTGACGAAGCTAAGCGGCGTCTTTAGGTCTCTGACATCAGTCAACAGATCTGCACTCTCTTCTTTGATAATGACGTTCACTCCGCCTCCCCTATGATTCGGCATAGGATTCTTCGTAACATTGGGCACATTATCGAAGAAGTTAATGATCTTGGCATCTATCAGGTCCTGTACCTTGTGCTTGAAGGCTTTGCAGTTCTCGATTGTGTGGCCTGGTGCCCCTGAGTGGAAATTGCAAGTGGCATTTGCGTCGTACCCTGGTGGAGGTGCCCCTGTCAAGGGAGCCATCGTCCTCTTCTGAACCAACTGAAGCTAAAGCAAAGTCTGTAAGAGCTGCGCGTACGACATGGGTGGTGCCTCGAAGTGACGGTTTGCCAAAGATGCCCGATTCTGGTACTTTCTATACCCCTGCTGATTCGGTTGCTGCTGCTGCTGCTGCGGAGCTGCTGGGATATTTATACTGGCTATCTGCTGCTGAGGGCCTTTGCCCTTCCTTCGAGCGTTGGTCACAGTGCTCGCTTCTCCTTCTCGTCGTTTGCCAGCATAAGGTTTCTTTCCACCTCCTCCAGCTGAGGATGATTCACCTTGAATTTTCCCGATCTTGATTCCATTCTCGACGTGCTCGCCCATGATGATGAGAGCTGAGAACGTCCCAGACATACCGCTGACTAACTTTTCATAGTAGACCCCTGGGAGGGTAGCTACAAACATCTGCACGAGCTCGCATTCAACCATCGGCGGATGAACCCGGGCTGCCAACTCACGCCACCGCTGGGCGTACTCCTTAAATCCTTCATTATTCCTCTGCGATAGGTTCTGCAGCTGGACTCGGTTCGGGGCCAAGTCGCTATTGTACTGGTAATAGTGCACAAACGCTTCAACGAGATCCTTCCATGTGCGCACGCTAGTGGGCTCCAGACCCATGTACCACTCGAGGGATGGTCCGGAAAGACTGTCTTGGAAGAAGTGCATCAGCAACTTCTCGTCTTCGGAATAAGCAGACATCTTCTTGTAGTACGATCTCAGGTGGACACGAGGGCAAGTAGTGCCCTTATATTTCTCAAAGTCAGGCACCCTGAACTTAGGAGGTACCTTGAAATCAGCAATTAATCCCAACTTGGACATATCAATGCCCAAAGTATTCTGATTCTCAATATCTCTCATTTTATCTTCAAGTGCTTTGAATCTGAGTCGCGCTTCAGCATTCAGCTCCCCTTCAACACCCCTTTGAAAGAACACATCATCCTGATGATCCTCAAGCCATGGTTGAGGCACCAACAGATTCCCGACGCCTGCATTGCTGTTGCCCGGCCCGATGTTGACATTAGCTCCCAGACTCCCATTGCCGACGCCCGTCGTATTGAGTCTGATGTTGGCCATCACGTTGCCATTAGCACTGTCGTGGCCCCCGGCCACGGGGACACCATTCTGTGGAGTATCAACTGGTGAAGGAGTAGGCACAGCCTCGCCATGGAGTATGTCGTTGCTATCAACCCTGGAGATCAAAGGCTGAACCAAAGTCCTGAGCTGGTCCTGGCCGTTGGCGACCACTTGCATGAGTTCCATGAAGCGATCCATCCTCTCGCGGAGCTCCTGAACATCTGTATGCACTTGATCCATGATCCTGGTCTGATTAGCTCTAGTCGGATAACAGTAAATTAGTCTCTGATCAATCCTGGAACCACCAGAAATAGCCTGGGACCTGTAAACCTGAAAAACCTGTTAAACACAGAAGGGTTAGGAAAAACAACAAAATGTGCGTCGTGAAAATGCTTCATGCAGATGCATGCGTGTGTCTGTGTGTTTGGGAGATTTCCCCCGATCCTAGTGCCTGAGTGCCAGTGCTGATAATAATAAGAAGAAGAAGTCTGAGCCCAATCATGGAAACAACAATCTCATATATAAAGAAAGCCTATCAAGGCAGTACATAGCATCAGCGAGTACAAGATGAGTCAACAGCGTGACCTCAGCCAACAAGCCTGGTGATGGTCAGCATACAACAATGATCAAAACAAAAGGAATACAAATAGTCAAGTACGGCCACGGGCGCGATACTCTTCTAACAACTCCTTCGTCTCTGGATGATCCGGCAGAGTGAGCAACCCCTCGACGAGCAATTCCCTCTGCACAATGGTATACTGAAGTCCCTCAACTGAACTTTCCCATGCTCCTTCGCTGAAGCAATCTTCTAATTTCCGCTTTTTGGACTCAAACGTCAGCTTGCGCTCCTTCAGGTTAGCAAGAGCTTTGTTGAGCTGGCCTTCGGCGGCGTATCTGCGGGCGGTTTCTTCATCAAACCTCTGCTCATTGTCCTTCACCTGGGCTTCCAGCTTGGAGATCTGCAGCATCAGCTTATCCTCCCGCTCTTTCCTGGTGGCCAGGGAAGCCTTCCAGTGCTGGTTGAACTTTGATATCCTCCGATATGCCTCGTCCAAGTGTTGCTTCTTCGTAGCCAGTACATCGTTGACAGCTTTGAAGTCTCGACCCATGCGTTCACGCTCGGCTATCTGCTTAGTCAGGTCTGTACCCAGTTGGTTCACCAACTCTGTCTGCCTTTTGAAAGAATGAACGGCTTCGTTCCTCTCACTTCGGAGCTGAGCTAATTCCTTCTCCAGTTCTTCGTTCACCCGCTTCAATTCATCCCGCTTGGCTAACACCCGATTATGCTGCTGAATGGGCACAGTAGTAGGCTCTTCAATCGTTGGAGGGCTTTCTGGCTTGGCATGAGGAAACGGCATCCCTATAGCATATGCCCTGGCTCTGATCCAAGTTACGTATGGAGGGTAGGCTTGATTGTTGCTTTTTCCCAGCAATGGCTTTCCTCGCTTACTGATACCATTCCACGCGCGCTGAAGCTTGGACAGCAGATCCCCCTCTAGAGTACCAGTGAGGTACAGAGATTCCTGTACCTCTTCATCCTTCGGCGGAATTCTTAAAGCATACGCGAACTGTCGAACTAGCAATGATGGATTGTAGTTTATACAGCCCTTCCTACCTATCAGAGGCACATTTGGAAACCCGCTGCAACTGAAGATCACCTCAGTACCCAACCTATCTCTGTCGAACCAGTCGATATCCACTGCAGATAAACTCATCAGACGCTCAGGCCACTCAGCTGTGGCTGCAGACAAGACAAAAGGACCCCTCTTGGGCAGATGACTATCAAGCCACTTGTACAGCAAGGGTACGCAGCACGAGACATTCTTCCCCCTCCTGTTCTCGTTTTTGTAGTGGACTGAATGATAGACATCTCCTATCAAGGTAGGGACTGGATTCCCTGAAGCAAAGATGTGAAACGCATCAAAGTCTACAAAATCGGGCATATTAGGGAACAAAATAATGCCGTATATGCATAGAGCGAGGATGGCATTGAACGCAACCCAACCTCCGTCCTTGGCACACTGCTGAGCCTTACCCACTAGAAACTGCAAGGAGAACCCAGGAACCTTGTTCCAACTAGTCAATACTAACTCGGAGGCGTCCAGGTGAAGTGAAGGAGCTAAACCAGCCAGATCAGGCTCAGCATCCATATGAACAAAAGGCATCTGCCTCTTGATAGGCACACCTAGCAAATCAGCATACTCTTCCAACGTAGGTGCGAGAACAAAATCCTGGAAAGTGAAACATCTCAGCGGAGGGTCGTAGAACTGCAGCAGAGCGTGCAACCTATTCAACTCGAACACAGAAGGCTTATGAACCAAACTGAGCAACCTGCCGTAAGATTTTCTGAACTCGTCCCTCACATAATCATCTTCTAGAGCTATCAAACCAGTCAGCTTAACCACGTCAGGGGTAGGGAACTTGTAAGCCACGGTCTTCCTCAGAGAGCCCATAACAATACAATAGGAGGCAAGAAATCCTGGATCGGGGAAAACGGTACCTGCAACACAGACACACGTTAATGAAATGCAAATGAATATGCAAACTAATGCAAAATGCAATCATGCAATAGTAGATCCGGGCAGCTGGTGCTGTGGAGATTCTGTATCAACAAAACCATAATCTTGCTCTATCAAGAACAACCATTGTAACTGATGAGAAGAAAACCCTGGTGTAGGACCACAAATTTGATCTGCCAAGAACAACCATCTGATAGGACCATATACACAGGATCATAATTCTGCTCTGTCAAGAAAAAATGTCTGATAATAAGGACCTATGATGTATGATCAAGGAATATCTGCTGATGAGGTCCTCAGACCCCAAATCAAAAATCTGCCCTATCAAGAACAAACATACAGCTGCTGATGAGATCTTCAGACCTCACTCAAAAATCTGCTCTATCAAGAGCAAACACCATCTGCTGATAAGATCCTCTGATCAAAACCTGCTCTATCAAGAACAGACATACACCTGATGATAAGATCCTCTGATCAAAACCTGCCCTATCAAGAACAGACAAATCTACAATTGAGAAACCCTGGTACCAACAAAACTGATTCACTGTCAAGAAAACCAGGTAATCTGAAGGTCAAAGTTTCCTGCAATGAACCCAACCCTGCTCACAGGTATGGACCTAAACTGACTCAAGTTCGGCACCCTATGCGTTCATCAGCGTCACAGACATTCAAGAGGGGTGATACGATACCTAGAAGGTGTGGCATCACCAGCTCATGAAGCGGCCTCACTCGGCTGAATCACAAATGATCGGTCCCCGGAGTCGACAATCCACCAAACCAGCAACCGTCTCAACCCAAAGGGTTGAAAGAGAAGCCAACCGGATGAACCTCGTCTGAGCGTGGATTTCATGAGACACTAGTACCTGCAAAGCAAGCACGCGCCCACTAATTTCCACTCTAAGTCTATAGTGCACTCAAGCCTGGGTCTGGCTTCTCACTCATCAGAACTCCCATCCCACAACAGCATAGATAATCATATTATACTGAATATAAAATGCGGGAAATAAAGTGCGAGAAGTAAAATGCGAGAAATAAACGCAACCCAACAAGTAAACATACAAGCGTTAGGATTGACTCTTGCAGGGAACCGTTGGAATCCCCAGCAGAGTCGCCAGCTGTCGCTTGCGCGAAAATAAGGTGCCGGCACAACATAAGAGTCGCCACCTTTCGTTATTTATCCCTCAGAGCGGGAAAGGAAACGATCGGAAAAACCTTAGGAAAAGGGGTAAGACAAGGCCATCGCAACCATTGTCTGGATTCGGGAGTAGGTTACGCAAGGGGAAGGTATTAGCACCCCTCACGTTCGTCGTACTCGACGGGATCCATGCTTGTTGTGTTTACTTGGACGTGTTGGTTTTATTCTATCTACCTATCAAGGCTGGCTGAAAAAGAAAAGAAAATGACTCGGCAAAGCGTCGCACTTTATGCCTACGTACTCTAATCAGAGAATGAGAAATCAGAGTCAACGTAGTTCGGTCTACGACGGGTTATGGGGGGAAGGTAGCTCGCCAAGACATCGCCATCTTGTGCCTACGTACTCTCAACAGGCATAAGAGATCAGAGCTTACGTAGTTCAGGAAACCACAGTTTATTTCCTGTCTTTTACGAAAGAAGTGTTTTTTATTGTGTTTGCGATTTCAATCGCACTAGAGACTATGACCTGAGAGTGAATGCGTCGCATGTCACCCAAAGGGTACCATACTAAACATCCAGACTGTGGAAAAGAAACTCTCCCACAATCCTTTCTCAGATAGCTTAAGGCTCGTAATGTACGAAAGAAATCATTCATGATTACTGTATCTTAAACTGTTTTGAGATGAGAAGAGAACAGGCCCAACTAGGAGGGAGACTATCAAGTCCTACTGTTGTCATGCCATGGATTCATCCTATGGTCAAGGTCTGAACAGGGAACTCCTAGAAGTTGTCATGCATAGGTTTCAACCTAAAGTTCTATCATCAATTCCTTATCAAAGGAAATGAGAGTCCTAAGGGATCATGTCAATGATACACCAAAACAGACAAAGCATCAGCTTAACAGTAAAATGCATGCAATGCAAGTGAGGGAGGAAATGTGTGTGGGGCTTCAGCCTCCACAAGCTCATCTCAACCTCAAGCCAGAATGGATAACAGTAATCATACTGAAAAGTAAAACATGCTATCAAGCAAAATACAGTAAACTGCAATCATACAGATAATATGAGATAAAATGCCATCAGACAAACAAAACACCTGGGCAAGGGAGCTGGGCTCTACCGAATACCCGCAAGCAAAGCCACACAGTAACAATACAAGCAGAGGGAGCAACTCAACCTCTAGTGCAATCATGCTCCTAGATTCTACCTATTCTAGATATGGACTTATTCTAATGCATCAAACAAGTCAAAAAAAACACATCAATACAGAAAAGAAAACAGAAGAAAGCAGACCAACATCTCTCAACTTCAAGCTTCAGCTCTTCCAGCAGCTCAGTCTTCAGACTTCAATCACTCTTGACAAATATCAATTTGCTTTTCCAGGTTTCAACCCTTCAACATAAGTTTCAACTTATCTTCTCCTTTAAGCTTCAGCTTCTTGATCAGCTCCACCTTCAGGCTTCACCCAATCTTCAGGGGTCTTCAAGTATCAACTTGCTCTTGTTGCTCTTCAAGCTTCAGCTGGAATGGCAATACTCAAGGATTCATCCTCTTCTATACTCTTCAATGAAGTCTTCATCTTCACACTCAAGCTCTGCATCTCTCAAGATAATCAAACCAGAGGAAATCACTTACTGGATAAGCTGGGGATATTGAACTGCTTATTAACCACCAAAGGTGACCTATAAGGGCTCAACATCAAAGGAATGGTTCCCTCAGAAGTTCTACTTCCTAGGTACAATCACTTATCCCTCCAAAGGAGAGAGGTGTATACCATGGAAGGACTTTGAATCACAGGGAGGGATGGAGGTGAAAGATACCATCCATGTTTAAGAAAGAAGTTATCTAAGTCTAAACTCTTCTTAATCCCTAATCCTAAAACAATCAACAAAACAAATAAGATCAAGCTCCTCAATCCATCTTCTAGTCTTCTACTATGCTCGTCAATGCTCCTCAGAACAAAACCAAGCAATACCAAGCTCTCCAAGCCCATCAAGCAAAGCAAACACAAATACAAGCCCACAAGGGCAACACAAACAATCATCATATACAAAAATCATCTAAAAATAGTATACTACTATACTAAATCCTAATATAATTTCTAAGGGATCCTACATACCTACCCTTATATGTCCCATAGTCTAATTTGACCTAGAAACCCAAATTTCTAATGTTATTGTGCACCTATGTTGAAGTTTGACCTAATTCTACACAACCTAATGTCATCTAACCAAAACTAACCTAAAATTCATCACAAAATTATGAAATAAATCCAGGGGGAAGCTAAAACTTATATCTAACTATCCTAAAAATAATGGCTTAAAAATGTTAAGGGAACTACCTAAACAAAATTCTACAAATTCATGGATCAACATAAAAGAAATAAAATGCAATAAAAGAAGAAAATATACAAAAAATATCAAAAATGCATAAAAGGAAAATATTTTTATTTGATAATTTTCTAGACATGAATATGAAGTGGGAGAAAAAATTCCCATTAAAAAATCTTTAATTTTCCATTTATTATGATTTTTCAAAGTTTGAAATAAAATGGAAGAAAATAAAATGAAATATGAAGGGAGGTGGTGCAGATAGCAAGTATATCTAGTGTAATGCGCGCATGGGCCCAGAATGGGGGGTTCAGATAGTAAATGCGCTAGGCCCAAAGTCCACTCAGAAAATCAATTAATAAATCATGAAGAAAATGAAAAGGGAACGGTGCAAATAGAAACCAAATACAGTTCAAAATCTAATTGGGCCATGATTGGGGGTGTGGGTAGTGAAAGATCACTTAAGCCCAAGAAACCACCGTTTAATGAAACGGTGTGTTTCACTTGTTCTGAATTCCATCTCAAAATGCAATTGAATCGTGGCCAATGGATCCAGAAATAGTCAATGGGTCAGCTCCTCATCCAACGGCCATGAACTCGTCTTCAACCTCTAGCTAGGGTTCCAAGGAGACTCCATGAAAATGCAGAGCTTCAAGCTCTTTCTTCTTCAAACACGAACTCCCTCAATTCCTCATGGAAAATGGAAATTCAAGACCCTATCCTTCCTAGAATTTTATGCTGAATCCAACCATGATCTCAAAATCAACTGAATCCTCCTAAATCACTGAACCCGATCCAAGATCCAAAATGAACTCAAACTTCCATCTCAACAATTCTTGCAATTAACTACCTCAGATTAATCACCAACTCACACTGATTGATTCTTGATGTCTAGTTCATTCTATATCTCAATATAACACGAGTTCTTGGTCATCAAAGAAATGGGGTCCATAATTCAATCTTCACCAATTGATCCCTAACTCTCCAAAATCCATCACCTAGGTGTCTCTAACCTTTCTACAATAACAAACTAACCTAATTATGCATAAAACATGATGTAATGAAGAATTTGCAAACCTGGTTAATCTTGATGAACAGATGATGAAATCCTCCAATTCAGACCTTGAAACTCTTCAGAAAGTTTCCTTAGATGCCAATCTTGCTACTGTTTGCAACAAATTTGATGGAGGAAGCCTCAATCTCAGAATTATATTCTGACTTGCTACCTTGAAAGTTCAATCACCAACTCTTCAATTCACCATGGATTTGCTCTCAATTCAATCTGCACAGCTTCACTATGATCTATGGAATGTGTTTGAATGGAAAGAATGAATGGAAATGAAGAAGAATGAAGAAATGAAACTTGACTTGCAATGGAAGATTCTTGATCTCACTCTCTCTTCTCTGCACCAACTCTCACCAACCTTGCATCTGAGCAAGTTATACATGTTATATAGAGTGGTTTAGAATCATCTAGAACCATCTAGGACCATCCAATGAGTATTTGAACTTCTCATGTCATGACATTTTGATTTCAATTTTCCTTATGTGCTATCTCATGCAAGCCTCTTGTAACCTTTGATTCTGAATTGAAATTCTCCCCACATGAGATTTATGAGGTGTTACAATGCATAACCAACTTGCTTATTGAGTTTTGTGGAGTTTTACTTTGGTACCTTAAGATGCAAGTAAGCCTTTTCCAAAGCAGCCCTAAGATCTAAGCCTCAAATCAAAATTGTGGCTGAACCATTGTTCTTAGAATGTCATTTGGAGTCAAAATGACCTATTATATGACATGGTTTGGATGTATAACTTGTGATTTCCAATTTTCAATTTCAACTTATTTAACTTATGCCTCCAATTTAGGCCATTTTTATCACTTTTTGATACAAGCCCTTTCAACATCTCATGACATTCCTAATAGCCTTAACACATCATTATAAGCAAGTTTGATGTTGAAGATTTTTCCATTTGAAGCTTGGAAATAGGAGATATGGCCTTATGCTTGAAATGACCTATAACCTCCAAATGACCAAAATGCCCTTGACTTGCCAAAGCCATAAGTTGAGTTTTACAAATCCTATCAAGGACTTCTAGTACTCTCTAGAAAGCTAAGAAGATTCTAAACAACATTCATGTTGACCAAGAGTTCATAGGAATCATCCTACTAGGGCAAACGTGGGATGCAAGTAGGGTGACTTTCAAGGACCCAGATTCACATACCTCAGATGACCTGTAATTTGTCAAAGTCATAACTTGAGCTCTACAAATCCTATCAAGGACTTCTAGAACTCAAATTAAAGCTAAGAACAAGCTATACAACATTCATGTTGTGGGGAAGATGAGATGACAATCACATCTTTAGCTACACTGCCTTGAAGATAGGGATCAAACTAGGGGATTTTACACTGTCAATCCTTAGAAACCCTAGCTTAAAACTTCTCAAAATCCTCAATCATGATGAGTTGGTATATGAATCATCCTTATAACACTTCAATGCATCATTCCATGATCACATGGCTCTTTGGATTAGGTCTCAATCCTCTCCAAATCATCAGTTGACCTAGGGTTGACCCAGTCAAACCCTAATTCCACCACTCATGGCTGAATCTTCTGAATTCTTGTACAATGACCTCTCTAGGCTTCATGATGGCTCTCAAGACATATCACAAGCTTTCTCAAAGCTTCAAGTCCATCCTCATAGTCTCAGAATCATCTGAGGAGCTCCCACAACTCTCAAGTTATGAGGCACATAGCCTTGGTTTCAACCAATCTCTCTGAGGATCTCTTGAGTTCTCTGACAAAGGTATCAACCTTTAAACACTTGATAAACCTTCTTGGCTAGCTTCAAAGTCTCATATAACTCTTGATGGGTAAATAAATGTTGGTCAAATTTTGGGGTGCAACAACGTGTATAGAGAAGTTTGCTCATCTAGAGAAACTTCTAACAAGGTAAAGGATTTAAAGCTAGTTTAAAGGATCTGGGCTAAGATTTTCATGGGTTGCATTCATCATAGAAAATCTTCCAATTCTCCAGACTATGTTAACACTGATCAGATATACTTCATGTATTGTCTGAGTCAGAGTACAAAGGTGGATCTGCCGTATCTTCTTTTCAATCATCTGTGGACACACATAAAACAATCAAGGGAAGAGGTCAGAACCAAACATCAGAAGATGAGGAATTGGATTCCAATGGGAAGACTTATTTCAGACATTCTGACTGAGAATGGTCTGGTTGGACATCTGGTAGAAGCTGGATTAGAGGAAGAGTTAGCTTCTGTAGTAGGAAAACCTCTGAATGGAAAGAGTATTCAGAGAATGAAAGTTGTAGAAGAAGTCACTTTTGCACCAAAGCAAATAAACTCTGAAGAGGTTAGTAAAAGAAGGATACCAGTGGATGATTTTCCTATGTTCTTCGCTAAAGAACCAAGGGACATTATTATGAAGTACATTGCAGAGTGTCTAAAAGATGGAAATCCTCTACCAGCAAATCTGGTTCAGAAAGCTGGTGAACCTGCACCAGATCTTTATGAGGCAAGACACAAAAAGAAGAGAAAGGTTTCTGAAGAAGTTTCTTCAAAACCCAAGAGGAAGGCTACTGGTGAAGCTGCTACTGTTAAACCCAAGAGAGTCAAGAAGCAAAAGGCTAATCCTCCTGAGGCAAGTTTAGATTCTATTCTGGAAACTGTCAAAGTGGTATTAAAATCTGATCCACCTGTCTATGAACCTATACCCTCTCCTTCACCCTCTTTTCCTCATGTTGCTAAACCAAAGAAACCTTTTGTAACAGTTCCCTCTGTACTCCAACCACAAGAAACTCCATCTGAAAAACCAAACCATGCACCAAAACAACCTTCTGATATTCCCCCCCTGATAAACAAACCTCTACACCACAACAAACATCTGATATTCCCCCACTAGAACCACAAACTTCAAAACCTACAGAACCAACACCACAAGAACCAGAACAACAACAACCACAACCAGAACAATCCATTCCTTCTAATCCTGAACCAGAATCTATCCAACCATCTGAACCTTTCATATTTGATTATGATGTTTTAGATATTCAACCTCTGACAACTCTGGTTGATATCTCTTCCACATCTTGTCATTCATCTGAATCATCTGATTCAGCTGAATCTGACTTACCACCAGAAATTAACTCACCCCTCACTCCGTGGCTATGAACCAAGAACATCTGAGTTTGTTTCTTTTACTTCTTTCAAACCTCATCCCTCTGATCCCCTTCCATATAGTCTAAAACTCAAAAACTTTTATATCAGAAGAGAAGCATCTGCACCTACCATTCCATATAAACCTATTTCTTCAACTATCCTTCCCTCTATACTTCAAGTCTATCTCAAACAACAACCAGATATCATTCCATCTGAACCTCTGCACTCTCAAAATTCTATTTTTATCCCCTATACTTCTACACCATTTGATGTCATTCCCTCTGTATCAAATTTCAAACAGTTCATGTTTCCCAAATCATCTTCGTCCAGATCCAAAGCTTTCATTTCATCCTCTGAACATCCTTCATTACCTTCTTATCCTCGTCCTCTGTTCATTATCCCAACCTTTACCATACCACCCCTACCAGAACAACCTAAACCATCACCTCTGGAAGCCTACCTTAAACCCAAACCTAGGCTGAATGTTGATGTCTTATTTGCTAATTTCAAGAAAGAAATAAGGATGAGTTTAGACTCTGTAAAGAAGGAATGTCTCTCAAGCATTAATCCAGAAGCTTCTGAAGAATGCTGGATTAAGTTCATTGCCAGATTCAACTCTGTGGCTTCTAATCTGAAGACCATTTGCTCTGATGACGCAAAGGTCAGATTTGCTGAAGTTGTCAGACATACGCTATGGAATGTGAATAGATCTCCAACATTGCTTCTTGAGGATGCACCTTCAACTTCTAGAGTTACTGTTACTTCTGAGACTATTGAAGAATCTGCTCCTGAAGTCACTCTGGAAACCAATCCATTAGCTCTGATGATTGTAGATCAACCATCTAAATCTGTGCCTCCAGAATCTGCATCTGCAATGATCATTGACTCTGCTCCTACTCCTGCATCTGAATCTACTCCTGTTACTTTTTCTGAAGTTAAGAAAGAGGATCCAGACCTAGAAGACAAGATTGTTGTGCTGGAAGCTGGTCAATCTGAAATTAAATCTTGGATGGCAAAACAAGATGAGAAAACAGACAACATACAGAAATGGATGGCTAAGCAAGAGGAATCTACTTCTGAGATGACCCACATCCTTAAACTTCTTGCATCACACTTATCTTAGTTCTTATGTTTGTGCACTTTAAGTGTTATTTTGTTCTGTTTATGCTTTCTCTGAATCATGTTTTGGATGTACTCTGATTATCTCTGAATGAATCTGTTTGTTTGATCATTTGTTTTACATCTGTTGATGTTATCAGCTTTATACTGTTTTCTTCTGTTAACCTTTTATTTGTCTTTAAAATTTTTCTTTTTGATATGACAAAAAGGGGGAGAAAAAGAAATTCTGATTGTTCAAAAATAAACAGTTACTAAAATGAAATTCAGACATGATAAATTATATTTAACATGAATTTTTAGTGTTTCAGAACTAATGAGTTTATCTGACAAAATTCATTGAAGTTACCTTGAGAATCCCCAAACCAGATCTTAATTTAAACCAGGTTCTGATTACCAGACTCTGATCCTAAAAATAAACCAGGCTCTGATTCTTGAAAGAAGATCCGTAAAAGTAAACCAGGTTCTGATTCTGGAAAGTAAATCAAGCTATTACCAGGCTCTAATTCTGGAAAGCAAATCAAGCTCTGATTCTGGAAAGTTTATTCTAACCAGGCTCTTAATCTGAAAAGTATACTCATGCAAAGGGAAGTATTTTCTTCTATTAGAGTATTCATTTCAGGGGAAAATTCTTTATCTCAGGGGGAGTTATATATTATCATTTTTATTGAACAAAATTTCCTATATTTTTGTCATCATCAAAAAGGGGGAGATTGTTAGAACACAAATTGATGTTCAATATATCTTTATGTTTTGATGATAACTCTAATGAAATTTTGTATTAAGAAAATATATACTATAATTTTTTTCAAGTGTTTTTGTTTCAGATATTACAATAAATATTCTTATGGAAGCAAAAATGCATCTAAACAGTAGTCTACGCAAAGCTCTAAAGCATCAGAAGCAAGTCATCAGAAGACTCTGAGCGCTTTCAGAAGAGACTCTGAAGCAGAAGCTGCAGAAGCATCTGAAGCGTAGCTGAAGATTTTGTATGAAGAGTTTAAAGCATTGTTTTAGAAGACTCTGAATGTACTTTACGCTGCAAGTATAGAGGCTCTGATAAACAAGTATGCTCTGATCAGATCACTCATGCTGAAGCACTGTTGCTGCAACTCTGATATCATTGAATCTGATCTGAAGAACAAGAAGCACATCAGAGGATCTGATGTTGTTTACGTTTGAAAAGATGTCAGCACGTGAATAGACTTGGTATTATTCTCAACTTCCTCTCCAACGGAACTATTCCTTATTTGTGATAGACACAAGGATTCAGGGAAAAGGCATTTCTCTGAACATTCCACTTCTGAGAAAGGAAAAGTCATGCGAAGATAAAAGGCTACAGCTACTCTACTTGCACAGTCTTCAAACATTGGACTTTCAGCACTATAAAAGGACGTCTTCTACATCTCTTCAAAGTTGACGAAATTGAATCAATTGAAATTATTCTCAACTCTCATACAACCATTCAAAGCTGAATAGTTTTATCCTTCGTTCTTAATCTAAGTGTAAAAATCACATTTTATGATATAGATTTTTAGAAGCATCTTAAACACTTGTTTAGTTTACATTTATTTGTAAAAGGTTCCTTAAGAAGACCAAGTTGTGGTCAGGATTTCTTGAGAAGACTAAGACAGATGTTATTAGTGGTTGACACTTTAATCTATTTGAATATAGTGGATTAAGTCCTTGTGGAGAAAGGAAAATCACCTTGATAGGGTGGGCTGGATTAGTTGAGTTCAACGAACCAGTATAAAAATATTGTGTTGTTTTTATTGCCATAATCTTTTCTAAACCCTTATTCACCCCCCCCCCCCCCTCCTTCTAAGTGTTTTTCTCACCTTCACATAGTTGTACTCCAACCAGTTCATCCCAAGGATAACATCAATTTGATTCAAAGGTAGACAGACCAAGTCCATCACAAAGTTCCTATCATAAATAGTCACAGGGCAGCTCAAACAGACTAACGCAGTAGTCACCAAACCATTAGTCGGGGTATCAATACCCATACTCCCACTCATAGCAGACACATTCAAATTCAACCTATTAGCACATTCCATCGAAATAAACGAATGTGTAGCACCAGTATCAATGATAGCAATCAATTCAACATCATTTATAAAACACGTACCTCTGATCAAGTTATTTGTCTTAGCTTCTTCTGCACCGCTCAAAGCAAACACTCTGCCACTTGTCTGAGCAGCAGTAACAGTCTTCTTCGGCTGCTGACACTGGGTACTGATATGCCCCTTCTCTCCACAGTTGAAGCAAGTCAGAGCTTCGTCTTTGCAGTCATTAGCCTTATGACCTCTCTTGCCACAACGATGACACCTCAACGCCTTACAATTCTCAGCACGGTGGCCTTGCTCGCCACACTTATAACACTTACCTGGAGCAGTAGCCGCTCCCCCACTTGGCTTTTTCCCATCAGAAGCCTTCTGCTTTCCTTTATCACCAGAAGTCACATACGATTTTCCTCTGAACTGACCTTTCTCTTTCTTCTCACTTAGCGGCTTGTAGTGAGTAGATCGAGCTCGGCTATATTCATCATAAATCCTGCTCTTGTTCACTAGTTCCGAAAACCGACGAATCTGCTGATACCCAGTTCCCTGCTTAATCTCTGGTCTCAACCCATTCTCAAACTTGAGACACTTCGACATCTCTGCGTCAGCACGGTTGTAATACAGACAAAACTTGACCAAAGACTCAAACTTTGCTGCATACTCAACCACAGTCATATCACCTTGTTTCAGCTCAAGGAACGCCACCTCTTTCTTTCCCCGAACATCTTCAGGAGCATACTTTCTCAAAAACTCTTCTTTAAACACAATCCAAGTTATTACAATGGCCGCATATCCTAATCTCTGGCGAGTGTTATCCCACCAGTCCTCAGCCTCCTCTGCCAGCATATGCGTACCAACTGTACCTGCTGCGCATCAGTGCATGCCATAACTCGGAAAATCTTCTCAATCACCTTCAGCCACTTATGCGTACCATCAGGATCATGAGTACCAACAAAAGTCGGCGGATTGTTCCTCTAAAACTTTCCCAAAGCACGAAACTCATCTGGAGGTCCACCATTCTGAGCCATCACTTGGGCAAGTGACTTCAGTGCATCAGCAATAGCACGATCATTCCTTCCTGCCATCTACAACCACCAACAAGGTTAGAAAGAAACAACTCATCGATAGTGTTCTCACACTATCGACTGACAGGGGATTAACAACATAAACACTTGGTCGGACGGACCGACCTGCTCTGATACCACTAATGTAACACCCTTTTTCTACCCCAAAAATATTAAGGCAAAACAATACATAAATCAGAGTGAATAAATAAATCTCATTAAAATGCCACTAAAAGGGCGTACATTCTCAAATTCATCAAAATAGGATCCATACTCCGTAACTACGGGTTTTTCCCAAAAATACATCAAACCATCATAAACAGCGGAATTCAAAACATACTTCAAAGTCTTCCTCAAAGAGGGAAATTAATCAACATAACATCAATTGTATAAAATCAACTCAAAGAACCCAACCCAATGTTACATATCAGAGCAAGACCCTCTAAGCTGACCAAAAGACTAAAACACTCAAAAACTTCAAAACTAACTCCTCGACGGCGTCCACGGCTAAACTGGATCATCTGCACGTTACCCACGTGGAGGTAACATTCAAACAGGAAGGGTGAGTAAAACAATTCATAATAATCAATGTATGACAATTAATGCATAAACGGCAACATATTCATATTCAACACATTCATATTACTCACATATGTCTCAAAGGTCACAACATCATAATTTATACACAAAGACTCATAAATACAATGCAACACAACTCAATGCATATGGTACCAATCATCACAGCTCGATGGACACTGGGCCATCAACCCTCCATAGATCCCCATCAATAGGATCGGAGCACGTCAAAATACTTCACATCCACACAGTGGGATTGAAGCCAAAGCAATCGAATACGCATGAATGCATGATGCACATGTCACAATAATAATCCTTACAATACAGCCTATGGTGCATCATCACTCATCCTATTCATCATCATCACATAAATCACATAAAGCATCATATCTCATGTTATCACATAGTTCATCAACTCATGGTAGTTTCATCATATTAACTCAATCGATACATCACAGGAACTATCATAACATCATGTGCTCATCACCTAAAACCCACTGTCATACTCATGGCAACTCATCCCTGAAATCCCAGAATCACACATCACGGCATCGCTGCATAACAATCAATTTCGTGAACTTCTGCTACGTTCGCTGGCTCGCTCGCTAGGCGAGTCTCGTAGCGATCCCCTCGCTGGCTTGCTCGCTAGGCGAGCCTCTAGCGAATCCTCTATGGCTTGCTCGCTAGGCGAGTCTTGTAGCGAACCATCACTGGCTTGCTCCCTAGGCGAACAGTGCGATGACAGCAACTTCTGCTACGCACCAGAACTGATTTCCACCCAATACGAATCATTCACCTAATGCCCCCAAAGTATCCCTACATTATCCCTAAGGTTATACGACAATAACGGTACAAACTCTATGGTTCATTAGGCTAATCCGGCAACATTTGCACTGCCTAAAACATTATTTTCCTGCAATTGCTCTGAGTGCATCAGAGTTACTCACGTTTGAATATTCCTATTCCTACAGGGTCAAACACACAACTATCCAAGGTTTTTGGCCATAAAGGCCTAAGGTTTCCTTCCTCACATTAATATTCAGTGATTCATACCATAACCCACAATCTCATAGTTCTATAATCGAATCTCTTAGTTTCCCCAATTCAACTCAGAAACCCTCAAATCCTAAATCCACCACGAATACATCTAAAGGCATACATGGAAAATCATGAACAGAAATACTCCCCATACCTTAGTCGATTCGCAGCTTTCACGATTTCTCTTTAGGACCTTCTGCCTCCAACCTTTCCTTCAGAGCTCTGGCCACACCAAACTTTCACGTTAAACACAAATGAATTCCAATTTCCTCTCAGAACTCTATTTTGTCTAACTTAGTCATGGGCCTCACACATTGGGCTTTTCCCTCATTACCCTTACTAACTTCCTCAAATGCCCAAATTGCCCTTATTTCACTTATATTCCATTTAATTAATAATAATACTAATAAATTAATATTATATGCTATTAATCAAATAAATATCCAAAAATGCACATTTTTTTCAATATTCACAAAACCACCAGAAATTCACTGAGACATGAATATTCTCAATTAAATAATTAATTAACATATTTCGATTAAATTTGGGGTGTTACACATTGTACCGCGAAAAACTCTTCACCATTGTTGCAGAACCACCTTCGACCAACTTCAACTCTCTCTTCGCAACTTGCCATGGAATTCGTTTGCACCAAGGAATACAGACATATTTGAAGTAAGGTACCCCCTAAAATAAAATAAAAAAACACCAAAGTTAAATCTAGACATATCTAAAATGGCATCGTGAGATCATAACAAGGTTACCGTATTTGCGACAATGACGAAGACAATACTTGACGGCTAAACCGTGATCTGGTAAATCTTCAATCTCAATCCTCTATTCCCCTTCTTCTACTCTTCTGCACTCTTGTTCCTTCAATTCAACATTGTTGCGATCTCCTTCGTCTCTTTTTTACTTTGTTCAGCGGTTGATGTTGAATGGTTGCAGAGGTTTTAAAGGGAATAAGCAATGCCTTTGGCAGAGTGAATTCTGGGGAAAATGAGAGGATATTGGTGATGTAGTGGGTTTGGAGTAATTTTAAGGAAAAGAAAAGAAGATTGGAGATTCTGTGTGAAGATGAGCTGCAGTGAGTTTTTTCCTTCTTTTTCTTGTTGTTCCGTTCCTTTCTCTTCCTCCCTCATCAATAACTTGTTTTTTTTCTTCTTATAACAGATGAAAACCTCTCCTTATTCCTCAGTACATGTCCTTTTCTTTGTCGCATTGTGGCAGCTGCAGAAATGTTGTTGCAAGTTACAGGTCGCGTGGTTGAGGTAACAAAGTGTTGCAGTGTGTGGTATTTTGGTGTTGCATTTTGGAAGGTTTTGCAGGATGTGCCAGGTTGTGTCTGGTGTGGTTTTAATTCGGTGTAGAGTATTGTAAACACGTCGGGTACGGCTTGCGTGGCTGACGTGGGTATACGGCTACTACTGCTACCACAATTCGCAGCAAGATGAAACGATGTAGGGGGCAATTGGTCATGAGATGGCTTATTGTGGGGTCCTGCTATTTGTCTGTAATTGTGTGGTTATGTATTTTACTGATAAAAACTCTTTTCACTCAGCCATTTCTTTTTCATATGGTTCAATGTTGCTACAACTTTAAGCTTGGAGTGGCCAATGATGTCCTCGCACCAACATTATTACCAGGCCCCTGCTTGTACTTTTAAGGCAATCTTCTTTGTTTACAAATCACAAACAAAACAAAAGACAAAAGAATTGAAAATGAAATGACTATATATTCTGGAATAAAAAGAAAAGGGGTTTAGGATGAATTAAAAAAAGAACAACTTAAGGTGGATTCAACGAAAGGTTATGAATATTAACTTTTGGTTTTGTAATTGGATAAACCTAACAAAATTTATGAAATTGAACATGGATTAAAAAGTTAATGACTTGAGAAATGGATATATATAAAAAAGTTATTTGGATAATGGGCATGTGTCGTACCTCGGAAAATATGATCCTCGCGATGGACGCGGAAAAAACGTTCGAACAAAGTCACCACTCGAACTTTATTTTTTCTAAGGAAGGAATAGAAAAATATCGATAAAATCTTTAAAGAGATAAGAACATGGTCATCGCAACCAAATTCTAGGTTCGGGAGTCGATTATGCAAAGGGAAGGTATTAGCACCCTCTACGTCCGTTGTACTCAATGGGAACCTCTTGATTCGATTCGAGAGTAAAGTTAGTTAGGCTTGTTTGTTTTCTTCTAAAGTTTCGCCTATAGGGGAAATGGGTGATTTTTATTAGGTGCTCGCCAAGGATTGGGGCCCTTGTGCCTACGTACTCCCTTATGCAATGGGAAAGTCAGAGCATCGTAGTTCGTGGAACTACGGGAAAAGGGGGAATTGTGAAATTGTGCTCACCAAGATCATTGCAGTCTTGTGCCTACGTATCTTACATTCAGAAGAGAATGAAGAATCGGAGCATCCGTAGTTCGGACAACTACGGTTGGTTGTTTGTGAACGAGAAGAACGATATTTGATTTGTTGGATGTTTTGGTTCGGAAAAGAGAATATATTTGAATACGTTTTAGGTTTTTGATCGCACGGGGGCAAGGAAGATGAGGTTGGTTAGATATTTTGATGGAGAATGACGACTATTTGATAAACGAGACGTCAGTCTCGCAACCAATTAATCAGGGCATTATTAGAATGCTAGATTCCAACGATACCGTTTTCATTCCAGTAGTTATGAAATTTGTGTTTGAATGAACAATGAAAGTACCATATGGAATGCTAGACTCCAATTGCATTTCTTTGTCCAAATAATTAAGACGAGTATTTTAGGGACAAAAGGTTGAGCGACCCACAGTCCAAGGCGTGCGCCTCAAGAGTAGTCACTTCAAGAATTCAAGGAATGCAAGACCCCAAGAACTTAGTTCTTTCGCAATTTGATTATGAAAATGGTTTTGCATTTAATTAGCACGTATTAGGGTTTTGGATTGAGAAAAAGAATTTGACCCGCATAAGTTTAGGATTTCAATCGCACGGGGGCAAGAAAACGAGTAAGATTGATTGAGTATTAAGGAGGAATGACGACTACTTGATAAACGAGACGTCAGCCTCGCAACCAATTAATTGGGGTATCATTGGGATGCTTGATCCCAACGACACCTTTTTCATTCAATTAATTTACTAAATTGTGTTTGTCGGACAATGAACGTCTTTGTCCAAACAATTAGGGCACGTGTTTTAGGAACGAAAATTCGAATGACACACTATCCACGGCGTACGCCTCAATAGTTATCACTCAAGAATTCAAGGAATGCAAGACTCCAAGAACTCAATTCTTCCGTAATTTAATTAAGAAAATAATTTGAATAGATTAGCGTATTTGAATTTAATGCGTTCTATTTTAAATAAATTGCGCATTTTAAATGATCGAAAAGATCACAACTCAAGGCGTGCGCCCTAAAAGTAGTCCCTCAAGAATCCAAGGAAGGCGAGATCCAAGAATTCAATTGTTTCAAAACTAATCCTTTTAAGAAAATAGTTTAATTTGTTAAGAAAAATAGTTTTAATCTTCGTATATAAATTAATTAATTAATCACTTATAAAAAGATTTTGAGAAAAACTAATCATAATGAATGTGATTTTAATTTAATTAATTATTTTTAAAAAAATTTAATATTTTAGAAAAAAAATTTAACTTAATTAATAAAGTATAATTTTCTAAAGGTTTAATATTTTAAAATATTAATTTGATAATAATTTTGAGATTTATTTTTTAAACAAAATAATAATTTGAATTTTCTTATAAAAATATCTTTTAGAAATTTTAATTAATTTGTGTGAAAAATATTTTGAAAACCGAAAAACGGAACAACCACAGTTTAAGGTGTGCGCCTCAAGAACGGTTGTCCAAGAATCCAAAGAATGCTAGACCCCAAGAGTCTACTTCTTTAGTTGATTAATTAACCAAAAAAAATTAAATTATAAAAATTGTCAATTTATTTTCCTAAAGGCACTCACGTTAGTACAACTCTATTCACTTTTTGGAATTACCAAGTTTTCAATTATTCAAATGTCTAAAAAAAAATACAAACCTCCAAAGATACCCTTAGTTAAAACAAATAAATAAAATCCTTAATTCTTTAGGTTGTGAACACTAAAACTTTGGTTTGCAGAACAGCACATGATGATCTTATGGAAGATATTTATGATAGTATAAATTGATAGTAAAATTAATTTAAACAAAATTATTATCAATATTACCGTTAGTTATTAACGATGATTTCATATTCATCCACCTATGTATCAATAATTCTTTTAAAATAATTTCAAAGATACTAGAACATGCTCATGAAATTTATGATTTCTTTTATTAATAGATAGTATTACATATTAATTGAAATTTAAATGTAGTATTAGTGAATACAAAAAAAAAAATAGTGAAGTATTAACGAGCAGTGGACATGGTTCTATTTTTCCAAACATAACAATCTCAATAACTGATATCTAGAAACATGGGCATCAAAACTCTATTGTCCTTTTCAAAATGCAACTAATTTTAAGACTCATAATACAATACTAATAAAACTTAAGAGTATCTTTAGTTGAAATATCTTAAGAAGGTAAACTAAGATATTTTTTATGAGTCCAAAGTGATTTGTAAAATTTAAAAAATTTATGGTTGATTTGAGTTGTTTTTATTTTAATAATATTATAAAAAACTAAAATTTAATCTTATATTTTTTAATTGTAATTATTTTTTATTGAAGTTACCATTAATTTAATTATTTTAAATAAAATACATAAAATATTCATTACAAATTTTTTGTGGGCCCAAATTATATAACATATGTTAACTATATAATTGACGAAAACTAAAAGTTAAGTGAGTTAAATGACATGTCATAGTCATTCCAATGCAAATTCTTTATAATCATCGTTAACTATAAAAAAAAAATTAACTATTAAAAACCTTTGAAATAGTAAACCGAAAAGTAAGGAGAAAAGGAAAAGTGAACCATAAAACATATTGAGTTTGAAATTATTCTATTTCTCAATTCTAAGCTTTACTTGTCTCCAGACTCTCACTGTATGAACGAGCTCGGGGTATTCTTGAGTTAGACTTTCAACTAGGGAGCATTGAACATAGTGGAACTATTATCCACCCATACACACCACATACTCACCCACACAAAACCTTAAGGTTATAAGGTTATAGGTTATAGGTGTATGAGTTTCTATCCAATGTGGGACTATTATCCACCTTACTCACACTTGTTAATATTTACTCAAGTGTGAGTATCTCAATGCTCTCCCTTAAGCGGAAACTTTAACTGTGCAACTGCACCCTTGTACCGCCGTTGACATTCTTCAACGAGACACTCAACCCACGACCTATGGGGATACTTTCGATACAAGTAAGTTGTTCCCTTTATTCGAACCAAAGGCTCATGATACCACTGTTAGACTTTCAACTAGAGAGCATTGAACATTGTGGGACTTTTTTCTAGAACAACCTTTGTGAGAGACACACCACATACTCATCCAAAACCGCCACAACCAACACATTTAAGAATCCAAACATGCAACAACAATTTCGAATGGCAAGTCGTAATTGACATGTTACCGAAACAGAATGATTAGAAAAAATCAACACATTATTATTACATACTCAAACATCTGCAGAATTACTACACAAGCAATAACAGCTCAGTATACACTCTACACTAGTATTTCAATCAATTGTAAATTCAATTCAAACAAATAACATGTATGCAGTCAATGTAATATTGGCTCTCACCAATACACAAACATCAACAGGTTTTTATTTTCAATTCAACAGTACATATTAGTTTCAAAATTTAAAAAAAAAACATAAAACAACAGCATCGCGAAAATGATTTTCAGTGTGCATTTAACACCGCAAAAACAGATGACATTCTCACAAAATCGGGCATGTCGTAACCGAAACAAATTCGAGTCTCATATGATAATTTACTGATCCAAACATCTCCGTATCATCACATAATTAGCATACCAGTATAAAAAACAAACACATTGCAAAAATGTTCATCATCGTAAATCATAAAAACAAGGAAAACTGTAATCGAAGCTAATAGCAACCTGTGAATTCATAAAACTGCAGTTCAACAGACACACAGAAGAGATTGGCAACTTGAAACCCAAAAAAAATCAAGGCAGCAAACATAATGCAAACTGGTTTTAAATGATTCTTTACCGTTAGAAGCGGTACCGCGTCGACCACAATTTTGTTGTTGCAGGACGAGCTATGGTTCCGACACCGTCAAAAATCCTAAATTGTTATAAATGGAGGTAAACCCGCTGTGAAACTTGAATCGAGTGCAACAGAGAGAAATGACTTGCGTTATAGTAACAACTCGTGGCAACAAGAGGCAAAACAGATTTCTGTATTATGCGTACTCGCGCTTTTTTGAAGGAGCTGGCTTAAAATTTCAGATCGAAGAAGTTTGGAGGTGTATCACTTTGAAGGTGGTTCACGGCGGTTTTTCCAGTTGCTTCACTTGATAGTTGATGAAGCTTCAAAGGTGGAAATGGAGAGAAAGGCGGAGGACCTCGCCGAAAGAATGAAGGAGGAGGATTTCTGGGTGGGGGAAACTGTCTACGGGGTGACGAATGGGTTGAAGAAGAGGAAGGGAGTTTCTGTCGATGAGGGTGGTGCGGCGCGAGCGAAGGATGGAGAAGGCGGAGCCGAAATGGTGATGGAAAAACCCTCCCAGAAAGAAGACCTATCCCTTCCCTTTTATCCCCCTTTCTCGTTTCTTCCCCTTTTTAATTTTTTTTTAATTTTAATTAATTAATATTATTATTAAAATTACGTAATTATTATTGTTAGAATTATTATTAAAAAAACAAGCCAATACAAAAAAAGTTAGGTGTCAATTTACAATTGGATAAGGTGACAAAGATTCTCAAAACCATCTAATTATAGGTGGAAAATTGTAAAAAAAATGATTTATATTTTTCTGATTTTTTATCAATTAAACAAAATAGAAATAAAATGATAAAATGTGATTGGCTAATGAGGAAAAGTGAGGATAATGCATGTGCACCCTTGATTAAATTTAAATCAATGATCCTCATTTAATCAAAGAAGCACACTTAATTTAAAATGTCAAGGTTGCCCTTTCTAAAAGCCTTAATTAATTTAATAGAATTAAATCAATTAAAAACCACTAAAAATTCACAATTTATTGAATAAACATGATAAAAATAAAATGTAGGCATGAAAAAATTCGATTAATTATTCTGGACATTTTGATGAAAATATAAAAATAAATTGGGTTAAAATAAACAGAAATCGGGTGACAGAGATGCTTGAAAGATTAAATCGGTTGCACACAAAAGATTAATGCGAAATAAATATCTTGGAAAGATGCAACACTCAGTCAACTTTGAGAATCGACCGGGACCGGTGAAAAGGATCATACTGATTAAAAGTGATTGAAAATTCGTCGAGAGATAAGGTGAGCACGCTAGGTCAAGTTTCAATGAAAAGTATGTCAAATCCCTAACGCTTGCACGCTTAAATTCGAAACTTTTCAATCGTTGATTTTTCTCGTATATTTGAGACACAATTCGACCAGTCCATCCACATATCCAAAAAATTTATTCCGGGTAATCATTTTGTGAATTATTTATGTTGGAAGAAATACGGTAAAATGTGTCATGTTGTACAAGCGATGCAAAATGAAAATAAAGTCAGATGAGTGAGAATTTGAAACAGGTAGGACAAATTTGGGGTATGACAACATGTAACAATTGGATGGAAATTATAGATTATGGTTTGATCATGAATCTAAAAGTGGATTGAAAATGGATTTAATTGTAGAAATGGATAATTAGTTTGAAACATGGAAAAAGTATATGGACTAAAAATGTGGTTTATGGATTCTAAATGGATATTAAAAAGCAATGTTAAAATGATTTTTTAAAATGAGGTATGGATTTGAAAAGTGGATAAATGGGCTTAGAAATGAAATGGATATCCAAATGCATAAGTGGATCAAAACTTGGGTGGATTTAGAATGGATATTAAAGAATGAAATGGATATGCGACTTTTAAGAAATGGATTCTTTTTAAGTAGGAATGAATTAGGTCTTTGAAATAAGCTAACAAAAAAGTGGATGATAATTATGGGTAATAGAGAATGAAGAATGGATAATGGTTTTGAATGAAGATAACAAAGTGGATAGAAAGATTACGAAAATGAATAAAGAAAAAGGTTTAGAAATAAGGATTGCCTTTACATTGGTATTTTCCATCAACACCCCCATGAAGTCTTCACTTTCAACTCAAGCTCAATATTTCCTTCATTGACAAATCTCTGATTAAAAGAACACAACTACCATGAACAAACATCTGAATTAATTTGAAACCTTGCGTTGGCTATTAAATCCACATTGAGGAACATAAACCCACATATGAAACACCACTGAACCCCTGATCACAATGATCTTGAATTTTGAACCAAACTCTTGATAACCTGATAACCTCTGTATAGAACAAGATTACCTCGAATACACGTTGCTTGAGAAATAGCCACTGATGCGGGTAACTCGAAACCAAAAGCAAACTCTTGACGATTTGACCAAGATTAGGTCACACTTCTATTTGATCTTGATCATGACTAATCAACCACACTTGACTCAATACCACACCCTCGCCCCTGATAGACCTGATCTCAAATTTTGATGGTGGACTAGAAGTACCAGTGACTAGTCTTTACAAGTGAACTTATTGAAGACCACTTAACCAGGGAAATAAACCCTAACCAAGTGATGATGAACATAAGAAAATGACTCTCTCGATGAAACTCTAGCTCTGTGAATTTTTTTTGTATCCACTTGAACCACAACTTGTATGAGGATGAAAACCCTGATCTCATGTCTTAGAAGGCCAATGCAAGGCATGATTATGAATTGTGAACTAATGATGATACAAATGAATGTGAAGCAAAAGCCAATTAAAGCTATAAAAAGTGAAGGCAAATTTTGGGGTGCAACAGCTGCCCCTATTCAATCGACTTGGACCTGAAGGTATGAAAAGCGACCACTTTCAAACATTTGAAGTAAAAGGTAATTCAATACTAAAGAACCCAGAAATTTGCAAACTGTGGGGATGTACATAAGATAAAGTGATTGCCAACCGAAAGTGGATCTAAAGGTAGCGGGTACCAACCAAAAGTTGGGGGAACCGAAGGACACAAGGTACCAACCAAAAGTTGGGATTGCAAATGGTAACTGATCAAGAAGATAATAATGGCTACTAACCAAAAGTTAGGATCACCGGAGAATCATATCCAAAAGTGCTGAGATGGAGGCTACTAACCAAGAGTTAGAATCACCTAGACACCGACTGAAGGCGAATACACAAACAATGAAGACTACCAACCAAAAGTTGGGATTGTCCAAAGGATTACCAACCAAAATTTGGGATAAAAGCTACTAACCAAAAGTTAGGATCGCAGGAAAAGAAGACTACCAACCAAAAGTTGGGATAACGACTCTGTGAGGAATAAAAGAAGACCTACCAACCAAAAGTTAGGATAGAAGCTACTAACCAAAAGCTAGGATCATCGGAAAAGAGACTACCAGTCAAAAGTTGAGATGACGACTCCACATGGGAACGACAGAGGACTACCAGCCAAAAGTTGAGATGATGACTCCACATGGGAACGACAAAGGACTACCAACCAAGAGCGGGAATAACATCCACAAAAAGAATAAGCTGAGGATTGCCGACCAAAAGTTGGAATAACACACCCGGGATAGGCAGGAAGTAGAATCAACCGATTTACAACCTGAAACGAAAACTCCGCTGGGGAAAGAGAAACTTAACCAAGCAAACTCTGTTGGGGAGTAAAAGTAAGACAAAAACGTCTACCAATGATTTTGCTGGAATCGAGTACCAAAGAAACCCATGGATTATACCGTTATCTGCTGGAGAGATGTCTGGCAACAAAATCTGTCAAGCCTGGCTTATGCTTCGGATACATATGTTTGAATATGGCGTAATGCTCCATAGGAAATGGAAATGCTACGCGTTTAGAAGGATGCTATGCAAAATGCAAATGCAAAGGAACACCACCAAAAAAAGGTGCCAAGAGAAACGACAAGCAAACTTTGTTGAGAATATGCCCTGAACGGCTTCGCGAATAGAACTCTTCTGGGGAGAAATCCAATCTGTTGGGAATTGAGAATAACATCTGTTGGGAAGTCATCCCAAAGATCTGACTTTGAAGAATACCAAAGACCTTTGGACTTTGATGTGGATGTCAACCATTTCTGATTTACTAGTTTGAGGGAATCAACATTAATCTCTGCTTGGGGAGAGAAGTCAATAACATGGATCATGTCGGGGAAAAGACATTGAGCTTACGCTGCTGCTGGGAATAATCCCAATCTTACCTTGCTAGGGATAAGTACACATCCTAACTGGTGAGATATTTTTAATATGAAAATAGTACCCCGTGGAGAGAGTCCCGCTGGGAAAAGGCCAATTATCCTGTAAACGACAAATAAACAAGAAGTGTGGCCTGTATGCAAAAATGGATATTCCGATCATCATCCATGACATCATTCAAGTAAATTGTTGTTTTTAATATGATTAGCAAAGCCCCAAAGTTTTTGTATGCAAAGTTTATCAAAAATATCAGACGTCTTTTCGCAAACAAAACAGTAAAAGAAAAAACAAGAAATGGAAAGCTCTTTGTGGAAAATACTTCATTGATTAAAAGAGCTTGTAAATAGGCAAATTACAATGGATGCAACTTCTGAAAAGAGGAAATTGCGCAAAAAGTACAAATGACAAAGTATACAAATGTCGACAATATGGAAACAGACAACTGTCATGTGTCGATTCGGCTATGACCCGAATGCCTTTAATGCTTCACCAATGTCCTGCCTTCTGAAGAGACTAATTTTTTTAACCCTCGAGATCTCCAAGAATCCAACTGTGTTCATAGGTCAAACGCATCTCGTAGTCATTTGCTCTTAAATCCCTAACTTTTGCCTAGATCACCCTTGCGGGTTTTCAACCCACCGGGATGCCCATTTTTGCCAAAGTCGCCTTTTCAGGTTTTCAACTTTGCGGGTTTATTCATTTTTTCTTTTATCCCTAATTTTTGTCCGAACCTATTATTTTTATGGTTCGTCGGGATGCCCCATTTTTGCCTGGACTTTTTCTTTTTATGTCCAGCGGATCTCTTTTTTCAAGCAAAGTATTTTTTGACTACGTCTGTGTTTATAGGGGACGTGAAATCTTTACCGTCCATGGTTGATAGTGTAACGCCCGTTCATTTTAATTAAATTATTTATGAATTGTTGGTGTGCCTTTATGTGGGAGTGTGTCTGAGAGCGTTGGTGGGTGTCCTTGAAGTATAGGAAACCATTTAATAAATCATTGAGTTTGATAATAATATAATATAATTAATAATAATGATAATTTAATAACTAGTAGTAATATTATTATTATTATTATTATTATTATTATTATTACTATTACTATTATTATTATTATTATTATTATTATTATTAGAGAGAATAAAGGGAATTAGGGAGTTATTAGAGAAGTTGTGGGAGAAAGAGTAAAAGAACGATAAACTGCTCAGAAAATCAAATTGGAGGAAAAAGGCTGAGAAAAGAGGAAAAAGGACGTGGTTGTGGAGAAAGGAAGAACACAAGAATTAACCGCCGGATAGAATTGAAGGTTGTTGCAGAAGAGTCACCGGGAGAGAAAACCGGAACCGGAGGCTTGGAATTGGCCTTTATTCTAAGGTAAGGGTGGGGTTCAATTCTATAACTGTGGGTATGATGGATTTCATGAAGGGAATTGAATCATAGGGTTAATGTTCATGTAGATCGATAAATATTAAGGATTAATGTTCCTGTAGATCGATAAATATTAAGGATTAATGTTCCTGTAGATCGATAAATATTAAGGAGTAATGTTCCCGTAGTAATATTCTGGTGGAAATGTTCCCGTAGTAACGTTACCATAGTAATGTTCCCGTAAGTTGAAGAAATATTAAGGATTAATGTTCCCGTAATGATATTCCCGTGGAAATGTTCCCGTAGTGATGTTCCCGTAGTGATGTTCCCGTAGTAACGTTACCGTAGTAATGTTCCCGTAAGTTGAAGAAATATTAAGGATTAATGTTCCCGTAGTGATATTCCCGTGGAAATGTTCCCGTAGTAATATTCCTGTGGAAATGTTCCCGTAGTAATGTTATCGTAGTAATGTTCCCGTAAGTTGAAGAAATATTAAGGATTAATGTTACCGTAGTAATATTCCCGTGGAAATGTTCCCGTAGTAATATTCCCGTGGAAATGTTCCCGTAGTAATGTCCCCGTAGTAATGTTCCCGTAGGTTGAGCAACATTAAGGGTAAATGTTCCCGTAGGTTGAGAAATATTAAGGGTTAATGTTTGTCTACGCCTGCATTAATGGTTATGTCATTAGTTTATGTAGTAATGTTGGGAATCGGCGCCGACACGCGCTAATTTCCCATTTGTTGAGAAAAGGTTGTTATTATGCTCTTACTTGATCGACTTCAGGTAGGGAATCGAATCATAGATATAGTTCCCGTTACCCGATAAATGTTAGGGACGAGGTTTTTCTGTGTAAGAATGAATGTGTTATATCGTCAGTGTTGTACGATGTTGTATGGCTGCCCTTAATGAGGCAAGATTAGTTGCCCCGTAGTTAACGAACCTTTTCAGGAACTATAATTAATTTAGTGAGTAAAAGTTGTAATGTTGTTCTTACGATAATGTGCTGAATTCTTAATTGTCGAAAGTATGTTGTTATTGTTCCCCTACATGAACAGATTGAAATGATGAATACTTGATGCATATGAAGTTGTTACGTCACTGTTGAGAAAATGTTATTATAATATTCTCCTTGGATTATATGGATAAGTTGTAGTTATATTACCCGTATGAAGGTATATGAAAATGTGTTGAGTTCTTATTTGTAGTAATGATGTTGTCAGTTGTTCTCTGACATGAAAATGTTGTTGAGTTCTCAATTGTAGAGACGAGATTGTTTTTAATTGTTCTCTGCGAAAATGTGTTAGAGTCTTATTCGTAGGAACGATAGTTGGTAGTTCTCTGATATGGACAGGTTGAAGTGGTGAGTACATGATGTATGCGAAATGTGATGTTTCTGTTATGGATAATTGGTTGTAGGCGTGATGCCTTGTTGCACGGTTGTTGCACAGTTGTTGTTGTTGTGTTATAGTCCATAATAGTTGCATCTCATAGCATATCATTTGGCCTGGATTGGCGACGGTTGTGTCTTTAATGACAAAATAAAATGATTGTGGAGAGTTGTCTCCTGAATTATTGTGGAGAGTTGTCTCCCGAATTATTATGGAGAGTTGTCTCCCGAATTATTGTGGAGTGTTGTCTCCCAAAATGGTACCACATGCATATGCAAAGTTGAGTCGCATTGTTGAGCCGCATTGTTGAGTTGCGTTGTTGAGTTGTTTTGATGAGTTGCTGAGATATGATGATAATTGTTGTGGTTATGAATAAAGAGTGGTTGTAGTTTATTATTACTAATATTTAAGCGAACTGCTGGAATTATAATGCTGTGATAATATTCTGACATGACTTTTATCATGCCTTATGTTATATTGTTGATATCTCACCCTTTACGTTGTATGTTACCTCCGTTGGTGGTAATTTGCAGGTAACTCGGAAGAAAGTGTCGCTTTATGTTTAAGGTCGTTGGTCGCTCTGATACGTAGCACTCGGGGGGGGGGGGGGGGGGGGGATGAACGATTAATGTTATTGTTTTAATTGAATTCCTTGTTGCTGAATTTTATTAACTACTATGGCAAATAGATTGGTGGTTTCTGATAATGCCAAATGTTGCTTGGATGCATAGTTGTTTTAATGAATTGATGCAAGATAATTACTTGCTGAATTTTAATGGAATTTAATTATTATGAATCATTGGAAGTTTATTATAGCATGTCGTTTTATAATTAAAATGTTAAACAAATTATCGTTGTTTGTTCATCTGAATTTTGTGCTACGTATGTTAGTAAATGATCTTTTGCAGGTGTATGTGTTTTGGTTAAGTGTAGAATGTGACACCCTGATGCGTCTGAGAATTTGGGAGTGTGACGGTCGTCACAGCTCCTTGACGCTCGTCATGACTGTGACGGTCGTGACATCCATGACGGTCGTCATGAGACTTTATTTGCTGCACTCTGAATTGTTTATGTTGTTTATCTTATTTTTCCGCGATAGTTTAGAGTGGGGTGTTACAGATAGCAATAAGGCCCCTCTAGAGAAAACCATCCTTACTACATATGGACCTTCATAGTTGGGAGTCCATTTGCCCCTGTGATTTGTTTGTGGAGGGAGGATCCTCTTCAACACCAAGTCACCTACCTGAAAATGTCGAGGGCGAACTTTCTGATCAAATGCCTTCTTCATTCTGCTCTAATATAGCCAACCATGTGCGATAGCTGCCAATCTATTTTCATCGATCAAGCTAAGTTGATTCATCCTAGCCTTTACCGACTCTGCTTCATCAAGCTTCACATCAGACAATACCCTCAGAGAAGGAATTTTGACTTCTAATAGTAGAACAACTTTCGTACCATATACCAGCGAGAAAGGTGTTGCCCTAGTAGATGTATGTATCGAAGTACGATAGCCATGTAAAGAAAAAGATAACATCTCATGCCAATCTTTATAGGTCACCACCATTTTCTGCACGATCCTCTTGATATTCTTATTTGCCACCTCCATGGCACCATTCATCTTTAGACGGCACGAAAAGGAGTTGTGGTGTTCAATTTTAAAATTCAGACACAATTCTTTCATCTTCTTATTATTCAAATTCGAACCATTATCAATAATGATATGTTCTGGCACTCCATATCAGCAGATGATGTCTTTCTTTATAAAACGAGTAACCACTTGCCTGGTCACATTGGCAAAAGAAGATGCCTCTAACAACTTGGTGAAATAATCAATCGCCACTAAGATAAAACGATGCCCATTAGAGGCAGTCGGTTCAATCTAGCTGATCATGTTGATGCCCCACATTGCAAAGGGCAAAGGAGATGTCAATACATTTAAAGGGCTCGGTGGTATAGGCATATTGTCGACATAAATTTGACATATATGGCATTTCCTGACACGCTTAAAACAGTCGGACTCCATGGTCATCCAATAACCCTGCTCTCAATAGTTTTTTGGACATCGCATGCCCACCAGCATGAGTACCAAAAGAGTCTTCGTGAACCTCTTCCATCAGCAAACTTGCTCCATTCTCATCCACACAACGCAACAGCACAATATCGAAGTTTCTCTTGTATAACACATCATCCTTGTTCAAGTAAAAATTACCCAACAACCTTCTCAAAGTCTTCTTGTCTCTACTGGATGCCTCAGGCGGATATTCTTGGGTCTTGAGAAAATGTCTGATGTCAAAATACCAAGGCTTCCCATCTGGCATTTCTTCTACTGCAAATATAAAAGCTGGCCTATTAAGGCGCATGATAGTGATTGTTGGAGCTTCATTCTAAAAATTCACTTTATATATTGATGATAATGTTTCCAAAGCGTCTGCCATCTAATTTTAAGCCCTCAGTACATGATGAAGTTCAACCCTGTCGAAGAAAGACAACAGTCTTCTTGCATAGTTCTTATAAGGCACCAGATTGGATTGACGGGTTTCCCATTCTCATTTGATCTGATTGACGACTAAGGCCGAATCACCATACACATCTAGATTCTTGATTCTCAAATCAATAGCTTCTTCTAGACCCATGATGCATGCTTCATATTCAGCTTCATTGTTGGTGCAAGCAAACGTTAATCGGGCAGTGAACGGTATGTGAGAACCGTGAGGAGTCGTAATAATTTCCCTGATTCCATTGCCGTATGAGTTAACAGCACCGTCAAAAACCAACTTCCACTGAGACCCAATCTCAGGACCCTCGTCAGGTAGAGGCTCGCTGTCGCTACTGCGAAAATCGGCGCCGGCTATGACAGAAGAGTCGCCACCGTGTGTTATTTATCCCACAAAAGGGAAAGGAAACGCTTAGAGTAAACCTAACGCAAAGAGGGAAAGGAATGGTCATCGCAACCAAATCCTGGATTCGGGAGTCGGTTACGCAAGGGGAAGGTATTAGCACCCCTCACTTCTGTCGTACTCGACGGGATCCATGCTTGTTTTCTATCTAAGGGTTTATTAATACTATCTAGCTAAAGGCTTAAGGACAAAAGAAAAGAAAAAGTGACTCGGCAGAACACAGTAGTTCTATGCCTACGTATTCCCGTCTGAAACGAGAAATCAGAGTCAACGTAGTTCGCCTAACTACGGGTAAAAAGGGGGAAGGTTGCTCGCCGAGATATCGCATCTCGTGCCTACGTACTTTCATCTGGTATGAAAGATCAGAGCAGACGTAGTTCGGGTTACTACGGGGAGACTAGTTTAATCCTAACGTTATCATGCCAAGTTCGTCCTAAGGTTGAAGTTTGCAAAGGGGAAAACTACCATAATGTTGTCATACATGGTTGAAAAGCCTAGTGTCTATCACATTCTACCTTGAACAAGGAAGGATGGAGATCCTAAGGGAAAGGCAAAGGAAGCAACAGAAAACAGATGAAATAAACAGCATACAGGAAATGCGGATTCATAATAGCAAACCTGGAATGCAAGTGAGGGAGGAAGTCATCTCAACCTCAAGCCCATAATGAATGGAAGATGGCCTATTCTAAACATACAATCTTGGCCACAAGTGATTATAAAGTGATATGAGGCAATAAAACCTACGAATGACGTACGCATACCACAATTTGGAATCATAACGCGCTATCATGGAAATATGGAACCTAATGGGCAATTGTGTATGATAAAACCAGCCAATCAATGATCTACACATCCTATACAATGTCTATAACAAGCCATAGGAACCCTAGCGTTCACCACACAAACAAATTGAGGCCGTTGGAGCCAAAATAAAACCGAAGTCCGTTCGAATGTCCAAATTATAAGTCCGAATACAAAAATATAAGAAAAATAGCAAAAGGTGCTAAAAAAATCAAATAAAAATCTCCAATTCCCTACATTAAGCCACAAACCAGGGGTGAGAGATACAACAAAAATATCCAAAGAGAAATGGCCGAACAAGTTGAAACTATGTCATGTATACCAAAAGAAAGGTTAAAATGGAGCATGTTAAAGAAAGCATCCAAAACCAATTAAAATGGTACAATAAAATTCCCACAAAAACATATCACAATACCTCAACATGTGTATGATATCCTTGCAAAAGGTTAGGCCAAAATATGTAATTTTGATGGGTCAAAGAAAATTCACAACATGATAGCACCAGCATTGCTATTTTTTTGACAACTAAAATGTAAAAAAATCTAATAAAATGACGAAAAATGGAAAAAATATATGGTTCCAATTCTATAAAATTCTAGACATCTTGGAGATTACGCAGAAAAAAATGGGGATCAAAAAGACTAATTTTCCTATTTTTTATGATTATTTGAAGTCAGCATATGAAACAGAAAAATAAAAGGAAATGGAAAAGCATGAACACATGAGAAACATAAGAAATAGTGAAAATAAATAAAAGTGTACAGCCAGGAATCGAACAGAGGTACATGGGGGCATGGTGGCTGAGTTGGCGCGCCACCTCAATTAATGAGGTGTGATGTGGCAGCGCGTGTGGCACATTCCTGGACGTTCGATCGGATGACCAAGTCAAAATTTCAACACAATCCAACGGCAACCGCTCGTCTTCTTCGTTGGGAACATTTGCTGGCCGGAAATATGCAAACCGCGGCCGGAAAATGCAAGCTCCACCGGCGAGCTTCATGTGGTTCTATCTTCTTCAATTCTTGACCAAACGCAATGTTCTTTAGATGAATCTTGTGGGATTTTTTGAGAGGAATCCAAATATACCATTATTTTCCCTTGAAATGACCTCTAACTCAAAAACCGTATATGAATCTCAAACTTTCAAGAACACCAAATTGTCATAAAAACCATCTTTTTTGTACTAGAATCCATGTAGGAGATGAGAGCAATGTAATGCAACAACAATAATGCAAGAAAGACTCATAAATCATGAGTTATGGTGAATTCTTTATACCTCCGAAAATGACTCTTTTGAGCTTCAATGGAGCACGAATTTCTTTGGAAAATTATGTAGAAACATTCAACAATCCATGGTAGAGGTATTAGGATGAAGGAGAATGCTTGAATTGGTGAAGAAAATGAAAATCAATTTTCACTTGGAGCTTACTTTTCATGTTACTACAACCATGGTGTTGCACTAAAAACTTCTCAAAAATTGATGGAAAAATTCTATGGAGTATATTGAATGTATTTGCAATCAAAAAGGATCAAAAAAGTGGAGAGAAAAAGGAATTGAAAAATCAAATTTTCAAATGTAGAAAATTGTGGGAAAATGAAAAAATGGTGGAAGAAGGTGAGATTTTTTCAAATATTTGAAGTGTGAAAAATGATCATGGAAGAGGATTTTTGCCTTGGCTCCATTTGGTTTTATATCTTGCATCATAAGATACATCTAGGGTCTAAAATTATCCCTTGTTTCAATCTTAAGGGCTTAGATTCAAAGTGTTACTTAAGTGTGAAGAAATCTTGGAATAGGCCATGATAAAAGCTTCAAATGAAAAATGTAAAAGTGTCATTGTTCTTAAAATGAGATTTCCACTCAAAATAAGTACAAACATGGACTTATTTGATTAAATTTTGAAGAAATACCAAACTATGCCTTTTCACATGTTTTCACCAAAGTGACTTTTATCAAACTTCCACCATGAGCTAACCCATTAAAACCTTGAGGTTTAGTTGACCAAATGACGCCATTCGAAGAAACTTTCATGTTGGAAAAAAATCCATTTGAGTTATGCAAAGTATTGAACTTGACCTGTAATTTTATGACCTGTCATCATAGTTTCCCAACTCATTGATAATCTTCAGTTGGCCTCTAAGTCAGGGGATGAACCCCACACAAGCATCTGAACTTCTCAAGGGCATGAACCACTTCCTGGTGACTTTAGTGATTCCTCAAGCTCGAATAAAACCTCTAGATAGGCCTCTCTTGATGTATATCACACTTGATCCCCTGCATAAATGCTAATGCAATGCTATGATAATGCTATGATGATGTTATGTTAATGCAAAAACAAGAAGGAAAAGGTTGGGAAAATTTTGGGGTGCAACAACTGCCCCTATTCAAGCGACTTGGACCTGAATGAGTGAAAAGCGAACGACTTTCAATCAATCAAGGTAAAAGGCGGTTGAATACCAAAAGAACCCGGAAATTCGCCAACCGCAGAAATAAATTGCGAACTCTGATTGGGATAGAATCTCCGAAGAAATTGAACATAATGAACATCTTGAACATCCCACCAAGGGAAATAGAAACTTAATCAAGTAACTCTGCTTCAGGAAATACGTAACTGGCCATGGTCTGAACACCACATGGGCCAAAGAACAATCTTTCGAATCGTCAGAATCTGAATACTCAACGCACGATATGGCCACATCAAAATCTGTCAGAATCTGGATATTCAACACACTGACCGGAGCCTGGATGCTCGACGTAACTGGTGATTTCACTGGGGATTTACCGGAGCCTGGATACTCGACGGACGAAGCAATACATCACAAACCGAACATTCACCGAAAACTGGACATTCAACGGAGAGAGAGTACTATCGTAACACTTACTAGGATCTGTATACCCATCTGCCTTTATCGGAGTCCGAACACTCAACGGACAAAGCAAAACGTTACAAATTGGAAATTTCATCGGAATCTGGATATTCAACGGAGGAGCCGGGGCTTGAACGCTCAACGTAACACATCGGAGTCTGAACATTCAACGCCAAAAAACCGGAGTCTGACAACTCAACGAAAACACACCGGAGCCTGGAAACTCAAACCTCATTGCTTGATAACCTCAATCGGCTGTTCTACAAGATATTCTAACAACACACTTTCTTTAATGGCCTTTTGAGAAACATATTGAATGCCATACTCTGTCAAAACCATCTGCCATCTAGCAATTCTCCTGGAAAGCACTTGCTTTTCAAAAATATATTTGATCGGATCCATCTTTGGAATCAACAAGGTTGTATGATTTAACATGTATTACCTTAAGCGTTTTGCTGCCCAAGCAAGTGCACAACATGTCTTCTCTAGCATCGAGTATCTTGACTCGCAATCTGTGAACTTTTTACTCAAGTAGTAGATAGCATGCTCTTTTCTACCTGTCTCGTCATGTTGACCGAGCATACAACCCATTGAATTCTCAAGAACTGTCAAATACATAATCAGAGGTATCCCTGTAGCTGGAGGCATCAATATCGGAGGTTCTTGCAAATACTCTTTTATCTTTTCGAAAGCCTTCTGACAGTTTTCATTCTAAACAACCGCTTGATCTTTTTCTCAACAACTTGAAAATAGGCTCATAAGTAGCTGTAAGGTGAGATATGAATCTCGAAATGTAATTCAGTCTCCCAAGGAAACCACATACCTCTTTCTCTGTTCTCGGCTCATGCATCTCTTGTATAGCTTTTATCTTTGCAGGATCCACCTCAATTCCTCTTTCACTGACAATGAAACCCAGCAACTTCCCTGATCTAACCCCAAAGGTGCACTTGTTAGGATTCAACCTCAGCTCGAACTTCCTTAACCTTTCAAACAACTTTAAAAGATTTACCAGATGTACTTCCTCCGTCTGTGACTTTGAAATCATGTCATCAACATACACTTCGATCTCATGATGAATCAAATCATGAAAGAGAATCACCATTGCCCGCTGATGAGTTGCCCCTACATTTTTCAATCCGAAAGGCATAACTTTGTAGCAAAAAGTTCCCCATGATGTGATAAAATTAGTTTTCTTCATGTCCTCTAGGGCCATTTTAATTTGGTTATGCCTAGAGAAGCCATCCATGAAGAAAAACACAAAATATTGAGCAGTGTTATCAACCAAAACATCAATGTGAGGGAGCGGGAAAACATCCTTTGGGATCGCTCTATTTAGATCTCGATAGTCGACATACATCCTGACCTTTCAATCTTTCTTAGACACAGGAACAATATTAGTGACCCATGAAGGGTAATTAGTGACGGCAAGAAAACTAGCATCCAACTGTTTTTGGACTTCCTCCTTGATCTTAACTGCCATATCAGGTCTGGTCCTTCTCAACTTTTGCTTCACAGGCGGACATTCTTCTCGAATAGGTAGACGGTGCATCACTATATCGATATCCAACTCTGGCATATCCTCATATGACCAAGCGAAGACATCTCTATACTCACAGAGCATTTATATCAATCTTCTCTTGATATCATCTACCAATGCAGCCTCAACTTGACTTCTTTCTTATCGTCTTCAGTGTCAAATTGACGACTTCAACGTCCTCCTGATGAGGCAAAATAACCCTTTCTTCTTGTTTTAAAAGTCTGGCCAACTCTTCAGGTAGGTCACAATCTTCATCAGTCTCTCCTTCAGCTTGATAAATAGGGTTATCAAAGTCATATTGAGCCATAGCCAAATCTGAATCGATGGTATCTGAGATGTGAAACCTGCATGATTGATGTTTTATGCTTATTATGATATGCAAACAGACACAAACACATTGCCATTTTTCTGTTTTTTTTTTGTTAAAAATATATAAAAAAAGAAAAACAAGGATCAAAATATTTGAATGCAAAAAGGACGTCTTTCATTCATGATAAAAATTTGAAAATAAACAGAGGGGCCCTACAAGGAAAAAAATCACCACGTCTTGGGCAGAACGTAGGACCAGACATAATCAAAAACAAACTGAATTACTCTTCTAATGTAACTTGGATGATTTCCTCCACAGTCCAGTTGCAAAGTTTCTGTCCGGGGACACATGGACGGATCTAAGCATCCATATCGCAATCATTGTCTCCTTTTACATCCTCAACAACATTGATCCTGTCGAAAATAACCCCACCGCTAGTAAACTGAACAGGTCCTCTGTACTTTGGAGGATCCCTTGAAGAAGATGGGATATACCCCAGACCAAACTTGTCTTGTTTAGCAGGAACGTCAAGCATTTGGCCTTATTTTTGAGAAGACCCAGATTCCATTATAGCACAAGCTTCCTTAAATGACGACATCGAGACCTCTGGAACTTTAGCTCATACAGGAGGCTTCTCCTGAATTTGCACAGTTTCAAAAGCTTGGCAAAGCGTCTCATGAATCTCACCATCCACCTCCACATACTTAAAGGATGACAGATGACTAATCATAATATCTTCCTCTACACAGACGGTAACAACCTTCCCCTCCACCATATACTTCAATTTCTGATGCAAAGTCGAGGTGACTGCCCCAGCGGAGTGTATCCAAGGCCGACCGAGCAAACAACTATAAGCAGGCTGGATGTCCATGATATAGAAGACGACATCAAAGATCTCTGGACCCACTTGAATTGGCAACGTGACTTCACCAAATACTAACCTCCTGGTTCCATCAAATACCCTCACCATCAAATCACTTGGAGTGCAGATCAAGCCATGAGTGTCTAGCTTCATTAGCGCTTTCTTTGGCAACACATTAAGTGAGGATCCTGTATCAACTAGCACATGGGATAGAACAACTCCCATGCACTCTATGGATATGTGCAAAGCGTGGTTATGGTTTCTCCGGGCAGGAGTTAAATCCAAATCGGTAAAACCCAACCCATTACCAGCATTGACGTGAGCCACCACTCCTTCCAATTGATTAACATAAATTTCCTGTGGCGCAAATGCCGTATTCAAGATCTTCAATAGAGCATTTATGTGCGCCTCTGAGCATAACAACAATGATAGGATATAAATTTTAAAAGGTGTATGATGCAAGTGATCTACGATCTTGTAATCACTTTTACGAATAAGCCTTATGAATTC
The DNA here is from genome assembly GCA_963859935.3 of Lathyrus sativus. Taxonomy (NCBI): domain Eukaryota; kingdom Viridiplantae; phylum Streptophyta; class Magnoliopsida; order Fabales; family Fabaceae; genus Lathyrus; species Lathyrus sativus. The sequence continues at coordinate 245,866,250 of OZ012737.1, read as the reverse complement.
TTCAGCATCTTTAGTCAAAGAGTCTATCTCCCCTTGCTGTTGAACCTCTCCTTCTACCGTAGCTTTACCTTTACCTCTGTCATTCTTTCCAACATTAGTTTCAGGTGGGGAGAAAACTCTGCCACTCCTAGTCATTCCCCCTGATCCAACAATATTGTCAACAGAAGTGCCTCCAAACGATGTCTCTGTCAACTCTTATTTTCGCCCATTACAGAACACCTCTGCCCCATAGTTCCAAGGAATGGCCTCGGTGCTCTCATAGGGTACATGTCCTAGCGTAGTAATAATAACAGGAGTTGGCATCAGCGGCGTTGAAATGTTAATTGTCTGGTATAGGATTGAAATTGTTGCGACCTTATTCTGCTCCTTATTAACTTCCTTCATTTCTCTTTCTCCCGCAATCCTCTCAAACTGTAAACTGCCTTCATCAATCAAACTCTGAATGTGACTTCTCAAAGCAACACATCCCTTTGTACGCACACCATATTATGCACAACCCGGACAAACACCTCCCTTTAGTAATTTGTCTTTCACGTAGCTCAAAGGCGTCTTCAATTCCGCAACATTAGTTATCAAGTTAAACCTCACTCCCTCAATAACATCATTATTTCTAGTCACCCCGTGATTTGGCATAGGATTATGATTTACATTCGGGGTCTCATTTGTGAAATTGATTGCTTTGGAATCAAGCAGGTCCTGCACTTTGTGCTTAAAAGCTTCGTAGTTATCAATATTATGACCTGGAGCACCAGAATGGAAATCACACCGAGCGTTTGCATCATAACCTGATGGAGGCGTACCAATGTGTGGCGCCAAAGTTCTCTTCTAAATAATTTTCAACTATAAAAAATGTTGCAAAATCTGTGAGTAAGGCATGGGAGGCATGTCGAACTGCCTGTTGGCCATCCTTCCTCTATCTTGGTAACGGCGAGGCACAATAGTTTGTTGTTGTGGTATAGTCGGGATAGCTATAATGGCAACTTGTTGTTGATGTTGATGTTGCACTCGGTCTCTACCTCTGTAGGATGATACAACATTCATATCCCCTTCCCTTTTCTTCAGGTTCCCATTGTATGCTTTCTTTATTCCTCCTGACGAAGGTCCTTCCCCACTCGGTATCTTTCTCGTCTTTATCCCGTTCTCTGCCCTCTCTCCTGCCATCACTAGATCTGAAAAACTTCTAGATATACACCCGATCAACTTTTCATAGTATGTTCTTGGAAAGGTCGCCATAAACATGTCAATCAATTCACGCTCCACCATTGGAGGCTGCACTCTGGCTGCTAACTCTCGCCACCTCTGTGCGTACTCTTTGAACCCTTCATTATTGCTTTGTGACAAATTTTGAAATTCCACCCTATTAGGTGCCAAGTCACTGTTGAACTGATAGTGACGCACAAATGCTTCTCCCAATTCTCTCTAGCTTCTTATATGTATCCTTTATAGACCCATATACCACTCCAAAGAGGGACCTGACAGACTATCCTGAAAGAAATGCATCAAGAGTTTCTCATCATCCGAGTATGCTGACATTTTCCGAAAATAAGCCCTGAGGTGTACTCTAGGGCAAGTCTTCCCTTTGTACTTATCAAAATCTGGTACTTTAAACTTTGGGGGAATCCTGACCCCTGGCACCAGTCCCAGATTCAACATATCGAGTCCTAAAGAATTTTGGTTCTCGAAGGCTTTCATCTTTTCTTCAAGCAGTTTAAACCTCTTATCAGCTTCTGTGGGGAGGCCCACATCCAAGTCTCTCATTGAAAACACATCCTCCTGGTCATCATTTTCCTAATGGGGACCTGCAGCTCCGTGTACAACGTCCATACTGCCTCCAGCACCAGCTATATGAATTCCTCCCTGATGACCTCCGCCCGGAGGGTTAATCACAGTCGGAATACCGTTGACCTGGGGAACATTGCCATCAACAGGAGGAGGGATATCAGTAGTCCCTCCATGTAGAACGCCATTACCATCCACCCGTGCTATCAGTGGCCGAACCAAAGTTCTCAATTGCTCTTACCCATTGGCTACACCTTGCATCATCTCCATAAAATGTGTCATCTGTCCCTGACCTCCTGCAACTCCTGTTGTACTTGATCCATAAATCTCTGTTGATTCCCTCTTGTAGAATACTTGTGGAAAACTGGATCTCCAATCCTGCTAACTATTGAACAAAACCAAACAGAGATAAGATTGAAAGCTCCAAAAACACCTGCTATGCAAATGAAAATGATGATGCAAAATGCAAGCATGTATATATGATTCAGGGAGATCTCCCCCTCGATTCCAGTTCCATGAATCAATAGCAAAACAAGAGAATAAATTGCAGAATCACAATCCTCTCTCATAAATAAAATGAGAATGAAAGTCAATGTATACAAAATAGTGGCAAGAAATACAACTGCATACAATCCTATGACCTCATCTAACAAGTCTGGTGATGCTCAAAATACAGGACAAGAACAAAAGAAATACCAGTGGGATACTGTGTCAAATAACTTTCTTCAGCCACTGTCATTCCTGTGATGAGTCTGAACTTCCTTTAGCAGCTCCTTTATGTTTGGATGTTCAGGTCTTGCAATCAGCTCTTGTATGAGCAGGTCTCTTATGCAGATAACATCTTTCAAGCCTTGAGCATAGTCCTCCCAAGCATCCTCTCCAAAGGCATCTTCAAGTCTTGGTTTCTTCAATTGTGCCCTCACCTTGAGCTCCTCCAATGTTGACAAGGTTTCTTGTAGTTTCTGATTACTTACATACCTACAAGATGATTCTGCTGAAACTTCTTCATCTTTGACTTTGAGTTGCATCTTCAATCTGTCGATGAAGTTCATCCTCCCTTCCCTTGCTAGCAGTTAATGTAGCATTCCATTGATCATTGAACTTAGATATCTTCATGTATGCCTTATCTAGCTTTTTCTTCTTACACTTAAGGATACTATCAGTACTCTTCAAATCTTGGCCGACTCGTCCCCGCACTCGAATCTCCTCAGCTAACTCTTTTTCCACCTTAGCCAAAACTTTTATCTTTCTCTATGCTAAATAAACAACTTCATTCTTGTCACTCTTTAACTGACTAATTTCTTTTTTCAGCTCTTCGTTCTCCTTACCACAACTCTTCTTTTTCCAACCACAACTTATTCTATCTTTGAATATCAATCGTCGTAGGCTCTTCAATGACTAAAGGATATAGAGGCTCTCGGACAGGGAAAGGTAGCAACATTTTCTCCACCCTCTTCTGGATCCAATCCAAATAAGGGCCATAAGCTCTATAATCACCTTTACTCAAAGAAAGCTTCCCTCTTCTATGAACTCTTCCCCAGGCTTCCTTTATCTTGGCCAAAGTATCAAAGTCAGCTACACCTGTGAAGTACAGAGATTCCTGTACTTCCTCCTCTTTCGGGGGCCCTTTCAAGGCATAACCAAACTGTCTGATAGCAAGAGAAGGGTTGTAGTTAATCCCATATTTTCTTCCTATCAGAGGTACATTAGGAAAGCTCCTGCAGCTAAAGATGATCTCCACACCGAGTAGATATCGATTAAACTAGATAATATTCTTATATGTCAAACCCATAAGCCTTTCTGACCATTCAGACGTATCCCTTGTATCGATAAAAGCTCTGATGCAAGGAAGATGATCCATGAACCACTTGTGAAGGAGTGGTGCACAACAAGAAACATTCTTCCCTCTCCTCTTTTCATATTTGTAATGCACTGAATGATACAAATCTCCCAAAAGCGTAGGTACAGGACTCTTGGAGGCAAAGATGCGAAAAGCGTCCATATCAATAAAATCTTGTATGTTGGGAAACAGAACAATACCATATATGCGCAATTCCAGAATAACATTGAAAACTACCCAACACCCTTCCTTAGCAAAGTACTGAGCCTTACCCACCAAGAAAGACAAAGGAAAACCCGAAGCTCCATTTGTATAGGCCACATTACCTATCAATTCAGATTTTATCAAATAAAGAGCGTTGGCTAACTTCTCCAGATCAGGTTCCTCCTTGGAATGAAAGAAAGGCATTTCTTCTAAGACTGGAACTCCCATCAGAAAAACGAACTCCTCCAAAGTAGGAACTGAACATAATCAGGGAATATGAAATATCGCAGCCGAGGGTCGTAGAACTGTAGTAGAGTGTGAATAGCTCCTTGTTCGTAACTTGTGACTTTGTGGACGGAACTCATAATCTTTCCGTAGTCTTTTTTGAAATCCTCCATGACACCAAAACCAACCATGGAAATAAGACCAAATAAAGGTCTTAACTCTGGCAGCGGGAACTTGTAGATGATAGTCTTCGTTAATTTAGGCTCCATGTTAATAGCAGATCAGATTACCAGAATCAAAGGGAAAACGAGAACCTGGGATCACACATACATGCAAATGTTAATATGCAAATGAATATGCAAATGCAAACAAGGGATCAAGACATCCAAAACTGTTGTGTCGTTGGCTGAGTTAAACCAGAACGTCACTTTGATAAGAAACCCAGAATACCAGAACACTTAGGACCAAAAATCTGCTTTAACAGAAAACTGAGTCGGCTGAAAGTCAAGGTTTCTTGCAAAACCCTTCCCACTCACAGGTAGGACCTAGTCTCTAAAAAGGTACGACATCCTATGCAGGTCGTCAGTATCACGAACTCTTAGGTCGAGAAACAATGATACATTCACCATTTCTAGTTTGGCATCATGGTTAATCAAGGAGGGCTTAACTGACTTCCTAATGAATAGTCTCCAGAGTCGTTAGTTTTAAGATCCAACACCCCCTCAATTGTCCAAGATGCACAAAATATAATGTCTTCAAAGAAAACCTTGTCTGGACGCGAATTTCATGAGGGCTCGTGCATGCCAAACATGCAAGCCCGCACTACTCTCCACACTAATACTAGGTGTGTACTCAAGCCTGGGTATTGGACTTATCTCTTAATGGAACACCCCACCCAACAATACAACAGCAATATGATAACAATGATAAAGTGCGGAAAATAAATGCAAATGCAATGATATACAACAAAAACCATACAAATACAACGTACATACACATAAATATACACTCCCAAAAATATAAAATAGACAAGCGCTAGGATTGACTCGCAAAGCGAAACAGAGGGTCCCCAGCAGAGTCGCCAACTGTCGCAACTGCGAAAGGGGCCAGCGGAAAAGTAGACAGAAGAGTCTCCACCAAACGTTATTTATCCCAAAGAGTGGGAAAAGAAACGATCGAAGAAAACCTAAAAGAACGGGAAAGATAAGGTCATCGCAAGCAAATCTTGGATTCGGGAGTCGGTTATGCAAGGGGAAGGTATGAGCACCCCTCACGTCCGTTGTACTCAATAGGATCCACGCTTGTTGTCTAATCTATGGGTGAAATTTATCTAAAGCAACTAATAATCGGAGGGGGTGAAAGAGAAAGAAAAGACTCGATAGGACATCACCGCCATATGCTTACGTATTCCCTCGTGCAATGGGAAAGTCAGAGTCAACATAGTTCGGGAAACCATGGGTGAAGGGGGGAAGGTTGCTCGCCAAGACATCACCGTCTTGTGCCTACGTATCCTCATCTGGTATGAGAAATTAGAGCAAATGTAGTTCGGGTAATTAGACCACTGATTGGTTAAGTATTTTATGAGTGACGTTAAATCTCCATTCCAGTAGTTAGGGATGATGCCTATTGTCGCAACTGTGAAAAAGGGAGCCGGCGAAAATAAACAGAAGAGTCGCCACCGAACGTTATTTACCCCAAATAGAGGGAAAGGAAACGATCAAAGAAAACCTAAGAGAAAGGGAAAGATAAGGTCATCGCAACCAAATCTTGGGTCCGGAATCGGTTACGCAAGGAGAAGGTATGAGCACCCCTCACGTCCATTATACTCAATAGGATCCATGCTTGTTGTCTAATCTATGGGTGAAAACTATATAAAAGCTACTGCTAAGCAAGGGAGAAAGGAAAAAACAGACTCGATAAGACATCGACGCCCTATGCCTACGTATTCCCTCGTACAATGGGAAACTCGGAGTCAACGTAGTTCGGAAAACTACGGGTGATGGGGGGAGGTTGCTCGCCAAGACATCATTGTCTTGTGCCTACGTATCCTAATCTGGTATGAGAAATCAGAGCAAATGTAGTTGGGGCAACTACGGGACAAGGTTGGTTAAGTATTTTTTATGAGTGATGCTAAGCTTCCATTCCGGCAGTTAGGGACGATGCCTGTTTGCGGTAGAACAGAAAAGTAACGTACTCTTTTTGAAAGTGAGGTTTGAAACAATTCTGAAGGATGAAAAGGTTGAAAAACAGGTTGGTCTCGATTGCACTGGGGGCAAAAGAAAGGGGAAGTTAGTTGTTAGTGTGCTCGTCAAGGATAGGAATCCTCGTGCCTATGTATCCTCATTAGGGAATGAGGAATCAGAGCAGCCGTAGTTCGGCCTCCTAAGGGAAAACAGGATCTTGATCGCACGGGTGCGAGAGAAAAGATCCTAGGCCTAGAACGCCTGAACGAAAGTGAATGGCTTGGTTTAGGACGTGTACTACGCTAAGTCCTAAGACGTAGGAGCGAATGTGTCGCATATCGCTCAAAGGGCATACGCTAAACACTCTAGATAAGTGAAGAGAGACCTCCCCACTCATCATTTCTTACGCACCTAACGCTTGTGGCTCACAATACTCATCGCAGCTTATTAAAGGTTTTGAATTAATGTTCAATGGTGTTAATAAATCAAATCTGGACAAAATGTGTGGCAAAACCGTCGTAGCTCGACCTATGATGAAAGTCGAACTATTGGAGGCTGCGTAAATTGATATCCGTGCTATGGACAAGATAGAGAAATGATATTGAGGATCATTTTCCGATTTAATTGTGTCGCATGGACCAAAAAAGGTGGGATCTCGTCTTAATCGTAAACATTATGTCAATTAATCGAAGGTAGCCTATCACGATCCCAAAGTAAAGAAAATGACCCAAATGGTCATTTTCCGTAGATTTGAAATCCAGAAGGTTATCGACTTCGATAAGCCGACGCGTACGAATAAAAGACTTCATAAATCGAGAGAATTAAAATAAAATCAGAAAGTGAAAAAGAAATGAGGAGAGAAAGAAGGTGGTCTCGTGCAAACCTCCATCTATCAATAATTTGACCGATGATGGTTTTGTGGTCTTATCATCGACCAAAAATCGATGAAAATAAATAAAGACGAATAAAAATCGAAAATGAAAAGCTGTAAAGAAAATTGGTCTCAGACTTGTTGTTATTCGTCAATAATTTGACAGAAAAACTTAGAGGTCTCTTCATCGACCAAAACGATAAAAGTGAAATAAAACGCATAAAATCGAAAAATGAAAATGAAAAGAAAGTTTCGTCTCAGATCTATCGTTTTTCATCAATAATTTGACAGAAAAACTTAGAGGTTTCTTCATCGACCCTAGAACAAAAAAAATGGATAAAAATGATTAGCAATAGAAAATGAAAATGAAGAGGAAATTAATCTTCAAAAATTAGTAAAAAAGCTCAAGTAAATTAAAAAGGAGGGGTACAATGTTTTATTTGTGGTGTGCATACGCTGAAGTTCAATGGGCTTCAAAAAGCCCAATCTTCTTAAAATGCAGCATACAAAAATAAATTAAAAGAAATGAAAAAAAACCAACTGGGCCTCACGGCCCACCGAAAGAAAACCCCACCTCCAAAACAACAAAAGGATGCCCTCTAATACAAACACGATGGACAAAAACCCATTGTGAAATAACTTTTTAAAAAAGTCAAGGTAGAAAAACACAGCAAAACGAAAGGATACCGATGAAACTGATAAGAATTTAGGTCCTCGTACAAACTATCGTCAAATGCAAAAGCACTTCCTGGATTATGGTTAGATAAAATTTTAGTGAGAATAGAAGCAGATCCATCACTGTCATGATTCTCATTCTCAACAGGGCCATCTTCAGCAACAAATTCATTTTCATGGTTCTTCAGTTGCCTACTAGCTTCAGCAAAGTTAGATGAGTTTGTATAATACTCAAAACTTTGATGGGCATCAACAACAGAGGAGACAAGAACTGTCGATTGGTGCTCAATTGAAGGCCACTCATCTTTATGTTGAACATTGGAGTTATTAACATAGCTTTGATCATTATTGGCCTCCATAACATTCAAATTGTGATGTGAGGTTGCTGGGGTTTTGGAGTTTTGAAGGAGCTGAAGAAGAAGGGGTTAGTGTTGTTGGAGTTTCGATTAGGGTTGAAAGAAGGGGTCTCGTGATGGAAGTTTGGAGATGGCGACGGAGGTCGTGAATGGGTTTCGCTGAGGGAGAGAGACGGTGGTTGTGGGTTGCGAATCTGTTGTAGGGATGGTGACGGAGGTCGCGACTGGGTTTAGGAAGAGAGATTTCGCAGGTGGGTGAAGGAGAGAGATGAAGATGAGTTTGTGGCTAGGTCTTAAAGGTGAGGATGGACGGAGTTTACCGGTGAAGGAGGAGGAAAAGGTTAGAAGAAGAGGGAAAAGAGGCTCACGTCGACTGGTGTTTGGAAGAGGGTTTGAGGGTTGATGATGATGAAAAGTGAAAATAGGAGGTTGTCTGTTAGGGTTTCCGGATTGAAGACCAAGAGAGGAAACTCTCTCGTGGCTAGGGTTCCCGAGGTTGGATACAATGAATAGTAGAGGGGGTTTTATACTGAAGACACGTGTTCTTCTTCCTTGCTGTTTTTTTGTCTTTTTTGCTTTTTCTGATTAATTCTTTAATTAATTGCTGTACTATTTAATGAATTAAAATTATTCTAATCATAGTTTAAACTAATTAAAATCTAAACTAACTAAATTCTAACTTAATTCTTAATTCTAATCTAACTAATCAATAATTAACTAATAATTAACTATCCTAATTAAGTTTTAAATTCTATTTCTAAAATAATTAATTAATCTTAATTCTAAAATTAAAAGGTTAATCTAAACTAATTCTAAACAATTTAAAATTAAAATCTTTTTGTATTCTCTCTTTTCTATTTTAAAATTCTAACTTCTAATTATTAATCCTAAATCTATTTTCTAAATGAAATCTATTTAATTAAAAAGTTTATTCTAATTCTTAATTAAAATTCTATTTTGCTTAAATATATTTAAAAATCTAAAACTAACCTAAAACTAATTGAAATTAATTAATTCTAAAACTAAAATCTATCTAAATTCTAATTAAGTCTAATTTCTAAATTAAAAAATCTAAGCTCTAATTTTTAAATAAAATCTAAATATAATTAATTCTATTGCTAAAAACTTACTAATATATTATATTAACAAATGAAATGAAATTATAAAACAAAAATAAAAATAAATCACAAAATGCCACGAAATAAAAACGAACAAAAGGGGCGAACACCGAAACACAACAAAATTAACAGCACAGACTGAACCACCAGGAAGAGATCAACCTTTCACCCGACTTCGAAATAAATCTCATTCTTTGAACCGATTTAAACTGTAAAATGCGAACAAAGCGGCTGTAATCCTGATAAATCCCTTCCGGTTGATAACATGGACACTATGCGAGAAATGACCGACCTAGATGATATGAAGATGAATGCGAAGCAAAAGTCACTCAAAGTTAAAAACACAAGGGCAAATTTTGGGGTACAAACGCTGTCCCTATTCAATCGACTTGGACCTGAAAGGATGAAAAACAACCGCTTTCAGACATTCAAGGTAAAAGGTGATTGAATACAAAAGAACTCAAAAATTTGCAGTTGTTGCACCCCAAAATTTGCCCAACATTTCTTTACCTAGCTTATGTTTCATTTCATTCACATTAGCATTATCATTTGCATTTCATTGACATGTGTGCAGGAGATCAAGAGGTATGATTACCAATCAAGGGCTACACAAGACTTTGAAGCTAAGCTAAGAAGGTTATTCAAGTGTTCAAGGGTTGATATCTTTGTCAGAGAAGTTAAAAGATCCTCAGAAAGAGTGGTTGAAGCCAAGTATGTAGGTCTCCTAACTTGAGAGTTGTGGGAAGTCATCAGATGATTCTGAAGCCATGAAGTTGGACTTGAGGTCTTGAGAGAGCTCATGAGAATTGTTGGAGATCACTTTGAGGCCTAGACAGGTCATTGTGCAAGATTGAGAAGCCTCAGCCATGAGTGGTGCAATTAGGGTTTGATTGGGTCAACCCTAAGTCAACTGATGATTTGAAGAAGGTTGAGACCTAATCCAAGAGCCATGTGATCATGGATTGATACATTGAGATGTTCTAAGGATGATTCCAAGGTCAATTCATCATGATTGAAGAGTTTGAGAAGTTTCAGGCTAGGGTTTCTAAGACTTGACACTGTAAAATCCCCTAGCTTGAACCATGACCTCCAGGCCATTTAACTCAAGATATGATTGTCATCTCATCTTGACCCCAACATGATTGTTGTAGAGCATGATCTTAACTTTAATTTGAGTGCTAGAAGTCCTTGATAGGATTTGTAGAACTCAAGTTATGGCTTTGACAAGTTACAAGTCACCTGAGGTATGTGAATTTGGAGCTTGAAAGTTACCCAACTTGCATGAAACTTTTGCCCTAGAAGGATGATTCCTATGAACTTTTGGTCAACATGAATTTTGTTCCTTATTCTCTTAGATTTATAGATAGTACTAGAAGTCCTTGATAGGATTTGTAGAACTCAAGTTATGGCTTTGACAAGTCAAGGGTATTTTGGACATTTGGTGATTATAGGTCATTTGTGATCATAGGCCATTTTCACCAACTTAGAGGTCTCAAATGAAATTTTGTTCAACTAGAAAGTTGCTCAAAATGATGTTTTAACCTTGACCATGCATCAAGGAGGCATTGAAATGGCTCAAGGAGAGACTTGGTTCAAGAAATTTTGAAAAAAGAAAGAATTAAAAGGATTTAATGGCCAAAAATTCAAATAATTCATTTTGTGACCAAATGAAACAAAATTATAGGTCAAATTGATTGGAAAAATGATTTTAGAAACAATGGCAATGTTAGAATTTTGATTTGAGGTCATTTTCATAACATTCCATTTCATTTCTTCATGATGAAGCAACATATCCAATTCATACCTTTGGCTTGCAAACAAGGAAGATAACTCATCAAACTCATTCATAATCTCATGAGAACTTGATTATACACATAGCCATGCCAAGAAGGAGTCAGAATAGTGATTGCCATGTGTCGCTACTGCGAAAATCGGCGCCGGCTGAACAGAAGAGTCGCCACCGTGCGTTATTTATCCCACGGGAGGGAAAGGAAACGCTCAGAGTAAACCTCGCACAACACGGGAAAGGTATGGTCGTCGCAACCAAAACCTGGATTCGGGAGTCGGTTACGCAAGGGGAAGGTATTAGCACCCCTCACGTCCGTCGTACTCGACGGGATCCACGCTTGTTTTCGGGTATGGATTGTTATTCTATCTATTCTAAGGGTTAAGGGTTAAAAGAAAATAAAAAAAATGACTCGGCAAAGTATCGCACTTTATGCCTACGTATTCCCGTCTGGAATGAGAAATCAGAGTCAACGTAGTTCGCCTACCTACTGGAAAGGAGGGGACGGTTGCTCGCTAGGATATCGCATCCTATGCCTACGTACTTTCATACAGCATGAAAGATCAGAGCAAACGTAGTTCGGGCCACGTACGACACCAGCTTATCTTGATTGTTTTTATTCCTTCTAAAAAAGGTTTTTCTGATTAACAGTCCAAGCGGACAAAAATAACGTCTTGATGAGTTCACATTCTTTTTACGGAAGAAGTGTCTTTTATTGTGTTTGAAATCTTATTGTGTTTTTCTGTTTGTTTTGAGGAAGAAGAGACAGAACTCTAATCTACGGTTGCGAAGGGAAACAAACTAACTTAATGTTATCATGCATGGGTTAAGACCTAGTGTCTATCATGCTCCTCTCTTGCACAGAGAGAAACAAAGATCCTAAGGGAATAGACGGAAACAGAAACAATATCAGATATATACAGTAAAACAGTAAAATGCATGGATGCAACAATACAAGCGAGGCAAGGGAGTCCCACTCAACCTCGAACCTAGAAAACAATAGGCAAAAGTGAACAGGATTCACTTTCAACCCAACAGGGTACACAACAAACAATACAGTCCAAAAAAAACCAATCAATACATCAAGAATGAATAACAACTAAAAATAAACAGCCACAGCAGCTCTGCACCAACACCTATCTTCAAGTCATCTCCAATCAGCTACAAACTTCAGCAAGCATCAATCTCCATCTCCACAGCTTTCAAGCAAGGTCTTTGATCATCAGTATTCCATCTACAATGGCTTTTCTTCAAGTCTCAGGCTCCAGGAGGAATATCAGTAAACCAGATGAAGTGAATGAATGTTAGACAGTCAATTACCTACCAAGGGTGGTTCATTAACTGTTAACATTATACAGAAAGTTTCCCCTCAAAAGTTCTATCTTTCAAGTACATTCACTGATCCTTCCAAAGGGAGGAGGTGGATATTTGAAAGAGACTTTGAATCATAGGGAAAGGATGGATGCAGACAAGGCATTCCATGTTTGAGAAACAAGCTTTCTAATCTAGAGCTCTGCCTAGCTCCTAAACCCTAATCTCCTCAACAGCTGCTAGCAGGAATCTCCTCATCCACTCTGGAAGTTGGCCTTCAGTCTCTGGATCTCCAATGGCTTCATCATCACAAGTCTTCAGCTTCCCCAATCCCCAAGCAATCCCAATACCCACACAGACAACAATAATCCCCAGAGGGCACACCACACCAATCAATCAAATACAGTAATATACTAATAGCAGTAGGGGAATCCTAGTGATTTCTAAGGGGAACTATCCTATACCCATAACCCCTATAGTCCATACCCCAAAAATCAAATGAAAATTTCCTAAAAGAATTAAACTATCTCACCTAAGTTGATTTAAAACCCTAATTTTATTCATGTTATTCCAACCTAAACTAATCACCTAAAATTAAATCCTAAAAATATGAACTAAATTTCATGTACAAGATAACAATGTCTACTAACCAATCTAAAAAGAATGGGTGAAAAATATTAAAGCAACTATTAGAACCAAAATTAACAAATTCATGTATGAAATGAAACACTTAAAATATGCATTTATTTGGAAAATATGGGAAAAATATAAAATGAAAAATAAAATGCAATTTTTATTTTTTTATAATTTTCTAGACTCTTTGAATAAATTAATGCAAAAAGAATCAATTGAAAATATGCATTTTTCTATTTTTTATGATTTTTTAAAGATGCAAAAATATTAAAGGAAATAAAAATGACAAAATATAGAAATTAAATGGGAGGGGTGAGAATAGCAGTGGCGCTCAGTTATAATCTCAGGTGGGCCACCAGCTGGAAGGTGTGAATATCAAGAATCACTAGGCCCATGAAGCAATCAGAAACCAACAAAAAATAAAAAAGTGAGAACGGTGCAAATAGTCATTAATTCAGTTCATTTACGTTGGGCTTGGTTATTGGGGGTGTCATTAGCAATGAAATTTCAAGGCCCACTCAGAACACTTAAATGAAACGGGGCGTTTTGATGCCCAGGGTTTCCCTCCGTTTCACCTTTAAACGTGGACCCTTGGATTAGATCCCCAGTCAAGGTCAAATACCCAATCAGACGGCCAGAGGTCATCGTCTACCTCCAGCCAAACCCTAGCTCAGAAAACCAACTTTCATGCACGCGCCTTCAACCATCTTGCACTCACTCAATCCTCCATAAAAGCTCATGATGTAAAAACCAAAAACACTCCATTCTTCTCCCTCTACACAGCCATGGCCATAGTCTCTTCTAAAACTCACCCAAACTCCAAACCCGATAGGTGTAACAGATAAAATCCACCATTAACACCTGTTATCAACTGCTCCAATTCTCCATAATTTCTACACTAAAATGATCTACAAGCCATACTAATCAACCTGAGCCATTCATCTAGGATTATCTTGCTATCAATTATGAGTTATCAACACTAACAGATTTGGTGCACTATGAGCAACCTTCATTAAACTTCTCCAAACTCTGTGGAAATCATCATCTAACCTAACTTAACCAGTCTAAGCTAACAAAACCCTATCATGCTGACTAAACTATGCAAATCGAGCAGAGATGCCAACCTGGTTTAAAATGGAGATACAGCTATGGAAACCCTTGAATCAATGCTTGCAGGGACTTGAAACTGATCCACACACTACCACTTTGATTCTGTATGCAAAGATCTTGGCTCAAACTTCTTGTATCATGTGATTCCAATTTCTTGCACCTTGAATGATGAAACTTGTATAGCACTATCCTTGCTCAATTCAACCAAATTCTTATGAGAATTGTAATCTATGGATGATGGTGATGAAGATCAGATCAAGAAGTGTGAGAATTGAGGGAGATTTGAGAGAGTTTGAGATACTTTTGCAAAATGGAGAAAGTGAATGAAACTTGGGGTTTTGGGAAAAATGTAATCACCAACCATGGCATGAACCATCTCATATCAATATATAGGTGTCCTTAGAACCTCCTAGAAACTTGGAGAAGCTTCCCTTGCATTCTTTCCCTTGAATTTGGTTTATGTATCTTCCATTACAAGTAACCATGAATAACTCTGGAAATGTGAACTAAGCTCAAAATTCTACTTTAGACAATGTCTTTAAAATGATCTTTCCATTCAAAATGACCTATAATTTTGCTTCATTTGGCCAAGATATGAAAAAACTCATTTTTAAGTCCATTTTTATTCATTAAATCCAACAATTTTGAAACCTTGTGCTATGAATCTTTCCAACCTCTCATGGTCACTTTTCTAGACTCAAAATGTCATTTGGAACAAGTTTGATGTTGTAAAGTTTTCCATTTGAAGCTTCCTTGTATGATTTTTGGGCATAGGTTGAAATGACCTGTAATTCTCAGATGACCAAAATACCCTTTGCTTGCCAAGACCATAAGTAGAGTTCCACAAATCATATGAAGGCATACCATACCATTATAGAAATATAAGACAATGAGGAACAACTCTTATGTTGACCAGAAATTCATTTGAAATCTCCTTGAGGGGTGAAAATTGCTTGGAAGTCAAGTCACTTTCACAGACAAAATTTCAGATACCTCAGATGACCTGTAACTTGCAAGGATCATAACTTGAGTTCTATAAATCTCCTTAGTGTCTTCCACCACTCAAATTAAAGGTATTGATATCCTCTACAAGTTTCATGTTTGCCAAGGATCTATTTGAAGCTTTTATTTTGACTTATCTTGCTTGGAAATTTGACCTAAACTAGGGAATTTTACATAGAAACCCTAATTTAGAAGCTCCTCTTCTCCTTGATTTCTCTTGAATTCTTCTTAGCATAAAAACATATCCTTATTCTTCATGTCAAATGAAAAACCCCACATCTCTTCAATAGCCCTCAATGCCTTTCAAACAATCCTTTGACCTAGGGTTGACCCAGGGTTGACCCAGATGAAACCCTAGTTGACTGTTCTTCCTCCACAACTCTTGTGACTACACCAATGACTTGCCTCCTTCTCCAAATGACTTTCTAAGTCCTCCAAGATGTCTAGATACTCCCCATGCCTTCAATTCACAACTCATACTTTCCTTGAGGATGCCCAGAGACCCTCAGATAGGAGATAGATGAACTGCTTGATCCATTGCCTTGATAGCTTCCAAATTCTTTTCTGATGACTTGAATGAGATTGAATTTGAATGATAACCTCTTGATAGGCCCCCTAGAGATGAGAATAATGATTGGTCCCCTGTTGAATGACTTGCTATGCTTATGCTATGCAGATGATTAGACTATCTACATGACTCCATATGCAAATGCTAATGATATTGAAACATAAACCAAGTGAATAAGGTTGGGCAAATTTTAGGGTGCAACAGCTGCCCCTATTCAAGCGACTTGGACCCGATTGGGTGAAGAGCCCGGAGCCTTCAGACATTCGCGGTACGAAACGGTTGAATACTAAGAACCCAGAAATTTGCCAACCGCAGAAATAAATGGCACCACTGCTTGGGTAACGACATTCATCAGCTGAATCTGTCTATTACGGCAATCCACTGATCCATTAGCGACAGTGCTGGGGATTACTCGTCTTTCCACGTAAGGAATAACCGTTCCACGTTAGGAATAACACCGTCCATATTAGGACTCGCCTTTCCTCGTAAGGAATGAACCTCTACTTCGTCAAACTCTTCCACGTAAGGAATACGTCTTCTTTTGAATCTGTCCACGTCAGGACTAAACCCTTCCACGTCAGGAATACACTCTTTCTTTCCACGTCAGGAATACAAGCCTTTTTCCACGTAATGAATCATAATCTTTCCACTTAAGGAATCAACCTTGATTTGAATCTGTCCACGTGAGGACCCCAATCTTTCCACGTAAGGAATACAATCTCAATTTGTCCACGTAAGGACTCCGACTTGATACGTCCACGTAAGGACTCAATCTTTCCGCGTAAGGAATGAACTCGCCTTTCCACGTAAGGAAACCACAATCTTTCCACGTAAGGAACTCTTTCTGATTTGTCCACGTAAGGGCTCCCATCCTTCCACGTAAGGAATTCGTCTTCTTTCCACGTAAGGAAACCTGTCCCCGTTAGGACTAAACCTTTCCACGTAAGGAATGCAACTCATCTTGATCTGTCCACATCAGGGCTAAACTTCTCCACGTAAGGAAACACTTTCTCTTTCCACGTAAGGAATCAACTTCTTTTTCCACGTAAGGAATAGACCTGTCCACGTCAGGACTCTCGTTTCGTCTTGATTTGTCCACGTCAGGACTCGCCTCTTGACTTACTGAGAAAATACAACCTGTCCACGTTAGGACCCATATCTTAACCTGCTGAAGAAATAAACTTGCCCGCGTCAGGACTTGCTGGGGAAATAAGACTGTGTCCATGTCAGGACTCATACTCTGCCCACAACACGAAGAAGGATAAACTTGTCCACGTCAGGACCCTACACTCAATCAATACCGAGAACTCGAAGCTGTCCACGTTAGGACTAACACATACCGTCAAAATGTCCATGTTAGGACTCCACATTCCATCAATTCTGAGAAATCGAACCTGTCCACGTTAGGACTAGCACCTCCTATCCGCCCGGGGAAATAAATCTGTCCACGTTAGGACATTCATTTCTTTAGCACGAAGGAATCCCCGCAATAAAAATTGTCCACGTAAGGACTCATTCCTAGCAACTTCGGAATTGACTCTACTGGGGATATCTGAAAACCAAACTACTGGATGCCTGCTCTGATAACCGGCGGTAGCCTCTGAAATTCTGGTTCATGAAACCTTTTAATGCTGACGTAACAACAACTTTGAAAGAAACAATCCGCTGGTCGGACTGGAGGAACTTCAACAAGAAACCCTGGCGGGGAAATGAGCAACTCTGCTTGGGGACAAAGAGAAACTTAATCTGCTGGCTCTGTGGGGAGTAGTGCCGCAGCTGACACTTCATTGAATGTCTCATGCCGAGATCCTGAATGTTCATTGATTTATTGGAGCAAGAACTCTCTCTACCTACAAGAGAAACAATACTTGAAACAAACGGTTAACCAACCTGGTTTATGTTTCAAAATGCATGCTTTTGACAATGATGCAATGAAACGCTGCATTTTTATCTGATGGATGCAAGTATGACACTATATGCCAGTGCAAATGCGGACTTGAACTGTCGTAATACAGGAACTGCTTCAGCAAAATAAATGCTGAAGATAATGCCGACTCCGCTGGGGATAGCCAGATGCTACAGAATTATTCCTGCAAAATAAATGCTGGAAAAGTGAAGTTGACTCAGCTGGGAAATTGGGAACTCGACCCAAACACCTCATTGAAGTAACACCCTGCTGAGGAATATAACTCTTGCTGGAGAATGGCAGATGCGCCCGATATGATTGAACTTCTGCTGGAGAGCGAACAGATATCACACAGTATTTTGCAAAATAAATGCCAATGCGCCACACCAAATCTGCCCGGGAGAGTCTTAATCTTCGAGTTCCACGGGGAGGAAAGAAAACACTGGTTGGAAAGAGAACTCCGCTGGGGATGGGACGATCCTCTTGGAAAAATCAACTAACTCCGCTGGGGGAGAGTAAATGACCCTGCCAGGAAAGGTAGACTGCCTGAATACAGCTTACACACATTAACCTTCTGAGGCTAAACCACTCTGCTTGCGATGTACTGTCTGAATACAGCCTACAATTTTGGGGATCGCCAACTCTGCTGAGAATAAATGGCTTCGTTGAAGCATGCCCCCTGGATAAGCTACGACTAGCTGGGGAATTCGATCCTTCTTCAGGAAGACCATGCATGACCTGCGTGGGGGTCGAGTTTTTCGTTATCGCAATCTTTTGATCATCTTCCTCGTACGGCCATGGAACCTGCAACAACACAGACAAGACAGGACAAGCCTATGCAACCAAATCAATTCAGGTTAGTGACGTTGTTTTCAGTTAATTCAAAGCTTTAGCAATTGTTGGCAAGGGCCAGTGATGTTATACACATGCTAGTTTTAATAAACTTAGGCACTTTATCATGCACAAAACAGTAAAAAACCAGCATCAAGTACTGAATAACATATTTTATTGATTGAGCCCCTGAATGGGCGGAGTTTTTGTACACGGGATGTAACTCCTGAAAAGAGGAAGCTACGCAAAGCGAATACGCAAGTATGCACAAGAAGCATAAATATTTTGACAAATTAAATTTTGTACACATGTCGGCAACGGGATGCAGACGAACATCACGAACTGATCCTCCTATGACTCGTCCGACTCTAATGCTTTCCCGGTATCCCCACTTCCGAAGAGGTTGTATCTGATAATCGACCCCTCAGGTATTCTCCCGCATTGACGCTCACTGCAATATCAAATTCGGACCGCAGTCATTTGCTTTTCAAATCCCTAACTTTTGCGTGAACCGCCCTTTACGGGTTTTCAGTTCACCGGGATACCCCTTTTTGCCGAAGCCGCCCAGTGTAGGTTTTCAACTTCGCAGGTGTACATTTTTTCAATTTTATCCCTAACTTTTGCCCGAACCTTTCATTCTGTTTTTGGTTCGCCAGGATGCCCCATTTTTGCCTGGACTCTCTTTTTTCTGTCCAGCGGGTCTATTTTAAGCAAAGTATTTTTTAACTGCGTCCGAATTCACAGGCGACGTGAAGTCTTCGCCGTCCATAGTGGACAACAACAACGCTCCTCCTGAAAAGACTTTCCTGACAACGTATGGCCCTTCGTAGTTGGGGGTCCACTTGCCCCTGTGATCTGCCTGCGGCGGGAGAATCCTTTTCAGCACAAGGTCGCCCGTCTGAAAGCTTCGCGAATGTATCTTCTTGTCATATGCTTTCTTCATTCGGCTCTGGTACAAACGACCGTATGCTAGAGAAGCTAGCCTCTTCTCATCCATCAAACTCAGTTGATTCAACCTGTCTTTCACCCATTCTGCCTCGTCCAGCTGAACGTCTCGCAATACCCTCAGAGAAGGGATCTCAACTTCCAATGATAATACCGCTTCCATTCCGTATACTAACGAGAACGGGGTTGCCCCGGTTGATGTGCGTACCGTCGTACGATAACCGTGCAATGCGAAGGGTAGCATCTCATGCCAATCCTTATAGGTCACCACCATTTTCTGGACGATCTTCTTTATATTCTTATTGGCCGCTTCGACAGCGCCATTCATCTTGGGTCGGTAAGGGGAGGAGTTGTGATGTTCGATCTTGAAATTCTGACAGAGCTCCTTCATCATTTTGTTGTTCAGGTTCGAACCGTTGTCCGTGATTATCCGCTCGGGAATCCCATATCGGCAAATGATATCTCTCTTGATGAATCTGGCCACCACTTGCTTCGTTACATGTGCATATGACGCCGCTTCTACCCACTTGTGAAATAATCGATTGCTACTAAAATGAACCGGTGCCCATTAGAAGCTGTCGGCTCGATCTTTCCAATCATATTGATTCCCCACATCGAGAATGGCCATGACATTACATTCAGAGGACTCGGAGGCACATGAATCTTATCAGCATAGATTTGGCACTTGTGGCATTTCCTCGCAAACTTGAAGCAGTCAGTCTCTATAGTCAGCCAAAAATAACCTGCCCTCAGCAGCTTTCTCGTCATAGCATGCCCACCAGCATGCGTACCAAAGGTACCTTCGTGTATTTCCTCCATGAGCAGCTTCGCCTCTCTTTCATCTACACAACGCAACAACACCAAGTCGCGGTTTCTTCTGTATAAGACGCCATCCGGATTCAAATAGAAATTACCCGCTAATCTCCTGAGAGTCTTCTGATCTTGACTGGATGCCCCATCCGGATACTCTTTATTCTTCAGAAAGTTAAGGATATCAAAATACCACGGTTTGTCATCGGATGCTTCATCAATAGCAAATACGTAAGCTGGTCTGTCAAGCCGAGAGATGATGATTCTGGGAGCCTCATTCCAGAAATTGACTTTGTACATGGAAGACAAAGTGGCCAGGGCGTCAGCCATTTGATTCTCTGCCCGCAGTACGTGATGCAATTCAACCTTGTCGAAGAAAGGCAACAATCTCCTTGCATAGTTCATGTAATGTATCAAGTTGGGCTGACGTGTCTCCCACTCCCCTTTGATCTGATTCACCACCAGAGCTGAGTCCCCGTATACGTCTAAATTCTTGATTCGCAAATCAATGGCTTCTTCAAGCCCCATTATACAAGCTTCGTATTCGGCCTCATTATTGGTAACAGCAAAGGTCAATCGGGCAGTAAACGGGATGTGCGACCCGTGTGGCGTAGTGATGATTGCCCCTATTCCGCTACCGTAAGCGTTCACAGCTCCATCAAATATCATCTTCCATTTGGAACCCAATTCTGGTCCTTCATCTGGCAACGGCTCTTCACAATCTTTCATCTTTAGGTACATGATATCCTCGTCAGGAAAATCAAACCTCATCGATTGATAATCTTCAATAGGCTGCTCCGCCAGATACTCAGACAGCACACTCCCCTTTATAGCCTTTGGCGAGACGTATTGGATGTCATATTCAGTCAAGACCATCTGCCAACGGGCAATTCTCCCTGACAACGCCTGCTTTTCGAATACATATTTGATAGGATCCATCTTCGAGATGAGCATGGTTGTATGATTCAGCATGTATTGCCTCAAACGCTTGGCGGCCCAGGCTAGCGCGCAACAAGTTTTCTCCAGCATTGAGTATCGAGATTCACAATCTGTAAATTTCTTACTCAAGTAGTAGATCGCATGCTCTTTTCTTCCTGTCTCGTCGTGTTGACCGAGAACACAACCCATGCTTCCCTCAAGAACTGTCAAATACATGATCAAGGGTCTGCCCGCCACTGGGGGTATCAAAATAGGAGGCTCCTGCAAATACTGCTTTATCTTATCGAACGCCTTTTGACAATTTTCGTTCCACGTTACAGCTTGATCTTTCTTTAACAGCTTGAATAATGGTTCACACGTGGCTGCTAGGTGAGATATGAACCGAGCGATGTAGTTCAACCTCCCTAAAAAACCTCGTACCTCTTTCTCTGTTTTAGGCGTCGGCATTTCTTGAATCGCTTTTATTTTAGCAGGATCGACCTCTATTCCTCTTTCGCTTACGATAAACCCCAGCAGTTTACCCGATCTCACCCCGAAGGTGCATTTGTTAGGGTTCAGTCTCAGCCTGAACTTCCTAAGCCTCTTGAATAATTTCAGCAGATTCACCAAATGTTCTTCCTCCGTCTGGGATTTGGCAATCATATCGTCAACATAAACTTCGATCTCTTTATGCATGATATCATGGAAAAGAGTCGTCATCGCACGCTGATATGTTGCCCCCAGCATTCTTCAAACCAAATGGCATCACTTTGTAGCAAAATGTTCCCCAAGGCGTTATGAAAGTGGTCTTCTCCATATCCTTTGGCGCCATTTTAATCTGATTATAGCCTGAAAAGTCATCCATGAAGGAGAATACGGAGTATTGAGCAGTATTATCAACTAGCACGTCAATATGAGGAAGCGGAAAATCGTCTTTTGGGCTTGCTTTATTCAAATCTCTATAATCCACGCACATCCGAACCTTGCCATCTTTCTTTGGCACTGGTACGATGTTAGCAACCCATGAGGGATATTTTGTCACAGCCAGGAAACCAGCATCCCATTGTTTTTGAACCTCCTCTTTGATCTTCACTGCCATATCTGGTCGAGTTCTGCGAAGTTTTTGTTTGACTGACGGGCAATCTTCTTTCAGTGGCAGACGGTGCACCACCATATCTGTATCGAGCCCTGGCATATCTTCATATGACCAAGCGAATACATCATTATACTCCCTGAGCATTTCAACCAGTCTTCGCTTGATATCGCTCTGCAGTGCGGCTCCGATACGAATGTTCTTCTCAACCCCTTCCGACCCCAAGTTGATAATTTCGATGACCTCGTCGTGAGGCAGAATGGCTCTTTCCTCTTGCTTCACCAACCAAGACAGTTCTTCAGGAACGTCGCTATCTTCGACAACCTCTTCTTCGGCCTGAAATACCGGGTGCTCGAAGTCGGGACGAGTCATAGGTGGTTCAAGGATGTCATCTGAAAATGTTATCCTGCAAAAGGAATGGTTAAGTGCTTCAAAATGCGTATAAAGAGAAAAACCACGTTGCCATTTTATTGAAAAATACAAAACAAGAAAGACAGAGATTACAGTATTTGCACACGAAAAACGCCATTTATTTAATGATTAACACGCAATGTTCATAACAACACAGCCCTAAGCAAATCCTGATGCCCCGGGCAAGACATCAGATTATTCAACAATTAATAAAGCAAAGCATTACTGTTTAAGAGTCACAGGAACAAGCTCCTGAATAGACCAGTTGCACAGTCCTTGTCCGGGCGTGCTTGGCTGAATCCAGGCATCCATATCACAGTCGCTGTCTCCTTTGTCAGACTCCGAAGCAGCATTGATGGTTTCATGACATACTCCACTGGCAGAGATGGTTATTGGCCCTCTGAAACGGGGTGCCCTCACAGCAGGTGTGGACGACGGTTGGTACCCCAGCCCGAACCGGTCCATCTTCACAGGGATATCCAGCACTTTGCCCCAGCCCTTTGCTTCTCCTGCCTCCACCAGAGCTTGAGCTTCTTTATACGACGAGACGGCTATCTCTGACACTTTGCTCAGCCTGGGACCTTGGTCCTTGATACGCAACCCTTCAAACGCCTGGCAGGGCGTCTCGTGGATCTCTCCGTCGACCTCCACATATTTAAATGACGACAGATGGCTGACCAGGATGTCTTCTTCTCTGCATACGGTGACTACGCTGTCTCCGACCATATATTTCAACTTTTGATGCAGGGTAGATGTGACTGCCCCAGCCCCATGAATCCAAGGTCTTCCGAGCAGGCAGCTATACGCAGGCTGTATATCCATGATATAAAATTCTGTTGCAAACACCTCCGGCCCTACTTGCAGCGGTAATGTTATCGATCCAAAGACTGTTCTTCGCGTGCCATCAAACGCTCTGACTACCAAGTCACTGGGCGTGCACAGGATTCCTCTGACATCCAGCTTCATCATCGCCTTCTTGGGCATCACATTCAAAGACGATCCGGTGTCGACCAATACATGCGACATTACTGATCCTCTACATTCAACAGATATGTGCAGCGCCATATTGTGATCTCTCCCTTTCGGGGTCAAATCGAAGTCAGTAAAGCCTAAGCTGTGGCCTGCGTTCACATGTGCCAACACTCCTTCCAGCTGATTCACGGAGACGTCTTGGGGTACGAAGGAAGTATCCAGGACTTTCAACAAAGCATTCCTGTGAGCTTCCGAACACAAGAGCAATGACAAGATGGATATTTTGGACGGCGTCTGCTGCAGATGCTCCACAATCTTATAATCACTTTTTCGAATCAAGCGCATGAACTCTTCTACATCTTTCGATGCCGATGCCTTTTCGCTTGCTTGCACTGGGACATTCTCAACCATCTTCCCTTTTCCCTTTGCTAGTCTTTCGGCCTCCACCTCAGGCGATATGAAGATCCTACCACTCCTTGTCATGCCTCCTGAACCAACAACATTGTCTACAGTCTCGGCTGGTTTCTTATTAACATCAATCTTTATCCCGTCACAATACACCTCCAACTCATATGACCATGAGACTGCTTTTGTGTTCTCGTACGGGATCGGTCCGGCCTTAGTTATGGTGATCGGTGGTCGCTGGACCGGTGCTGCAATAGTGATTGTCTTTCGAGGGATCGTTACAGTGGCCACATCTCTCTGATCATCTGCTACTGCCCCTGCAGGCTCTTCAGTCGCTGCTCGGTCAAACTGCAATGTGCCTCCATCAATTAAAGCCTGAATGCCTTTCTTCAAATCATCACATCCTCCAGCTAGGGTCCAGCATTCTAAGCAATACTCGTCACATCCTGGATAAACACCCCCTTGCAACAATTTGCTTTTTATCTCGCTCAGCGGCGTCTTTAAATCATCGACATTCATAATCAGATTCAACCCTTCCTCAGTCAGAATGGCGTTCGCCCCATGATTAGGCATGGGTTTCTGCACTATATTCGGACCTGCCGTTCCGAAATTGATAGTCTTGTTGTCCAAAAGATCCTGCACAACGTGCTTAAAAGCATGGCAACCTTCTATATCGTGGCCCGGAGCCCCAGAATGAAACTCACAGTGCCTGCTTGCATCATAACCATACGGAGAAGTTCCTGTTATCGGTGCCAGAGTTCTTTTCTCTACCAGATTTAGACCCAACAATGTCTGCAACAAATCTGCGTATGTTGAGGGAGGCTTCTCAAACACTCTTCTTGGTTTACCACCCTAGAATCTTCGCTGAGCCTGCTGTGCCCCCTGCTGAGGCTGCTGCGGCTGCTGCTGCTGTTATTGCTGCATTGGCTGCTGCTGAAACGGTTGTTGTGGTTGAAGTGGTTGTTGCTGATATGGGATAGTAACACTCGCCACCTGCTGCGGCTGATGATATTGGTTTCGTCCCCTGCCTCGGCCTCGGCCTCGGCCTCCAAATACTGCGCTTGCCTCGCCCTGACGGCGCCCACCAAAAGCCTTCCTATTACTGCCAGATGTAGTTGATTCCTCTGCCTGGAATTTTCCTTGCTTAATGTTACGTTCAATCTTTTCTCCCATCAGAATTAGGTCTGAAAAACTGGCCAGAGATGTATGAAACAACATGTCATGAAATAAGCATGTGAATGTGCCGACGAACATGTCATTCATTTTCTTGTCTTCTACAGGAGGACGGACCCTGGCAGCCATGTCGCGCCACCTTTGCGCGTACTCTTTAAAGCTCTCCCCCTTCTTCTGCGACAGCCCTGCCAATTGGACCCGATTGGGTGCCAAGTCACTGTTATACTTGTAGTGAGCTACAAATGCCTCTGCTAACTGCTTCCATGTCTTGATATTGGTCGGCTCCAACCCCATGTACCACTCTAAGGAAGGACCCGACAGACTATCCTGAAAGAAATGCATTAGCATTCTCTCATCAGTTGAGTACGCAGACATCTTTCTGTAATAAGCCCGTACGTGCACTTTCGGACATGTGTTCCCTTTATACTTATCAAACGCATGAGATTTGAATTTGATTGGCACCCTCAAGCCAGGTACCAGGCCCATTGTTGCCATGTCCAAGCCCACAGCACTTTGGTTCAGGACCCCCCTCATTTGCTCTTCTAGCATTCTGATCTTCTGGGAGTCATCCATCGGCCCTTCGAAACCTCCGCCGGAGAAAGCGTCCTCCTGCTGATCTTCTTGCCACATGCCATTCCCAGCTCTATACCCATCATATCCATTATTACGGCCAGCTCTAATCTGATTCATCCCCGGGCCTCGGCCTCTGTTGTCGTATCCCTGAACACCTCCACCAGGCCCAAAAGCCATTAACCCAGCGCCGTTTCCATTTCCGAAACCTCCGTAGCCCTGATTGGCCACACCATAACCATCCTGCCCAAAGCCTTGAGCATTGAAACCATATTTCCCAGCGTTATCGAATCCCTGATCGTTGAACCCGAATCCGGCATTGACAAAGCCGTTGCCTCCCATATTATCACCCACGTTGATATCACCAAGCCCAACGTTATGGACAACAGTCTCGTTCCCCACTCCGACGTTACCGTTCCCAGCAGCGGTAGCGTTGTTGACATTAGCAGCAGGTATATTGACTACAGGTGGAGCCACTGGCGTGGGAGTGCCGTCTCCATAAACAGTATCGACTCGCACAGACTGATGATCCTCGTTGCCGTGACCAGCATTTCGGGCCAACAGAGGCTGGACCATGGCTTGCAAATTTTCCTGACCTTTTGCAATAGCTTCCATGGTCTGCATGAAGAGAGCGAGCTTCTCGCGCACATCTTGCATCTCGTTCTGCATTTGATCCATGATTCTTCGACAGTTGGTGCGAGTAGAATAGCGGTGCGGGTGCTGATCTGCAATCCTGAAAAGTACCTGGTACAGAGCAGGAAATAAGACACCATCCAAATATTACCTGTAATGCAATATGAATATGAATGCAATGCAATGTGTGTCTGTGCATTAGGGAAATTCATTCCCCGATTCTGGTGTGAAGGTGCCGGTGCAAGCATTATAAAGATCGGAGTTGAATCACAGAAAGCCTCATATATTGCTGAGAAATCAATAAGCCCGAAATACAATATCACTGAGAGTACAACAAGAAGGCATGACCTCAACCAACAATCCTGGTGATGGTCAGCACTATGCAAATAAAGCATACAAGTTACTACATGAAATGATCAAATCCTCCCATAAGTCTGGTACTCTTCTAGCAATTTCTTGGGCTCCGGATGACTTGGTCGATCAAGCAGCCCTTCAACAAGTTGGTTTCTTTTCTTAAGAACACGCCGCACGTCTTCAGCAGTTTCTTCCCACGCCCCCTCACCGAAGCGATCCTCTAGTTTACGCTTCTGAGACACAGCTTCATCTCTGCCTTTGATGGCCTTGTTCAGTGTGTTCTGGAGACTATACCGGGTCATCATTTCTTCTTCACACTTCTGGATGCTGGACTTCAACTGCTCTTCGAGGTCGGAGATTTGCTGCTTCAACTTATCCTCCCTCTTCTTATTGTTGGTGAGTGTAGCATTCCAAGTCTTATTGCAAGAAGAGATCTCTCGGTGAGCGATGTCAAGCGCTTTCTTCTTGGATTCAAGCATGTCATGGGAGCTTCTGAACTCTTGCCCCAGACGTTCGCGCTTCTTCCTCTCCTCAGTCAACTCAGCCCCTAGTCTGTTCACCAGCTCAATCTGCTGTTGGAAAGCATACACGGCCTTGTTTTTCTCACTGCGTATTTGGGCTAGCTCCTGCTCTAACCCTTCGTTGATCTTCATCAAGGCTTCTTTTTCCTTCACAACCTGCTCGTAGGCCTCCCTAGAAACAGTAGTTGGCTCTGCTACCGGAATGGGAACAAGAACCGGTGCATCTGGAAATGGCATCCGCAACTGACTTGCTCTCTCCTGGATCCACTCTCTGTAGGGTGCATAGGCCTGACAGTCATTCTTCCCTAACAACGGCTTCCCTCTCCGGTTAATACGCGTCCAGGCATGCTGCAACTTGGCCAATAACTCCCCCTTCAAATCTCCGGTGAAGTACAGAGATTCCTGTACTTCTTCCTCCTTCGGCGGGTTCTTCAGCCCATATCCGAATTGGCGAATGAACAGAGAAGGGTTGTAGTTGATACACCCTTTTCTTCCTATCAGCGGCACATTAGGGTAACCAGAACAACTGAAGATGAGCTCAGATCCCAGCAGGTCTCTATCAAACCATTCAACATCCTCGGAAGATAGCCTCATCAGGCGCTCTGACCAGCTAGCTGTGGTTGCACTCTCCACAAAAGACCCCTTCATAGGAAGATGACTTTTGAACCACATATTTAGTAGAGGAGCACAGCAGTAAACAACCTTTCCCCTTCTGTTTTCATTCTTGTAGTGCAAGAAGTGGTAGAAGTCTCCGATCAACGTTGGCACTGGATTGCCGGCAGCGAATAGATGGAAAGCGTCCAGGTCTACGAAATTGGGCAAGTTAGGGAATAGCACAATCCCATAAATGCATAAAGCCAAAATAGCATTGAAAACCACCCAACATCCGTTCTTGGCATACTCCTGAGCTTTGCCAACCAGGAAATCAAGAGAGAAACCCGAAACCCCAAGCCAAGAAGTCACTAACAGTTCTGCAGCGTCCATATGCAAAGCTTTGGCTAAGTCCTCCAACTTGGGCTCAGCAGCAGAGTGAATAAAGGGAACCTTGTTCTGCACCGGTAGCTCAGTAAACTCCACATACTCCTCAATGGTAGGCCCCATAATGAAGTCAGCAAACGTAAAGCATCTCAATGCGGGGTCATAGAACTGCATCAAGGCGTACAGCCCGTTCATCTCATCAGCAGTGGGCTTGCAGACTAATCTCAGTAACCTCCCATGATTCATTCTGAAGCTTCTCCTAACCTCCTCATCGGCAAGAGATATCAGACCAAGCAAAGGAGTAATATCAGGTGTAGGCAGCTTATACGCAACTGTTTTCCTCAAACCGGCAATCGTCAACACTCAGAAGTCTGGGCACTAGAATCGGAGGATATGCAAATGCACCTGCAACACAGACACACGTTAATGGGATGCAATGATAATGGGTATGCAAACAATGCAATGCAAGTAACATGCAACAGGGACCAACTGTCGTAGCTGAATAGCCTGAACCATATCAAGAAGTCTTGGATAGACTCTATAGAAGTCCTCAAACCCTGGCCTCAGATAGACCTGAAACAAAGCTCCAAGACTGGTCTCTGATAGACCCACATCATAACTCTAACTGGTCTCTGACAGACCTCATATCATATCTCTAACTGGTCTCTGACAGACCTTAGAACTATCCAAATGGTCTCTGACAAACCTCATAGCACATCTCCAAATGGTCTCTGACAGACCTCAGAACACATCTCCAACTGGTCTCTGACAGACCTCAGAACACATCTCCAACTGGTCTCTGACCGACCTCATAACTCTCCATAAATACCCAGGATCTCTGATCAAGAAATAACCGGTATCTGAAAGTCTAGTTACCTGCATAACCCCAAACCCTCTCACAGGTGGATGTCCTAGTAACTGACAAAGGTATGGCATCCTATGCGGTCGTCGGCGTCACAGACTTTCAGGGTTGATGATACGATTCCCAGAAGGAGTGGCATCATCAAATCCTGAAGAGGCCTCACTTAGCCAACTTCCAAATGATCGGTTCCCGGAGTCGACAATTCAGCTGACCAACAACCCCTTCGACCCAAAGGGTA
Organism: Lathyrus sativus; assembly: GCA_963859935.3. Classification (NCBI taxonomy): domain Eukaryota; kingdom Viridiplantae; phylum Streptophyta; class Magnoliopsida; order Fabales; family Fabaceae; genus Lathyrus; species Lathyrus sativus. Next base: position 245,836,969 of record OZ012737.1, on the reverse strand, counting down.
GAAAAAGAAGCCAACCAGAAGAACCTCGTCCGAGCGTAGATTTCATGAGACACTAATGCAAGCAAAGCCGGCACGCGCCCACTACTTTCTACTCTAATTCTAGGTGCACTCAAGCCCAGGTCCGGCTTATCTCTCAATCATAGAACCACCCATCACAACCCAATACAGCAATAATAACAATATATATAATGCTGAAAAATAAAAGTCAGAAACATAAATCCATACAAAATCCTCGACGGGAAAACAAGCGTTAGGATTGACTCTCTTAAGGGACGTTGGATCCCAAATGCATAAGAACTATCGCAATCCTTAGCAGCCAGGGGACATTGGATCCCCAGCAGAGTCGCCAGCTGTCGCTACTGCGAAAATCGGCGCCGGCTGAACAGAAGAGTCGCCACCGTGCGTTATTTATCCCACGGGAGGGAAAGGAAACGCTCAGAGTAAACCTCGCACAACACGGGAAAGGTATGGTCGTCGCAACCAAAACCTGGATTCAGGAGTCGGTTACGCAAGGGGAAGGTATTAGCACCCCTCACGTCCGTCGTACTCGACGGGATCCACGCTTGTTTTCGGGTATGGATTGTTATTCTATCTATTCTAAGGGTTAAGGGTTAAAAGAAAATAAAAAAAATGACTCGGCAAAGTATCGCACTTTATGCCTGCGTATTCCCGTCTGGAATGAGAAATCAGAGTCAACGTAGTTCGCCTACCTACTGGAAAGGAGGGGACGGTTGCTCGCTAGGATATCGCATCCTATGCCTACGTACTTTCATACAGCATGAAAGATCAGAGCAAACGTAGTTCGGGTCACGTATGACACCAGCTTGTCTTGATTGTTTTTATTCCTTCTAAAAAAGGTTTTTCTGATTAACAGTCCAAGCGGACAAAAATAACATCTTGATGAGTTCACATTCTTTTTACGGAAGAAGTGTCTTTTATTGTGTTTGAAATCTTATTGTGTTTTTCTGTTTGTTTTGAGGAAGAAGAGACAAAACTCTAATCTACGGTTGCGAAGGGAAACAAACTAACTTAATGTTATCATGCATGGGTTAAGACCTAGTGTCTATCATGCTCCTCTCTTGCACAGAGAGAAACAGAGATCCTAAGGGAATAGACGGAAACAGAAACAATATCAGATATATACAGTAAAATAGTAAAATGCATGGATGCAACAATACAAGCGAGGCAAGGGAGTCCCACTCAACCTCGAACCTAGAAAACAATAGGCAAAAGTGAACAGGATTCACTTTCAACCCAACAGGGTACACAACAAACAATACAGTCCAAAAAAAACCAATCAATACATCAAGAATGAATAACAACTAAAAATAAACAGCCACAGCAGCTCTGCACCAACACCTATCTTCAAGTCATCTCCAATCAGCTACAAACTTCAGCAAGCATCAATCTCCATCTCCACAGCTTTCAAGCAAGGTCTTTGATCATCAGTATTCCATCTACAATGGCTTTTCTTCAAGTCTCAGGCTCCAGGAGGAATATCAGTAAACCAGATGAAGTGAATGAATGTTAGACAGTCAATTACCTACCAAGGGTGGTTCATTAACTGTTAACATTATACAGAAAGTTTCCCCTCAAAAGTTCTATCTTTCAAGTACATTCACTGATCCTTCCAAAGGGAGGAGGTGGATATTTGAAAGAGACTTTGAATCATAGGGAAAGGATGGATGCAGACAAGGCATTCCATGTTTGAGAAACAAGCTTTCTAATCTAGAGCTCTGCCTAGCTCCTAAACCCTAATCTCCTCAACAGCTGCTAGCAGGAATCTCCTCATCCACTCTGGAAGTTGGCCTTCAGTCTCTGGATCTCCAATGGCTTCATCATCACAAGTCTTCAGCTTCCCCAATCCCCAAGCAATCCCAATACCCACACAGACAACAATAATCCCCAGAGGGCACACCACACCAATCAATCAAATACAGTAATATACTAATAGCAGTAGGGGAATCCTAGTGATTTCTAAGGGGAACTATCCTATACCCATAACCCCTATAGTCCATACCCCAAAAATCAAATGAAAATTTCCTAAAAGAATTAAACTATCTCACCTAAGTTGATTTAAAACCCTAATTTTATTCATGTTATTCCAACCTAAACTAATCACCTAAAATTAAATCCTAAAAATATGAACTAAATTGCATGTATAAGATAACAATGTCTACTAACCAATCTAAAAAGAATGGGTGAAAAATATTAAAGCAACTATTAGAACCAAAATTAACAAATTCATGTATGAAATGAAACACTTAAAATATGCATTTATTTGGAAAATATGGGAAAAATATAAAATGAAAAATAAAATGCAATTTTTATTTTTTATAATTTTCTAGACTCTTTGAAGAAATTAATGCAAAAAGAATCAATTGAAAATATGCATTTTTCTATTTTTTATGATTTTTTAAAGATGCAAAAATATTAAAGGAAATAAAAATGACAAAATATAGAAATTAAATGGGAGGGGTGAGAATAGCAGTGGCACTCAGTTATAATCTCAGGTGGGCCACCAGCTGGGAGGTGTGAATATCAAGAATCACTAGGCCCATGAAGCAATCAGAAACCAACAAAAAATAAAAAAGTGAGAACGGTGCAAATAGTCATTAATTCAGTTCATTTACGTTGGGCTTGGTTATTGGGGGTGTCATTAGCAATGAAATTTCAAGGCCCACTCAGAACACTTAAATGAAACGGGGCATTTTGATGCCCAGGGTTTCCCTCCGTTTCACCTTTAAACGTGGACCCTTGGATTAGATCCCCAGTCAAGGTCAAATACCCAATCAGACGGCCAGAGGTCATCGTCTACCTCCAGCCAAGCCCTAGCTCAGAAAACCAACTTTCATGCACGCGCCTTCAACCATCTTGCACTCACTCAATCCTCCATAAAAGCTCATGATGTAAAAACCAAAAACACTCCATTCTTCTCCCTCTACACAGCCATGGCCATAGTCTCTTCTAAAACTCACCCAAACTCCAAACCCGATAGGTGTAACAGATAAAATCCACCATTAACACCTGCTATCAACTGCTCCAATTCTCCATAATTTCTACACTAAAATGATCTACAAGCCATGCTAATCAACCTGAGCCATTCATCTAGGATTATCTTGCTATCAATTATGAGTTATCAACACTAACAGATTTGGTGCACTATGAGCAACCTCCATTAAACTTCTCCAAACTCTGTGGAAATCATCATCTAACCTAACTTAACCAGTCTAAGCTAACAAAACCCTATCATGCTGACTAAACTATGCAAATCGAGCAGAGATACCAACCTGGTTTAAAATGGAGATACAGCTATGGAAACCCTTGAATCAATGCTTGCAGGGACTTGAAACTGATCCACACACTAACACTTTGATTCTGTATGCAAAGATCTTGGCTCAAACTTCTTGTATCATGTGATTCCAATTTCTTGCACCTTGAATGATGAAACTTGTATAGCACTATCCTTGCTCAATTCAACCAAATTCTTATGAGAATTGTAATCTATGGATGATGGTGATGAAGATCAGATCAAGAAGTGTGAGAATTGAGGGAGATTTGAGAGAGTCTGAGATACTTTTGCAAAATGGAGAAAGTGAATGAAACTTGGGGTTTTGGGAAAAATGTAATCACCAGCCATGGCATGAACCATCTCATATCAATATATAGGTGTCCTTAGAACCTCCTAGAAACTTGGAGAAGCTTCCCTTGCATTCTTTCCCTTGAATTTGGTTTATGTATCTTCCATTACAAGTAACCATGGATAACTCTGGAAATGTGAACTAAGATCAAAATTCTACTTTATCCAATGTCTTTAAAATGATCTTTCCATTCAAAATGACCTATAATTTTGCTTCATTTGGCCAAGATATGAAAAAACTCATTTTTAAGTCCATTTTTATTCATTAAATCCAACAATTTTGAAACCTTGTGCTATGAATCTTTCCAACCTCTCATGGTCACTTTTATAGACTCAAAATGTCATTTGGAACAATGTTGTAAAGTTTTCCATTTGAAGCTTCCTTGTATGAGTTTTGGGCATAGGTTGAAATGACCTGTAATTCTCAGATGACCAAAATACCCTTTGCTTGCCAAGACCATAAGTAGAGTTCCACAAATCATATGAAGGCATACCATACCATTCTAGAAATATAAGACAATTAGGAACAACTCTTATGTTGACCATAAATTCATTTGAAATCTCCTTGAGGGGTGAAAATTGCTTGGAAGTCAAGTCACTTTCACAGACAAAATTTCAGATACCTCAGATGACCTGTAACTTGCAAGGACCATAACTTGAGTTCTATAAATCTCCTTAGTGTCTTCCACCACTAAAATTAAAGGTATTGAGATCCTCTACAAGTTTCATGTTGTCCAAGGATCTATTTGAAGCTTGTATTTTGACTTATCTTGCTTGGAAATTTGACCTAAACTAGGGAATTTTACATAGAAACCCTAATTTAGAAGCTCCTCTTCTCCTTGATTTCTCTTGAATTTTTCTTAGCATAACAACATATCCTTATTCTTCATGTCAAATGACAAACCCCACATCTCTTCAATAGCCCTCAATGCCTTTCAAACAATCCTTTGACCTAGGGTTGACCCAGATGAAACCCTAGTTGACTGTTCTTCCTCCACAACTCTTGTGACTACACCAATGACTTGCCTCCTTCTCCAAATGACTTTCTAAGTCCTCCAAGATGTCTAGATACTCCCCATGCCTTCAATTCACAGCTCATACTTTCCTTGAGGATGCCCATAGACCCTCAGATAGGAGATAGATGAACTGCTTGATCCATTGCCTTGATAGCTTCCAAATTCTTTTCTGATGACTTGAATGAGATTGAATTTGAATGATAACCTCTTGATAGGCCCCCTAGAGATGAGAATAATGATTGGTCCCCTGTTGAATGACTTGCTATGCTTATGCTATGCAGATGATTAGACTATGTACATGACTCCATATGCAAATGCTAATGATATTGAAACATAAACCAAGTGAATAAGGTTGGGCAAATTTTAGGGTGCAACACCATGGATGAGATTTTGAAGAGATTTTGAAAATCCAAAATCTCATTTGGATGGATCCAGAAGTTTCTAGACAATCCCAATCACTTCTATATAAGTCATTGAGTGAACTCAGCCATTTTTTTGAAAGGAATTGAAGCTGTTTGCAGAGAGGGAGATCAAAATTTCATGAATGCAAGTTGAGATCGAATTTTCAATTCAAGGAAGAACCAAGCCAATTTGAGGTGTGCTTTAGCTTCAGAGGGAAATTTGGAGTGAATCTGGATTGTTGTGGAGTTTGAATCGTGCAAGAACCACTTCTGTTGCAAGCTTGAACACAGGTTGGTGAATTTCTTGATTATGCATGATTTAGGCAGTGATAGATAGAAATTCATATGCGGTTAGGATCCTGATGATGAGTAGTTGGATTTAGGATGTTTAATTGCTTGATTAGAGATGATTTAGGTCAGATACAGTTTTTTGTCAAGATTGATATTTCACGATTCATGCGTTTTGAGGATGAATAATTGGTATGGTTGAATTGCTGGGAAGATTCTGGTCAAGATTCATTCAGGAATCGTGGCAAATGGTTGGCTGTAGAGGAAGTTAGGGTTCTGCAAGGGTGGCCGGAAAAGCCACCGGCGATGGCTGGTGCGCGCGCAGGTTGCAAGTTCAAATTAGGGACGATGAACAAGATCCCTCAGATTAGGGTTGGACCTTTGACTCAGGCAATGGATGAATGGCCATGATTGCACCTCAAACTCTGAAGAGAGATTTCTCAATGAAACACACCGTTTTATTAATTGATTCGTTTTGGGCTTAACACTCAGAGTGATATTCACACCCCCTTTCTGGCCCAACCCAGGAAATAAAATGATTATATTTGCTATTTGCCACGCGTTTTTATTAATTTCTTTTGTTTTCTTTTATTTTTCATCATTTCATGTGACTTAGAAATTAATTCATAAAAAATAGGAGATTAACTCAATTAATTCCAAACTTTTCTTTTGTGATTTTATTTGCATTTTTTGAATATTAATTGATAATAAAATGGCCATGGTTGATACCTTGTTTTGATGAATTTTGTTTGAGCACTTGTTGATGATTCTTGCCTTGATTTTTTGTGTGTAGCTAGCATAGATATGCATGTTCCCCTTAGATTTTTCTCACATTTTTGTGATGAAGTTAGGTGGTAGTTTTAAGTTGAAACTTTAGGTGCTCTAGTTTTTAGGGTTTATGCTTAGTACCTTGTGATCTAGGTTTTATTTCTAGGACTTGGTGGATGATTCAACCTCTGAATTTTGTATGGTAGATTCATGATTGAATTAGGGTCCCATAGTTATTTTTGTAAGATTTTACAATTGGTTTTAGTATTTTAGTTAGGACTAACTTTAGTACTAGGTTTTAGGGGATCCTAACCTGCTAATTCAATTAGATTGACTTCTTTAGTTCCCTTAGATTAGGGTTTTGATTCTCTTGCCCTTGGAGGATGTTGAGGAAAAGCTTGGGTTGCTGAGGATTGCTTGAAGAGGCTTGGATGTGAAGCTTTCCCTTCCTTTTGTGTAGTTTGGTTTAGGTGTTAAGATTAGGGTTTGTAGGCAGAGCTTCTAGATAGATTCTCTTCTTTCATAAACATGGAAGGTGTTGATCACTTCCATTCTTCCCTATGATGTAAGGTCCCCTTATAAAGGCCTCATCCCTCCTTTGTTAGGATGTGTGGCTCTTCACAAGTTGGTAGAACCTTTGAGGGTCCCTTTCTCTGATGATGGAGTGCTTAGTGGTGACCTTTGGTCTTCACTCTGCTGTCAATCATCCAAACCTTGCTCTTGTTAGATGAATCTTTCTCCCTTGTTAGAGGATGGAGTTCCTTGTTAGAAGATTGAAGATGCTAGAAGTTGCATTCCCCTTTGCTTTAAGATTGCCATTGAAGCTGAGGCTTGAAGATCAGTAAGAACAGGTTGATACTTGTGTGAAGAAGATCAAATGGAGATTGAATGAAGAAGCTGAAGCTTGAAGTTGGAGAACAAGTTGATACTTGTGTGTTTAATGCTTTGAGTGCCTGAAGGAACAAGTTGATACTTGCAATGGGGATTGAAGCCTGAAGGTGGAGTCTACTTTGGAGCTGAGGCTTGAAGAAGAAAGAACAAGTTGATACTTAGGTTGGATGTATTGAAAGCTTGAAGAAGCAAGTTGACATTTTCTATTGAAGAGAATAGCCTTGAGGAGCAGTTGAAGACTGAGGATTGAACTGCTGTCAGAAGATTGCTCTGCTGTGAAGCTGTGGGAGCTATTGATCTGCTTTCTTTCCTGTTTGTTTTCTTTCTTTGCAACTGTATTGATATGACTTGTTTGATTTGCTTGATGCATTAGAATAAGTTCATATTTAGACTGATTTGAGCTAGGGGCATGATTGCACTAGAGGTTGAGTTGCTCCCCCTGCTTATATTTTTACTGTATGGCTTTGCTTGCTGGTATTTGGTAGAGCCCAGCTCCCTTGCCTATGTGGTTTGTGATTTGCTTGATGACATTTTCTTTCACTTCTTCTGTATGATTGCAGTTATTCTATTTTGCTTGATAGCATGTTATTCCTCTGTATGATTACAGTTATTCATATCTGGCTTGAGGTTGAGATGAGCTTGTGGAGGCTGATGTCCCACACATATTTCCTCCCTCACTTGCATTGCATGCATTTTACAGTCGTTTACTGTTTAAGCTGATGCTTTATCTGTCTCTGTTTATCATTGACATGATCCCCTAGGAATCTCACTTCCTTTGATAAGGAAGTGATGATTAGAACTTTAGGTTGAAAACTATGCATGATAACTTCTAGGAGTTCCCTGTTTCAAACCTCAACCATAGGATGAATCCTTGGCATGACAACTGTTAGGACTTGATAGTCTCCCCCTAGTTGAACCTGTTTGTTCTCTCTTCTCATCTCAAAGCAAATTAAAATACAGTAATAAAGGTTAACTGATGTCGTACGTTACGAGCCTTAAGCTATCTGAGAAAGGGTTGTCGGAGAGTTTCTTTTCGACAGCTTGGATGTTTAGTATGGCACCCTTTGGGTGACATGCGACGCATTCACTCCCAGGTCATAGTCTATAGTGTGATATTAGTTGCAAACATCCATAAAAAACAGTTCTTCCATAAAAGACAGAAAACAAACTTCAAACCTTTTTGCCCCGTGGGCCCATAATTCAAAGGAAGCTTTTCTGAAGAAAAGAGTGTCGTTAACTCCCAGTTCTACCGCAAACGGTAACGCTTAAGTCTCCAAGGGTCGAGCTGCGTACGCCAAACTGCTGGAACTGTTTGTTAACCCTACTCGATAAAACAGATGAATCTGAATTTCCGTAATCCGTATTATCCAGAACTACGTAAGCTCTGATCTCTCATGCCTGTTGAGAGTACGTAGGCACAATACTGACGTATTGGCGAGCCACCTTCCCTCATAACCCGTAGTTAGTCGAACTACGTTGACTCTGATTTCTCATTCTCTGATGAGAATACGTAGGCATAAAGCGCGATGCTTTGCCGAGTCATTTTCTTTTCTTTTCAGGCCAACCTTGATAGGTAGATAGTAAACAAACCCGTCAGATAAACACAACAAGCATGGATCCCATCGAGTACGATGGACGTGAGGGGTGCTAATACCTTCCCCTTGCGTAACCGACTCCCGAACCCAGACAATGGTTGCGATGACCTTGTCTTATACCTCTCGTCAGGTTTTTCCGATCGTTTCCTTTCCCGTTCTGAGGGATAAATAACAAAAGGTGGTGACTCTTCTGTTTTGCCGGCACCTTATTTTCGCGGTAGCGACAGCAGTCTGTCGGGATGTATGCGATTGGAACCTGGTCATACGTCGTCGGAAAACATACCCAAAGAAACACATCGTCAATAGGAATTGACGGAAAGAACACCATATCCAAAGTTCACATCGTCAATAGGAATTGACAGAAAGATAACCATATCCAAGAACCACATCATCAATAGGAATTGACGAAAAGAAATACCATATCTAAAATCATATCGTCTAATGGTAGACAAGAAGAAAACCATATCCAAAATCACATCGTCTAATGGTAGACGGGAAGAAAACCATATCCAAGAACCACATCGCCAATAGGAATTAACGGAAAGAACGTTATATCCAAGAACCACATCATCAATAAGAATTGACGGAAAGAAAACCGTATCCAAAGAACACATCGTCAATAGGAATCGACAGAAAGAAAACCATATCCAAGAATCACATTGTCAATAGGAATCGACGGAAAGAACGCCATATCTAAGGAACCACATCGTTAATAGAAATTGACGGAAAGAAACGCCATATCCAAAATCACATCGTCTAAGACGGGAAGAAAACCTGTCCGAAGAACCACATCGTCAATAGGAATTGACGGGAAAAAACACCATATCCAACGAATTACATCGTTAATAGGAATTGACGGAAAGAAACATCATATCCAAAATCACATCGTCTAATGGTAGACGGAAAGAAAACATGTCCGAATAACCACATCGTCAATAGGAATTGACGGAAAGAATACCATATCCAGAGAACCACCTCGTCAATAGGAATTGACGGAAAGAAAACTTGTCCAGAGAAACACATCAGTGAATCCCAGAATACATTGCCAATAGGAATTGACAAGAAGAAAAACCTTTTGGGGATATCATTATCAGATGGTTGATGGACAAAATACAACCGATGTATGAACTAAAACCCAAAAGAAAGTAAGTAGATGAGTTGATCAAAAGGCTGCTGCTGGAGATATGTCACTGTCATGATTGAAAGGTGATTCAGGTTGCCACGAAAGGTAACCAAAATTGGCCTATGCTTCGCATGCATATGTTTGAATTTTTTATAGTGTAATGCTCCATACGAAATGGAAATGCTACACATTTGAGGATGTAATGCAAAGATGATAACTATATGCAGATGCAGGCTCGGGCTGTCGGGGAAAGAAGGATGCCCAGGTATGATTGAAATTCTGCTGGGAAAGTTAGGTGAAACCTGGCGGTGATTGGTTTTTTGAAGGTGAAACTTTTCTGGGTACCAATGGGGATTGTATTTTTTAGTGGTTGCCAATAGGAATTGGACTTTGGGTTATCTGTGAGGGGACAGGTACGTATGACGTTGGAAAATGTCTTGTCTAGTGTCGCTACCGCGAAAATAAGGTGCCGGAAAAATAGAAGAGTCACCACCTTTCATTATTTATCCCTCAGAACCGGAAAGGAAACGATCGAAAAAACCTGACGAAAAGGTATAAGACAAGGTCATCGCAACCATTGTCTGGATTCGGGAGTCGGTTACGCAAGGGGAAGGTATTAGCACCCCTCACGTCCATCATACTCGATGGGATCCATGCTTGCTGTGTTTATCTGACGGGTTTGTTTTACTATCTACCTATCAAGGTCGGTCTGAAAAGAAAAGAAAATGACTCGGCAAAGAGTCACACTTTATGTCTACGTATTCTCATCAGAGAATAAGAAATCAGAGTCAACGTAGTTCGGCTAACTACGGGTTACGGGGAAGGTGGCTCGCCAATACGTCAGTATTGTGCCTACGTACTCTCAACAGGTATGAGAGATCAAAGCTTACGTAGTTCGGGATAATACGGATTACGGGGATTCAGATTCATCTGTTTTTCGAGTAGGGTTAACAAACAGTTCCTGCAGTTTGGCGTACGCAGCTCGACCCTTGGAGACTTAGGCATTACCGTTTGCGGTAGAACTGGGAGTTAACGACACTCTTTTCTTCAGAAAAGCTTCCTTTGAATTATGGGTCCACAGGGCAACAAGGTTTGAAGTTTGTTTTCTGTTTTTTTACAGAAGAAGTGTTTTTTACGGTTGTCTGCAACTAATATCACACTAGAGACTATGACTTAGGAGTGAATGTGTCGCATGTCACCCTAAGGGTACCATACTAAACATCCTGACTGTTGAAGAGTGACCCTTCAACAATCATTTCCTAAGTAACTTAAGGCTCGTAACGTACGACATCAGTTAACCTTTATTACTATATTTTTAATCTATTTGAAGATGAGAAGAGAGAACAAGCTCAACTAAGGGGAGACTATCAAGTCCTACAGTTGTCATGTCAAGGATTCATCCTATGATCGAAGTTTGAAACAGGGAACTCCTAAACGTTATCATGCATAGGTTTCAGCCTACAGTTCTAATCATCACTTCCTTATCAAAGGAAGTGAGATTCCTAGGGGATCATGTCAATGGGATACAGAAACAGATAAAACATAAGCTAAACAGTAAACAGATAAACAGTAGAGATGCACATGCTATGCATCAATACAAGCAGAGGGAGACCCACTCGACCTCTCGACAATCAAGCAAAGCCAATCAATAACAGACAAGCAGAGGGAGCTCAACTCAACCGCTTATGCAAACAAGCAAGGGGAGGATCACCTCAACCCTTCAATGCACTTAGGCCTAGAATCATCTACATGAGAGCCTATTATAATGCAACATACCAGACAGTCACAGATACAATCAAGCAATCAAGCACACGATAAACAAACAGCACAACAGACTCCAACAGCACAACAGTCTTCAGGCCCAAATTGTCCATCAGGAGAAAGGGAAAGAGAACTTCATCTTCAGATTCCAACTTGCTTCAACAAGAGAGTATGTGAATCATCACAAAGATCACTGCAGGATGAGGAGAAACAGGAGGTAAAGCAATGGAATCCCTCCAGGCACTCAACCACTCATCTGAGATAGGCATCCTCAAAGGTTCTACCTTTTTTGATATGCCACACATCCTTCCTAAGGAGGGATGAGGCTTCCACATAGGGACCCTGTATCATAGGATGGGAATGGCATGCACACAAAGCAAGCCATGTTTGTTTGAAGAAAGAAAACAACCTCTAAGGCTCTTCTTAAACCCTAATGAGGTATCTACTTACTTACCATTCTATCAAGAAGGAATACACTACCTAGAATCATCTAATGGCTATTTACAAGGTTAATCTATGAAACCCTCTAAGTTAGATCACCTAAACTAAAGTTAATTTGTAAAATAGGGAACTAATTGAAAACCATTCCTAAAAATTCTAGGGAAAATACCATATTATCTTACATGTATCAACATTCCATGGTACAAAAATCAGGGGTTAAACCTAAGTCAAAAGGCTCGAATTAAATCTAAAACCTCAAGAGTACACTAAAGGGATCCAACAAAGAACACTCCTAAACAAATACCTTAAAATCCTATTTAAAATCATCTAAAAATCATAACAAAAATCACATAACATCATCAACATGTATAAAATCAGCACACAAAATTTCAAGCCTTAATTCAATACCATGAATGAGAAAGAAAATCAACAAGCTCAGCATACAATCATCCCATTATTAAAAACATACTACAATAGAAAATATGAAATTAATTGCCAAAGAAATGGAAAATTAAAATAAAAAACATGGAAATATTCTAGACATTCCAAACTATATCCACATATTTTTTCAAGAATTATTCACAACATTTATTTATTTTTTATGAATTAAAACTAACAAGCACTAGAACAAAAAATGAAAGAAAAAGAAATAAAAGAGATAAATGGAGGGAGGTGCAGTAATTAGTCCAGCTATGTGTTAATTCCAATGGGCCCAACAAGGTGGGGGTGCGAAGAACACTGGGGGAACTAGGCCCAACTGAATATCAATTCAGCTTCACACTCTCTAATTGAAACAACACCAGGGGGGTAACAAGCAAGGATTTCATGCATATTTGGTAATGGGCCCAGAAACGGTGGTGGGAATAGCACGCAGGGAACCAAGGCCCAGCTGAATATCAATTCAGCTTTATTCAAGGGAAACAGCCACGGGTGTACGAAGCAACAATTTCATGTATTAAATTGGTTGGGCCTAATAACGGGGAGTGTGGATAACATTCAGTATTAAGCCCATATGAACTTCACTAATCCAAACGGTGCGTTTTGGATGGGGATGATGTGGCGCGCGCTGAAGCATACGATGGAGAGACTTGGTCCAAGTATTAGCCTGATCCAACGGTGAATTCCTTATCTTCTTCATTCAAATTGCAATTGAGAGGGAAAGTGCAGAGCACATGAATAGTGGTGGCCGGAAAACTTCCGGTGGTCTCCTTCAACCTATCTCTCTCGTTTCTCAACCAAACACAATGATTTTTGAAGCAATCTCGTCCCAAATTCCACAAGGAACTCAAATATGGAAATAAATTTCACTAAAACCCTCTAGAACTCCAAACCCGTGGTGGATCCAAGAAATGTCAAGAACACAAAAACACCGTGGAACCTCTCCAAATCAATCCTAAATCAATCTAAGGTCCAATACTAACCTAACCACATGTATCTAAAGCTTTAAGAGTGCATAATTTAAGAGAAAATTTGAGATGAAGAATCTGATACAAAGCTTCGAATTTGGTGACTTCTAGAGCTCCACGTGCTTCCAAAAGGTGCAGATTCCTTCAATGGATGATGATGAACAATTCTTGAAGTCCAATTCCTTCTGAAACTCTCTCAATCTCAAAATTCGAAAACCAAGTTTTAAGCTTCTTCACACACTTGCTCCAACTGATTCTCAACAAAATTTGCCACTAGAAGCTTCTGGGAATGATCTAAATTCAATTTATAATCTGTTTGACACCTTTGGAGGCCCAAACAAAGCCCAATTTGTGATTTCTCATTTTCAACTCTCTTCCAAAGTTTCAATGATGGTATGCATGAATTTTGCTTTTTCTTTCCCTCAATTCACTCCAATTCACTTGCTTGATAGTCATGGAGTGTAAATGGATGGTTTTGTTCCTTTGATTTCAACCAAAGAGATGTATTTGAAATGTTACTTCATCATGAAGCAATCCTCCAAATGACCATGTTATATACCTCAATTCAAAAATGTAATGATGCCAAAGTGTTTAGAACTTATTTTCCAATCAAAATGAGCACAAAATTGGCTTGAAAACATTCAATTATCAATTGTTTTGAATTTTCCCCTTTTAATTCATTAAAATGGTCTTTTTGTGAAATTTCTTCAACCAATGCTTGATCTAATCCATATCAATGGACTCTTGATACTTGGCTAAGCTAAAAACATCATTTTGAGCAACTTTCATGTTGAACAAAACTCCATTTGAAGCTTAGAAGATAGTGAAATTGACCTATAATTCAAAATGACCTGTAATGTCCAAATACCCAAAATACCCTTGACTTGTCAAAGCCATAACTTGAGTTCTATAAATATAATAATGGACTTCTAGTACTCTATAAGAGGATAAGGAACAATATTCATGTTAACCAAAAGTTCATAGGAATCATCCTTATAGGGAAAAAGTCTCATGCAAGTTGGGTAACTTTCAAGCTCCAAATTCACATGCGTCAGATGACTTGTAACTTGTCTGGCTCATAACTTGAGTTCTATAAACCCTATCAAGGACTTATAGTACTCAAATTGAAGCTAAAATCATGCCCTAAAACAATCATGTTGGGGTCAAGATGAGATGAAGATCACATCTTGAGTTAAATGGCTTTGAAGTCAGGGGTCAAGCCAGGGGATTTTACACTGTCAAGTCTTAGAAACCCTAGCCTGAAACTTCTCAAAGTCTTCAATCATGATGAGTTAACCTTGGAATCATCCTTAGAACATATCAGCATGTCCATCCATGGTCACATGGCTCTTGAATTAAGTCTCAACCTTCTTCAAATCCTCATTTGACTTAGGGTTGACCCAGTCAAACCCTAGCTGCATCAATCATGGCTGAGGCTTCTTAATCTTGCACAATGACCTGTCTAGGCCTCAAAGTGATCTTAAACACTTCTCATGAGTTCTCTCAAGACCTCAAGTCCAACTCTATGGCTTCAGAATCATCTGATGATCTCCCACAACTCTCAAGTTAGGAGACTTCCACACTTGGTTTCAACCATTCTCTCTGAGGATCTTTTAACTTCTCTGGCAAGGATATCAACCCTTGAACACTCGAATAACCTTCTTAGCTAGCTTCATAGTCTTGTATAGCTCTTGATTGGTAATCATACCTCTTGATCTCCTGCATACATGTCAATGAAATGCAAATGATAATGCTAATGTGAATGAAATGAGACACAAGCTAGGTAAAGAAAGGTTGGGCAAATTTTGGGGTGCAATAGTTGCCCCTATTCAAACGGCTTGGACCTGACTGGGTGAGAAGCGAACGACTCTAAACCAATCAAGGTAGAAGATGGTTGAATACCAATAAACCCGGAAATTTGCCAACTGCACAAGTACACGGTACTCTGATGGGG
This sequence comes from Lathyrus sativus, assembly GCA_963859935.3. Taxonomy (NCBI): domain Eukaryota; kingdom Viridiplantae; phylum Streptophyta; class Magnoliopsida; order Fabales; family Fabaceae; genus Lathyrus; species Lathyrus sativus. The sequence continues at coordinate 245,821,685 of OZ012737.1, read as the reverse complement.
ACAAATCTTCGGAAACTTAAATAATAATTGCACGGCAACTAGCTGGAGAATACTGATCTGAATCTCCGTCAGGATGATTCTCTGATTTATCTGATATCATTGCATCCTCGAATCATCAAGGGATCACTGGTTACACGGTAACTGATGATTTGCTAACCATACAGGTAAACGGTACTCCAATTGGTAGGAACATCTTCGAAACTGAGCATGACAGTTGCACGACAACTCTGCTGGGGAATTGGTCACATGGTAATTGGTGAAGGGTCAAATTTCCGTCAGGATAATCATCTGATTTTGCTGTAGATCTTTGTCCTCAAGTCATCACGGGATCACCGGTTACACGGTAACTGGTAATGGATGGTCGATTATTCCGTCAGGCATTCTGCGTCATAGCAGAAGAATTCCTTATCGTCGCCTATGGACTCATCATGTGGCTAGGAACGTCGACAACATCTTCGTCGGACTTCATCAGTAAGTCAATAAGGGATCACCGGTTATTCGGTAACTGGTGAATGATGGTTGATTTTGCCGTCGGGCATTCTGCACTACTGCAGAAGAAATTCCTTATCGTCGCCTATGGACTCATCATGTCGCTAGGAACGTCGACAACAACTTTGTCAGACTTCATCATCAAGTCAATAAGGGATCACTGGTTACTCGGTAACTGGTGAATGATGGCTGATTATGCCGTCGAGCATTCTGCGCCACTGCAGAAGAATTCTTTATCGTCACCTATGGACTCATCATGTCGCTAGGAACGTCGACAAAATCTTTGTCGGACTTCATCAGCAAGTCAATAAGGGATCATCGGTTACTCGGTAACTGGTGAATGATGGTTGATTATGCCGTCGGGCATTCTGTGCCACTGCAAAAGAATTCCTTATCGTCACCTATGGACTCATCATGTCTCTAGGAACGTCAACAACATCTTTGTCGGACTTCATCAGCAAGTCAATAAGGGATCACCGGTTACTCGGTAACTGGTGAATGATGGCTGATTATGCCGTCGGGCATTCTGCGCCACTGCAGAAGAATTCCTTATCGTCACCTATGGACTCATCATGTCGCTAGGAACGTCGACAACATCTTTGTCGGACTTCATCAGAAAGTCAATAAGGGATCACCGGTTACTTGGTAACTGGTGAATGATGGATGATTATGCCGTCGGGCATTCTGCGCCACTGCAGAAGAATTCCTCGGGACTCATCAGGTCATTAGGAAGTTTTTTTTTAACAATCAAGTTAATTATGTCGTCGGGCATTCAAGGAACATTTCGGGCGTCAGCCGGACTTCGCTAGCAAGTCTGAAATAGAATCCTCGGTCAATCATGAACCCAATAGGGATATCTATTCTTCCACCGTCGGGTACTCCGCGTCAGCTGGGAGAACTGCTTCAGCCTCGCAGTTGGACTTCATCAGTAAGTCTTGAAATAAAATCCTTAATCGCTCATGAACCAAATAAGGGTATACGATCTTTTTCCGCCAGGCACTCTGCATCAGCTTAGAGAATTGCTTCGACGTCGCAGTCGGACTTCATCAGTAAGTCTGGGGGCTTTGGCACTACTGCTAGACTTCAATCATCAAGTCTTCAAGGAAATTTAAACTTCTCTATTTAAAATCTGCTGGGGATGACACATCTCTGCTAGAGATTCTGGAGAACTATCAAGTAACTCTGCTTTGGGAATTTCGGAATCATCCTGTACGAATAAACTCTGCTGAGGAAATCAAAAATCATCCTAAACAAACAACTTCGCCAGGGACTTCAAGAATCATCCTGAACCAATAACCCTGCCGACTTCACTGGGGATTTTAAGAATCATCTTAAGAAAACACCTTCGCTGGAGAATTCAAGAATCACCTTGAGCAAACCATTTTGCGAAGGAACACCTGCAAAACAAGAACAACAACGACCTAGCTCATGTTTCATATGCATATGCTTTGACAATGGCGCAATGCTCCATACGGTGGAAATGCTACGCGTTTTTAGGGTAAATGCTATGCAATCATGCAAAAATGCTATGACCCCATCAGCAAAATAAATGTTGAAGGGAGAACCCTCCTGTCAAGGAGAAAAAGACCACTCTGGCGGAGAGGAGGAATCATCCTGCCGAGGAGAAGAAGTCACACCAATCTCAATCGGACTAAACCTGGGGATACGAACTCCAGACGACTGCTGCAGGGGAGTAAGGTTCTTCGAGAACCTGGACCAACTCAACTAGGTATACAAACCACAAACTGCTGAGGACACGCGATGTCAATCGCAGGAATAAACTGCACGACCTTCGTGGCTAACACTTTCCTGGAGATAACGACTCCGATGGGGAAATACAGCATCGGTTATTCAACATTCTACTGGGGAGCACCAATCATGGCCTCAACGGCTTCCGAGAGCTCGGCTCTCTTGGGGTTTTGCCAACTCGGCTGTGGATATGCAACCAGACGCTAGAATCAATCCTACCTGTCGGGGAGAGTACAACTCTGTGGGGAATCTCAATTCCGCTGGAGACTTCAGTCTTGAACTATCGGAAGCTGAACACTTGCGAATAGTCTTCTACGAGAGAACTGAACATTGACTCAGTGCTGGGAATGAACATACGCCTCAGCGCATGGCTCGGCTGGGGAAATGATGATCCTGCCCAGGATATATCTCATCTGGGGAGGATCTTCTCTGCTCGGGGAGACATATCAATACTCGCAGTCCCATGTTCAACCTCCGTGGGGAAACACTGCTGGACTTGCTGGGGAAGAAGGAATCATCCTGATTGGAAAACATGCCACGAAATGAACTCGAGATGGATTTCCCCATAATCTTCCTACAACTTCTGACAAACTCTGACAATCTGTGCCAACACGGGGAGGAACGGCTCCTTCGCTTTCAGCTTTTGTCCCAGCCTGGTGGGATCTCTGTGGGGATGTTCCTCGAAAGGAAATCTGCAATCTCTACACCCAGGTCTGCTTCGGCATCTTGAACCTTGCAAAGGCGCTTCAAGTTAATAACCTTCAGGATAAGGGTGGCTTCGACGCTCTCGGGGTGACCTGCCCCAGTCTTGTCATGACTTTGCCCCTCATGGGCTGATATGTGGGAGTAATACCCTTGGCTGCGAGAGATTCATCAAATCTCAACCTGATTGCCCCTGAATAACTATTTCTAGATGGCTGACTCCCATGCTGCGATCATTTGCCATTGCTTGCTCCGGTTCACCAGAATACTTTGGCATTCTGCATTCTGCCCTGATCAGATCCTTCCATCGTGGGAACTTTCCTGCTGTCAAGCGCTTACTCGCTAGTAAAACAAACTGTTCTGCATAAAAGACATATCAAATGCAATGCATATGGCAGTTTTCAAAATCCATTCCTGTTCACTGGAAAAACATTTATGACATAAAATACATGAAATCATTCATCAACATGTTAACATTAATACAACACTGTATTGGGAATCCTATCTAGGAGTCAGTTCCGATGCGATCTTCACCGAAGTATGCTTTCGAAACAAACCTATTTCAATTAGGTCTTTTAAAGGTTGTAACGTGGTCAGGTTCACGGTTTAAGAAAGAAAGGATAAAGGCTCAAAATTCATTTTAACCTACCCATTCTCCTTGATGTTCTCCAATCCTACGTTCAGCTAATTCGACCTTAGCGTTCACCTTTCAAAGGTTATATGACAGGAGTGGCGGTTCAGGAAACCACAAATTTTTTGGAGTGACAGTCGTTCACTTTTCGTCTTCGTTTGGGCACCGGTAGCCATACGATTTCGTTCTTGTTTGAGGATTTTTCTTCTGTGGTCCTTTTTCGCTTTTCGTTTTTCATTTTTCGTTTTCCCCTAACTTTTGCTTGGACTGACTCTTTTGAGTTTCTTCCATTTTGAAGTCCAACGGGGTACCCTGATTTTTTTTGCCTAAGTCGCTTGCTTTCAAGATTCGACTTAGCGGGCTTTTTCTTTTTGATTTTTTTCTTTTTTTTCTCTTCTTTTTTTGTGGAACAAATCGTATGGCATCGACTCGTATGACTTGTTAAAGAGATTGTGACTGTTTCACTCCTGATCGGCCAAGTTTAACCATCATGGTTTTTTTTTAGGTACGACCTATAGCGGTGTGATTGATCCTCGAATGGACACTCCTTGTTATAATTTGAACGCTTGGTCAAATCAACTGATACCTACCCTGCCCCGGGTTAAGATTGAGGGTTTTTTATCTTCAGAAAGAAACTCCTACAACTAGGCTCAAAGGGGTTAACAAGGGATTCTCTTCCTTATATCTCCGGTGTTTGGGAATTGAAACAATGCCTGTACATCATCAACCGTTTTTTTTGTTCAAAAGCATAGCATCGGAAGCTTACGCATCATTGGATTTTGTCATCCTCCCCGGATTCCACTTAAACAAGCGTTTGAAATAAAAGAAGGCAATAGAGTGAACACGAATGGATTAGTTCAAAACATGCATATTTAGTTCATTATCAATATCAATTGAAAAACAATCATGCTTTACAAGCGAAATTTACAATCCTACAGGAAAGAAACTATAAATATAAATAAATGACATGATAAAATGCAGATTGCCAGCTTTCGGGGAACTGGGCTTTCACACTTATTTGCTACTGAGGGGAGCTGCCCTTGAAGTCTTCAGACTCAATCAGAAGAATGACTGCTGTGAGGTTGACTCTGATTCGGGCTCCGATAGTTTCGTTGCAACGAAGCGAGAGGTTGCCGATTCTGTATGGCAGAAACAATCCAGAGACGAGGTTTGACCTAGTGAGGATCCTCTTTGTTCAGGGGTTTTCATCCTGGAGCTCGACCAGGAACATGAAAAAGTTGCGGGCAAGGCGATTCAGACCTCAAAGACCACGGGATATACTCTTGATCCTTCTCATCTTCAGATGAGATCATGGGAACATCCATCTCTCTTGCACGATAAGAGATGAATTTGCTTGATGCTTTCATGCCGCCCGGCACGAATTCAATGTTCTTGACTCAATCATGTCTTGAACCTTATGCTTAAAAGCTCTACAGTTTAGTATATCGTGCCCCGGTGCTCCAGAGTGGAATTCGCAACGGGTGTTCACGTCCCAGTCGGGTGGTGGCTGTCCAATCATTGGAGCCAACGTTCGATGTTTAACCAACTGAAGTTGGAGCAGGAGTTGCAATAACTGGTCATAATCCATCGGGATTGGATCAAGGATTCTGTCAGATAGTCTCCTCTTTTGACCCTGTCTTCTGGGGTTGTCTTGCGGAACCGGACGTGGCCGCTGACGGGAAGTGTTCTGAGCTTTATGCTACGCAGGGGATTTGTTAGGCTATCATGCCTCGGCGCGGGTTCTTCAGATACCCGTGGAGCAAGTATGCCGGCTGCAGCCTCGAGCTTCTGCTCACATTCCCTTCGGAGTATGTTCTTTAGCACTTCCGCCATCAGGCCCACCTGATTCTTCAGCTGGTCGTTCTCCTCTTTGAGCACCTGCTGGTCCCTCATAACCTGCCTCAGCTGGCCTCGGACCTCTTTCAGCTCCGCTCATACCCACTCCATTGCCCGGATCAACCTGAGACAAACCTAAAACAACCTGTATCAACAGGGGGTTAGAAAAACGGCAAGGTACCTATCATGCAATGATTCATGCAAATGCAAACGTGTGTCTGTGCCTTAGGGAGATTTCTTCCTCGATTCTAGTGCCAGAGTGCCAGTGCTGATAATAAGAAATCCGGATCCAGTCATGGAAATAACATCTCATATATATATATATATATATATATATATATATATATATATATATATATATATATTATATATATATATATATATATATATATATATATATATATATATATATATATATATATATATATATATATATATATATATATATATATATATATATATATATATATATATATATATATATATATATATATATATATATATATATATATATATATATATATATATATATATATATATATATATATATATATATATATATATATATATATATATATATATATATATATATATATATATATATATATATATATATATATATATATATATTATATATATAAAGCCATCAAGGCAGCATACAATGTCACTGAGTACAGGCAGAATCAATAGCATGACCTTGACCAACAAGCCTGGTGATGGACAGCATAGAACAATGATCAAAAACAAAGGATTACAAATATAGTCAAGCACGGCCACAGACGCGAACTCTTCTAACAACCCCTTCGTTCTGGATGATCAGGCTGAGTGAGTAACCCCTCGACGAGAAACTCCCTCTGTATTGAAGACCTTCAACTGAGTCTTCCCACGCTCCTTCGCCGAAACAATCTTCTAACCTCCACTTATTGGAATTAAAAGCCTGCTTGAAATCCTTCAGGTCTGCAATAGCTTGTTCAACATGCCTTCAGTAGCGTACCTGCGAGCAGTTTCCTCATCAAACATCTTCTCTCTGGCCTTCACCTGAGCCTTCAGCTTGGAGATCTGTTGCTTCAGTTTATCCTCCCGTTCCTTGCCGTTGGCTAGAGTGGCATTCCACTGTTGGTTAAACTTGGAGATTCTCTGGTATGCTTCGTCCAGGTTCTGCTTCTTGGTGGCAAGCACATCATTGACAGATTTGAAGTCCAGACCCAAACGCTCACAGGTCAACTATCTGTTTGGTCAAGTCTGTACCTAGCCGATTCACCAACTCTGTCTGCTTCTTAAAGGAGTGGACGACTTCGCTTCTCTCGCTTCTAACCTGTGCCAGCTCTTTCTCCAATTCTTCATTGACCTTCTTCAACTCTTCCTTTTCAGCCACTACCTGTTCATACTTCAGGATGTCCACAGTAGTTGGCTTCTCATTCATGAGGGGAGCTGGAGGAGCCACTGGAGGAAATGGCATCAAAGACTGTTGTGCTCTATTCCGAACCCAACTCACGTAAGGCTCATAAGCCTGGTTGTTGCTCTTACCCAATAGCGTCTTTCCTCGTCTGTGGATGTTAGCCCAAGCATGCTCTAGCTTGGTCAGCGTGTCACTATCAAGCGACCGTTGAGGTACAGAGATTTCTGCACCTCCTCATCTTTCGGCGGACCTCTCAAGGCATACCCGAACTGTCTAACAAGTAGTAAGGGATTGTAGTTAACTCATCCTTTTCTTCCAATCAATGGAACATTAGGAAAACCACTGCAGCTGTGGATGATTTTAGTACCCAGCATATCCCGGTCAAACCAAACGATACTCTCTACAGATAAACCCATCAGGCATTCAGACCACTCAGCTGTGGCTGCAGAAGAAACAAAGAGACCCCTCTTGGGCATGTGGCTATCAAACCACCGATATAATAGAGGAGTGCAACAGGACACCATTTTCCCTCTCCTGTTCTCATTCTTGTAGTGGGTAGAATGATACAGGTCACCAAGCAAGGTGGGAACTGGATTCCCTGAGGCGAGCAAGTAGAAAGCGTCAGCATCTACGAAGTCGGGAAGATTCAGGAACAACACAATCCCGTATATGCACACAGCCAAAACAACACTGAACACATCCCAACGATCTTTCTTAGCAAACTTTTGAGCTACCTCCACCATAAACGATATAGGGAAGCCAAACACTTTGTCTCTCCGAGTGAACCCTTTTCTCAATTCAGACTCATCCAAATGCAAGATAACTGCTAGGTCAACCAGCTTAGGTTCAGTGTCAACATGGTGAAAAGGCATTTGATCCTTAACAGGGATGCCTATCAAGTCAGCATACTCCTCCAGAGTAGGGGCCAAAACATAGTCGCAAAACAGAAAGCATCTCAGCGGGGCCTCGTAAAACTGTAGCAACGTGTACAGACCACTGATCTCATGGGCGGAGGGCTTGTAGACATACTTCAGCAATCTCCCATACGTCTGCCTGAATTTTGCCAGAACTGTCTCATCAACCAGGGTCTTCAAACTCAGGATGGCACTGACATCTGGTGTGGGAAATCTGTAGGCAATGGTTCTCTTCAGAGTCTCCATGATGGTAAGGGAAGCTAGATCACTAGAATCAGGGATGAAGTATGCACCTACAACACAGACACACGTTAATGATATGCCAATGAAAATGCAAAAAAATGCAAGATGCAAGAATGCTAGGATGCTGCAGGAGATCAAGGCTGCTGTTGAGGAGATCAACCTTTCACCCGACTTCGAAATAAATCTCATTATTTGAACCGGTTTAAACTGTAAAATGCGAACAAAGCGGCCGTAATCCTGATAAATCCCTTCCGGTTGATAATATGGACAGTATGCGAGAAATGATCGACCTAGATGATATGAAGATGAATGCGAACCAAAAGTCAGTCAAAGTTAAAAACACGAGGGCAAATTTTGGGGTACAACAGTTGCTCCTATTCAATCGACTTGGACCTGAAAGGATGAAAAACAACCGCTTTCAGACATTCAAGGTAAAAGGTGATTGAATACAAAAGAACTCAAAATTTTGCAGTCTGTCGGGATGTATGCGATTGGAACCTGGTCATACGTCGTCGGAAAACATACCCAAAGAAACACATTGTCAATAGGAATTGACGGAAAGAACACCATATCCAAAGTTCACATCGTCAATAGGAACTGACGGAAAGATAACCATATCCAAGAACCACATCATAAATAGGAATTGACAGAAAGAAATACCATATCCAAAATCACATCGTCTAATGGTAGACAAGAAGAAAACCATATCCAAAATCACATCGTCTAATGGTAGACGGGAAGAAAACCATATCTAAGAACCACATCGCCAATAGGAATTAACGAAAAGAACGCTATATCCAAGAACCACATCGTCAATAAGAATTGACGGAAAGAAAACCGTATCCAAAGAACATATCGTCAATAGGAATCGACAGAAAAAAAACCATATCCAAGAATCACATCGTCAATAGGAATCGACGGAAAGAACACCATATCCAAGGAACCACATCTTCAATAGAAATTGATGGAAAGAAACGCCATATCCAAAATCACATCGTCTAATGGTAGACAGGAAGAAAACCTGTCCGAAGAACCACATCATCAATAGGAATTGACGGGAAAAAACACCATATCCAACGAATTACATCGTTAATAGGAATTGACGGAAATAAAACTTGTCCGGAGAAACATATCAGTGAATCCCAAAGTCACATCATCAATAGGAATTTACGGGAAGAAACTTCATATCCAAGAAACCACCTCGTCAATAGGAATTGACGGAAAGAAACATCATATCCAAAATCACATCATCTAATGGTAGAAAGAAAGAAAACATGTCCGAATAACCACATCGTCAATAGGAATTGACGGAAAGAATACCATATCCAGAGAACCACCTCGTCAATAGGAATTGACGGAGAGAAAACTTGTCCAGAGAAACACATCAGTGAATCCCAGAACTACATTGCCAATAGGAATTGACAAGAAGAAAAACCTGTTGGGGATATCATTATCAGAGGGTTGATGGACAAAATACGACCGATGTATGAACTAAAACCCAAAAGAAAGTAAGTAGATGAGTTGATCAAAAGGCCGCTGCTGGAGATATGTCACTATCATGATTGAAAGGTGATTCAGGTTGCCACGAAAGGTAACCAAAATTGGCCTATGCTTCGCATGCATATGTTTGAATTTTTTATAGTGTAATGCTCCATACGAAATGGAAATGCTACACATTTGAGGATGTAATGCAAAGATGATAACTATATGCAGATGCAGGCTCGGGCTGTCGGGGAAAGAAGGATGCCCAGGTATGATTGAAATTCTGCTGGGAAAGTTAGGTGAAACCTGACGGTGATTGGTTTTTTGAAGGTGAAATTTTTCTGGGTACCAATGGGGATTATATTTTTTGGTGGTTGCCAATAGGAATTGGACTTTGGGTTATCTGTGAGGGGACAGGTACGTCTGACGTTGGAAAATATCTTGTCTAGTGTCGCTACGGCGAAAATAAGGTGCCGACAAAACAGAAGATTCGCCACCTTTCGTTATTTATCCCTCAGAACGGGAAAGGAAACGATCGGAAAAACCTGACGAAAAGGTATAAGACAAGGTCATCGCAACCATTGTCTGGATTCGGGAGTCGGTTACGCAAGGGGAAGGTATTAACACCCCTCACGTCCATTGTACTCGATGGGATCCATGCTTGCTGTGTTTATCTGACGGGTTTGTTTTACTATCTACCTATCAAGGCCGGTCTGAAAAGAAAAGAAAATGACTCGACAAAGCGTCGCACTTTATGCCTACATATTCTCATCAGAGAATGAGAAATCAGAGTCAACGTAGTTCGGCTAACTACGGGTTACGGGGAAGGTGGCTCGCCAATACGTCAGTATTGTGCCTACGTACTCTCAACAGGTATGAGAGATCAGAGCTTACGTAGTTCGGGATAATACGGATTACAGGGATTCAGATTCATCTATTTTTCGAGTAGGGTTAACAAACAGTTCCTGCAGTTTGGCGTACGTAGCTCGACCCTTGGAGACTTAGGCGTTACCGTTTGCGGTAGAACTGAGAGTTAACGACACTCTTTTCTTCAGAAAAGCTTCCTTTGAATTATGGGCCCACGGGGCAACAAGGTTTGAAGTTTGTTTTCTGTTTTTTACGGAAGACGTGTTTTTTACGGTTGTCTGCAACTAATATCGCACTAGAGACTATGACTTAGGAGTGAATGCGTCGCATGTCACCCTAAGGGTACCATACTAAACATCCTGACTGTTGAAGAGTGACCCTTCAACAATCATTTCCTAAGTAACTTAAGGCTCGTAACGTACGACATCAGTTAACCTTTATTACTATATTTTTGATCTGTTTGAAGATGAGAAGAGAGAACAGGCTCAACTAAGGGGAGACTATCAAGTCCTACAGTTGTCATGTCAAGGATTCATCCTATGATCGAAGTTTGAAACAGGGAACTCCTAAATGTTATCATGCATAGGTTTCAGCCTACAGTTCTAATCATCACTTCCTTATCAAAGGAAGTGAGATTCCTACGGGATCATGTCAATGGGATACAGAAACAAATAAAGCATTAGCTAAACAGTAAACAGATAAACAGTAGTGATGCACATGCTATGCAACAATACAAGCAGAGGGATACCCACTCGACCTCTCGGCAATCAAGCAAAGCCAATCAATAACAGACAAGCAGAGGGAGCTCAACTCAACCTCTTATGCAAACAAGCAAGGGGAGGATCACCTCAACTCTTCAATGCACTTAGGCCTAGAATCATCTACATGAGAGCCTATTCTAATGCAACACACCATACAGTCATAGATACAATCAAGCAATCAAGCACACGACAAACAAACAGCACAACAGACTCCAACAGCAGAACAGTCTTCAGGCCCAAGTTGTCCATCAGGAGAAAGGGAAAGAGAACTTCATCTTCAGATTCCAACTTGCTTCAACAAGAGAGTATGTGAATCATCACAAAGATCACTGCAGGATGAGGAGAAGCAGGAGGTAAACCAATGGAATCCCTCCAGGCACTCAACTACTCATCTGAGATAGGCATCCTCAAAGGTTCTACCTTTTGTGATATGCCACACATCCTTCCTAAGGAGGGATGAGGCTTCCACATAGGGACCTTGTATCATAGGATGGGAATGGCATGCACACAAAGCAAGCCATGTTTGTTTGAAGAAAGAAAACAACCTCTAAGGCTCTTCTTAAACCCTAATGAGGTATCTACTTACTTACCATTCTATCAAGAAGGAATACACTACCTAGAATCATCTAATGGCTATTTACAAGGTTAATCTATGAAACCCTCTAAGTTAGATCACCTAAACTAAAGTTAATTTGTAAAATAGGGAACTAATTGAAAATCATTCCTAAAAATTCTAGAGAAAATACCATATTATCTTACATGTATCAACATTCCATGGTACAAAAATCAGGGGTTAAACCTAAGTCAAAAGGCTCGAATTAAATCTAAAAACTCAAGAGTACACTAAAGGGATCCAACAAAGAAAACTCCTAAACAACTACCCCAAAATCCTATTTAAAATCATCTAAAAATCATAACAAAAATCACATAACGTCATCAGCATGTATATAATCAGCACACAAAATTTCAAGCCTTAATTCCATACCATGAATGAGAAAGAAAATCAACAAGCTCAACATACAATCATCCAATTATTAAAAATATACTACAATAGAAAATATGAAATTAATTGCAAAAGAAATAGAAAATTAAAATAAAAAACATGGAAATATTCTAGACATTCCAAACTATATCCACATATTTTTTTCAGGAATTATTAACAACATTTATTTATTTTTTATGAATTAAAACTAACAATCACTAAAACAAAAAAATGAAAGAAAAAGAAATAAAAGAGTTAAATGGAGGGAGGTGCAGTAATTAGTCCAGCTATGTGTTAATTCCAATGGGCCCAACAAGGCGGGGGTGCGAACAACACTGGGGGAACTGGGCCCAACTGAATATCAATTCAGCTTCACACTCTATAATTGAAACAGCGCCAGGGGGGTAACAAGCAAGGATTTCATGCATATTTGGTAATGGGCCTAGAAACGGTGGTGGGAATAGCACGCAGGGAACCAAGGCCCAGCTGAATATCAATTCATCTTTATTCAAGGGAAATAGCCAGGGGTGTACGAAGCAACAATTTCATGTATTAAATTGGTTGGGCCTAATAACGGGGAGTGTGGATAGCATTTAGTATTAAGCCCATCTGAACTTCACTAATCCAAACAGTGCATTTTGGATGGGGATGATGTGGCGCGCGCTGAAGCATACGATGGAGAGACTTGGTCCAAGTATCAGCCTGATCCAACGGTGAATTCATTATCTTCTTCATTCAAATTGCAATTGAGAGGGAAAGTGCAGAGCCCGTGAATAGTGGTGGCCGAAAAACTTCTGGTGGTCTCCTTCAACCTATCTCTCTCGTTTCTCAACCAAACGCAATCATTTTTAAAGCAATCTCGTCCCAAATTCCACAAGGAACTCAAATATGGCAATAAATTTCACTAAAACCCTCTAGAACTCCAAACCCGTGGTGGATCCAAGAAATGTCAAGAACACAAAAACTCCGTGGAACCTCTCCAAATCAATCCTACATCAATCTAAGGTCCAATACTAACCTAACCACATGTATCTAAAGCTTTAAGAATGCATAATTTAAGAGAAAATTTGAGATGAAAAACCTGATACAAAGCTTCGAATCTGGTGACTTCTAGAGCTCCACGTGCTTCCAAAAGGTGCAGATTCCTTCAATGGATGATGATGAACAATTCTTGAAGTCCAATTCCTTCTGAAACTCTCTCAATCTCAAAATTCGAAAACCAAGTTTCAAGCTTCTTCACACACTTGCTCCAACTGATTCTCAACAGAATTTGCCACTAGAAGCTTTTGGGAATGATCTAAATTCAATTTATAATCTGTTTGACACCTTTGGAGGCCCAAACAAAGCCCAATTTGTGATTTCTCATTTTCAACTCTCTTCCAAAATTTCAATGATGGTATGCACAAATTTGGCTTGTTCTTTCCCTCAATTCACTCCAATTCACTTGCTTGATAGTCATGGAGTGTAAATGGATGGTTTTGTTCCTTTGATTTCAACCAAAGAGATGTATTTGAAATGTTACTTCATCATGAACCAATCCTCCAAATGACCATGTTATATACCTCAATTCAAAAATGTAATGATTCCAAAGTGTTTAGAACTTATTTTCCAATCAAAATGAGCACAAATTTGGCTTGAAAACATTCAATTATCAATTGTTTTGAATTTTCCCCTTTTAATTCATTAAAATGGTCTTTTTGTGAAATTTCTTCGACCAATGCTTGATCTAATCCATATCAATGGACTCTTGATACTTGGATAATCTAAAAACATCATTTTGAGCAACTTTCATGTTGAAAAAAACTCCATTTGAAGCTTGGAAGATAGTGAAATTGACCTATAATTCAAAATGACCTGTAATGTCCAAATACCCAAAATACCCTTGACTTGTCAAAGCCATAACTTGAGTTCTATGAATCCAATCATGGACTTCTAGTACTCTATGGAAAGCTAAGAGGATAAGGAACAACATTCATATTGACCAAAAGTTAATAGGAATAATCCTTATAGGGAAAAAGTCTCATGCAAGTTGGGTAACTTTCAAGCTCTAAATTCACATGCCTCAAATGGCTTGTAACTTGTCTAGCTCATAACTTGAGTTCTATAAACCCTATCAAGGACTTATAGTACTCAAATTGAAGCTAAGATCATGCCCTACAACAATCATGTTGGGGTCAAGATGAGATGTGTTGCACCCCAAAATTTGCCCAACCTTTTCTAACCTAGGTTTATGTTTCAATTGCATAATCATTTGCATTGGCATCATGTACATAGTGTATTCATCTGCATTGCATAGCATAAGCAAGCTATCTTAATCAGGGGATCAAGTGCTATTCTTATCTCAAGAGGCATATTCAAGGGTTTCATTCATATTCAAGACTACTCAGGTCATCAGGGAAGAATTTGAGCTTTGAAGAGTTGACAGGTTGATCAGTGAGTTCTCCCCTATCTTGAGGTTATTTGGGGATCATCAGAGGAAGTGTGGGCCATGAGCCAAGAGCATGAGGTGTGTATGGATGTTATGAAGAGCCTAGATGATCATTTTTGAGGAGTAACCAAGTCATTGGAATGATTGCAAGAGCCTCAGTTGAAGTCAGTCAACTAGGGTTTTATCTGGGTCAACACTAGGTCAACCCTAGGTCAAAGACTTGTTTTGAAAGGCATCAAGGATCATTTGAAGAATGTGGAATTCATTATTTGCTATATGGATATGGATATGGTGTTGTTCCAAAGAAAAATCAGAAGGAGTCAAGGAGAAGTGGAGTTACCAAATTAGGGTTTCAGTGTAAAATCCCCTGATTTAGGTCAAACTTCAAAGCAGTGTAACTCAAGATGCAAGCTTCATATGAATTTCTGGTCCACATGAAACTTGTAGAGTATCTTCATAGCTTTAATTTTAGTGGTTGAAGTCATCAAGATGATTTACAGAGCTCAAGTTATAGCTCTTGCAAGTTACAGGTCATCTGAGGACACTGAAATTTATCTGTGAAAGTTATCTGTATTCCAAGCAACTTTTGACCTTCAAGGAGTTTTCAAATGAATTCTTGGCAAACATAAGAGTTGTTCCTCGTGATCTCCCCTTTCCAAAAAGGTATGGTATGCCTTCATCTGATTTGTGAAGCTCAAGTTATAGCTTGTGCAAGCCAGGGGTATTTTGGGAAAGTGGAATTATAGGTCATTCCAAGCCTATGCCCAAAACTCATACAAGGAGGCTTCTAATGGAAAAACTCAAAACATCAAAGTTTCTCAAAATGGCATTTTAAGTCTAAAAAAGAGGTCATGGCATGTTGGAGAAGCTTGTAGCAAGAATTGGCCAAAGTTGGTACAAAATGACTTAAAAATGGCATATAACTTGAAAAAGTTGAAATGGAAATTTGGTTTGAGCAATCTATAAATCCAAAATAGGTCATCCAATATATCATTTTGAGTCTAAACATCATTTTAGAGACAATGGTTCATCCACAATTTTGATTTGAGGGTTTAAAATTGGACTTGCTTTGTATTTTTGTTACTTGCATAATAAGGCAACCATGTGAAATTTGGCACAAGGTAAATTTCAAGGCATGTAAGCTTACATATCACTCCATATTGGCATGTAAGGATATTTTCAAGGGGCTGTTAGGAGATATAGTGAGATATCATGAGAATTCAAATTATCATATCATGAGAATTTCTTGAAACTTCTAGAAGCATCTTAGAGTGAGCTAGAATCTTCTGGATCTTTCCATGCTACTCTATATAATGAGGTGAGATCATATGTGCGAGAGGTTGGTGCATTGAGAGGGAGAATAGAGAGAATTAAGAGATTGCTTCATTTGCAAGGAATTGAGGGATCATCCATAATCTTCCATTTCTGTTCAAGCTTCTCATTCATCTTCAATCTTTGGTGTATTGTGAGTGTGAAAGAGCATCATTCAAGGTCTGTCCATGGAATTTTGAAGAGCTAGCTTTCACAATTCAAGAAGACATATCAGAATTGCAGCCAAGAATCCAAGCATCTTCCTCCATTTCTTTTGCAAACAGAAGGCTCCCTACCTCCCTAAGATCACTAGTGAGGCTTGCCAAGACTTGGAAAGCAGGATTCCATAGCCATCTCCATCGATATTGCAGGTTTGCAATCTGACTCGTGCACTCTTATTTATGGCTTGTTAGTGTTTCTTTTTAGGTTAGAAGTATTATGTTAGGGTAGTAGAACATGTACACAATCTGTTGTGACCATTGATGGAGGTTTGAGTTAGGGCAGTCCACTTTTCTTGACCAAGAACTCTCCACTTAGGGCATGATAATACTAGTTAGATAGATTAGAATACTCAGGGTAATGCATAGATCATTCTAGTATAGTTTCAGCAAGAACCATTACCATGCATGACAGAGATATTTCATGGTGCCCAAGACTTGTACCTATCGGGTTTGGATGTAGAATGAGTTTTAGAGAAAACCATGGGCATGGTCTTGTAGAGGGAGAGAAATGGGGCAAGTTTGTCTTTTGTAGCTCCTGATTTCATTGAGAGAGGAGAGAGCTTGATGAGCTAGAACAGGCGTGCATGAATCATGTTGTTTTCATGAAACCCTAGCTGGAGGTTAGTGGTGAAGTTCTAGCCGTGAGATTATAATCTGACTTTGACTTGGGGACTCAATCCAACGGGCTACATTTAAACGAAATTTGGAGGGAATGTTAGAAGCAGCTAAACGCTGCGTTTACTTAAGTGACTTGTCCATGGGCCTGTCCAGAATTCTAATCACACCCCCTTTCATCAAAGCCCAACCAAATACACACCAAAACCCTGCTATTTGCACCGTGTCCGTTCTTATTTTCCTTTTTATTTTTTTAATTCATTTTATGAACACGCTGGGCTTAGGCCTCTTGCTCTTCACACCTCCTACTTTCCAGCCCACCTAATAAATGAACTGGGCGCATATGCTGTTTGAACCCCCCTCCCCATTTATTCCAAATTTGTATCTTAATTTCTTTTATATTTTCTTGTACTTTCATTAATTCATATAAAAATGGAAAATTAACATTTTTGATTGGTTCTTTTTGCATTAGATCAATAATTGGGTCTAGAAAAATAATAAAAATAAAAATGTTATTTTATTTTTAGTTTGCTATTTTTGGCGTATTTTTCTTTTAATTAGGTTTTTTTTAGAAGTTAGGTGTAGACTTCATTTTGTAGAATTTAGTTAGGGACTTTCCCTTGGGTATTTTGATCCATTCTTTTTAGGATATTTCACTTAGGACTTTAGCTTCCTCATAGGATTTAATTCATTTTTTTAGGATTAACTTTTAGATGATTTGATTAGGTGAGATTAGAGTGATCAAAATTAGGGTTTAGGTTTAACATAGGTGAAGTAAATCATTTTCTTTTAGGAGTTTTGATTTGATTTTGGGGTATGGGAATATAAGGGTATTATGGGTAAGTATAATAGACCCTTGTGAATAAGCGTTAGATTTTTCCCCCTTGTTTTAGTATTTTTAGGGTATTTTCTAAATTGCTTGGTTGTGAGGTATGCCTTTGTGTTGTTTGTCTGCTTGTGGGGTTCATGTGGGGGATTGCTTTGGGGTTTGGCTTGTTTTGAAGAGTTTGCAAGGATGCATGGATTGAAGACCTAGTCTAGGAGCTTGTTCTCTGCTTGTGAGGTTTGAGATCATTAAGTTTGAAGGGAGTTTATGGTACTTTCCTGATGAAGGCACTGTAGATGGCTTTCATCCTTTCCTCTCACCTCTTTCCCAAGTATCCAATGATGTTGGAGCCTTCATGTGAGTTTAGTTTCTCCTGAGGAGGAATGTAAACTGATCACAGTTGTTGAGCCACATGGGATATGATTCCTAAGTGGAAGCCCCCTAGTACTTTCCTGAGGAAGGCACTATGGGTCTGCTCACTTAGTTCCCTTAGATTCATATAGGCTTTCTTAAGTATCCAATGATGTTGGAGCCTTCATGTGAGTTTAGTTTCTCCTGAGGAGGAATGTAAACTGATCACAGTTGTTGAGCCACATGGGATATGATTCCTAAGTGGAAGCCTCCTAGTACTTTCCTGAGGAATGCACTATGGGCCTGTTCACTTAGTTCCCTTAGTTCAGGTAGGATTTCTCAAGTATCCAATGATGTCGAAGCCTTCATGTGAGTTTAGTTTCTCCTGAGGAGGAATGTAAACCGATCACAGTTGTCAAGCCGCATGGGATATGATTCCTAATAAGGAGTCTCCTAGTACTTTCCTGAGGAAGGCACTATGAGTCTGCCTACTTAGCTCCCTTTCTTTGGTAAGCTTGTGTTGAAGCTTGAAGACTGGGATTGATTTCTCTTGTGTAGGGTTTTGCTTAGGGTCTTGCTTAGAGATTTGATGAGGGTTTTGCTTAGGGTCTTGCTTAGAGATTTGATTAGGGCTTTGTTTAGGGGTCCTGCTCAGGGTTTTGGTTTAAGTTTTGGATAGGAGTTTGTTAGGCTGGCTCGCCTTCTCTTTGCGTTGTTTGACTTGTGTGGTGCTGTGCTGCATTAGACTTAGGGGTTCATCTAGATATTTCTGAGGTAGGTGCATCTTAGAGATAGGCTTTGTGTGCATGAGAAGTTGAGGTGGTCCTCCTTCTGCTTGTTTGTTATTGAGTGGCTTTGCTTGCTGGTATTTGGTAGAGCTGAGCTCCCTTACCTCTGTGGTTTGCGGCCTTTGTGCCTTGATTGTTTGGTTGTTGCATTCATGCATATTTCCAGTATTTCTTTACTTCGCAGTTGATTCCTGTTTGCTGTTTAGTCCTGTTGCCATGATCCCTTAGGAGCTCTAACTTCTCGGTTGTGGAGGAGTTATGATAGACATTAGGATGGTTAACCAGGCATGATAACATTAGGTAGATTCCCCTTTTCAACCATAGTTTTAGGGTGTCTCTTTCCTTTCTCAATAGAAAAACACTTGAATAGCTTGTGTCGTAGTTAGCCGAACTACAGCTGCTCTGATTTCTCGTTCCAGATGAGAATATGTAGGCATAGGATGCGATATCCTAGCGAGCACACTAACAACTAACCTTTTGTTCTCTCGCGGCTGTGCGATCGAGACTTTCCCGCTGACGACTGATGTATCCCTTTTCTCTTGCCCGAGTGCATTTGAGACCAGACCGTAGTTTTTCCCATAGGTTCCCGAACCCTTAGAACCAGATTAATTTCTCATTGCTGTGTGAGAACCCCCAGATTAGCCGTAGTTAGTCGAACTACGTTTGCTCTGATCTTCCATGCCGTGTGGAAGTACGTAGGCACAGGACGCGATGCCCTGGCGAGCAACCTTTCCCCCGTCTAGACGTAGGTAGTCGAACTACGTTGACTCTGACTTTCCCATTGCACGAGGGAGTACGTAGGCCCAGAACAACGTATGTTCTGTCGAGTCCTGTCCTTTTCTTTTTCTTTTCAGACTGACCATTAGCGTAGATAGATAAACACACCCTTTTCCTTATAAACACCAAGCGTGGATCCCGTCGAGTACGACGGACGTGAGGGGTGCTAATACCTTCCCCTTGCGTAACCGACTCCCGAACCCAGGTTTTGGTTGCGATGACCATACCTTTTCCCGTTTTTTGCGAGGTTTACTTCGAGCGTTTCCTTTCCCTCCTTTGGGATAAATAACGCACGGTGGCGACTCTTCTGTCAGCCGGCGCCGATTTTCGCAGTAGCGACCAGTTGGCGACTCTGCTGGAGATCTTGTAGCATCTAGGGACTTTTCCCATCCCTTATGCTGGGACCGTTTCCCATCCCCTACGCGAGTCAATCCTAGCGCTTGGGTGTTTATCTGTTGGGTGTTGTGCATATGTGTTTTATCTTTCCGCACTTTACTTTTCCGTACCTTTACCTTTCCGCATTTACTTTCAGCACTATATTATTATGATTATTGCTGTGGGAGAGGGAGGTTACCATGAGTGAGAAGCCGGACCTGGGCTTGAGTATGCACCTAGACATAGTTGCGGAGAGTAGTAGACGAACCTGTCTGCTGAGCAGGCACAGTTCCCTACGAAATCTGCGCTCAGACGAGGTTCTCACAGAGGTGCTCCTTTCCGGTCCTGAGGATCTGAGGGGAGTCCAGACGTGAGGATTGTCGACTCTGGGGACCGATCATTTAGAAGTCAGCTAAGTGAGGCCTCTTCATGACTTGATGATGCCACTCCTTCTGGGAATCGTATCCTCACTCATGAAAGTCTATGACGCTGATGACCGCATAGGATGCCGTACCTTTGTCCGTGGATTAGGTCCATACCTGTGAGGGGGATCGGGTTATTGCAGGAAAACTAGCCTTCAGAAACCATGATTCAGTATTTATCAGATAGTTTTCTTGGCTCGTTAACAGGTGTGTTGTTTGGATCAGATGGGTTTCTTGTTTGAGGTTGATACTATTATCAGATGGTTTTCTCGTCAGATACAGAGGTTCAGATGGATTTCTTACCAGGGGATTGATATTTTGAGTGCCAGATGATAGTTAGTGTCATGAAGTTCTGGTGACTGTGGTGGTTTTTTGTTCTTGACATCACATACATGGTCCTCCTCAGGCTACAGCATGGCCCCTGTGTTCACTGATTGCATCATTTATCATATTGCATTTTGCATACATACTCATATTTGCATTACAGGTTTATGATCCATGTATCTTATCTCCTGCATCCATAGCAGGTGGTAGTGTCAGGATTGCAGATCAACGAATCCATCGTTATTCCACAAAGACTAATCGGAAGAAGATTATGGATAGCATGCAAGTGGAGATGCAAGAGATGCGTGACAGGATGGCCCTGCTCATGCAAACCATGGAGACCGTCGCCAAAGGACAAGATGTAACAGCCCAAATTTCATTAAATAATTAATTGTAGTAATTAATTGATTTAGTGGGGTTTTTATTAATGTTGGAAATTAATTTTTTATTAATTGGAATTAATAGAGAATTGAGAAGGAAATTGGAAGGAAGGAAAATAAAGGAATATATAAGAGAGAAAGAAAAGAAAAGAAAGATAGAAAACATTTGGAGAGAAAGAGGAAAGAAAGAAGAAAGAAGAGAAAGAGAGGAGAAGAAGAGGAAAAGTGGGAAAATCATCAAGAACCAACATCAAAGCTCCGATTAATCGAGGTAAGGGTAAGAAATGTTTCTATTTGATCATTGTATGATGTTATGTATGTTGGGTTGAGGTTTTGGTAGAGTTTCCATCACTTTCCATTTAGGGCAAAATGTTGGATAATCAGTAGATTGATGATTTAATCGGTTGAAACTGAGTAATAATGCCGTAGAATAGTCGGGTAACATGTATTGATGTTGTTTATACTGATTTGGATGTGTAAGAGAGGGTTGATGATGTATTGGTGAAGGAGGAACAGAGTGTGAATCTGTTCTGCGCAGGTTCGCTGGCTCTCGCCAGGCGAGCAAAGGTGAAGCTTCGCCAGGCGAAGCCCAGCGAATTTGGCGAATAATTATAAGTTAAATCCCAGTGGACTTTGCTGGCGAGTTTTCCAGGCGAAGTTGGATAGCGAAGGTTCGCCCAGCGAAGGTGATGGCGAATGGTGGCGAATGAAGTCAGTAGCTACTGACTTGGGCTCGCTGGGAAGTCTCGCCAGGCGAAGCCTAGCGAGTGTTCGCTGAGAGAGTTCGCCAGGCAAAGGCCAGGCGAAGGTTCGCTGCGAGGGTTCGCCAGGCGAATGAAGGCGAATGTGACAGCATTTTTCTTTTGCTGTGTTGCTCATGTGGTGATTGTTTGATTGATTCACATAGGTTAATACCTCTATGATATGATATAGATATGATCTATTGTGATGATGTGTGCTGTGGGTAGCCTACGGGCGTGAATCCTAGTTTATATGCGATGCGCATTAATTGTGATAATTAGAAGTACATGTGAATACAATGATGAATGTATGTGTATTGTCTAATGAATTGTGAGTGCATATTTATATGCGATTGTTGTGTAAATGCATGGGAACATATGTGATATGTGTGCATTGTTGTTGAATATGATGATGATGTGTGAAATGAATACATTGATAAATGTTTGATATATGTTGTATGTGCAATCATGATGAAATTCTCGAAGGGGTGAATTATTCGAATGCATGAGATTAAGATGTCGGTCTTAAGTGCATTTGTTGTGGTTGATTGTACATGCATCATTTAGTCAAGAGACAATGTCTGTTAGTTTCGTGGAAACTAGTGGCTTGTCCCAAACCTAGAAGTGTGGGTTTGAAGGCTTAGAGGACGGGCCTTTATGGTTATCGGTTTAGAAGTGTGGACCCGGTTTAATGTAAAGACCGAAAAAAGATAACGGGTTATCGATCTAGAAGTGTGGACCCGGTTTAATGTAAAAACCGAAAAAAGATAACGAAAGTCGGTACCGCATTGCATGAGTTGCATTGAGTTATTGAGTCACATTAATATATGACATATGCATGAAGTGATGCTTATGTGTGAATGATGAGATTGTGAAATTGTGAGGGTATGCATAATGTGGAAATGCTTTACAAATATTCGTGTTATTATATGTGTGGCAAATATACATGACTAAGAAATTGAATTGTGGTGAGAAATACGAAGCGGAACTTGTATTGATTACCTATATATATATAATCTTATGCTTTGATTATTATGGTTATATTTCTCACCCTTCTGCTGTTTTATAATGCTCTATGAGGCATTGCAGATTAGGATGCTGGAGTCCTTTTGTGAAGTATTCTTCATTCTTTTGAGTCTGCTGCTCTGATATGTAACACCGGGTAGTTAGACTAGTATAGTCATTCTTTTGTGATACATTGCGATGTATCAGCTGATGTGGTTTTGTAATCTAACTGATATGATGTATTAATCTGGATGACTTATGTGCATTTGAATTAATCTTTTGGAACTGATTAAATGATGTTATCTTCCGCTTAAATTAAATGTTGAAATGTGATTTCTAAAATTACGAAAATGTTGCATATTTTATGGAGCAAAATGTTAAAGAGTTTTGTTGGTGAAACTGTGACATTCTTCCTTTATACCTTATCCTAAAAAATTTTACTCTGATGAATTTGTATGTGCTTAATTGTTTTATATGCATTTATTTGGGGTATAGAAGGGGGTGTTACAATAGTGGTATCAGAGCAGGTCGGTCCGTCCGGCCAAGTTGTTTGAGTGTTTTTCCCTGTGTGTTATTGATATGCGTGTGATGCATTATCAATATTGGTTGTTCTTACGTGGTTCTGTTATTGGAATTAGTAAGATGGTTGCAGGAAGGAACGACGAAGCGATTGCGGAGGCATTGACGAGATTGGCGGGGGCAATTGGGCAGAATCCTCCGGCCAATGTGAATGTGAGGAATCATGCTGATGATGGATTCCGTGCTTTGGGGAAATTCCAAAAGAATAACCCTCCGGTCTTCAAGGGAACTCATGAACCGGACAAGGCACAAATTTGGTTGAAATCTGTGGAAAAGATTTTTCGAGTTATGAATTGCTCGGATGCACAGAAGGTGCAATTTGGAACTCATATGCTCGAAGAAGAAGCTGAAGATTGGTGGGGTAATACTCGCCAAAGATTTGAGGAAGATGATATTGTGATTACGTGGGATTTGTTTAGAGAAACTTTTCTGGAGAAGTATTTTCCAGAGGATGTGCGGGGGAAGAAAGAGATCGAATTTCTTGAGTTGAAGCAAGGTAATTCGACGGTTGCTGAGTATGCGGCGAAATTTGAGGAGTTGATCAAATTTTGTCCTCACTATAATACTGGTAATGCTGAGAGGTCTAAGTGCCTCAAGTTTGTGAACGGTTTGAGACCCGAGATTAGGCAAGCTATTGGGTACCAGGAAATCAGACGGTTTTCTGAGTTGGTTAACAAGAGCAGAATTTATGACGAAGACAGTAGGGCTAGGTCTAGCCACTACAAGAGCCTAAGTGATAAGAAAGGAAAAGGACAATTCAGAGGAAAACCTTACGTAACTCCTGCCGATAAGGGGAAACAAAAGGTTGGTTTTGGCAAGAGGCCAAGTGGGGGAGTTTCTACCCCGGTTAGGTGTTATACTTGTGGTGAAGCGGGGCATCGTGCTCCGGAGTGCAAAAGTGTTGAACCGAAGTGTTTTAAGTGTGGCAAGCCAGGCCACAAGGCTCTAGAGTGTAGAAGCGGTGCGGGTGTTACTTGCTATAACTGTGGTGAGCGAGGGCACATCAGTACCAAGTGCGATAAGCCGAAGAAGAATCAAGGGAGCGGGAAAGTATTCGCTCTATCTGGATCTGAGACTGCTAGCGACGATCGATTGATCCGAGGTACGTGCTTCATTAATGGTACACCTTTGATCGCTATAATTGATACCGGAGCTACGCATTCTTTTATTTCTTTAGATTGTGTTAGAAGGTTGAATCTTGAGTTGTCTGTGATTGGTGGCGGTATGGTTATTGATACTCCTGCTATGGGTTCGGTAACTACACCGTATGTTTGCTTGAATTGCCCGTTGAGTATTTTCGGTAGAGATTTTGGGATCGATTTAGTGTGTCTTCATTTAGATCAACTTGATGTCATTCTTGGAATGAATTGGTTAAAATCCAATCGGGTGTATATTAACTGTTTTGACAAAACGGTTATTTTTCCCGATTCGGATGTTGAAAGGGATTTGTTTATGACGAGGAAACAAGTGAAGGAATCGGTGCAAGATGGGGCTAAGGTATTTATGCTTATGGCAACTTTGAGGACTAGTGAAAGTGAAGAGATTGATACTTTGCCCATTGTTAGAGATTTTCCGGAAGTATTCCCTGAAGAGATAAAGGATCTACCGCCGGAGCGAGAAGTGGAGTTTTCGATAGATTTGATTCCTGAAACTAGTCCGATATCGATGGCTCCTTATCGTATGTCGGCATCGGAATTGAAAGAGTTGAAGAGTCAACTTGAGGATTTGCTCGAGAAGAGGTTTATTCGCCCGAGTGTGTCGCCGTGGGGTGCACCGGTGTTGTTGGTTAAGAAGAAAAAGGGTTCTATGAGGCTCTGTGTGGATTACAGACAGTTGAACAAGGTGACTATTAAGAATAAGTATCCACTTCCAAGGATTGATGATTTGATGGATCAGTTGGTTGGTGCAAACGTGTTCAGCAAGATTGATTTGAGATCTGGGTATCATCAGATTCGTGTGAAAGCTGAGGATATTCAGAAGACGGCCTTTCGGACGAGGTATGGACACTATGAGTATTCCGTGATGCCATTTGGTGTGACTAATGCACCAGGTGTATTTATGGAGTACATGAATAGGATTTTCCATCCTTATTTGGATAAGTTTGTGGTGGTGTTTATCGACGACATCTTGGTTTATTCGAAGAGCGAAGGAGAGCATGCCGAGCATCTGAAGATTGTGTTATCTGTGCTGAGAGAGAAGCAGTTGTTCGCGAAGCTTTCTAAGTGTGAATTTTGGTTGAAGGAAGTTAGTTTCCTTGGTCATGTGATTTCTAGTAGTGGTATTGCGGTCGATCCGTCGAAGGTTGAAGCGGTGTCGCAATGGGAGACTCCGAAGTCAGTTTTTGAGATCAGAAGTTTTCTTGGTTTAGCCGGTTATTATCGGAAGTTTATTGAAGGATTTGCTAAGTTATCGTTGCCGTTGACGCAGTTGACTAGGAAAGGTCAAGCCTTTGTTTGGGACGCCAAGTGTGAAGCGAGTTTTCAAGAACTTAAGCGAAGGTTGACGACAACTCCTGTTTTGATTCTGCCAAATCCAGAAGAACCATTCATTGTGTATTGTGATGCTTCTTTGATGGGTTTAGGAGGTGTGTTGATGCAGAATAACCAAGTTGTAGCTTATGCTTCGAGGCAACTCAAAGTGCATGAGAAGAATTATCCGACGCATGACTTAGAGTTGGCCGCCGTTGTATTCGTGTTGAAACTCTGGAGGCATTATTTATTTGGCGCAAGATTTGAAGTGTTTAGTGACCACAAGAGTTTGAGATATCTTTTTGATCAAAAGGAATTGAATGCAAGACAAAGAAGATGGCTTGAACTTTTGAAGGATTTTGATTTTGGATTGAACTACCATCCGGGTAAAGCGAATGTAGTAGCAGATGCAGTGAGTCGGAAATCATTGCATATGTCGGCGTTGATGGTGAAAGAGTTAGAATTGATTGAGCAATTTCGGGATTTGAGTTTGGTATGTGAGAGGACTTCTTTTGGATTTAAGTTGGGTATGTTAAAGCTTACAAGTGGTATTTTGGACGAAATTCGAGAAGGACAGAAATCGGATTTGAGCTTAGTTGATCGGTTGACTTTAATCAACCAAGACCAAGGTGGTGATTTTCGGATTGATGAGAATGGTATTATGAGATGTCGGGAGCGAGTTTGTGTTCCGAACATGGTTGAGCTTAAGAAGAGCATCCTTGAGGAAGGACATCGTAGCGGGTTGAGTATTCATCCGGGTGCTACTAAGATGTATCAGGATTTGAGGAAAGTATTTTGGTGGCCTAGTATGAAGAAGGATATCGCGGAATTTGTATATTCTTGTTTGACTTGCCAGAAGTCAAAGATTGAGCATCAGAAGCCATCGGGTTTGATGAAGCCGTTGTTTATTCCTGAGTGGAAATGGGATAGTATCTCCATGGATTTTGTATCGGGTTTGCCGAGGACGCCGAGTAATTTTGAGGCTATTTGGGTTATCGTGGATAGGTTGACTAAATCTGCTCACTTTATCCCTATGCGTATGGATTACCCTTTGGAGAAGTTGGCTATGTTGTATATTGAGAGGATTGTGTGTTTGCATGGTATTCCGTTAAGTATTGTTTCGGATAGAGATCCGCGGTTTACTTCGAGATTTTGGGAGAGCCTGCAGAGTGTTTTGGGTACTAGGTTGCGTTTGAGTTCAGCGTATCATCCTCAGACTGATGGTCAGACGGAGCGGACGATTCAGTCGCTTGAAGATCTTTTGAGAGCTTGTGTATTGGAAAAAGGAGGAGCTTGGGATAGCTACTTGCCTTTGATTGAGTTTACCTACAACAACAGTTTCCATTCGAGTATTGGTATGACACCATTTGAGGCATTGTATGGTAGGCGGTGTAGGACACCATTGTGTTGGTTCGAGTCCGGAGAGAGTTCTGTTGTTGGACCCGAGTTAGTTCAACAGACTACTGATAAGATCAAAATGATTCAAGAGAAGATGAGAATTACTCAGAGTCGTCAGAAGAGTTATTATGACAAGAGGAGGAAGGCACTTGAATTTCAAGAGGGAGATCATGTGTTTCTTCGAGTCACTCTGATGACAGGTGTTGGTAGGGCATTGAAGTCGCGCAAGTTATCGCCGCGTTTCATTGGTCCTTATCAGATTTTGCAAAGGATAGGAGAAGTGGCCTATCGTGTGGCTTTACCACCGTCGCTTGCTAATCTTCATGATGTATTCCATGCATCTCAGTTGAGGAAATACATTGCGGATCCGTCTCATGTAGTCCAAATAGATGATGTGCAGGTGAGAGATAACCTGACTGTGGAGACATCACCTATGCGGATTGAGGATCGGAAATTGAAACAGCTTCGAGGTAAAGAGATTGCTTTAGTGAAGGTCGCTTGGGGAGGACCGACTGGTGGAAATGTTACTTGGGAGCTTGAGAGTCGGATGAAGGAGTCTTATCCAGAACTGTTTGAATCAGGTAACATTTTCGAGGACGAAAATTCCTAAGTGGGGGAGAGTTGTAACAGCCCAAATTTCATTAAATAATTAATTGTGGTAATTAATTGATTTAGTGGGGTTTTTATTAATGTTGGAAATTAATTTTTTATTAATTGGAATTAATAGAGAATTGAGAAGGAAATTGGAAGGAAGGAAAATAAAGGAATATATAAGAGAGAAAGAAAAGAAAAGAAAGATAGAAAACATTTGGAGAGAAAGAGGAAAGAAAGAAGAAAGAAGAGAAAGAGAGGAGAAGAAGAGGAAAAGTGGGAAAATCATCAAGAACCAACATCAAAGCTCCGATTAATCGAGGTAAGGGTGAGAAATGTTTCTATTTGATCATTGTATGATGTTATGTATGTTGGGTTGGGGTTTTGGTAGAGTTTCCATCACTTTCCATTTAGGGCAAAATGTTGGATAATCAGTAGATTGATGATTTAATCGGTTGAAACTGAGTAATAATGCCGTAGAATAGTCGGGTAACATGTATTGATGCTGTTTATACTAATTTGGATGTGTAAGACAGGGTTGATGATGGATTGGTGAAGGAGGAACAGAGTGTGAATCTGTTCTGCGCAGGTTCACTGGCTCTCGCCAGGCGAGCAAAGGCGAAGCTTCGCCAGGCGAAGCCCAGCGAATGTTGGCGAATATTTATAAGTTAAATCCCAGTGGACTTTGCTGGCGAGTTCGCCAGGCGAAGTTGGATAGCGAAGGTTCGCCCAACGAAGGTGCTGGCGAATGGTGGCGAATGAAGTCAGTAGCTACTGACTTGGGCTCGCTGGGAAGTCTCGCCAGGCGAAGCCTAGCGAGTGTTCGCTGAGAGAGTTCGCCAGGCGAAGGCCAGGCGAAGGTTCGCTGCGAGGGTTCGCCAGGCGAATGAAGGCGAATGTGACAGCATTTTTCTTTTGCTGTGTTGCTCATGTGGTGATTGTTTGATTGATTCACATAGGTTAATACCTCTATGATATGATATAGATATGATCTATTGTGATGATGTGTGCTGTGGGTAGCCTACGGGCGTGAATCCTAGTTGATATGCGATGCGCATTAATTGTGATAATTAGAAGTACATGTGAATACAATGATGAATGTATGTGTATTGTCTAATGAATTGTGAGTGCATATTTATATGCGATTGTTGTGTAAATGCATGAGAACATATGTGATATGTGTGCATTGTTGTTGAATATGATGATGATGTGTGAAATGAATACATTGATAAATGTTTGATATATGTTGTATGTGCAATCATGATGAAATTCTCGAAGGGGTGAATTATTCGAATGCATGAGATTAAGATGTCGGTCTTAAGTGCATTTGTTGTGGTTGATTGTACATGCATCATTTAGTCAAGAGGCAATGTCTGTTAGTTTCGTGGAAACTAGTGGCTTGTCCCAAACCTAGAAGTGTGGGTTTGAAGGCTTAGAGGACGGGCCTTTATGGTTATCGGTCTAGAAGTGTGGACCCGGTTTAATGTAAAGACCAAAAAAAGATAACGGGTTATCGGTCTAGAAGTGTGGACCCGGTTTAATGTAAAAACCGAAAAAAGATAACGAAAGTCGGTACCGCATTGCATGAGTTGCATTGAGTTGTTGAGTCACATTAATATATGACATATGCATGAAGTGATGCTTATGTGTGAATGATGAGATTGTGAAATTGTGAGGGTATGCATAATGTGGAAATGCTTTACAAATATTCGTGTTGTTATTATATGTGTGGCAAATATACATGACTAAGAAATTGAATTGTGGTGAGAAATACGGAGCGGAACTTGTATTGATTACCTATATATATAATCTTATGCTTTGATTATTATGGTTATATTTCTCACCCTTCTGCTGTTTTATAATGCTCTATGAGGCATTGCAGATTAGGATGCTGGAGTCCTTTTGTGAAGTATTCTTCATTCTTTTGAGTCTGCTGCTCTGATATGTAACACCGGGTAGTTAGACTAGTATAGTCATTCTTTTGTGATACATTGCGATGTATCAGCTGATGTGGTTTTATAATCTAACTGATATGATGTATTAATCTGGATGACTTATGTGCATTTGAATTAATCTTTTGGAACTGATTAAATGATGTTATCTTCCGCTTAAATTAAATGTTGAAATGTGATTTCTAAAACTACGAAAATGTTACATATTTTATGGAGCAAAATGTTAAAGAGTTTTGTTGGTGAAACTGTGACATTCTTCCTTTATACCTTATCCTAAAAAATTTTACTCTAATGAATTTGTATGTGCTTAATTGTTTTATATGCATTTATTTGGGGTATAGAAGGGGGTGTTACATAAGAGCAGCTGCAGAATCTGGTTCAACCGATAGTCGCACGGGCTGAAAACAACGGGACACCGCATGGTGAGGATATTGCTGCTTCACCCCGAATTGAGAATCGTCAAAGTGCTGATTTGAATGCTGGAGAAACTGGTCCTGTAGGTGGAGGTGGGAACGCCGGCAATATGAATGCCAATACAGATACTGCTGGGGTATTTGTGGGTAATGTCAACCAGGGTTTCAACGGGGCGTTGAGAATGTCGGAACGAATGGTATCAATGGTAACCAGGGCTTCAATGGTGTGAACATGGGGTATGGCAGCACTGCTGGCGCCAAGGCTGGGTTTGGTGGCTATGGTTACGGTAATCGTGGATATGGAACTAGCGCATACAACGCTCAAGAGATGGGCAATCTGAGGTGCGACCCCAGGTATTTCCAAACGGGTCCGGGCCGTGATGCAGATTATGTTGGATACGATGCAGTACCTCGCTGGGAGGATCGTCAGGAGGATGTGTTCTCTGGTCAGAATGAGGGTTATGAAAGGGCTAGGGATGATAACCATCGGATAAGATTGCTAGAAGAGAAGGTAAATGGTTTGGCTAGCCAGAATGCTGTGGGGATGGATATGTCCAATATGGGATTGGTACCAGGGCTGAGGGTACCTATGAAATTCAAAGCGCCATCTTTTGATAAATATAAAGGGGACACGTGCCCGAGGGTACATGTTCGTTCATTTTACAGGAGGATGTCCGCGTATT
The DNA here is from genome assembly GCA_963859935.3 of Lathyrus sativus. NCBI lineage: Eukaryota > Viridiplantae > Streptophyta > Magnoliopsida > Fabales > Fabaceae > Lathyrus > Lathyrus sativus. Next base: position 245,790,983 of record OZ012737.1, on the reverse strand, counting down.
CAGACGACGAAAAGATGCTCATGCATTTCTTCCAGGACAGCTTGTCAGGGCCGTCGCTGGAATGGTATATGAGCCTAGAGCCAACACAGATAAAAAGCTGGAAAGAGCTAGCAGAAGCTTTCGTTAAGCATTACCAATACAACAGCGATCTCGCCCCTAACCGGGTTCAACTGCAAAGCCTCTCTCAGAAGCCCGGTGAAAGCTTCAAAGAATACGCCCAGAGATGGCGTGATTTGGCTGCCAGAGTACAACCTCCTATGGTGGAGCGTGAAATGATGGACTTGTTCATAGGAACTTTCTCTGGAATGTACTATGACCGGCTGCTCAACTTCTCAATGTGTACCTTCTCCGAGTTGATCCTGATGGGGGAGCGTATAGAAAACGGGATAAAAATCGGTAAGATTCAAGCGGGAGAGCCTGCTTCAGCTGGAAGCAATAAGAAAGCTTTCAGGGGTAGAAAACAGGAATATGCCAATTCAGTATGTAGCTCTCGGGGAAGAAATAGGGGATGGAGGCAATACCAACCGCAACAAGTTGCAAGTGTGACAATCCCCGCGCAACATCAGCAACAGCCGCAGCAGCAGGGGCAACAACATCCGGCTCAGCGAAGAATTCAGAACGGGAAGCCGAAAAGGGTATTTGATCCGCCGCCAGTATCGTACGCTGAGCTTCTTCAGAATTTGTTACGGTTACAGTTGGTCGAGAAAAGAACGATGGCTCCTCCGACAGGGATACCCCCACCCAGTTATAACGCTAATGAGCATTGTGAATTCCACTCTGGGGCACCCGGCCATAATATCGAAAACTGCCACGCTTTCAAGCATAAAGTGCAAGATTTGCTTGATAGCACTGCTATTAATTTTGGTACGGAAGGGCCCAATATTACACAACAACCAATGCCAAACCATGAATAGGCTGGAGTATGGTGGACAAAGAGGAGTTCTATAGTTCGGGTGGGCCGTTAAAAGTAGATCAGAACAGTGGCAGGCTGCCTCTAATAACTGATTGTGAAGATAGCTGGTTCAGCAGCAGGACAGATGTGAAAGCCCGGTTCTCGGAAGCTGGCATTTTTCGTTGTTTTATCTTGTCATTTCTTTACGTTTGTAGTTTCTTTCCTGTTTAAAATGCAATCTTGTTTGTAAAACTTGTTGTTTCCATTCAATTGATGATAATGAAATAAATATGCATGTTTTGATTAAATCTATTTGTGTTCACTAATTGTTTTTACAAATGTCCAACGCCTGGTTAAGAGGAATCTGGGGAGGATGACGAAAATGAACGACATGCAACTTCCGATATTGTATGCTTTTGAAATAAAACCTGCTGATGATGTACAGGCATTGTTTCAAATCCCTAAACACCGGTGATATAAGGAAGATAATCCCTTGTCAACCCCTTTGAGCCTAGTAGTAGGAGTTCTTTCTGAAAATGAAAAACCCTCAATCTTAACCTGGGGCAGGGTAGGTGTTAGCTAATTTGACCGAGCGTTCAAGTTGCAAAAGGAGTGTCTGTTCGAGGATCAGTCACACCTCTAGAGGTTGTGCCTAAGAAACCACAATGGTTCAGCATTAGGAGTGAAACAGTCACATCATTCCCCAAAGAGTCAGACAACCAGTGTCACACGACTTGTTCGAAAAAAGGAGAAAGCAAAAAGAATCAAAAGCCCGCTAAGTCAAAACTTCAAGACAAATGACTTAGGCAAAAATGAGGGCATCCCGCTGGACTCAAAAATCGAAAAGAAACTCAAAAGGAGTCAGTCCAGGCAAAAGTTAGGGATAAGAAAAAAGATGAAAGGAGGACAAAAAGAAAAATCCTCAAATCAAATGCGAGTCGTGTGACCCTAAGTGTCAAAGACGAAAAGTGAGTGGCTGTCACTCCAAAAACTCATGGGTTCTCGAACTATCACTCCTATCTTTCAGCCTCTGAGAGGTGAGCGCTAAGGTCGAATCAGCTGAACATAGGATGGGAGAACATCAAGGAGAGTGGGGGGGGGGGGGTTAAAATAAACTTTGAGCCTTTATCCTTTCCTTCAAAACCGTGAACCTGACCACGTTACAACCTTTAAAAGTCCTAATTGAAGCAGGTTATTTCGAAAGCATACTTCGGTAAAGGTCGCGTCGATTCTGACTCCTGAAAGAGTTCTTCTTACCATGTTGGTACTGATGTTGATATTCTTGATAAATGTTGTGTGCATTTTATGCCATAAACTGTTTTTTCCTTTTCCCAGTGAACAGGTTGGATGTCAAAGCTGTCATATGTGTTGCATTAATGTGTCTTTTACGCAGAACAACTTGTTTTACTTGCGAGTAAGCGCTTGACAGCAGGAAAGTTTCCTACAGTGGAAAGTATGGTCAGGATAGAATGCAGAGCGCCCGAATGCTCCGCAAGCCGGGGCAAGCCAGTAAGTGCTCCCCAGTCAGGTCAGCCATTCAAAGTCAGTTACTCTGGGGCAATCAGGTCGAGATTCGGTAAATCTCTCGTAGTTGGAGGTACTGCTCTGGATCAGCTAATCAGGGGCAAAGTCATTGCAATCAGGGGCAGGCCATCTTAAGAGCGCAGAAGTTATTCTTTATTCGAGAAGCATTTGATGGGAAGTATCTCTCCGAAGTTCATAATGCTGGGGGCATTTCGTATCAGACCATCAGGGTACAGATTTTCAGATTTCCTTTCGAGGACTATCCCCACAGAGGTCCCGCAGGCTGGGGCATATCAGAGGCGAAGGGATTGTTCTTCTCCGTATCAGCAGGGTTATTCAGAGCTATTCGAGCAGATTCAGCCAATTTTCGAGTGAGAAGCGAATGTCGGGAAGTCGTGTTACTATCCTTTGACCTTTCAACCAGAAGATTGTGTATTCAGACAGGAAGTTTTCCAGCGTCAGTTGTACCTGACCCATCACAGATAGCCTAAAAGCCTAATCCATGTTGGCGATCACTGTGAGGCCCGTCCGTGTTGGCGCATCAGTTTCCAAATCCGATCTTCATCAGTACGCAGGAAGACTCCGGCTATTTTCTCCAGCAAAGTCCAATTTTTTTTCCTCATTGGCACGGGTAGGCTATCCCCAGAGAAGTCAAATCATACTTGGCACATCTGCTATTCCCCAGCAGAGTTATATTCCCCAGCAGGGTGTTACTTCGTCGAGGTGTTTGGTTAGGTTCCCAATTTCCCCAGCGGAGTTGATGCTACTCTTCCAGCATTTATTTTGCTGGAATAATTCTGTGATACCCGGTTTATCCCCAGCGGAGGTGGCTTCGTCTTCAGCATTTATTTTGCTGAAGTGGTTTTCTGTACCCGACTTTCTCCAGCAGCCCGAGCCTGCATTAGCATGTTGCATATCATCATATTTGCATCATACTTGCATTTCAGTTTCAAAATACGTAGCATTTCCATGCTATATGGAAGCATTACGTCATTGTCAAACATACGTATTCAGAAACATAAACCAGGTTGGTTACCTCGTTGGTTTCAGATGTTTGTCTTCCCCTGCAGATAATTGAGATTATGATTCAGGAAGATGTTCGGATAGTCGGATTTGTGGCGCAAGGCGAGCAGTGATCGTGTTCGTCCTATCATGTGGACCCCTAGCAAAGTTGCTTGGTTGGCTTTCTCTTTTCCCCAGCTGAGTCCTTCTCAGGTCGTTGTTATGTCGGCATTACAAGATTTCATAGTTCAGATTTTTTGGAGTTATCACCGTGATTTCCCCAGTAGAATTTTCTTCCCCATCAGAGTTGCTTGGTTGAGTTTCTCTTCTTCCCCAGCGAAGTTTTCTTCAGACTATTGTCACGTCAGTATTGAAAATCTTGAAATTACTACCTGCCGTCGAAGTAGGTGTTTGACGGCTGTCGTCAGAATTACCCTGGTTGAAGGAGTTATTACCCTGGTTGAAGGAGTTATTACCCTGGTTGAAGGAGTTATACCCTGGTTGAAGGAGTTATACCCCGGTTGAAGGAGTTATACCCTGGTTGAAGGAGTTATACCCCGGTTGAAGGAGTTATACCCTGGTTGAAGGAGTTATTACCCTGGTTGAAGGAGTTATACCCTGGTTGAAGGAGTTATAACCCGGTTGAAGGAGTTATACCCTGGTTGAAGGAGTTATTACCCTGGTTGAAGGAGTTATTACCCTGGTTGAAGGAGTTATACCCTGGTTGAAGGAGTTATACCCCGGTTGAAGGAGTTATACCCTGGTTGAAGGAGTTATTACCCTGGTTGAAGGAGTTATACCCTGGTTGAAGGAGTTATTACCCTGGTTGAGAGAGTTGTCACCCTGGGTGATGGAGTTACACCCTGGTTTGAGGAGTTATTATGCCTTGTTTGAGGCAGTTATACCCCGGGTGAAGGAGTTATTACCTTTGGCTCGATGCATGCTTATTGTAGCAAAATTTGGAATTAATTGTGGATTCAAGGCCTGTGGCGTCACGCAGGTGGTTGAGGACAAAATCAAGTCAAGTCTTATCAGATAATTGATCAGTTGTTGCCATGACAACCGGATTCGGTTTTCTGCATGATATTTTCCCCAAGCAGTAGTCGTATACGCAATTTAATTTTTGCGGTTGGCAAATTTCCGGGTTCTTTCGTATTCAACCGTCTCGTACCTCGAATGTCTGAAGGCTGCGCGCTCTTCATCCCGTCGGGTCCAAGTCGCTTGAATAGGGGCAGCTGTTGCACCCCAAAATTTGCCCAACCTTTTCTAACCTAGGTTTATGTTTCAATTGCATAATCATTTGCATTGGCATCATGTACATAGTGTATTCATCTGCATTGCATAGCATAAGCAAGCTATCTTAATCAGGGGATCAAGTGCTATTCTTATCTCAAGAGGCATATTCAAGGGTTTCATTCATATTCAAGACTACTCAGGTCATCAGGGAAGAATTTGAGCTTTGAAGAGTTGACAGGTTGATCAGTGAGTTCTCCCCTATCTTGAGGTTATTTTGGGATCATCAGAGGAAGTGTGGGCCATGAGCCAAGAGCATGAGGTGTGTATGGATGTTATGAATAGCCTAGATGATCATTTTTGAGGAGTAACCAAGTCATTGGAATGATTGCAAGAGCCTCAGTTGAAGTCAGTCAACTAGGGTTTTATCTGGGTCAACACTAGGTCAACCCTAGGTCAAAGACTTGTTTTGAAAGGCATCAAGGATCATTTGAAGAATGTGGGATTCATTATTTGCTATATGGATATGGATATGGTGTTGTGCCAAAGAAAAATCAGAAGGAGTCAAGGAGAAGTGGAGTTACCAAATTAGGGTTTCAGTGTAAAATCCCCTGATTTAGGTCAAACTTCAAAGCAGTGTAACTCAAGATGCAAGCTTCATATGAATTTCTGGTCCATATGAAACTTGTAGAGTATCTTCATAGATTTAATTTGAGTGGTGGAAGTCATCAAGATGATTTACAGAGCTCAAGTTATAGTTCTTGCAAGTTACAGGTCATCTGAGGACACTGAAATTTGTCTGTGAAAGTTGTCTATATTCCAAGCAACTTTTGACCTTCAAGGAGTTTTCAAATGAATTCTTGGCAAACATAAGAGTTGTTCCTCATGATCTCCCCTTTCCAAAAAGGTATGGTATGCTTTCATCTGATTTGTGAAGCTCAAGTTATAGCTTGTGCAAGCCAAGGGTATTTTGGGAAAGTGGAATTATAGGTCATTCCAAGCCTATGCCCAAAACTCATACAAGGAGGCTTCTAATGGAAAAACTCAAAACATCAAAGTTTCTCAAAATGGCATTTTAAGTCTATAAAAGAGGTCATGGCATGTTGGAGAAGCTTGTAGCAAGAATTGGCCAAAGTTGGTACAAAATGACTTAAAAATGGCATATAACTTGAAAAAGTTGAAATGGAAATTTGGTTTGAGCAATCTATAAATCCAAAATAGGTCATCTAATATATCATTTTGAGTCTAAACATCATTTTAGAGACAATTGTTCAGCCACAATTTTGATTTGAGGGTTTAAAATTGGACTTGCTTTGTATTTTTGTTACTTGCATAATAAGGCAACCATGTGAAATTTGGCACAAGGTAAATTTCAAGGCATGTAAGCTTACATATCACTCCATATTGGCATGTAAGGATATTTTCAAGGGGCTGTTAGGAGATATAGTGAGATATCATGAGAATTCAAATTATCATATCATGAGAATTTCTTGAAACTTCTAGAAGCATCTTAGAGTGAGCTAGAATCTTCTGGATCTTTCCATGCTACTCTATATAATGAGGTGAGATCATATGTGCGAGAGGTTGGTGCATTGAGAGGGAGAATAGAGAGAATTAAGAGATTGCTTCATTTGCAAGGAATTGAGGGATCATCCATAATCTTCCATTTCTGTTCAAGCTTCTCATTCATCTTCAATCTTTGGTGTATTGTGAGTGTGAAAGAGCATCATTCAAGGTCTGTCCATGGAATTTTGAAGAGCTAGCTTTCAAAATTCAAGAAGACATATCAGAATTACAGCCAAGAATCCAAGCATCTTCCTCCATTTCTTTTGCAAACAGAAGGCTCCCTACCTCCCTAAGATCACTAGTGAGGCTTGCCAAGACTTGGAAAGCAGGATTCCATAGCCATCTCCATCGATATTGCAGGTTTGCAATCTGACTCGTGCACTCTTATTTATGGCTTGTTAGTGTTTCTTTTTAGGTTAGAAGTATTATGTTAGGGTAGTAGAACATGTACACAATCTGTTGTGACCATTGATGGAGGTTTGAGTTAGGGCAGTCCACTTTTCTTGACCAAGAACTCTCCACTTAGGGCATGATAATACTAGTTAGATAGATTAGAATACTCAGGGTAACGCATAGATCATTCTAGTATAGTTTCAGCAAGAACCATTACCATGCATGACAGAGATATTTCATGGTGCCCAAGACTTGTACCTATCGGGTTTGGATGTAGAATGAGTTTTAGAGAAAACCATGGGCATGGTCTTGTAGAGGGAGAGAAATGGGGCAAGTTTGTCTTTTGTAGCTCCTGATTTCATTGAGAGAGGAGAGAGCTTGATGAGCTAGAACAGGCGTGCATGAATCATGTTGTTTTCATGAAACCCTAGCTGGAGGTTAGTGGTGAAGTTCTAGCCGTGAGATTATAATCTGACTTTGACTTGGGGACTCAATCCAACGGGCTACATTTAAACAAAATTTGGAGGGAATGTTAGAAGCAGCTAAACGCTGCGTTTACTTAAGTGACTTGTCCATGGGCCTGTCCAGAATTCTAATCACACCCCCTTTCATCAAAGCCCAACCAAATACACACCAAAACCCTGCTATTTGCACCGTGTCCGTTCTTATTTTCCTTTTTATTTTTTTAATTCATTTTCTGAACACGCTGGGCTTAGGCCTCTTGCTCTTCACTCCTCCTACTTTCCAGCCCACCTAATAAATGAACTGGGCGCATATGCTGTTTGAACCCCCCTCCCCATTTATTCCAATTTTGTATTTTAATTTCTTTTATATTTTCTTGTACTTTCATTAATTCATATAAAAATGGAAAATTAACATTTTTGATTGGTTCTTTTTGCATTAGATCAATAATTGGGTGTAGAAAAATAATAAAAATAAAAATGTTATTTTATATTTAGTTTTCTATTTTTGGCGTATTTTTCTTTTAATTAGGTTTTTTTTAGAAGTTAGGTGTAGACTTCATTTTGTAGAATTTAGTTAGGGACTTTCCCTTGGGTATTTTGATCCATTCTTTTTAGGATATTTCACTTAGGACTTTAGCTTCCTCATAGGATTTAATTCATTTTTTTAGGATTAACTTTTAGATGATTTGATTAGGTGAGATTAGAGTGATCAAAATTAGGGTTTAGGTTTAACATAGGTGAAGTAAATCATTTTCTTTTAGGAGTTTTGATTTGATTTTGGGGTATGGGAATATAAGGGTATTATGGGTAAGTATAATAGACCCTTGTGAATAAGCGTTAGATTTTTCCCCCTTGTTTTAGTATTTTTAGGGTATTTTCTAAATTGCTTGGTTGTGAGGTATGCCTTTGTGTTGTTTGTCTGCTTGTGGGGTTCATGTGGGGGATTGCTTTGGGGTTTGGCTTGTTTTGAAGAGTTTGCAAGGATGCATGGATTGAAGACCTAGTCTAGGAGCTTGTTCTCTGTTTGTGAGGTTTGAGATCATGAAGTTTGAAGGGAGTTTATGGTACTTTTCTGAGGAAGGCACTGTAGATGGCTTTCATCCTTTCTTCTCACCTCTTTCCCAAGTATCCAATGATGTTGGAGCCTTCATGTGAGTTTAGTTTCTCCTGAGGAGGAATGTAAACTGATCACAGTTGTTGAGCCACATGGGATATGATTCCTAAGTGGAAGCCCCCTAGTACTTTCTTGAGGAAGGCACTATGGGTCTGCTCACTTAGTTCCCTTAGATTCATATAGGCTTTCTTAAGTATCCAATGATGTTGGAGCCTTCATGTGAGTTTAGTTTATCCTGAGGAGGAATGTAAACTGATCACAGTTGTTGAGCCACATGGGATATGATTCCTAAGTGGAAGCCTCCTAGTACTTTTCTGAGGAATGCACTATGGGCCTGTTCACTTAGTTCCCTTAGTTCAGGTAGGATTTCTCAAGTATCGAATGATGTCGAAGCCTTCATGTGAGTTTAGTTTCTCCTGAGGAGGAATGTAAATCGATCACAGTTGTCGAGCCGCATGGGATATGATTCCTAATAAGGAGCCTCCTAGTACTTTCCTGAGGAAGGCACTATGAGTCTGCCTACTTAGCTCCCTTTCTTTGGTAAGCTTGTGTTGAAGCTTGAAGACTGGGATTGATTTCTCTTGTGTAGGGTTTTGCTTAGGGTCTTGCTTAGAGATTTGATGATGGTTTTGCTTAGGGTCTTGCTTAGAGATTTGATTAGGGCTTTGTTTAGGGGTCCTGCTCAGGGTTTTGGTTTAAGTTTTGGATAGGAGTTTGTTAGGCTGGCTTGCCTTCACTTTGCGTTGTTTGACTTGTGTGGTGCTGTGCTGCATTAGACTTAGGGGTTCATCTAGATATTTCTGAGGTAGGTGCATCTTAGAGATAGGCTTTGTGTGCATGAGAAGTTGAGGTGGTCCTCCTTCTGCTTGTTTGTTATTGAGTGGCTTTGCTTGCTGGTATTTGGTAGATCTGAGCTCCCTTACCTCTGTGGTTTGCGGCCTTTGTGCCTTGATTGTTTGGTTGTTGCATTCATGCATATTTCCAGTATTTCTTTACTTCGCAGTTGATTCCTGTTTGCTGTTTAGTCCTGTTGCCATGATCCCTTAGGAGCTCTAACTTCTCGGTTGTGGAGGAGTTATGATAGACATTAGGATGGTTAACCAGGCATGATAACATTAGGTAGATTCCCCTTTTCAACCATAGTTTTAGGGTGTCTCTTTCCTTTCTCAATAGAAAAACACTTGAATAGCTTGTGTCGTAGTTAGCCGAACTACAACTGCTCTGATTTCTCGTTCCAGATGAGAATATGTAGGCATAGGATGCGATATCCTAGCGAGCACACTAACAACTAACCTTTTGTTCTCTCGCGGCTGTGCGATCGAGACTTTCCCGCTGACGACTGATGTATCCCTTTTCTCTTGCCCGAGTGCATTTGAGACCAGACCGTAGTTTTTCCCATAGGTTCCCGAACCCTTAGAACCAGATTAATTTCTCATTGCTGTGTGAGAACCCCCAGATTAGCCGTAGTTAGTCGAACTACGTTTGCTCTGATCTTCCATGCCGTGTGGAAGTACGTAGGCACAGGACGCGATGTCCTGGCGAGCAACCTTTCCCCCGTCTAGACGTAGGTAGTCGAACTACATTGACTCTGACTTTCCCATTGCACGAGGGAGTACGTAGGCCCAGAACAGCGTATGTTCTGTCAAGTCCTGTCCTTTTCTTTTTCTTTTCAGACTGACCATTAGCGTAGATAGATAAACACACCCTTTTCCTTATAAACACCAAGCGTGGATCCCGTCGAGTACGACGGACGTGAGGGGTGCTAATACCTTCCCCTTGCGTAACCGACTCCTGAACCCAGGTTTTGGTTGCGATGACCATACCTTTTCCCGTTTTTTACGAGGTTTACTTCGAGCATTTCCTTTCCCTCCTTTGGGATAAATAACGCACGGTGGCGACTCTTCTGTCAGCTGGCGCCGATTTTCGCAGTAGCGACTAAGATGAAGATCACATCTTGAGTTAAATGGCTTTGAAGTCAGGGGTCAAGCCAGGGTATTTTACACTGTCAAGTCTTAGAAACCCTAGCCTGAAACTTCTCAAACTCTTCAATCATGACGAGTTAACCTTGGAATCATCCTTATAACATTTCAACATGTCCATCCATGGTCACATGGCTCTTGAATTAAGTCTCAACCTTCTTCAAATCCTCATTTGACTTAGGGTTGCCCCAGTCAAACCCTAGCTGCATCAATCATGGCTGAGGCTTCTTAATCTTGCACAATGACCTGTATAGGCATCAAAGTGATCTTCAAAACTTCTCATGAGTTCTCTCAAGACCTCAAGTCCAACTCTATGGCTTCAGAATCATCTGATGATCTCCCACAACTCTCAAGTTAGGAGACTTGCACACTTGGTTTCAACCATTCTCTCTGAGGATCTTTTAACTTCTATGGCAAGGATATCAACCCTTGAACACTCGAATAACCTTCTTAGCTAGCTTCATAGTCTTGTATAGCTCTTGATTGGTAACCATACCTCTTGATCTCCTGCATACATGTCAATGAAATGCAAATGATAATGCTAATGTGAATGAAATGAAACACAAGCTAGGTAAAGAAAGGTTGGGCAAAATTTGGGTGCAACATCTAGATACAAGGTTTATGATTGAAGGGTCAGGGAATGGTTAACATGACTTCCCGACATTTGTCTTGAACTTGAAGATTGACTGAACCCGCTTGAATAACTCTGAGTAGCTCTAAAGATATGGAGAGGAAATGTTCCTTTGTTTCCAATTTTACCCCAGCCTGACTAACTTGTGAAGAAGTGCCTCTGTCGAACTGACCTACGAGAGATTCATCGAATCTCGACCTGATTGCCCCAGATTTGCTAATTTACTCGAGAGATATGATGAATCTCAACTTGGTCGCCCCAGATTTACTAAATCTTGGAATGGCTGACTCCCCTGACATGACTTGCCCCTGCTCAACGAAGCACTCAGGTGCTTTTCATCTTATCTCGATCAAACTTTCCATTGTGGAAACTCTCCTGATGTCAAGTGCTTACTCGCAAGTAAAACAAATCATTTTACAAAAGATAACTTAATGCAATGCATATGACAGTTTTGAAATCCAAGTATGTTCACTGGAAAAAAGTTGTGACATATAGTGAATGAATCACTTATCAGAATGTCATCATTAACACCGAAATGGTAAGAAAATCCTTTTAGGAGTCAGTTTCGACGCGATCTTTACCGAAGTATGCTTTCAAAATAAACTTGCTTCAATTAGGTCTTTTGAAGGTTGCGACGTGGTCTGACTCACGGTTATAGAAAGAAAGGATATAAGGCTCAAAGTTCTGTTTTAACCCACCCATTCTCCTTTATGTTCTCTGTAACAACCCAATTTTTCAATAATTAATTATTCATATTAATTAATTGATTTATTTGGATTATTTTAATTATTGGATGATTAATTAAATGAATTGGTAGATATTTTGAGAGAAGAAAATATTGGAGAGAATTAGAAGGGAAAGACATATAAGAGGTAAAGTGGAAAGAAAAGAAAAGATAGAAACATAAGAGAAAGAGAAGAGAAAGAGGAAGAGGAGAAAAGAGAAGGAAAAAGAGGAAAACTTGGATTCTTCAAGAATAACTTTCAACTTTCGATTAATCAAGGTAAGGGTGTGAAATGTTGTTATCCTATCAATATTTGTGATCATGTATGTGTGTGTTTGGATTTGTTTGGTTGTTTTCCTCTTTTTTCCATTTTAGGTCGAAATGGATTAATCGGTAAAAATCGATGTTTGAACGGTTAGAATCGGGAATAAATGGCGTATTTAGTGGGGTAATGTTGGGTTAAGATTACTGGAGTTGATTGGAATTGAATCGGTTGATTTTGGGAGGATTGGACGATTTTGAACAGTTTGGGGTTCTGAGTTCGCAGGTTCGCTAGGCGAATAGGAAGCGAAGGTTCGCCAGGCGAAGCCCAGCGAGTGGGTAGCGAACCATTACAGTGGGCAAACTTAGTCTTCGCTGGTGTGTTCTCCAGGAGAAGGAGGTAGCGAGTGGTAGCGAACACTTCCAGTAGCTACTATCTGCCTTTGCCAGTGAGTTTGCCAGGCGAGTGAAGCAGCGAGAATTCGCCAGATGATTCGCCAAGCGAAGGTCAGTGAATATGACAGCATTTTCTTTTCCTGTGCTTTCCATCCAATGTTGTTTGTGTGGTTTGATTATGTTTAGTCCTTATCTGAATTGAATAGTTTGCGTACTATTGTGATAAGATGTGCTGTGGGTAGCCGTAAGGCGTGAATCCTAGGTTGTGGAATTGATTATAAAATGTGGTCTTTTGACAAATTTACGCATTGTTTAAAATTGATTAAAAATGCATGACGAATATGATGAATGTGATTGTGTTCGTTGCCGTTGGCATGATATTGTGAATGCATATTGATTGTATGCGATTGTATGTGAAGAATGCATGGGAACATATCATGAATATGTGTGCATTGCTTGATAATTATGGTGATGGTATTGAATTATGAATATTTTGATTATTTGAGATATGTTGTGTGTGCAATCATTATTATAATTCTTGAGTGATGAATTATTTGAATGCATGGGATTAAGATGCGAGAACGGTCTTAAGTGCATTTGGTGGTTGATTGCATATGCATCATTTAGTCAAGAAGCTGCAGAAGCATCTGAAGCATAGCTGAAGAGTTTGTATGAAAAGTTTAAAGCATTGTTTCAGAAGATTCTGAATGTACTGTATGCTGCAAGTACAGAGGCTCTGATAAACAAGTATGCTCTGATCAGATCACTCACGCTGAAAGCACTATTGCTGCAACTCTGATATCATTGAATCTGATCTGAAGAACAAGAAGCACATCAGAGGATCTGATGTTGTTTACGTTTGAAAAGATGTCAGCACGTGAATAGACTTGGTACTATTCTCAACGTCCTCTCCAATGGAACTATTCCTTATTTGTGATAGACACAAGGATTCAGGCAAAAGGCATTTCTCTGAACATTCTACTTTTGAGAAAGGAAAAGTCATGTGAAGACAAAAGGCTACAACTAATCTACTTGCACAGTCTTCAAGCATTGGACTTTCAGCACTATAAAAGGACGTCTTCAACATCTCTTCATGGTAAAAAAAATGAATCATTAACAAACTCATTGAAATTATTCTCAACTCTCATACAATTATTCAAAGCTAAATAGTTTTATTCGTTCTTAATCTAAGTGTAAAAATCACAGTTTGTGATATAGCTTTTTAGAAGCATCTTAAACACTTGTTAGTTTACATTTATTTGTAAAAGGTTCCTTAAGAAGACCAAGTTGTGGTCAGGATTTCTTGAGAAGACTAAGACAGTTGTTCTTAGTGGTTGACACTGTAATCTGTTTGAATATAATGGATTAAGTCCTTGTGGAGAAAGGCAAATCACCTTGATAGGGTGGACTGGATTAGTTGAGTTCAACGAACCAGGATAAAAATATTGTGTTGTTTTTATTGCCATAATATTTTCTAAACCCTTATTCAACCCCCCTTCTAAGTGTTTTTCTCACCTTCAGTTGACATCAGAGCTCCGGTTTTGTTAGTGCTCTCACTTCACCGTGAACAGAAAAGATCCAGTTGAGAAAACAATTGATATATTTTGGTTGATACATTATGGCTGAAGCTTCAACATCCAACAACAACAGATATGAGGACAGAGATGGAATCAACACTAAACCCCCTATGTTTGATGGGGAGAAGTTTGACTGCTGGAAAGACAGAATTGAAAGCTTCTTTCTAGGATATGATGCTGACCTTTGGGATTTAGTCATTGATGTCTATGTTCACCCCACTGATGGGGATGGTAAAAAGATAGACAGAAAATCTATGACTGAAGCTCAGAAGAAAGAATTCAGGAATCATCATAAAGCAAGAACCATACTACTAAATGTTATATCTCATACTGAGTATGAGAAAATTACTAACGGAGAAACAACATTTGGTATGTTTGAATCTTTGAAGATGACTCATGAAGGGAATTCTCAAGTCAAGGAGACCAAGGCTCTGGTGCTGATCCAGAAATATGAAGCCTTCAAAATGGAGGAATCTGAGTCTGTAGAAGTTATGTTCTCTAGATTCCAGATTCTCACAGTTGGCTTAAAAGTTTTGGACAAGGGTTACTCCACTACTGATCATGTTAAGAAGATCATCAGAAGTTTTCCAATCAGATGGAGACCAATGGTCACTGCTCTGAAGCTAGCAAAGGATCTGAACAAGATCACGCTGGAGGAACTAATCAGCTCTCTGAGGAGTCATGAGATTGAACTAGAAGACGACGAACCCCAAAAGAAAGGTAAGTCAATTGCTTTAAAGTCTAACAAATCTGCCAAAGCTTTGCAGGTTTTAGAAGAAAGTTCTGAAGAAGAAGATGAATTCTCCCTGCTGTCCAGAAGGATTAACAAACTCTGGAAGCATAAGCAGAAGAAATTCAGAAACTTCAGGAAACCAGATCTATGTAAAGAGTCTTCTGGACACAGAATATCTGGAAAGAAAGAGGTTGTCTGCTATGAATGCAAGGAACCTGGGCACTACAAAAATGAATGCCCAAAGCTTCAGAAGGAGAAGCGAAGAAGGAAGTATGATCATAAAAAGACAGTTCTGATGGCAACCTAGGATGATTCAGATGCATCTGAATCTTCATCTGACTCAGATGAAGAATGTGCAAACATGGCACTCATGGCTGACGTAGAAGACCATGCAGAAACATCTGGATCAGAATCAGAATTAAAATCAGAATCAGACTCTGAGGAGGTATTTTCTGAACTTTCTAGAGCAGAACTTATTGAGAGTTTATCTGAAATGTTGGAAAACTATAGTAAGATTAAGGTCAAATACAAGAAGCGTGAAAACAGTCTTGTATCTGAGAATGATCTTCTGAAGTCAGAAATTGCTGAGCTTAAGGCAAACAATTTGAAAATTAAAAATGAATTAGAAAAAGCTCAACAAGATTATGAAGTTGAAACTAAGTTAAAATCTAAAAATATTTTAGAAGAATATGACTATAGTTTTAAGAGATTTCTGGCAAGAAGCCTAGAGAGAAGCAAGATGGCTTCAATGATCTATGGTGTAAGCAGAAATAACAGGAAGGGTATTGGATATGAATCTTCTTCTGAGAAAGATTTAAATCCAACATCTGTTGATAAACTAATCATTAAGCATACTCCTCTGTATTCTACTTTTAAGTATGGTCATCTTAATGATATTAAACACACACGTTCTAGTCAGAACATTCCTGTGTTTAAACCTAAAGTTAGCTAGAACAAACCTGCTGTCAGAAGACAGAAGTTCAGACAAAACTTTAAGGCAACTAACCCTAAAGGACCCAAAAAGATCTGGGTACCTAAAGACAAAATAATATTTGTTGCAGACATCTTTAGCAGCAAAGTCAAAACACCAATCTTGGTACCTGAACTCTGGCTACTCGCGTCACATGACGGGAAAAAGGTCTATGTTCCAAAGCCTGGAACTTAGATCTGGAGGAGACGTCAAGTTTGGAGGGAACCAGAGGGGCAAAATAGTTGGCTCTGGAACTATTGGTAATGGTAATCTTCCTTCCATTTCTAATGTCTTACTTGTTGAAGGATTAACACATAACTTATTGTCCATAAGTCAATTAAGTGACAATGGTTATGACATAATCTTTAATAAAAAATGTTGCAAGGATGTTAGTCAAAAGGATGGCTCAATCCTATTTAATGGGAAGAGGAAGAACAACATTTATAAAATCAATCTTTCAGAACTTAAGGTTCAGAATGTAAAATGCCTTCTGTCTATTAATGATGAGCAATGGGTCTGGAACAGAAGATTGGGGCATATTAGTATGAGACGTATATCTCAGATTAATAAACTCAATCTGGTCAGAGGACTTCCTCAGTTGAAGTTCAACTCATATGCTCTTTGTGAAGCATGTCAAAAAGGAAAATTTTCAAAATCTTCTTTTAAAACTAAAAATGTTGTTTCAACCTCAAGACCATTAGAGTTACTTCATATTGATCTGTTTGGACCAGTGAAAACTGCATCCATCAGAGGCAAGAAGTATAGATTAGTCATTGTTGATGACTACAGCAGATGGACATGAGTGAAATTCCTAAAGCACAAGGATGAGTTACATTCTGTGTTCTTTGACTTATGCAAACAAGTCCAGAATGAAAAAGATTTTAAAATTGTTAAAGTCAGAAGTGATCATGGTGGTGAATTTGAAAACAAATATTTTGAAAAATATTTTAATGAAAATGGCATTTCACATGATTTCTCCCGCCCTAGAACTCCTCAACAGAATGGAGTTGCAGAGAGGAAAAATAGAACATTGCAAGAAATGGCTAAAACCATGATCAACGAGACTAATCTGGCAAAACATTTTTGGGCAGAAGCAATTAACACAACTTGCTATATTCAGAACAGAGTGTCTGTAAGACCTCTTCTGGAGAAGACTCCCTATGAATTGTGGAGGAATAGAAAGCCCAACATTTCTTATTTCCATCCTTTTGGATGTGTATGTTTTATGTTGAATACTAAAGAGAATCTGAACAAGTTTGATTCTAAAGCACATAAGTGTTTCATGCTTGGGTATTCTGAACGCTCTAAAGGCTACAGAGTATACAATACTGAGACACAGATTGTGGAGGAATCTATACATGTTAGATTTGATGATAAGCTTGGCAATCAAAAGCCAAAACAGCTTGTTAATTCTGCAGATAGAGAAGTAATTCTCACAGACTCTGAAGACTCAGAGGAAGAAAAGGCTCAAGTGAAAGAACCAGAAGCAACGCCAGATGCAACTTCATTGGCTGCTCAGATGAACAATTTGAATATTTTTGAAGAACCAAATGTTAAGGGTTCATCATCCAAAATCAAAGCCTCTCACCCAGAGGATGTGATAATTGGGAAAAAAGATGACCCTATCAGAACAAGGTCTTTCCTCATATCATCTGCAATGTCACTTTTTGGGTTGGTGTCTATCATTGAACCAACTTCTGTAGATGAAGCTCTGAATGATAATGAGTGGATATTTGCTATGCAAGAAGAGCTAAATCAATTCCCAGAAATGACGTTTGGGATCTGGTTCCAAGACCAAAAGGATTCAATATTATTGGAACTAAATGGGTCTTCAGAAACAAACTAAATGAGCATGGAGAAGCTGTAAGGAACAAAGCAAGGCTAGTTGCTCAAGGGTATAATTAACAAGAAGGAATTGACTACACAGAGACTTATGCTCCTGTGGCCAGGTTAAAGTCTATACGCCTACTCATTTCTTTTGCTGCACAAAATAACATCACTCTTTATCAGATGGATGTTAAGAGTGCCTTCTTAAATGGTATTATAGAAGAGGAAGTTTATGTTCATCAACCTCCTGGTTTTGAAAATGATAAATTTCCAGAACATGTTTTTAAACTTAAAAAATCCCTCTATGGCTTAAAACAAGCTCCCAGAGCTTGGTATGAGAGATTAAGTAATTTTCTTCTGGAAAAGAATTTTATCAGAGGCAAAGTGGACACAACTCTCTTCTGTAAATTATTTAAGAAAGATTTGTTAATTTGTCAAATTTACTTAGATGATATTATATTTGGATCTATCAATATTACGCTGGGAAAGGAGTTTACTCTTTTTATGCAGGCTGAATTTGAGATGAGCATGATGGGAGAACTCAGATTCTTTTTGGGCATCCAAGTCAATCAAACTCCAGAATGCACTTACATACATCAAACTAAGTATGTGAAGGAGCTTCTGAAGAAGTTTAACATGACTGAAAGCAAATCAGCAAAGACTCCAATGCATCCTACAAGCACTCTTGGAAAGGAAGAGGTAAGTAAGAAGGTAGATCAGAAGCTCTACAGAGGTATGATTGGTTCTCTTTTGTATCTGACTGCTTCTAGACCTTATATTATATTCAGTGTTTGTTTGTGTGCCAGATTCCAATCAGATCCTAGAGAATCTCACTTAACAGCTGTTAAGAGGATTCTAAGGTATCTGAAAGGTACTACTAATGTGGGTTTGTGTTATAGAAGATCTGATGATTATAAATTAGTTGGATTCTGTGATGCTGACTACGCTGAAGACAGAGTTGAAAGAAAAAGTACTTCTGGAAGCTGCCAGTTTCTTGGAAGACATCTGATCTCTTGGTTCAGCAAGAAGCAACCCACTATTGTGCTTTCAACAACAGAAGCAGAATACATTGTTGTTGCTGGTTGTAGCACTCAGATGCTCTGGATGAAGAGTCAACTAGAAGACTATCAGATCCATGAGAGTAACATTTCAATCTCCTATGATAATACTTCTGCTATATGTTTGTCTAAAAACCCTATTTTACACTCTAAGGAAAAACATATAGAGATAAAACATCACTTCATCAGAGACTATGTTCAAAAGGGAGTTACCAGTTTAAACTTTATTGATACAGATCATCAATGGGCTGATATATTTACAAAACCCCTTGCTGAAGATAGATTTAAATTTATTATGAAAAATATAAGTATGGATTTCTGGCCAGAATAAAATGTTTACCAGAAGAAAATTTTCTCAGATGAAAATGTTTTTAACTCTGAAGTATTACATCTATTCATTTATTGTTTATTATTTTATTCATTTGTGTGCAAATCTGAACTAACAAACCTCAGAGGATTTGAATGTTGGCTAACGTTTCATTTCTCAAAGAAGTTTCAGAAGCACATGTAAGCAAACACGTGTCACTCTAAATCTGAAAAGATGGAGCGCACAATACTGAAAAGACATTTGAGGTACTGTTTTTGAATATTGAGTTTCTCGTTTTCCCCCTAATTGTCAGAATCATTAATTGCTTGAAATGATTATATTCTTTTTATTAAATGCTATGTGTAAGCATGCTGAACGTGTGACTCTTGTGTGCCCTAATTTCTTCTATAAATGTCACAACTTTACACATTTCACACTTTTCACTCTCACGAACACCCTTGTATGAATTTCTTCTTGTTTCATTGTTTTCATCTCTCTCCCAAACCCAAAACCGTTTGTAACCCTAAAACTCTCTCAAGAACAACTATGGCTACTTCTTCATCAACTCCTGCTCAGTTTCAATCATCAATGGCTGCTGTCTCATCTTCCAACATGGGTGTTGTTGCCTTCAAGGTACCTATTAGAACATTACTCACACCTGTTGACAAACTGGAAGTCTTGTGTGAATCCATTGTAAACTTTGAATCTTTTGCTGAAAATGGGTATGATCTTCATCCCATTGTTGATGCTCAATGCTGGACTAAGTTATTTGATAGGCTGATGGGACCATTTTATCCATGTCTGGTAAAGGAATTTTGGATACATGCTACTACTTGCCCTAAGTTCATTGTCTCATATGTTCTGGGTAAATAAATCATCATAACTGAAGATCTAATAAGGAAGCTGATAGGTTATGAAGAAACTGATGGTGTTACAAATCTGCCAGCTGGGCGTGTTGATATGACTGATGTGTATAGAGAAGTTTGCTCATCTAGAGAAGCTTATAACAAGGTAAAGGATTTGAAGCCAGTTTACAGGATCTGGGCTAAGATTTTCATGGGTTGCATTCATCATAGAAAATCTTCCAATTCTCCAGACTATGTTAACACTGATCAGCTATACTTCATGTATTGTCTGAGTTAGAGCACAAAGGTGGATCTGCCATATCTTCTTTTCAATCATCTGTGGACACACATAAAACAATCAAGGGAAGAGGTCAGAACCAAACATCAGAAGATGAGGAATTGGATTCCAATGGGAAGACTTATTTCATACATTCTGACTGAGAATGGTCTGGTTGGACATCTGGTAGAAGCTGGATTGAAGGAAAAGTTAGCTTCTGTAGTAGGAAAACCTCTGAATGGGAAGAGTCTTCAGAGGATGAAATTTGTAGAAGAAGTCTCTTCTGCACCAAAGCACATAACTTCTGAAGAGGTTAGCAAAAGAAGGGTTCTAGTGGATGATTTTCCTATGTTCTTCACTAATGAACCAAGGGACATTATTCTGAAGTACATTGTAGAGTGTCTAAAAGATGGAACTCCTCTACCAACAAATCTGGTTCAGAAAGCAGGTGAACCTGCACCTGATCTTTATGAGGCAAGACACAAAAAGAAGAGAAAGGTTTCTGAAGAAGGATCTTCAAAACCCAAGAGGAAGGCTACTGGTGAAGCTGCTGTTGTTAAACCCAAGAGAGTCAAGAAGAAAAAGGATAATCCTCCTGAGGCAAGTTTAGATTCCATTCTGGAAACTGTCAAAGAGGTATTAACATCTGATCCACCTGTCTATGACCCTATACCCTCTCCTTCACCCTCTCCTCCTCGTGTTTCTAAACCAAAGAAACCTTCTGTAACAGTTCCCTCTGTACCCCAACCACAAGCAACTCCATCTGAAAAGCAAAACCCTACACATTCTCAACCATCTGATATTCCCCCCTCTGACAAACAAACACCTTCACCATAACAAACATCTGAAATTCCCCCACTAGAACCACAAACTTCAAAACCAACAGAACCAACACCACAAGAACCTGAACAACAACAACCACAACCAGAACAATTCATTCCTTCTAATCCTGAACCAGAATCTATCCAACCATCTGAACCTTTCATATCTGATTCTGATGTTTTAGATATTCAGCCTCTGACAACTCTGGTTGATATCTCTTCCACATCCTGTCATTCATATGAATCATCTGATTCATCTGAATCTGACTTACCACCAGAAATTAACTCACCCCTCACTTTGTGGCTATGAACCAAGAACATCTAAGTTTGTATCCTTTGCTTCATTCAAACCTCATCCCTCTGATCCCCTTCTATATGGTCTAAAACTCAAAAACTTTTATATCAGAAGAGAAGCATCTGCACCTACCATTCCATATAAACCTATTTCTTCAACTATCCTTCCCTCTATACTTCAAGTCTATCTAAAATAACAACCAGATATCATTCCACCTGAACCTCTGCACTCTCAAAATTCTGTTTTTATCCCCTATACTTCTACACCATTTGATGTCATTCCCTCTGTATCAAATTTCAAACAGTTCCTGTTTCCCAAATCATCTTCATCCAGATTCAAAGCTTTCATTTCATCATCTGAACATCCTTCATTACCTTCTTATCCTCGTCCTCTGTTCATTATCCCAACCTTTACCATATCACCCCCACCTGAACAACCTAAACCATCACCTCTAGAAGCCTACCTTAAACCTAAATCCTGGCTGAATGTTGATGTTTTATTTGCTAATTTTAAGAAAGAAATAAGGATGAGTTTAGACTCTGTAAAGAAGGAATGTCTCTCAAGCATTAATCCAGAAGCTTCTGAAGAATGCTGGATTAAGTTCATTGCCAGATTCAACTCTGTGGCTTCTAATCTGAAGACCATTTGCTCTGATGACGCAAAGGTCAGATTTGCTGAAGTTGTCAGACATACGCTATGGAATGTGAACAAATCTCCAACATTGCTTCTTAAGGATGCACCTTCAACTTCTAGAGTAACTGTTACTTCTGAGACTATTGAAAAATCTGCTTCTGAAGTCACTCTGGAAACCAATCCATTAGCTTTGATGATTGTAGACATACCTTCTGAATCTGTGCCTCCAGAATTTGCATCTGCAATGATCATTGACTCTGCTCCTACTCCTGCATCTGAATTTGCTCCTACTACTTCTTCTGAAGTTAAGAAAGAGAATCCAGACCTAGAAGACAAGATTGCTGTGCTGGAAGCTGATCAATCTAAAATTAAATCTTGGATGGCAAAACAAGATGAGAAAACAGACAACATACAGAAATGGATGGCTAAGCAAGAGGAATCTACTTTTGAGATGACCCACATCCTTAAACTTCTTGCATCAAGTTTATCTTAGTTCTTATGTTTGTGCACTTTAAGTGTTATTTTGTTTTGTTTCTGCTTTTTCTGAATCATGTTTTGTTTTGGATGTACTCTGTTTATCTCTGAATGAATATGTGTGTTTGATTATTTGTTTTACATCTGTTGATGTTATCAGCTTTATCCTGTTTTCTTCTGTTAACCTTTTATTTGTCTTTAAAAGTTTTCTTTTTGATATGACAAAAAGGGGGAGAAAATGAAATTCTGATTGTTCAAAAATAAACAGTTACTAAAATGAAATTCAGACATGATAAATTATATTTAACATGAATTTTTAGTGTTTCAGAACTATTGATTTTTTCTGACAAAATTCATTAAAGTTACCCTGAGAATCCCCAAACCATATCTTAATTCAAACCTGGTTCTGATTACCAGACTCTGATTCTGGAAAGTTTATTCTAACCAGGATTCTAACCAGACTCTTAATCTGAAAAGTATACTCATGCAAAGGGAAGTATTTTCTTCTATTAGAGTATTCATCTCAGGGGGAGATTCTTTATCTCAGAGGGAGTTATATATTTATCCTTTTATTGAACAAAATTTCCTATGTTTTTGTCATCATCAAAAAGGGGGAGATTGTTAGAACACAAATTGATGTTCAATATATCTTTATGTTTTGATGATAACACTAATGAAATTTTTTATTAAGAAAATATATACTCTAATTTTATTCAAGTGTTTTTGTTTCAGATATTAAAATAAATATTCTTATGGAAGCAAAAATGCATCTGAACAGTAGTCTACGCAAAGCTCTGAAGCATCAGAAGCAAGTCATCAGAAGACTTTGAGCGCTGCCAGAAGAGACTCTGAAGCAGAAGCTGCAGAAGACTCTGAAGCAGAAGCTGCAGAAGCATCTGAAGCGTAGCTGAAGAGTTTGTATGAAGAGTTTAAAGCATTGTTTCATAAGACTCTGAATGTACTTTACGCTGTAAGTACATAGGCTCTGATAAACAAGTATGCTCTGATCATATCACTCACGCTGAAAGCACTATTGCTGCAACTCTGATATCATTGAATCTGATCTGAAGAACAAGAAGCACATCAGAGGATCTGATGTTGTTTACGTTTGAAAAGATGTCAGCACGTGAATAGACTTGGTACTATTCTCAACGTCCTCTCCAATGGAACTATTCCTTATTTGTGATAGACACAAGGATTCAGGCAAAAGGCATTTCTCTGAACATTCTACTTCTGAGAAAGGAAAAGTCATGTGAAGACAAAAGGCTACAGCTACTCTACTTGCACAGTCTTCAAGCATTGGACTTTCGGCACTATAAAAGGACGTCTTCAACATCTCTTCATGGTCAACAAAAAAAACGAATCATTAACAAACTCATTGAAATTATTCTCAACTCTCATACAATCATTCAAAGCTAAATAGTTTTATTCGTTCTTAATCTAAGTGTAAAAATCACAGTTTGTGATATAGCTTTTTAGAAGCATCTTAAACACTTGTTAGTTTACATTTATTTGTAAAAGGTTCCTTAAGAAGACCAAGTTGTGGTCAGGATTTCTTGAGAAGACTAAGACAGCTGTTCTTAGTGGTTGACACTGTAATCTGTTTGAATATAGTGGATTAAGTCCTTGTGGAGAAAGGCAAATCACCTTGATAGGGTGGACTGGATTAGTTGAGTTCAACGAACAAGGATAAAAATATTGTGTTGGTTTTATTGCCATAATATTTTCTAAACCCTTATTCAACCCCCCCTTCTAAGTGTTTTTCTCACCTTCATTTTGTGTGCAATCATTATTATAATTCTCGACTGATGAATTATTTGAATGCATGGGATTAAGAAGCGAAAACGGTCTTAAGTGAATTTGGTGGTTGATTGCATATGCATCATTTAGTCAAGAGGCAATGTTTGCTAGTTTCGTGGAGACTAGTGACTTGTCCCAAACCTAGAGCGGGGCTTGAAAGCTTAGGGAATGGGCTTTTGTTGTTATCGGTCTACGGAACGAACCCGGTTTAAATGTAAAAACCGAAAAATGATAGCAAGTGTTGGTACCACATGGCATTGAGTTGCATTGAGTCACATGGCATATATCATTGTTATATGGAAGTATGCATGTGTATGAATTGTTGAATGAGAGTTGAGATTGGATGAATAAACCTAATAGTAAATGTCTATGTGGAATGATGTGAATTGTGGATGTATGCATGATAAATATGTTTGGTGATTATCCATGGTTGTTTATACATATATTGTGATGTATATGATGATGATAATAAATTGTGGTGAGAAATGCGGAATATGTGTATTCTATGTTTATATATATATATATATATATATATATATATATATATATATATATATATATATATATATATATATATATATATATATATATATATATATATATATATATATATATATATATATATATATATATATATATATATATATATATATATATATATATATATATATATATATATATATATATATATATATATATATATATATATATATATATATATATATATATATATATATATATATATATATATATATATATATATATATATATATATATATATATATATATATATATATATATATATATATATATATATATATATATATATATATATATATATATATATATATATATATATATATATATATATATATATATATATATATATATATATATATATATATATATATATATATATATATATATATATATATATATATATATATATATATATATATATATATATATATATATATATATATATATATATATATATATATATATATATATATATATATATATATATATATATATATATATATATATATATATATATATATATATATATATATATATATATATATATATATATATATATATATATATATATATATATATATATATATATATATATATATATATATATATATATATATATATATAATTATATGCATTGATTATTATGATAATATTTCTCACTCTTCTGCTGTTTTATAATGCTCTATGAGGCATTGCAGATTAGGTTTGCTGGAGGTCTTTTGTGAAGTATAGCTTCATTCTTTTGGCCGGTTAGCTCTGATATGTAGCACCAGGTAGTTAGGATTGTATAGTATTCTTTTGGGATACATTTTGTATATGTATCTATTGTCAAATGTTTATGTAAACATGAATGATGTGGTGAATCAAACTGGATGATATGTATTTATATGATTACATGTTTAAAATGATTCAATGTTTAGATTTTCCGCTTTTAATTCTAGATATTGAGATGTGGGTGTAAGGACTAAGTTCCTCTGTTGAAGCTACCCCACTGTTGCATATCTTTTATAGAGCAGGTGTTGTATGTTTAATTTTGTGTGTGATGTGACATACCTCTTTTATACCATATTTTAATTTTACTCTGATGAAATTTTAATATGTGTTATATGTTTTGGTTTTTTATTTGGGGGGTATAGAAAAGGGGTGTTACATTCTCCAGTCCTATATTCAGCTAATTCGACATAAGCGCTCACCTCTTAGAGGTTGAATGACAAGAGTGATGGTTAAGGAAACCACAAGTTTTCGGGGTGACAGTCACTCGCTTTTCGTCTTTGGTGTCTGAAATCACACAACTTGTTCTTCATCATTTTTTGATTTCCCTATTTTTGCATGGACTAACTCTTTTGGATTTTTTCAATTTTGAAGTCCATCGGGATGCCCTCATTTTTGCCTAAGTCGCTTGTTTTCAAGATTCGACTTAGCGGGCTTCTTTTTTCTTTCTTTTTGGGAATAAGTCGTGTGACACCGGCTTGTCTGACTTGTTGAAAGGATTGTGACTGCCTAACTCATTGGTTGGTGAGGGATGACCATCCTAAGCTTTTTAGGTACGACCTCTATAGGTGTGATTGATCCTCGAACAGGAATACTCCTTTCGCAATTACGATGCTTGGTCAAATTAACTGAAGCCCCAGATTAAGATTGAGGATTTTTCATTTTCAGAAAGAAACTCATACTACTAGGCTCAAAGGGGTTGACAAGAGGTTATCTTCCTTATATCTCTGGTGTTTAGGAATTTGAAACAATGCATGTACATTATCAACAGGGATTTATTCAAAAGCATACAATCAAAAGTTTTTGTCTTTCAACTTTGTCACCCTCCTCCAGATTCCGCTTAAACAAGCGTTTGACATCAATAAAAAAGTATTGAGTGAACATGAATGGATTTAATCAAAACGTGCATATTCATTTCATTATCATTATCAATCGAAAATAGACAAGTTTTACAAATAAGTTTGCTCGTTAACACAAAAGAAAACACAAATGCAAAGAAATGACATGATATAAAAGATTTCCAGCTGGGAACCAGGCTTTCCAATCTTGATTTGCTACTGAGCTAGCCATCTTCAAAATTGCTCATCGAAGTCAACCCGATACTCTTCTGAACACCCACTTGTTGCACCCCAAATTTTGACCCTTATATTTTCATCATCATTTTAGGATCATATTCATTTGTTTATCTAACCATAACCAGTTTCAAGTTTGTCTTTGTTTAGTTACAGGTGAATCAGGGTTTCGTACAATCGGAAATCGAGGGTTCAATAATTTAATCAGTCAATGTATTGGGTCATTTCCCCATGGAAAAAGCCTCTACACAATCAAAGACACTCTATTGGGTCAAGCATGAAGCCAAGTTGAGATTTTCACCAAAGGATTAAAAACAGTACAGTTCAGGACCCTTGATTAGGGTTTCTAACCAGGAAAAGTCAACTGTGGTTTGACTTTTGGTTCAAATGGTGTTCCAATGATGGGATCATGGTTCATTAAGCTCATATGGCTTAGGGAAGTCTACTCAAGAATTTTTAAAGCCTTAGAGGACCCAGAACAACAACTGTCGATCTGATCGTCATCGATCGATCGTTTTGTTGACCAAAAGGTCAACCCTTCAACCATAAGGAATTTTACCTCAAGATGTGAATAAAAAATGTTTCTTATGTCATATTACACATGCCCATAAATTTTCATGACCATTGGATCAAGGGTTAAGAAGTAATTGCAAAAATCGGGAACTAGGGTTTCGAAAGGGGCAAGACCATAACTCCTCGACCACAAATCCAAATGAAGTGGTTCAAAGCTCATTGGAAAGCTTTTGACAAATCCTACAAAAGCCTCAATATGGTCCATGATCAAAAAATGCATAGAATTGGAGTTACGACAAGATTCATTTTAAGAAGGGAAATAACTTAGAAAAATTCTAAGTTATTTAGCCTTTTTAAGTGGTTTTTTCAGCAACTTTGAAGGGTTTTTCAACCTAGTTCCATCTAGAATTTGGAAATTCCCAAAACATGAAAGTTATATCGATACTTAAGGGCTTTCAAAATTGTGGTAGAACTCCTCAATAGCATGTGTGAGCAGGAAGTTATGAGCCATGAAAGTTGGGTCTGTCACACTTGAAACCACTTTATCAAAACTTCTCAAACTTGGATTTTCAACAACTCAAGCCATTCTCAACCATTGGATTATGTTTCAATCTGATATTTAGAGGGAATCATGAAGGGAAAACAGAAGAGTGAAGGATTTGAGAGCTTGACAAGATTTGCAAGCAAGTGGCTAATATTTTAATCAAAAATGCAAAGGAGGAAAGAGAAACTTTTCCACAAAATCTGGAGCAGCAGCCTCTCCTATCCATCTAGCCTCATATCAGTCACCTCATACATCTTATTCCACTTGATTTTTTCTTGCTTAGAGCCCAAGAACATGATGTTTGCAGCTGCCACAAGATCATATGTAAGATTTCCTTCCAAAACTCCCTCCAAAACCAAAACCTCAAATCTGCCCCAAACCTCTTCATGGACTATAAATAGAGGTTTCTTCTCATTGCATTCCACACACCAGAACTATCCAAAACATCATAAACACATATTTCTCCTTCTTCCTCTCTTTACTTGAAAGTGAAGAAACTTCACAAAATCACCAAAAAGTGTCATTTTGCACTTTTCATACCAGAACCTTTTCCAAACATTAAAACACTTCAAAGACCATATACACACCCTTAAAATGACCCTCTAAAGCTGTTACCACCATTGGTTTTTTCAAAAAATCAAAAGATCAAAAAGTCAACTGTCCACACACTCAAGTTTGACTTTTGTGCACCTTTTAATCCAAATCACTCCATAAACCATTTTTCCTTATTATGACACTTTGAACACCTTCCATCTATGATATATCAACTGTCCAAAATATCAAAAACCAGTTGGAACTTCATTCTCTCAAACTGGCCACAAAGTTGCATCTTTCTTCAAGAGGAAGCAAACTTCAAGTCTGTGCCAAAAACAAGATCTCTGGGTTTCTTTGTGTTCTAACTTGCTCAGCATAGTCTACAAGAGGTATGTAGTCTATAAACTTCTCACTTTACATCACATTTTCATGTTTGGCATTTTTGAGATGTGGTGTTGAAAAGAATGTACCATGAATATACCATGCTGTCCCAAACTTGCTCTTTGTTTAGAGTTTGTGCCCACTGCAGTATTTTAGCTTTTGTTAAAGCATGTTATTTTATAAAATATTGTATTAATATGGTTCTGTCAAGAATAAGCTTTGCACTTTCTTCCAACTGTTTT
Source organism: Lathyrus sativus (assembly GCA_963859935.3). Classification (NCBI taxonomy): domain Eukaryota; kingdom Viridiplantae; phylum Streptophyta; class Magnoliopsida; order Fabales; family Fabaceae; genus Lathyrus; species Lathyrus sativus. The sequence continues at coordinate 245,762,370 of OZ012737.1, read as the reverse complement.
TTATGAAACTTGTCCATTTTGTATGTCTTAAGCTGCCAGCAATACCAAGTTGTATTTTGCAAGATGTGTTTCTGATTTCTTGAGTACAGCGTCATCATTTATCATGTTTGTGATGTGTGTAAAACATATCATGTTTGGTACCAATTTGCATTATCAATTTATCTCAAAAAACAGTTTTCTTTTTACAACTTCCAACATGTTTACCAACAGCTATACTAGTTTTGGCATTGAGCAGTAGGTGTCTATTTTGAGGGTTTTATCCCAACTGTTATTACATATAGGACATGTGTACATCATTGTTTTGACATGAAACCACATCTTTTAAAATCATACCTGCTGCACAATCAAGACAGTTTTTGCATCCATATACCAACTTTTGCCCTGAATGAAATGTGTTTATCTCTTGGGCTTAATCCCAACTGTTTTCATATATATGATGTGCATGTATCCTTTTTTGACTTGAAATTCATCATCCTAATCTGTGCATGCTACATTCCTAGCTGATTTACCAAGACTGATTTGCATTTCAACTGATATGCCAAATCCTGATTTGATTAAAGTGTGCCTGAACTTTGGTTTTGATCCCATCTGCTACCATATGCATAATGTGTGTACATTATTGCCTGACCTAAATTCATCATTGTGAATTATATCTGCTGCATATGTTGTGATGCCATTCCTATTTTATTCAAAACTGTCTTGATACTTGCACTCATTCACCACTGTCACTTCCTAGCCATAGTTAGGCATTGAAGCTGGCATTAATTTTCTGTTTAGTCCAGGATAAGTGTGGTTTGAAATCTATATATTATTAGGCTTTAAAAGCATCATTGTTTACCTTCATTTTGTAAGATGTTGGGATTTTGATTTGGGGGAGGGGTGCACTGATTTTTTTGGCTATGATGGTTGAGAGACTTATCAAACCTGCTGTGATGTTAAGGTTTCAGTTGAGATATTACAATCTTGTATGTCCAGGCTCATGTCCTATGGATCCTTAGAGGTGTGTGTGTTGTTGATCTTGAATGTAGCTAGCTGTATCATGCTTTACTTTCCTTCTTCCCAAAACAGCTTTTCAATCTTTTTGATACATGCCTCCAACATGACATTTGATGCTTCTGTCTTGAAATCTAAGATGTTTTGTCTTGTTTATTTTAAAAAGAGCCAAACCTTCATGGTTGAATTTGACTAGCTTGAAGTGGGTTAACCGCCCAACTGTTTTTGAGAAGGATCCCTTTCCATGTATGTATTGCATTTGTTCCAGTTTAGAGTTTTTTCTGTTTTTAAACCATTTTTTGATTCTTGATTTTAGAACTCCTAGCTATGTTATTGTCAAGTGTGCTGCTGGAATTTGTGAGTGTTTATTTGAACATGGATCTAATGCATAACAGTTGAAAGAAAGATGCCCTACTGCTGAACTATGTTAAGTTTTAAGATGTCCAATTTTAGTCTCCCATCAGGATTTGTTTGTGACTGCTGCTTGATAGGGTGTAGAATCATAACTTGCATGCATTTTGAACTGGTTTAGCTTGCTGCCATATGTGCATAGTGAATTTATGATGAGAGCTACTTTCAAACATATAGTGAAACACATTTGAATCTTTATTGTGCCTGCTGTTCTAAGTTTGTTGAGAGTTTGGTCATGCTGTGGTTTTTTTTAATTGAGGAGACCTGAGGCTGGTGATCAATGTGTGTGTTGGTTTAGCATGAAGATTGCATTGGTGTCATAAGATGCATACTGTCTTGAAGTTATGAAGTTTGCATCATGTTGCCAATAGGAGTTGTTGCTTCTGTTAGCAGACTTGGCTGTTAGTTTGTTTTTTTTCTGTTGAAGGCATGATGATGAATCCATTGTTTGAAATACCAAGACTTGACTGTTAGTCTTTGCCTTGGAATTGTTAACTTCAAATACCACCAGTTGTAAGCAGGTCCCTCTTATTTGGTGATTGGCAACTGTTTTCAAGCATACTAATGATTTGTGTATGCCATGACCTTGTATGCACTGCGGCTTTAAAAATCATGTTGGAACCTATCATAAATCTTTTGTTGGCATCATGAGGTCTCAAGGTTTTAGAAGTTCATGCCAATATATCTGCTTTTGCTCTGTTGGAAACCAATTGACCTGGATTGACAGCATCACCTTAGCTCTTAGGTTTTTGCTAGTTGTGTGTTTTAGAAATCCTTGAAAGTGTTCATCTTTGAATTTGCCCATAATAATTTGCTGCTTCTATTTTCCAAGCAAAACAACCTTACTTGATTTATGCCATGACAGTGTTTTTATGAATTGTTGTGAGAATTGTGCTTTGGAATTCATCAATAAGTTTGGTTTGGATACTAAAACAGGCTGTTCAGATTTCGTTTATGTGTGTGTTGTTGCTGTCCCTGTGAAAATGACTCACATTTGCTGAAGCTTATGATGATTAACATTGTCATTTGGTGTTTGAGTTTTAACCAATTTTTACTGTCATGAAGTTATTGATATTTTTGAGTTGCAAAATCTTTCTTAAAAACACATTTTCACCCTTTTACAACTCATGAACACATTTGCAACTCACACACTCTTTTTTGCTTTATTGATTTTTCAATAGCATTTTCTGTTGAGACACATTCTATATCACATTTGAAACTTGCTCAAGCCATTAAATGCATCTGTTTCAACTCATCATGTTTCAAATGCATCTCAAGCTTCCATTTAGCATGATCCATCGTGTTCCTATGTGTATGCATTATTTTGAAGTTTAATTAGTGCCATCATGATCCTCTTAAAAAATCAAGCATGTTAGACTCAAATTTTACTTGACTTGGTTGAGTTTTGAGAAAGTTAGAGCCAAAACGTATTTTTGCATTTCACTTGTTCTTTTGTTCTTGTTGCCCAGAAACTTACTCATTTTTAGTATATGTTTTTATGGGGTGTCATCAATACTTGGATGTATCGCCACCCTAGTGGTTAATGCCTTGCCTTAAAACGCCTTATCATACCTTGTGTCCTGAGTTCGAGCCTCAGCGATGCCTTTTTTTGTTTCAATTTATTATTTTCCATTGTTTTGTTATTTTGTTCATCCTTTCCATTTAATTTCACAAGCGCGCGCATGTGGCCTGGTGGTAAGGTGTACTGCTTGTGGTGCTAGGGGTGGTGTGTTCAACACCCACCAAGTGCATCTTTATTTTAATTACCTATTTATTTATGTGTTTCTTCACAATATTCAAAAATTCATAACTTGTTCAAATTTAATTCTTTTTTAGTAATTCTTTTTGCTAAATTCTTGTGTTAATATATATTTTCACATGATGTATGATTCACATTTTTATCCTTAATCCTAGCCTTAGGATCCGAGTCTCCATGCTCATGTTTACCGTCCTGCCGTGGACAACCTTTTTATCCTTTATCCTAGCCTTAGGACTCGAGTCGCCGTGCTCGCTTTTACCGTCCCGCCGTGGACAACCTTTAATCATTTATCCTAGCCTTAGGATTCGAGTCGCCGTGCTCGCTTTTACCGTCCCGCCGTGGACATCCTTTATCACAACAATCTCAACATAGATTTAGAAGTCGCCACACTCCCTGTAACTACTTCCTTATGAAGGCTTGCATCCCTTTAGAACCTTGGCCATAGTCAAGAGTTCCTCACCCCTAGGTAGGGGAACTACGAACACTCTGATTTCTCAAAGTTCCTTTTGAGAATACGTAGGCACAAGGCCCCGATCCTTGGCGAGCAACCTTTTATTTTTTCCTTCGTTTCAACCTTTATCTTTACCCTTAGCACTTTCCCTTAGCAAGCAAACTTTAGCAAACACAAATATTAACAAGAGGTTCCTGTAGAGTACTACAAATGTTTAGGATGTGAAATACCTACCCTATGCATAACCAACCCCCGAACCTTTAGATCTCTCTTTGCTTAGCTTTAAGCCTTGCTTTTTGCTTTGCATTTTTATAGGTTTTTCTTTCTTTAAACCTTTCCTTTTTGGATAAATTAAAGTTCGGTTGTGAATTTAAGAATTAAGATTCAAGTTAGTCAATATCTTGGTACCGAGATTCTCACCGCAACAGAAATGGCGACTTCACTGGGGATTCCCCCTAAGAGGGTTAAGCCCACCTTGTTTATATTTATGTTTGCTATATGTTTACTTGCTTGTATATTTGTACATATATCTGTTTGTGCTTGGTTTCTTCTGTATGCAGGTTTGTTACTTTGAGTGGTGAGGATAAAAGTCCTATACCCGGACTTGAGTTCACTTATGATAGGAAGGTGGTATATTCAAGAAGGCTTATAGCAAGTTGATTCCCGACCAAGCTGACTTGAGAAACCACCACTCAGTGGAGGCCCTCTTGGGAGTATTTTTGTTGAACGAGTATTCGTGAAAACATTACTACTTTCAACCTAGGAGCCTGTGACACTGAGGACTTTTAGTTACCTTTTATCCCCACTTGGCCTTTTAGGACGTAGTGTGATGGCTATGAAGGAGTATTCCCGAAGTAGTTGATACGCGATACTACACTCAAACGAGACTCTCTTGAGAATATTATTGATTTCTAAATAGTTGGTGTGTCAATAATATCCGAAAGATGGGTCAATGACTTTGGGAACTTTGTTAGAACCCGTTGTGCAGGTACTTTACCCCTAGTACACACCCTATGGTTGGATCTTTACCCAAACTCCATACTGTGATCTTGAATCTTTGATCCCGTTATGTGTGTTTTGCTTCCTGTCTTGCATCGCATTGTATTGCATTTGCATTTTTGCATGGTTCGTTGCATACCTCTGTTTGTCCAATCGCTCATCTCCAGTTGTCTTCATCGTCCAGTGTGCCTTTGAGTCGTCAAGCTGATTCCTCGACACCAATATCGGACTAGAGCTAACTATAGACGCAAGATGTCAGAGCGGGAAGTACACAATGCCGAAATCCGAATGGAAATTGATGAGTTGAAATCAGGCATGACTAAGCTCACCGAGATGCTTCAAGTATTGATTGCCAGAGGAGACTCTCAAAGGACTGTCATTCAAGAAGTTTCAAATGCTGATCCTCCTCCTGTTCAAATGCCACAATCTACTTGGCTAGAGTTTGGTTTACCTCTCAACTACTCTCCACCCCTTGCATCTACTGCTATGATCGGTCAGACTGTCAGACCAGTTTTTCAAGCTCCAATCTTTGCTGAGCCTAGACCTGTGGTCCATACTGTTGCCCAGAATGGCCGAGCTCCCTTTGAGACTCCTTTCTTTGACTACAATGCTGCTAGTGCTCAAGGAGAAGACCATGAAGATTTTGTTGAGCCTGAGATTGTCCGTGAACAGTTTCAGAACATATACAAGAGACTCAAAGCTGTTGAGGGTACTGACTTCTTTAACATTGACGCTGACAATATGTGCTTAGTCTCTGGCCTCGTCATGCCTTCTAAGTTTAAGATTCCCGAGTTTGTGAAATATAAGGGGCACTCATGTCCAAGAGCCCATATGGTTATGTACTTCCGAAGGATGGCAGCTTACACCAACAATCAGAAGTTGCTCATCCATTGCTTTCAAGACAGCTTGAGTGGAGCTTCTCTTCAATGGTATATGAACTTGGAGTATAACAGCATTCACTGCTTCCAAGATCTCGTCAACGCTTTTATGAAGCAATACAAATACAATCTGGACATGGCCCCTGATCGCCGTCAACTTCAAAACATGTCTCAAAATGAGAAAGAATCATTCAAAGAATACACTCCACGTTGGAGAGAGTTAGCTTCCCAAGTTGAACCCCCTCTAGCAGAGAAAAAGCTAACTGGAATGTTCATGGATACTTTGTCTCCTTTCTATTGGGAAAAGATGATTGGGAGTGTATCTTCAAACTTCACAGACCTGGTGACCATTGGCCAAAGGTTAGAAGAAGGACTAAAAAAGGGTAAGTTATCCAAAGCTATTGAACCTTCTAATGGTGCGAAGAAATCCTTTGGGACTTTCCATAAGAAGAAGGAAGAGCAAACCAACGCTGTCATGGTTGAAGTGAGAAATCCTCGTCCTCAGCCAAGGTATTATCTCCCTACTATTGCTGCCGTTACTGCTGCTGCTGCTCCACGACCAGCTCAGACTCTTCAACGTCTAACTGTTGGACAAAACCAGTATCAAAATAGGAATCAATTCGATCCTATTCCCATGACATATACAGAACTTTATCCTGATCTGGTTCAACAAGGGTTGATTACTACAAAGGCTTTGCAAACTCCTAATCCTCCTCCAGCTGGATTTAGAGCTGACCTCCATTGTGCTTTTCATGAGGGTGCCCCAGGCCACGACTTGGAACATTGTTATGCACTGAAAGCCAGAGTGCGTGAGCTGATTAAAACTGGAATCCTTAGTTTTAAGGATAATCAACCGAATGTCCAGAATAATCCATTGCCATAACATCAAAAGTGAAGCTTTGGTCGACTCCAACAGACTATCTTTTTTGAGCGCCAGTGTTTCAGACAGGACAACTCATCTTTGTTCTAATTTAGTCACTAGGCCTTTTGTTTCTCATTGTTTGCATTTACCTTCATTTTGTTTAAGCTGTTGGCTTTTATTTAGTGTTTGTACTTTCATCTTAATGAATGAGCATCACAACTTTTGATTTCAAATCATTTTGCCTATTGATTGCACTTTTATGCTTTATCTTTCAAATATTTACTCATTGTCCAAATTTTTGATTATGCAAATATCTGAGGGAGGATGATGAAAATGTTATACCCATAACTGCTGTTAGTATGCTTTCAATCAAACTTTGTTGACGATGTAAGGCATTGTTTCAACTCCCAAACACTGGAGAAATAAGGAAGATAATCCCTCGTTAACCCCTTCGAGCCTAGAAGTTGGAGTTTCTTTCTTTACAAACACCCGCAGTTTTAACCTTGGGGTGGGTAGTTCTCAGTTAACTTGGTTGTATGTTCATACAAGACACCTTTCGTATAAAGGTTGCAACCATAATTTATATTCCTTCGCACACAACAAACAAGTGTCGAAGATGTTTTTCAAGTCAAAAAGCCAATGATGGTTCACCGTGATCATTAAGCTAGGCAGTCACTTTCTTTCAAAAAATATATATCAAAAGAAAAAACACGCTAAGTTAAAACCTATGAAGGAGACTTAGGAAAAACTGGGGCATCCCGCTGACTGTAAGTTTCAAAAGAAACAGTTCATGCAAAAGTTAGGGATAATAAATAGAGGAGATAATTAAATCCTTTAATTTCAAAATAACTAAATGTTGTAAAGAAGTAGTGACTGCCTTTTCAAAAAGACTGTTAACTTTTGAACCATCATCATTACTATCATCAGTGCAATTCCTAACCTATGGGAACCTGAGCGCATAGTCTGAGTTAACTGAGCATAGGACTGGAGACCATCACGTAGATTGGGTGGGTACAAATAAACTTTGAGCCTTTATCCTTTGTTTCTTAAACCGCGAACCAGGCCACATTACAACCCTCAAAAGACCTAACTGAAGCAAGATTATTATGAAAGCATACTACAACAAGGTTGCGTAAACTGACTCCAAAAGATCTTTATGAATCAATTATTTTGGCAGTACACCTTTTCTTTAAACTTTGAGTGTCTTGAACCGCCGTGTTCTGACCAACGACTCATTTATTTTGCACCTTTCAAAAATGATTTTGATTTCAAAAGTTGCATGAACTTTACATTACCATGTTTGTATGAATACTTTTGTTTGCAAATTGGCTTTCCTTTCAAGGAATTTTCAAACATTGAGAAACTTGGTCAAGTGATCCTATCAGGGGCAAGTTCTTTTCACATCCTATCGAAGAATCAGTTCAATATTTGTTCAAGGCAATGTCTTCTCAAATGTGGTTTATCTAGAAGATATTTCAAGACTCAGACTGGGGCAAGCTCTCCAATCACCCAGCAGATCAGTCATCTTCTACAACAGACAGCTAAAATGGGGCAGTTTACTTGAAGAACCCCAAAGCAGTTATTCATCCTTCCTACAAGGATCATCAACTTGGTACAATTTACAAGTGTGGCAGAGATATGCTCAACAGTAGCATCTTTAGTCCCCAAGAAGAATGGTAGTGATCTCCGGGTTGAGGAATCAGTCTTTCGGTCTTGTCATCTCACCAAAAGAGTCGAGCCTTGTCATCGACATCTGCATTTACATTTAATCATATATCATATCATATTCATATACTTATGCATATTGTATATAATGGGTGTTTTATCCCCATTTGCTTTTTCTCCCAAGGTCGTGTTTTATCCGCATCTTACCTTGTGGACAAATTTCAATTTACCTAGCATCATAGGTGTTTTATCCCCATTTGCTTTTTCTCCCGAGGTCGTGTTTTATCTGCGTCTTACCTTGTGGACGAAGTCCAACTCACTTGGCACCTACCAAACGGTTTGTGTCGTGCTTATCTGATGGTTTTCCAGATATTTATTTCTCTCTCTGATGGTTTTCCAGATTGAGTCTTTGTTCTTTGTTCTGATGTTCTTCCAGAAATGATCTGATGGTTTTCCAGATTGAGTCTTTGTTCTTTGTTCTGATGTTTTTCCAGAACTTATCTGATGGTTTTCCAGATATTTATTCCTCCTTCTGATGGTTTTCCAGATCGAGTCTTTGTTCTGATGTTTTTCCAGATGCTCCCTTTAAATTCTGATGTTTTCCCAGAATCTTTCCGATGTTTTTCCGGATATATATCTTTTGTTCTGATGTTCTTCTAGAACTCCTTTGTTGCTTATCTGATATTCTCCCAGACATGTCTTCAAACTTTTTCCCATACATTTTAAATACCCTTCTAAATGTTTCATATTGTACCTTCAAAATATTTGTCTTCAATGTGTTCCGGAGATTATTTGATGTTTTTCCGAGTATCTTTGGTGTGTTTCAGAGTTCATTCGATGTTCTTCCGAATGTCTCTGATGTTTATTTCTATGTCCCTGTTATATCTCCCATTTTGTCCTCACCTCTTTCATTGACCTTTTGAATGTTGTGGTTGTTTTCCATCCAGTTCCGCTCATGGATGATGATTATCGCTTCCCTGGTGTTGCTGTCTTTCTCCAGTGAGTAGTTACTCGTTGTTACACCGTTCTTTCATTTTTGCTCGTGTGTTTGCATTTGTCTTGCATCATAAATCATCATTTAGAATTCATTGCATCTTAGCATTTATCCTTTTGCATACCATCAGATCTAAGGGACAAAATTTCTGGTTTTCTATATTTAAATATCTTTCACTATGATTCTATTCAAATTGACATCTCTCAAAACCATCTAGTGAAGATATTTAAATAGGGGCATCTGTTGTACCCCAAATTTTGACCCTTATATTTTCATCATCATTTTAGGATCATATTCATTTGTTTATCTAACCATAACCAGTTTCAAGTTTGTCTTTGTTTAGTTACAGGTGAATCAGGGTTCCGTACAATCGGAAATTGAGGGTTCAACAATTTAATCAGTCAATGTATTGGGTCGTTTCCCCATGGAAAAAGCCTCTACACAATCAAAGACACTCCATTGGGTCAAGCATGAAGCCAAGTTGAGATTTTCACCCAAGGATTAAAAACAGTACAGTTCAGGACCCCTGATTAGGGTTTCTGACTAGGAAAAGTCAACTGTGGTTTGACTTTTGGTTCAAATGGTGTTCCAATGATGAGATCATGGTTCATTAAGCTCATATGGCTTAGGGAAGTCTACTCAAGAATTTTTAAAGCCTTAGAGGACCCAGAACAACAATTGTCGATCTGATCGTCATCGATCGATCGTTTTGTTGACCAAAAGGTCAACCCTTCAACCATAACGAATTTGAACTCAAGATGTGAATAAAAAATGTTCCTTATGTCATATTACACATGCCCATAAAATTTCATGACCATTGGATCAAGGGTTAAGAAGTAATTGCAAAAATTGGGAACTAGGGTTTCGAAAGGGGCAAGACCATAACTCCTCAACCACACATCCAAATGAAGTGGTTCAAAGCTCATTGGAAAGCTTTTGACAAATTCTACAAAATACTCAAAGTGGTCCATGATAAAAAAAAGCATAGAATTGGAGTTACGACAAGATTCATTTTAAGAAGGGAAATAACTTAGAAAAATTCTAAGTTATTTAGCCTTTTTAAGTGGTTTTTTCAGCAACTTTGAAGGGTTTTTCAACCTAGTTCCATCTAGAATTTGGAAATTACCAAATCATGAAAGTTATAGATCTACTTAAGGGATTTCCAAATTATGGTAGAACTCCTCAATAGCATGTGTGAGCAGGAAGTTATGAGCCATGAAAGTTGGGCCTGTCACACTTGAAACCACTTTGTCAAAACTTCTCAAACTTGGATTTTCAACAACTCAGGCCATTCTCAACCATTGGATTATGTTTCAATCTGATATTTAGAGGGAATCATGAAGGGAAAACAGAAGAGTGAAGGATTTGAGAGCTTGACAAGATTTGCAAGCAAGTGGCTAATATTTTAATCAAAAATGCAAAGGAGGAAAGAGAAACTTTTCCACAAAATCTAGAGTAGCAGCCTCTCCTATCCATCTATCCTCATATCAGTCACCTCATACATCTTATTCCGCTTGATTTTTGCTTGCTTAGAGCCCAAGAACATGATGTTTGCAGCTGCCACAAGATCATATGTAAGATTTCCTTCCAAAACTCCCTCCAAAACCAAAACCTCAAATCTGCCCCAAACCTCTTCATGGACTATAAATAGAGGTTTCTTCTCATTGCATTCCACACACCAGAACTATCCAAAACATCATAAACACATAGTTCTCCTTCTTCCTCTCTTTACTTGAAAGTGAAGAAACTTCACAAAATCACCAAAAAGTGTCTTTTTGCACTTTTCATACCAGAACCTTTTCCAAACATTAAAACACTTCAAAGACCATATACACACCCTTAAAATGACCCTCTGAAGCTGTTACCACCATTGGTTTTCTCAAAAAATCAAAAGATCAAAAAGTCAACTGTCCACACACTCAAGTTTGACTTTTGTGCACCTTTTAATCCAAATCACTCCATAAACCATTTTTCCTTATTATGACACTTTGAACACCTTCCATCTATGATATATCAACTGTCCAAAATATCAAAAACCAGCTGGAACTTCATTCTCTCAAACTGGCCACAAAGTTGCATCTTTCTTCAAGAGGAAGCAAACTTCAAGTTTGTGCCAAAAACAAGATCTCTGGGTTTCTTTGTGTTCTAACTTGCTCAACATAGTCTACAAGAGGTATGTAGTCTATAAACTTCTCACTTTACATCACATTTTCATGTTTGGCATTTTTGAGATGTGGTGTTGAAAAGAATGTACCATGAATAAACCATGTTGTCCCAAACTTGCTCTTTGTTTAGAGTTTGTGCCCACTGCAATATTTTAGCTTTTGTTAAAGCATGTTATTTTGTAAAATATTGTATTAATATGGTTCTGTCAAGAATAAGCTTTGCACTTTCTTCCAACTGTTTTTTATGAAACTTGTCCATTTTGTATGTCTTAAGCTGCCAACAATACCAAGTTGTATTTTGCAAGATGTGTTTCTGATTTCTTGAGTACAGCATCATCATTTATCATGTTTGTGATGTGTGTACAACATATCATGTTTGGTACCAATTTGCATTATCAATTTATCTCAAAAAACAGTTTTCTCCTTACAACTTCCAGCATGTTTACCAACAGCTATACCAGTTTTGGCATTGAGCAGTAGGTGTCTATTTTGAGGGCTTTATCCCAACTGTTATTACATATAGGACATGTGTACATCATTGTTTTGACATGAAACCACATCTTTTGAAATCATACCTGCTGCACAATCAAGACAGTTTTTGCATCCATATACCAACTTTTGCCCTGAATGAAATGTGTTTATCTCTTGGGCTTAATCCCAACTGTTTTCATATATATGATGTGCATCTATCCTGTTTTGACTTGAAATTCATCATCCTAATCTGTGCATGCTACATTCCTAGCTGATTTACCAAGACTGATTTGCATTTCAACTGATATGCCAAATCCTGATTTGATTAAAGTGTGCCTGAACTTTGGTTTTGATCCCATCTGCTACCATATGCATAATGTGCGTACATCATTGTGTTGCACCCTAAAATTTGCTCAACCTTATTCACTTGGTTTATGTTTCAATATCATTAGCATTTGCATATAGAGTCATGTACATAGGTTACTCATCTGCATAGCAAAAGCATAGCAAGTCATTCAACAGGGGACCAATCATTATTCTCATCTCTAGAGGCCTATCAAGAGGTTATTATTCAAATTCAATCTCATTCAAGTCATCAGAAAGAATTGGGAAGCTATCAAGTCAGTGGATCAAGCATTGAGTATGTCTCCTAACTGAGGGTGTCTGAGGATCAACAAGGAAATTGTGAGCTATGGGCTGAGCATGGGGAGTATCTAGACATCTTGGTGGATTTAGAAAGTCATTTGGAGAAGGAAATGAGTCATTGGTGTGGTCACAAGAGTTGTGGAGGAAGACAGTCAACTAGGGTTTCATCTGGGTCAACCCTGGGTCAACCCTAGGTCAAAGGATTGTTTGAAAGGCATTGAGGGCTATTGAGGAGATGTGGGGTTCATCATTTGACATGAAGAATAAGGATATGTTGTTGTGCTAAGAAGAAATCAAGAGAAATCAAGGAGAAGAGGAGTTTCTAAATTAGGGTTTCTATGTAAAATCCCCTAGTTTAGGTCAAGTTTCCAAGCAAGATAAGTCAAAATACAAGCTTCAAATGGATCCTTGGCCAACATGAAACTTGTAGAGGATCTCAAGACCTTTAATTTGAGTGGTGGAAGACATCAAGGAGATTTATAGAACTCAAGTTATGGTCCTTGCAAGTTACAGGTCATCTGAGGTATCTGAAATTTTGTCTGTGAAAGTGACTTGACTTCCAAGCTACCTTTACCCCTCAAGGAGATTTCAAATGAATTTCTGGTCAACATAAGGATTGTTCCTCATTGTCTTAGCTTTCTAGAATGGTATAGTATGCCTTCATATGATTTGTGGAACTCTACTTATGGTCTTGGCAAGAAAAGGGTATTTTTGTCATCTAAGAATTACAGGTCATTTCAACCTATGCCCAAAACCCATACAAGGAAGCTTCAAATGGAAAACTTTACAACATCAAACTTTCTCCAAATGACATTTTGAGTCTAGAAAAGTGACCATGAGAGATTGGAAAGATTCATAGCACAAAGTTTCAAAATTGTTGGATTTAATGAATGAAAATGGACTTAAAAAATGAGATTTTTCATATTTTGGCCAAATGAAGCAAAATTATAGGTAATTTTGAATGGAAAGGTCATCTTAAATACATTGGATAAAGTAGAATTTTGAGCTTAGTTCACATTTTGGGAGTTATCCATGGTTACTTGTAATGGAAGATACATAAACCAAATCCAAAGGAAAGAATGCAAGGGAAGCTTCTCCAAGTTTCTAGGAGTTTCTAACCTCATGTATATATTGATATGAGATGGTTCATGCCATGGTTGGTGATCTCATTTTCTCAAAATCACAAGTATCACACATTTCCCTCATTTTGCAAAAGCTTCTCAAACCCTCTCAAATCTCCATCAATTTCATTTTTTTCTTGATTTGGTCATCATCAATATCTTCCATAGATCACATTCACATCAAAGTTTGGTAGAATTGGGGAGGAAATCGTGCTGCTCAAGATAATCATCCAAAGTGCAAGAACTTTGGAATTGCTGAATTCAGAAGGATTGGATAAGATTCATTGCATACAGAATTCATAATCAAGCTCCTTGATCATTTTCCACTCATCACAAGCATCAGATTCAAGGATTCTAGCACCTGTTTTCAAGAATTTGCACCAGGTATGTTTTCCTTCGAATTAGTTAGCATAGTGATCATGGCATAGGATTGTTAGTATATTAGAGACCTAGGTGGTTAGGTGATGATTTTCACAGAGTTTGGAGAAGTTTTATGGAGGTTGTTCATAGTGCACCAAATCTGTTAGGGTTGATAACTCATAGTTTATGGCAAGATAATCCTAGGTGAATGGCTCAGGTTGATTAGCATGGCTTGTGGATCATTTTAGTGTAGAAATTATGGAGAATTGGAGCAGTTGATAGCAGGTGTTAATGGTGGATTTCATCTGTTACACCTATCGGGTTTGGAGTTTGGGTGAGTTTTAGAAGGAACTATGGCCATGGCTATGTAGAGGGAGAAGAATGGAGTGTTTTTGGTTTTTACATCATGAGCTTTCATGGAGAATTGAGTGAGAACAAGATGGTTGAAGGCGCGTACATGAAAGGTGGTTTTCTGAGCTAGGGTTTGGCTGGAGGTAGACGATGACCTCTGGCCGTTCGATTGGGTATTTGACCTTGACTGGGGATCTCATCGTGTGGTCCACGTTTAAAGATGAAACGGAGGGAAACCCTGGGCATCAAAACGCCCCGTTTCATTTAAGTGTCTGAATGGGCCTTGAATTTCATTGCTAATGACACCCCCAATAACCAAGCCCAACGTAAATGAACTGAATTAATGACTATTTGCACCGTTCTCACTTTTTTTTTATTTTTGTTTGTTTCTGATTGCTTCCTGGGCCTTGCGTATTTTGCTTTTCACACCCCTGCTCTCTGGCCCACCTGGATAAAACAACTAGGCGCCCTTGCTGATGGCACCCCCTCCCCTTCTATTCATATTTTGTCATTTTTATTTCTTTAATATTTTTTCATCCTTTAAAAAATCATAATAAATCATAAATTTCATATTTTTTAATGGTTCTTTTTGCATTAATTTCTTCAAGATGTCTAGAAAATTATAAAAAATAAAAATTGCATTTTATTTTTTATTTGATATTTTTCCCATATTTTCCAAATAAATGCATATTTTAGGTGTTTCATTTCATACATGATTTTGATAATTTTTGTTCTACTAGTTGCTTTAATATTTTTCATCCATTCTTTTAGGGTTGATTAGTTTAGACATTGTTAGCTTGTATATCCAATTTAGTTCTTATTTTTAGGAATTAATTTTAGGTGATTAGTGTAGGTGTGAATAACATGAATAAAATTAGGGTTTTAAATCAACTTAGGTGAGATAGTTTATTTCTTTTAGGAAATTTTCATTTGATTTTTGGGGTATGGACTATAGGGGTTATGGGTATAGGATAGATCCCCTTAGAAATCATTAGGATTCCCCTACTGCTATTAGTACACTGCTATATTTGATTGATTGGTGTGGTGTGCCCTCTGGGGATTACTGTTTGTCTGTGTGGGTATTGGAATTGTCTGGGGATTGGGGAAGCTGAAGATTGATGATGTTGAAGCCATTGGAGATCCAAAGCTTGAAGACCCAACTTCCAGAGTGGATGAGGAGATTCCTGCTAGCAGCTGTTGAGGAGATTAGGGTTTAGGAGCTAGGCAGAGCTCTAGATTAGAAAGCTTGATTCTCAAACATGGAAGGCCTTGACTGCCTCCATTCCTCTCTGTGATGCAGAGTCTCTCTAAGACACTCACCCCCTTCCTTTGGAAGGCTTGGTGCTAATGTCTAAGGGATAGAACTCTTGAGAGAAAATATCTTATGTGTTAGTAGCAGTTGGTTTGCCACCCTTGGTAGTCAACTAATTGCTTAACACCCAATTCACTCTTGTGATTGATCCCTCAGCTTGGAGGATAGGACTTGAAGAAAAGCCATTGCAGGTGGAAGATTGATGATCAAGACCTTGTCTGGAGGCTGTGGAGATGGAGATGGATGCTTGCTGAAGCTTGAAGATAGGAGTGGTGCAGAGCTGCTGTGGCTGTTTACTTTTCTGCTGTATTTCATTTCTGATGTATTGATTGGTTTTCCTGACTGTATTGTTTGCTGTTTACCCTGTTGGGTTGAAAGTGAAGTTTGTTCACTTTTGCCTATTGTTTTTCAGGTTCGAGGTTGAGTGGGACTCCCTTGCCTCGCTTGTACTGTTGCATCCATGCATTTTACTGTTTTACTGTATATATCTGATATTGTTTCTGTTTCCGCTTATCCCGTAGGATCTCTGTTTCTCTCTGTGCAAGAGAGGAGCATGATAGACACTAGGTCTTAACCCATGCATGATAACATTAGGTTAGTTTGATTCCCTTAGCAACCATAGGTTAGAGTTCTATCCCTTCTTCCTCAAAACAAACAGAAAAACACAATAAGATTTCAGACACAATAAAAGACACTTCTTCCGTAAAAGAATGTGAACTCATCAAGACGTCATTTTTGTCCGCTTGGACTGTTAATTAGAAAAAACCTTTTCAGAAGGAATAAAATCAACCAAGACAGACTTGTGTCATACGTGGCCCGAACTACGTTTGCTCTGATCTTTCATGCTGTATGAAAGTACGTAGGCATAGGATGCGATATCCTAGCGAGCAACCTTCCCCTCCTTCCCGTAGGTAGGCGAACTACGTTGACTCTGATTTCTCGTTCCAGACGGGAATACGTAGGCATAAAGTGCGATACTTTGCCGAGTCATTTTCTTTTCTTTTAACCCTTAACCCTGTAGAGTAGATAGAATAACAATCCATACTCGAAAGCAAGCGTGGATCCCGTCGAGTACTACGGACGTGAGGGGTGCTAATACCTTCCCCTTGCGTAACCGACTCCCGAATCCAGGTTTTGGTTGCGATGACCATACCTTTCCTGTGTTGTGCGAGGTTTACTCTGAGCGTTTCCTTTCCCTCCCGTGGGATAAATAACGCACGGTGGCGACTCTTCTGTCAGCCGGCGCCGATTTTCGCAGTAGCGACAGCTGGCGACTCTGCTGGGGACCCAACGTCCCCTGGCTGCTGAGGACTGTGATAGTTCTTATGCATTTGGGATCCTACGTCCCTTAAGAGAGTCAATCCTAACGCTTGCTTTCCCGTCGAGGATTTTGTATGGATTTATATTTCTGACCTTTATTTTCAGCTTTATATATATTGATTATTATTGTTGTATCTTGGGGTGTGACGGGTGTTCTGATATTGAGTGAGAAGCCGGACCTGGGCTTGAGTGCACCTAGAATTAGAGTAGAGATTAGTTGGCGCCCGCTTGCTTTGCTTGCTTTGGTGTCCCGCGAAATCTACACTCAGACGAGGTTCCTCTGGTTGGCCTCCTGCCCCTTCCTTTGGTTGGCGTGGGTTGCTGGTTAGTTGAATTGTCGACTCTGGGGACCGATCATTTGGAAGTTGGCTAAGTGAGGCCTCTTCAGGATTTGATGATGCCACTCCTTCTGGGAATCGTATCATCAACCCTGAAAGTCTGTGACGCCGACGACCGCATAGGATGCCATACCTCTGTCAGTTACTAGGACATCCACCTGTGAGAGGGTTTGGGGTTATGCAGGTAATTAGACCTACAGACTACCGGTTTGTTTCTTGATCAGAGATCCTGGGTATTTATGGAGAGATATGAGGTCTGTCAGAGACCATTTGGAGATATGTTCTGAGGTCTGTCAGAGACCATTTGGAGATGTGTTTTGAGGTCTGTCAGAGACCAGTGGGAGATGTGATTTGAGGTCTACAAGAGACCAGTTAGAGTTATGGTTTGAGGTCTGTCAGAGACCATTGTTGGAGCTTTGTTTTAGGTTTATCTGAGACCAGGGTTTGAGGACTTCTAGAGAATCTATCTGAGACTTCTTGATATGGTTCAGGCTATTCAGCTACGGCATTTGGTCCCTGTTGCATGTTACTTGCATTGCATTCGTTTGCATACTCATCATTATTGCATCCCACTAACGTGTGTCTGTGCTGCAGGTGCATTTGCATTTCCTAGTTCTAGTGTCCGGATTTTTGAGTGTTTGATCATGGCCAGCCTAAGAAGGACAGTTGCTTACAAATTGCCTACTCCTGATGTTGTTCCCCTGCTTGGGTTGATCTCTCTGGCTGATGAGGAGGTTCGTAGGAGCTTCAAAATGAGCTATGGAAGACTATTGAGATTGGTGCGCAAACCCACGGAGACGGAGCTAGATGGGTTGTACGTTTTGATGCAATTCTATGATCCCGCATTGAGATGTTTTACATTCGCTGATTTCATTATCGGGCCTACCATTGAGGAGTATGTGGAGTTTACTGAGTTACCTGTGCAGAACCAGGTTCCATTCATTCATTCTGGCGTTAAGCCCAAGCCGGAAGACTTGGCAAAAGCTTTGCATATGGATGCTTCTGAACTGTTGACTACTGTTTCCCGTGGAGTGCCAGGCTTCTCGCTCCAGTTCTTGATTGGTAAAGCCCAAGAGTACGCTAAGAGCGGGTGTTGGATTGCCTTCAATGCTGTGCTGGCTCTGTGCATTTATGGCATAATATTGTTTCCCAATGTACCGGATTTTGTGGACTTCGATGCCTTCTACTTGTTTGCCGCTGGTAATCCTGTACCGACCTTGCTCGGAGATTTCTACCACTCACTGCATTACAAGAATGAGAAGGGAAGAGGAAAGAATGTTCATTTCTGCGTACCATTGCTGGATATGTGGTTTAAAAGTCATCTTCCCATGAAGGGATCTTTTGTGAAGAGTGCAACCACAGCTAGCTGGTCAGAGCGCCTGATGAGGCTATCTTCCGAAGACGTTGAATGGTTTGATAGAGATCTGCTGGGATCTGAGCTTATCTTTAGTTGTTCTGGGTACCCTAATGTCCCGCTGATAGGAAGAAAAGGGTGTATCAACTACAACCCATCGCTGTTGGTCCGTCAGTTCGGATATGCGCTGAAGAACCCGCCCGCAGAGGAAGAAGTACAGGAATCTCTGTACTTCACCGGAGATTTGAAGGGGGAGTTGCTAGCCAAACTGCAGCATGCCTGGACGCGTATTAACCGAAGAGGGAAGCCGTTGTTAGGGAAGAATGACTGTCAGGCCTATGCACCATACAGAGTTTGGGTCCAGGAGAGAGCAAGTCAGTTGGGGATGCCGTTTCCAGATGCACCAGCCCTTGTTCCTATTCCGGTAGCAGAGCCAGCTACTGTTTCCAGGGAGGCCTACGAGCAAGTGGTGAAAGAGAAAGAAGCCTTGATGAAGATCAACGAAGGGTTAGAGCAAGAGCTAGCCCAGATGCGCAGTGAGAAAAACAAGGCCGTACATGCCTTCCAGCAGCAGATTGAGCTAATGAACAGGTTAGGGGCTGAGTTGACTGAGGAGAGGAAGAAGCGCGAACGTCTGGGGCAAGAGTTCAGAAGCTCCCATGACATGCTTGAATCCAAGAAGAAAGCACTTGACATCGCTCACCGAGAGATCTCTTCTTGCAATAAGACTTGGAATGCCACGCTCACCAGCAATAAGAAGAGGGAAGATAAGTTGAAGCAGCAAATTTCCGACCTCGAAGAGCAGTTGAAGTCCAGCATCAAGAAGTGTGAAGAAGAAGTGATGACCCGGTACAGTCTCCAGAATGCACTGAACAAGGCCATCAAAGGCAGAGATGAAGCTGTGTCCCAGAAGCGTAAACTAGAGGATCGCTTCGGAGAGGGGGCATGGGAAGAAACTGCTGAATATGTGCGGCGTGTTCTTAAGAAAAGAAACCAACTTGTTGAAGGGCTGCTTGCTCGACCAAGTCATCCGGAGACCAAGAAGCTGCTAGAAGAGTACCAGACTTATGGGAGGATTTGATCATTTCATGTAGTAACTTGTATGCTTTATTTGCGTAGTGCTGACCATCACCAGGATTGTTGGTTGAGGTCATGCCTTCTCTTCGTACTCTTAGTGACATTGTATTCCGGGCTTATTGATTTCTCAGCAATATATGAGGCTTTCTGTGATTCAACTCCGATCTTTGTAATGTCTGCACCGGCACCTTCACACTAGAATCTGGGAATGAATTTCCCTAATGCACAGACACACGTTGCATTGCATTCATATTCATATTGCATTACAGGTAATCTTTGGATGGTGTCTTATTTCCTGCTCTGTATCAGGTACTTTTCAGGATTGCAGATCAGCACCCGCACCGCTATTCTACTCGCACCAACTGTCGAAGAATCATGGATCAAATGCAGAACGAGATGCAAGATGTGCGCGAGAAGCTAGCTCTCTTCATGCAGACCATGGAAGCTATTGCAAAAGGTCAGGAGAATTTGCAAGCCATGGTCCAACCTCTGTTGGCCCGTAATGCTGGTCACGGTAACGAGGATCATCAGTCTGTACGGGTCGATACTGTTCATGGAGATGGCACTCCCACGCCAGTGGCTCCACCTGTAGTCAATATACCTGCTGCTAATGTCAACAACGCTACCGTTGCTGGGAACGGTAACGTCGGAGTTGGGAACGAGACTGCTGTCCATAACGGTGGGCTTGGTAATGTCAACCTGGGTGATAATATGGGAGGCAACGACTTTGGCAATACTGGATTCGGGTTCAACGATCAGGGATTCGATAACGCTGGGAAATATGGTTTCAATGCTCAGGGCTTTGGGCAAGATGGTTATGGTGTGGCCAATCAGGGTTACGGAGGTTTCGGAAATGGAAACGGCGCTGGGTTAATGGCTTTTGGGCCTGCTGGAGGTGTTCAGGGATACGGCAACAGAGGGCGAGGCCCAGTGATGAATCAGATCAAGGTTGGCCGTAATAATGGATATGATGGGTATGGAGTTGGGAATGGTATGTGGCAAGAAGATCAGCAGGAGGACGCTTTCTCCGGCGGAGGTTTCGAAGGGCCGATGGATGACTCCCAGAAGATCAGAATGCTAGAAGAGCAGATGAGGGGGGTCCTGAACCAAAGTGCTGTGGGCTTGGACATGGCAACAATGGGTCTGGTACCTGGCTTGAGGGTGCCAATCAAATTCAAAGCTCCTGCGTTTGATAAGTATAAAGGGGACACTTGTCCGAAAGTGCACGTACGGGCTTATTACAGAAAGATGTCTGCGTACTCAACTGATGAGAGAATGCTAATGCATTTCTTTCAAGATAGTTTGTCAGGCCCTTCCCTAGAGTGGTACATGGGGTTGGAGCCAACTAATATCAAGACATGGAAGCAATTGGCGGAGGCATTTGTAGCTCACTACAAGTATAACAGCGACTTGGCGCCCAATCGGGTCCAATTGACAGGGCTGTCTCAGAAGAAGGGGGAGGGCTTTAAAGAGTACGTGCAAAGGTGGCGTGATATGGCTGCCAGGGTCCGTCCTCCTTTAGAAGACAAGGAAATGAATGACATGTTCGTCGGCACATTCACAGGCTTGTTTCATGACATGTTGTTTCATACATCTCTGGCCAGTTTTTCAGACTTAATTCTGATGGGAGAAAAGATTGAACGTTACATTAAACAAGGAAAATTCCAGGCTGAGGAATCAACTGCATCTGGCAGTAATAGGAAGGCTTTCGGTGGGCGCCGTCAGGGCGAGGCAAGCGCAGTGTTTGGAGGCCGAGGCCGAGGCCGAGGCAGGGGACGAAACCAATATCATCAGCCGCAGCAGGTGGCGAGTGTTACTATCCCATATCAGCAACAACCACTTCAACCACAACAACCGTCTCAGCAGCAGCCAATGCATCAGCAGCAACAGCCTCAGCAGGGTGCGCAGCAGGCTCAGCGAAGATTCCAGGGTGGTAAACCGAGAAGAGTGTTTGAGAAGCCTCCATCAACATATGCAGATTTGTTGCAGACATTGTTGGGTTTGAACCTGGTAGAGAAGAGAACTCTGGCACCGATAACGGGAACTCCTCCGTATGGTTATGATGCAAGCAGGCACTGTGAGTTTCATTCTGGGGCTCCGGGCCACGATATAGAGGGTTGCCATGCTTTTAAGCACGTTGTGCAGGATCTTTTGGACAATAAGACTATCAATTTCGGAACAGCAGGGCTGAATATAGTGCAGAAACCCATGCCTAATCATGGGGCAAACGCCATTCTGACTGAGGAAGGGTTGAATCTGATTATGAATGTCGACGATTTGAAGAAGCCGCTGAACGAGATAAAAAGTAGATTGTTGCAAGGGGGTGTTTATCCAGGATGTGACGAGTATTGCTTAGAATGCTGGACCCTAGCTGGGGGGTGTGATGATTTGAAGAAAGGCATTCAGGCTTTAATTGATGGCGGCACATTGCAGTTTGACCGAGCAGCGACCGAAGAGCCTGCAGGGGCAGTAACAGATGATCAGAGTGATGTGGCCACTGTAACGATTCCTCGAAAGACAATCACTATTGCAGCACCGGTTCAGCAACCACCAATCACCATAACTAAGGCCGGACCGATCCCGTACGAGAACACAAAAGCAGTCCCATGGTCATATGGGTTGGAGGTGTATTGTGACGGGATAAAGATTGATGTTGATAAGCAGCCAGCTGAGACTGTCGATAATGTTGTTGGTTTAGGAGGTATGACAAGGAGTGGTAGGATCTTTATATCACCTGAAGTGGAGGCCGAAAGACTAGCAAAAGGAAAGGGGAAGATGGTTGAGAATGTCCCAGTGCAAGCAAGCGACAAAGAAGCAGCGTCGAAAGACGTAGAAGAGTTCATGCGCTTGATTCGAAAAAGTGATTATAAGATCGTGGAGCATCTGCAACAGACGCCGTCCAAGATATCTATCTTGTCATTGCTCTTGTGTTCGGAAGCTCACAGAAATGCTTTGTTGAAAGTCCTGGATACTTCCTTCGTACCCCAAGACGTCTCCGTGAATCAGCTGGAAGGAGTGTTGGCACATGTAAACGCAGGCCACAGCTTGGGCTTTACCGACTTCGATTTGACCCCGAAAGGGAGAGATCATAATATGGCGCTGCACATATCTGTTGAGTGTAGAGGATCAGTAATGTCGCATGTATTGGTCGACACCGGATCGTCTCTGAATGTGATGCCCAAGAAAGCGATGATGAAGCTGGATGTCAGAGGAATCCTGTGCACACCCAGTGACTTGGTAGTTAGAGCCTTTGACGGCATGCGAAGAACAGTCTTTGGATCGATAACATTGCCCCTGCAAGTAGGGCCGGAGGTGTTCGCCACGGAATTTTATATCATGGATATACAGCCCGCATACAGCTGCTTGCTTGGAAGACCTTGGATCCATGGGGCTGGGGCAGTCACGTCTACCCTGCATCAGAAGTTGAAATATATGGTCGGAGACAGCGTAGTCACCGTATGCGGAGAAGAGGACATCCTGGTCAGCCATCTGTCGTCATTTAAATATGTGGAGGTCGACGGAGAGATCCACGAAACGCCCTGCCAGGCATTTGAAGGGTTGCATATCAAGGACAAAGGTCCCGGGCCGAGCAAAGTGTCAGAGATAGCCGTCTCGTCGTATAAAGAAGCTCAAGCTCTGGTAGAAGCAGGAGAAGCAAAGGGCTGGGGCAAAGTGCTGGATATTCCTGTAAAGATGGACCGGTTCGGGCTGGGATACCGACCGTCGTCGTCAGCACCTGCTGTGGGGGCACCCCGTTTCAGAGGGCCAATAACCATCTCTACCAATGGAGTATGTCATGAAACCATCAATGCTGCTTCGGAGTCTGACGAAGGAGACAGCGACTGTGATATGGATGCCTGGATTCAGCCAAGCACGCCAGGACAAGGATTGTGCAACTGGTCTATTCAGGAGCTTGTTCCTGTGACTCTTAAACAGTAATGCTTTGCTTTATTAATTGTTGAATAATCTGATGTCTTGCCCGGGGCATCGTGATTTGCTTAGGGCTGTATTATTATGAACATTGCGTGTTAATCATTAAATAAATGGCGTTTTTTCATGTGCAAGTACTGTAATCTCTGTCTTTCTTGTTTTGTATTTTTCAATAAAATGGCAACGTGGTTATTCGCTTTATACGCATTTTGAAGCACTTAACCATTCCTTTTGCAGGATAACATTTTCAGATGACATCCTTGAACCACCTATGACTCGTCCCGACTTTGAGCACCCGGTATCTCAGGCCGAAGAAGAGGTTGTCGAAAATAGTGACGTTCCTGAAGAACTGTCTTGGTTGGTGAAATAAGAGGAAAGAGCCATTCTGCCTCACGACGAGGTCATCGAAATTATCAACTTGGGGTCGGAAGGGGTTGAGAAGAATATTCGTATCGGGGCCGCACTGGAGGGTGATATCAAGCGAAGACTGGTGGAAATGCTCAGAGAGTATAGTGATGTATTCGCTTGGTCGTACGAAGATATGCCAGGGCTCGATACAGATATGGTTGTGCACCGTCTACCACTGAAAGAAGAATGCCCACCAGTCAAACAAAAGCTTCGCAGAACTCGACCAGATATGGCGGTGAAGATCAAAGAGGAAGTTCAAAAACAGTGGGACGCTGGTTTCCTGGCTGTAACAAAATATCCCTCATGGGTTGCTAACATCGTACCAGTGCCAAAGAAAGATGGAAAGGTTCGGATGTGCGTGGATTATAGAGATTTGAATAAAGCAAGCCCAAAAGACGATTTTCCACTTCCTCATATTGATGTACTAGTTGATAATACTGCTCAATACTCCGTATTCTCCTTCATGGATGGCTTTTCAGGCTATAATCAGATTAAAATGGCGCCAGAGGATATGGAGAAGACCACTTTCATAACGCCTTGGGGAACATTTTGCTATAAAGTGATGCCCTTTGGTTTGAAAAATGCTGGGGCAACATATCAGCGTGTGATGACGACTCTTTTTCATGATATGATGCATAAAGAGATCGAAGTTTATGTTGACGATATGATTGCCAAATCCCAGACGGAGGAAGAGCATCTGGTGAATCTGCTGAAGTTATTTAAAAGGCTTAGGAAGTTCAGGCTGAGACTGAACCCTAACAAATGCACCTTCGGGGTGAGATCGGGTAAACTGCTAGGGTTTATCGTAAGCGAAAGAGGAATAGAGGTCGATCCTGCTAAAATAAAAGCGATACAAGAAATGCCAACGCCTAAAACAGAGAAAGAGGTGTGCGGGTTTTTAGGGAGGTTGAACTACATCGCCCGGTTCATATCTCACCTAACTGCTACGTGTGAACCATTATTCAAGTTGTTGAAAAAAGATCAAGTCGTAACGTGGAACGAAAATTGTCAAAAGGCGTTCGATAAAATAAAGCAGTATTTGCAGGAGCCTCCTATTTTGATACCCCCAGTGGCAGGGAGACCCTTGATTATGTATTTGACAGTTCTTGAGGGAAGCATGGGTTGTGTTCTCGGTCAACACGACGAGACGGGAAGAAAAGAGCATGTGATCTATTACTTGAGTAAGAAGTTTACAGATTGTGAATCTCGATATTCAATGCTGGAGAAAACTTGTTGCGCGCTAGCCTGGGCCGCCAAGCGTTTGAGGCAATACATGCTGAATCATACAACCATGCTCATCTCGAAGATGGATCCTATCAAATATGTATTCGAAAAGCAGGCGTTGTCAGGGAGAATCGCCCGTTGGCAGATGGTCTTGACTGAATATGATATTCAATACGTCTCGCAAAAGGCTGTAAAGGGGAGTGTGCTGTCTGAGTATCTGGCGGAGCAGCCTATTGAAGATTACCAATCAATGAGGTTTGATTTTCCTGACGAGGATATCATGTACCTAAAGATGAAAGATTGTGAAGAGCCGTTGCCAGACGAAGGACTAGAGTTGGGTTCCAAATGGAAGATGATATTTGACGGAGCTGTGAACGCTTACGGTAGCGAAATAGGGGCAATCATTACTACGCCACACGGGTCGCACATCCCGTTTACTGCCCGATTGACCTTTCCAGTTACCAATAATGAGGCCGAATACGAAGCTTGTATAATGGGGCTTGAAGAAGCCATTGATTTGCGAATCAAGAATTTAGACGTATACGGAGACTCAGCTCTGGTGGTGAATCAGATAAAAGGGGAATGGGAGACACGTCAGCCCAACTTGATACATTACATGAACTATGCAAGGAGATTGTTGCCTTTCTTCGACAAGGTTGAATTGCATCACGTACCGCGGGCAGAGAATCAAATGGCTGACGCCCTCGCCACTTTGTCTTCCATGTACAAAGTCAATTTCTGGAACGAGGCTCCCCGAATCGTTATCTCTCGGCTTGACAGGCCAGCTTTCGTATTTGCTATTGATGAAGCATCCGACGACAAACCGTGGTATTTTGATATCCTTAATTTCCTGAAGAATAAAGAGTATCCGGCTGGGGCATCCAGTCAAGATCAGAAGACTCTCAGGAGATTAGCGGGTAATTTCTATTTGAATCCGGATGGCGTCTTATACAAAAGAAACCACGATTTGGTGCTGTTGCGTTGTGTAGACGAGAAAGAGGCAAAGCTGCTCATGGAGGAAATACACGAAGGTACCTTTGGTACGCATGCTGGTGGGCATGCTATGACGAGAAAGCTGCTGAGGGCAGGTTATTTTTGGCTGACTATGGAAACTGACTGTTTCAAGTTCGCAAGGAAGTGCCACAAGTGCCAAATCTATGCTGATAAGATCCATGTGCCTCCGAGTCCTCTAAATGTGATGTCATCACCATGGCCATTCTCTATGTGGGGAATCGATATGATTGGAAAGATCGAGCCGACGGCTTCTAACGGGCATCGGTTCATCCTAGTAGCAATCGATTATTTCATAAAGTGGGTAGAAGCGGCGTCTTACGCAAATGTAACTAAGCAAGTGGTGGCCAGATTTATCAAGAGAGATATCATTTGCAGATATGGGGTCCCCGAGCGGATAATCACGGACAACGGTTCAAACCTGAACAACAAAATGATGAAGGAGCTCTGTCAGAATTTCAAGATCGAACATCACAACTCCTCCCCTTACCGACCCAAGATGAATGGCGCTGTCGAAGCGGCCAATAAGAATATCAAGAAGATCGTTCAGAAAATGGTGGTGACCTATAAGGATTGGCATGAGATGCTACCTTTCGCTTTGCACGGTTATCGTACGATGGTACGCACATCAACCGGGGCAACCCCGTTCTCGTTGGTATACGGAATGGAAGCGGTATTACCATTGGAAGTTGAGATCCCTTCTCTGAGGGTATTGCGAGATGT
The DNA here is from genome assembly GCA_963859935.3 of Lathyrus sativus. Lineage (NCBI taxonomy): Eukaryota > Viridiplantae > Streptophyta > Magnoliopsida > Fabales > Fabaceae > Lathyrus > Lathyrus sativus. The sequence goes on along the minus strand of OZ012737.1, from coordinate 245,735,548 downwards.
TCAGCTAGACGAGGCAGAATGGGTGAAAGACAGGTTGAACCAATTGAGTTTGATGGACGAGAAGAGGCTAGCTTCTCTAGCATACGGTCGTTTGTACCAGATCCGAATGAAGAAAGCATATGACAAGAAGATACATCCGCGAAGCTTTCAGACGGGCGACCTTGTGTTGAAAAGGATTCTCCCGCCGCAAGCAGATCACAGGGGCAAGTGGACCCCCAACTACGAAGGGCCATACGTTGTCAGGAAAGTCTTCTCAGGAGGAGCTTTATTGTTATCCACTATGGACGGTGAAGACTTCACGTCACCTGTGAATTCGAACGCAGTTAAAAAATAGTTTGCTTAAAATAGACCCGCTGGACAGAAAAAAGAGAGTCCAGGAAAAAATGGGGCATCCTGGCGAACCAAAAACAGAATGAAAGGTTCGGGCAAAAGTTAGGGATAAAATCGAAAAAATGTACACCCGCGAAGTTGAAAACCTACACTGGGCGGCTTCGGCAAAAAAGGGTATCCCGGTGAACTGAAAACCCGTAAAGGGCGGTTCACGCAAAAGTTAGGGATTCGAAAAGCAAATGACTGCGGTCCGAATTTGGATATTGCAATGAGCATCAGTGCGGGAGAATGCCTGAGGGGTCGATTATCAGATACAACCGATTCGGAAGTATGGATACCGGGAAAGCATTAGAGTCGGATGAGTCATAGGAGGATTAGTTCGTGGTGTTCGTCTGCACCCCGTTGCCGACATGTGTACAAATTTAATTTGTCAAATATTTATGCTTCTTGTACATACTTGTATATTTGCTTTTCGTAGCTTCCTCTTTTCAGGAGTTACATCCCGTGTACAAAAATTCCACCCATTCAGGGGCCCAATCAATAAAATATGTTATTCAGTATTTGATGCTGGTTCTTTACTGTTTTGTGCATGATAAAATGCCTAAGTTTATTGAAACTAGCATGTGTATAACAGCACTGGCCCTTGCCAACCATTGCTAAAGCTTTGAATTAACTGAAAATGATGTCACTAACCTGAATTGATTTGGTTGCATTGGCTTGTCTTGTCTTGTTTGTGTTGTTGCAGGTTTCATAACCGTACGAGGAAGATGATCAAAAGATTGCAATAACGAAAGACTCGACCCTCACGCAGATCATGCACGTTCTTCCTGAAGAAGGATCAAATCCCCCCAGCTAGTCGTAGATTATCCAGAGGGCATGCTCCAGCAAAGTCATCTATCCTCAGCAAAATTGGTGATTCCTAGATCGAAGGCTGTATTCAGACAGTGCATCTTAAGCAGAGTGGTTTAGCCGCAGAAGATTAATGTTTGTGAACTGTATTCAGACAGCTTACCTTTCCCCGTAGGGTCAGTTTACATCTCCCCCGGCAGGGTCAGTTGATTTTCCCAAGAGAATCATCCCATCCCCAACGGAGTTCTTTTTCCAACCAGTGTTTTCATTCCTCCCAGTGGAACTCGAAGATTAAGACTCTCCCCGGCAGAGTTGGTGTGGCGCGTTGGCATTTATTTTGTCAGAATACCGTGTGATATCCGTTCACTTTCCAGCAGAAGTATAATCATACTGAGCGCATCTGCTATTCTCCAGCAGAGTTATATTCCCAGCAGGGCGTTACTTCAGTGAGGTGTTTGGTTCGAGTTCCCAATTTTACCAGCTGAGTCAACTTCCCTTTTTCCAACATTTATTTTGCTGGAATAATTCTATAGTATCTGGCTATCCCCAGCGGAGTTGGCATTATCTTCAGCATTTATTTTGCTGAAGCAGTTTCTGTACCCAGCAGTTCGGGTCTGCATTTGCATTGGCATATAGTGTCATATTTGCATCGGCATATAGTGTCATACTTGCATCCACCAAATAAACATGTGTAACATTTCCATGTCGAATGGAGCATTGCATCATTGTCAAACGCATGCATTTCGAAACATAAACTCGGTTGGCTGACCTTTTGTCTCAAGTATTGTTTCTCTTGCAGGTAGAGAGAGCCCTTGCTCAGGTGAATCAATAAAACATTTGAAGTCTCGGCATGAGACATTCAACGAAGTGTCAGCTGTGGCACTACTCCCCACAGAGTCAGCAGGATAAATTTCTCGTTGTCTCTAAGCAGAGTTACTTATTTCCCCGCCATGGTTCTTGTTGAAGTTTCTCTAGTCCGACCAGCGATTTGTTCCCTTCAAAGTTGTTGTTACGTCAGCATTAAAAGGTTTCATGAACCAGAATTTCAGAGGCTACCGCCAGTTATCAGAGCAGGCATCCAGTAGTTTGGGTTTCCAAATATCCCCAGTAGAGTCAGCCTCAAAGCTGCTGTAACGTCAGTGCTAAGAAGTCTGTGGGTTGGGATCAATGAAGAAATGAGTCCTGACGTGGACATTCTTATTGACGGGATTTCTTGGCGCTAGAGAAGTGGGGTCCTAACGTGGACAGTTTTATTTCCCTGGGCTGATAGGAGGTGCTAGTCCTAACGTGGACAGGCTCGATTTCTCAGAATTGATGGAATGTGGAGTCCTAACGTGGACATTTCTTCCAGTTTGACGGTATGTGTTAGTCCTAACGTGGACAGCTTCGAGTTCTCGGTATTGATTGAGTGTAGGGTCCTGACGTGGACAAGTTTATCCTTCTTCGTGTTGTTGGCAAAGTATGAGTCCTGACGTGGACAAAGTCTTATTTCCCCAGCAAGTCGAAGACGCGCAAGTCCTGACGTGGACAGGTTCTATTATTTCATCAGATGAAGATGTGAGTCCTGACGTGGACAAGTCTCACTTCCCCAGTGGGTCGAAGGTGCACGAGTCCTGACGTGGACAAGGTTTTATTTCCTCAGCAAGTCAAGAGGGGAGTCCTTACGTGGACAAATCAAGACGAAACATGGGTCCTGACGTGGACGAGTTTATTCCTTACGTGGAAAGAGAGGTTTCAGTTCCTTACGTGGAAGAGCGAGTTTATTCCTTACGTGGAAAGATTGAGTCCTTACGTGGACGTATCAGATTGGTTTCCTTATGTGGAAAAAGAAGTTATTCCTTACGTGGAAAGATTGGAGTCCTTACGTGGACAGATCAAGAAAGATTTGATTCCTAACGTGGAAAAGATGGTGATTCCTTACGTGGAAGATTGTATTCCTAACGTGGAAAGAAAGATTGATACAGTATTCCTTACGTGGAAAGGAGATTGGAGTCCTTACGTGGACAGATTCAGATTGTATTCCTTACGTGGAAAGATTGGGGTCCTTACGTGGACAGATTCAAATCGAGATAGTATTCCTTACGTGGAAAGAGGCTTGTATTCCTGACGTGGAAAGAAAGAGTGTATTCATTACGTGGAAAGTTTAGTCCTGACGTGGGCAGATTCAGATCAGGTTGGTTTCCTTACGTGGAAAATATGGTGATTCCTAACGTGGAAAGGTGGGTCCTAACATGGATGATGTATTCCTTACGTGAAAAAAAGAAATTATTCCTTACGTGGAGAGATTGTGATTCCTTACGTGGAATAAAAAGTTATTCCTAACGTGGAAAGAGAAGTTGTTTCCTTACGTGGAAAAGTTTGGTCCTGACGTGGACAGATCAAGGTTTGATTCCTAACGTGGAAAGATGAGTCCTAACGTGGACAATGTTATTCCTAACGTGGAAGAGTTTAGTCCTAATATGGACGATTCATTTCTGATGAGTGGCAGACGAGCCATCCCCAGTGAAGCTGTCGAAATTTTTCCTAGCGTGGACAAGTTTGGCTGAGATTTCTTTGTATTGACGACGCATGCGTCCTAACGTGGACAAGCAAAGTTTTATTCTTGCAATGATAGAAGCTTTTCGGGCTGACGAGATAATCCCCAAGCAGTGGCGCAGTTCATTTCTGCGGTTGGCAAATTTCTGGGTTCTTAGTATTCAACTGTCTCGTACCGCGAATGTCTGAAGGCTCCGGGCTCTTCACCCAATCGGGTCCAAGTCGCTTGAATAGGGGCAGCTGTTGCACCCTAAAATTTGCTCAACCTTATTCACTTGGTTTATGTTTCAATATCATTAACATTTGCATATAGAGTCATGTACATAGGTTACTCATCTGCATAGCAAAAGCATAGCAAGTCATTCAACAGGGGACCAATCATTATTCTCATCTCTAGAGGCCTATCAAGAGGTTATTATTCAAATTCAATCTCATTCAAGTCATTAGAAAGAATTGGGAAGCTATCAAGTCAGTGGATCAAGCATTGAGTATGTCTCCTAACTGAGGGTGTCTGAGGATCAACAAGGAAATTGTGAGCTATGGGCTGAGCATGGGGAGTATCTAGACATCTTGGAGGATTTAGAAAGTCATTTGGAGAAGGAAATGAGTCATTGGTGTGGTCACAAGAGTTGTGGAGGAAGACAGTCAACTAGGGTTTCATCTGGGTCAACCCTGGGTCAACCCTAGGTCAAAGGATTGTTTGAAAGGCATTGAGGGCTATTGAGGAGATGTGGGGTTCATCATTTGACATGAAGAATAAGGATATGTTGTTGTGCTAAGAAGAAATCAAGAGAAATCAAGGAGAAGAGGAGTTTCTAAATTAGGGTTTCTATGTAAAATCCCCTAGTTTAGGTCAAATTTCCAAGCAAGATAAGTCAAAATACAAGCTTCAAATGGATCCTTGGCCAACATTAAACTTGTAGAGGATCTCAAGACCTTTAAGTTGAGTGGTGGAAGACATTAAGGAGATTTATAGAACTCAAGTTATGGTCCTTGCAAGTTACAGGTCATCTGAGGTATCTGAAATTTTGTCTGTGAAAGTGACTTGACTTCCAAGCTACTTTTACCCCTAAAGGAGATTTCAAATGAATTTCTGGTCAACATAAGGATTGTTCCTCATTGTCTTAGCTTTCTAGAATGGTATAGTATGCCTTCATATGATTTGTGGAACTCTACTTATGGTCTTGGCAAGCAAAGGGTATTTTTGTCATCTGAGAATTACAAGTCATTTCAACATATGCCCAAAACCCATACAAGGAAGCTTCAAATGGAAAACTTTACAACATCAAACTTTCTCCAAATGACATTTTGAGTCTAGAAAAGTGACCATGAGAGATTGGAAAGATTCATAGCACAAAGTTTCAAAATTGTTGGATTTAATGAATGAAAATGGACTTAAAAAATGAGATTTTTCATATTTTGGCCAAATGAAGCAAAATTATAGGTCATTTTGAATGGAAAGGTCATTTTAAAGACATTGGCTAAAGTAGAATTTTGAGCTTAGTTCACATTTTGGGAGTTATCCATGGTTACTTGTAATGGAAGATACATAAACCAAATCCAAAGGAAAGAATGCAAGGGAAGCTTCTCCAAGTTTCTAGGAGTTTCTAACCTCATGTATATATTGATATGAGATGGTTCATGCCATGGTTGGTGATCTCATTTTCTCAAAATCACAAGTATCACACATTTCCCTCATTTTGCAAAAGCTTCTCAAACCCTCTCAAATCTCCATCAATTTCATTTTTTCTTGATTTGGTCATCATCAATATCTTCCATAGATCACATTCACATCAAAGTTTGGTAGAATTGGGGAGGAAATCGTGCTGCTCAAGATAATCATCCAAAGTGCAAGAACTTTGGAATTGCTGAATTCAGAAGGATTGGATAAGATTCATTGCATACAGAATTCATAATCAAGCTCCTTGATCATTTTCCACTCATCACAAGCATCAGATTCAAGGATTCTAGCACCTGTTTTCAAGAATTTGCACCAGGTATGTTTTCCTTCGAATTAGTTAGCATAGTGATCATGGCATAGGATTGTTAGTATATTAGAGACCTAGGTGGTTAGGTGATGATTTTCACAGAGTTTGGAGAAGTTTTATGGAGGTTGCTCATAGTGCACCAAATCTGTTAGGGTTGATAACTCATAGTTTATGGCAAGATAATCCTAGATGAATGGCTCAGGTTGATTAGCATGGCTTGTGGATCATTTTAGTGTAGAAATTATGGAGAATTGGAGCAGTTGATAGCAGGTGTTAATGGTGGATTTCATCTGTTACACCTATCGGGTTTGGAGTTTGGGTGAGTTTTAGAAGGAACTATGGCCATGGCTGTGTAGAGGGAGAAGAATGGAGTGTTTTTGGTTTTTACATCACGAGCTTTCATGGAGAATTGAGTGAGAACAAGATGGTTGAAGGCGCGTGCATGAAAGGTGGTTTTCTGAGCTAGGGTTTGGCTGGAGGTAGACGATGACCTCTGGCCGTTCGATTGGGTATTTGACCTTGACTGGGGATCTCATCGTGTGGTCCACGTTTAAAGATGAAACGGAGGGAAACCATGGGCATCAAAACGCCCCGTTTCATTTAAGTGTCTGAATGGGCCTTGAATTTCATTGCTAATGACACCCCCCAATAACCAAGCCCAACGTAAATGAACTGAATTAATGACTATTTGCACTGTTCTCACTTTTTTTTTATTTTTGTTTGTTTCTGATTGCTTCCTGGGCCTTGCGTATCTTGCTTTTCACACCCCTGCTCTCTGGCCCACCTGGATAAAACAACTAGGCGCCCTTGCTGATGGCACCCCCTCCCCTTCTATTCATATTTTGTCATTTTTATTTCTTTAATATTTTTTCATCCTTTAAAAAATCATAATAAATCATAAATTTCATATTTTTTAATGGTTCTTTTTGCATTAATTTCTTCAAGATGTCTAGAAAATTATATAAAATAAAAATTGCATTTTATTTTTTATTTGATATTTTTCCCATATTTTCCAAATAAATGCATATTTTAGGTGTTTCATTTCATACATGATTTTGATAATTTTTGTTCTACTAGTTGCTTTAATATTTTTCATCCATTCTTTTAGGGTTGATTAGTTTAGAAATTGTTAGCTTGTATATCCAATTTAGTTCTTATTTTTAGGAATTAATTTTAGGTGATTAGTGTAGGTGTGAATAACATGAATAAAATTAGGGTTTTAAATCAACTTAGGTGAGATAGTTTATTTCTTTTAGGAAATTTTCATTTGATTTTTGGGGTATGGACTATAGGGGTTATGGGTATAGGATAGATCCCCTTAGAAATCATTAGGATTCCCCTACTGCTATTAGTACACTGCTATATTTGATTGATTGGTGTGGTGTGCCCTCTGGGGATTACTGTTTGTCTGTGTGGGTATTGGAATTGTCTGGGGATTGGGGAAGCTGAGGACTGATGATGTTGAAGCCATTGGAGATCCAGAGCTTGAAGACCCAACTTCCAGAGTGGATGAGGAGATTCCTGCTAGCAGCTGTTGAGGAGATTAGGGTTTAGGAGCTAGGCAGAGCTCTAGATTAGAAAGCTTGATTCAGAGTCTCTGTGATGCAGAGTCTCTCTAAGACATTCACCCCCTTCCTTTGGAAGGCTTGGTGCTACTGTCTAAGGGATAGAACTCTTGAGAGAAAATATCTTATGTGTTAGTAGCAGTTGGTTTGCCACCCTTGGTAGTCAACTAATTGCTTAACACCCAATTCACTCTTGTGATTGATCCCTCAGCTTGGAGGATAGGACTTGAAGAAAAGCCATTGCAGGTGGAAGATTGATGATCAAGACCTTGTCTGGAGGCTGTGGAGATGGAGATGGATGCTTGCTGAAGCTTGAAGATAGGAGTGGTGCAGAGCTGCTGTGGCTGTTTACTTTTCTGCTGTATTTCATTTCTGATGTATTGATTGGTTTTCCTGACTGTATTGTTTGCTGTTTACCCTGTTGGGTTGAAAGTGAAGTCTGTTCACTTTTGCCTATTGTTTTTCAGGTTCGAGGTTGAGTGGGACTCCCTTGCCTCGCTTGTACTGTTGCATCCATGCATTTTACTGTTTTACTGTATATATCTGATATTGTTTCTGTTTCCGCTTATCCCGTAGGATCTCTGTTTCTCTCTGTGCAAGAGAGGAGCATGATAGACACTAGGTCTTAACCCATGCATGATAACATTAGGTTAGTTTGATTCCCTTCGCAACCATAGGTTAGAGTTCTATCCCTTCTTCCTCAAAACAAACAGAAAAACACAATAAGATTTCAGACACAATAAAAGACACTTCTTCCGTAAAAGAATGTGAACTCATCAAGACGTCATTTTTGTCCGCTTGGACTGTTAATCAGAAAAAACCTTTTCAGAAGGAATAAAATCAACCAAGACAGACTTGTGTCATACGTGGCCCGAACTACGTTTGCTCTGATCTTTCATGCTGTATGAAAGTACGTAGGCATAGGATGCGATATCCTAGCGAGCAACCTTCCCCTCCTTCCCGTAGGTAGGCGAACTACGTTGACTCTGATTTCTCGTTCCAGACGGGAATACGTAGGCATAAAGTGCGATACTTTGCCGAGTCATTTTCTTTTCTTTTAACCCTTAACCCTGTAGAGTAGATAGAATAACAATCCATACCCGAAAGCAAGCGTGGATCCCGTCGAGTACGACGGACGTGAGGGGTGCTAATACCTTCCCCTTGCGTAACCGACTCCCGAATCCAGGTTTTGGTTGCGATGACCATACCTTTCCTGTGTTGTGCGAGGTTTACTCTGAGTGTTTCCTTTCCCTCCCGTGGGATAAATAACACACGGTGGCGACTCTTCTGTCAGCCGGCGCCGATTTTCGCAGTAGCGACACATTGCCTGACCTAAATTCATCATTGTGAATTATATCTGCTGCATATGTTGTGATGCCATTCCTATTTTATTCAAAACTGTCTTAATACTTGCACTCATTCACCACTGTCACTTGCTAGCCATAGCTAGACATTGAAGCTGACATTAATTTTCTGTTTAGTCCAGGATAAGTGTGGTTTGAAATCTCTATATGAGTAGGCTTTAAAAGCATCATTGTTTATCTTCATTTTGTATGATGTTGGGATTTTGATTTAGGGGAGGGGTGCACTGATTTTTTTGGCTATGATGGTTGAGAGACTTATCAAACCTGCTGTGTGTCGCTACTGCGAAAATCGGCGCCGGCTGAACAGAAGAGTCGCCACCGTGCGTTATTTATCCCAAAGGAGGGAAAGGAAACGCTCAAAGTAAACCTAACGCAAAGACGGGAAAGGAATGGTCATCGCAACCAAATCCTGGATTCGGGAGTTGGTTACGCAAGGGGAAGGTATTAACACCCCTCACGTCCGTCGTACTCGACGGGATCCACGCTTGTTTTCTAGTACGGATTGTTATTCTATCTATTCTACAGGTATGGGGTTAAAAAGAAAGAAAGGGACTCGGTAGAGCCTCGCTGCTCTATGCCTACGTATTCTCAAGAGAGAAAGTCATAGTCTTCGTAGTTCGACTAACTACTGGTGAATGGGAAAGGTTGCTCGCTAGGATATCGCATCCTATGCCTACGTACTTTCATACAGCATGAAAGATCAGAGCAAACTTAGTTCGGGCCACGTACGACACAAGTCTGTCTTGATTGTTTTTATCTCCTTCTAAAAAAGGGTTTTTCTGATTACCGGTCCAAGCGGACAAAAATGACGTTTTGATGAGTTCACATTCTTTTACGAAAGAAGTGTCTTTTATTGCGTTTGAAATATTTATTGTGTTTTTCTGTTTGTTTTGAGAAAGAAGAGACAGAACTCTAATCTATGGTCGCAAAGGGAATCAAACTAACCTAATGTTATCATGCATGGGTTAAGACCTAATGTCTATCATGTTCCTCTCTTGCGCAGAGAGAAACAGAGATCCTAAGGGATAAACGGAAACAGAAACAATAGCATATATACAATAAAGCAGTAATATGCATGGATGCAGCAATACAAGCGAGGCAAGGGAGTCCCACTCAACCTCGAACCTAGAAAACAACAGGCAAAAGCGAACAAAATTCGCTTTCAACCTAACAGATTAAACAGCAAGCAATACAGTCCGGGAAATTCAAACAATACATCAAAAATTATAAACAGCAAAAATAAACAGCTAACAGCAGGCTTCATCAACATCTGTCTTCAAGTCGTCTTCCAACATCTACAAGCTTCAAGCAAGCATCAGTCTGTATCTTCACAGCCTTCAAACAAGGTCTCTATCTTCAATCTTTCATGGCTTCTCTTCAAGTCTCACTCTCCAAGATGAGCAGCAGTTAAGAGGATGAACTGGAATGTTAAACAGTTAGTTGACCACCAAAGGCGGCAAACAGACTGTTAACAATAGGTAGAAGGTTTCTCTCAAGAGTTCTATCTCTTAGACACTGTCACCAAGCCTTCCAAATGAAGGGGGTGAGTGTTCTAGAGAGACTCTGCATCATAGAGAGGGATGGAGGCAAACAAGACCTTCCATGCTTGTGAATCAAGTTGCTATTCTAGAGCTCTACCTAACTCCTAGATCCTATAACCTTCAACAGCTGCCAGCAAGATCAACTCTTCATCAACTCTGGAAATGGGTCTTCATTCCTTTAATCTTCAATGGGCTTCATCAGCACAGTCTTCAGCTCAAACCCAAACCCCAAGCAGGCCCAATACCCCACACAGTCAAACAATAACCCTAGAGAGGGCACACCACACAATCAATCAAATACAAGCATATACTAATAGTATTAATATAATAGGGGAAGTCTAATATTTTCTAAGGGATCTATTATTTACCCATAATACCCCTATAGTCCCATACCCAAAAATTCAAACTACAACTCCTAAAAGCAATGATTTATCACAACTATGCTACACCTAAACCCTAATTTTGATTCCCCTAATCACACCTAAATAAGCTATCTAAAACTTAATCCTAAAATCATGAATTAAATTTCATATGAAAATTAAAGTCCTAAGTGAAGTACCCTAAAAAGAATGGGTCCAAAATATAAAAGGATCTAGCTAAACTAAAATCAACAAGATCAAGTATTAAATTAAACATCACTTAAAACCTATTTAAAAGAAAAATATACTAAAAATGCAAAAATGAAAGGAAATGCTAATTTTATTATATGAAAATTTTCTAAACAGAAATATGAAAATATTAAAAAAACAACCAATCAAAAATATGGAATTTTCAATTTGTTATGATTTTTCAAACAATTAAGAAAAATAAAGGAAATTAAAATGACTTAAAATGAGTTAGGGGTGCAGTTAGTAATGATTTGCAGTTGAAAAATGAATGATGGGCCCAGACTGGGGGTGCGCATAGCAAGGCGCGCCTGGGCCCAGTTTAATCAGAAAACACAAAAAGAGAATAAAAATGAAAACGGTGCAAAAAGTAACTATGTTAGTTCAAATGGAATGGGCCTGGAAACTGGTGGTGCGAATAGAAAGATCATTAAGCCTAATCTGAGGACTTAAGTGAAACGGTGCGTTTCACGTTCGCTGATTCCCTCTCGTTTTCAACTTCAAATCCTGGTCGTGCAATCTGAGACCTGGTCAAGGGTCTTCGAATGATCCAACGCTCGTGGAGTCATCTTCTCCAACGAGCTAGGGTTTGCACCATGATTGCCATGAACAAGCTTGCATGAACCAGACTTCAACACCCTCATACAACTTCGTTTCTCCATGAAATTCGGATCCATAAAAAGCAAAGTTGCTCCAATTCTCAAGCTGAACAATAATACATCACTAATTCTCACTAACACGCCCTAGAAAGCCAAACCCGATAGCATACTCTTCCATAATACTCCAACTTCCAACTTCTTCTTTCTTCAATCTCTTGCCATCAAAATACTCACCTTGCATCACTAGTTAACCTAAGCTAAACCACATGAATTAAAACCTCCTATTCTTCTAGTTCTAGATCCAAACAGTTGGTGTGCTCACATATCAACCTCAATGAAATGCTCTCAAACTCACCAGAATTATCCATCTAACTACCTAGGTCATTCCTATCCTAACCAATCTACATCATGCTAACTAAAACAAGCTAATTCGAAGAGATTACTAACCTGGTGTAAAGTTGAAAACAGATGGATGAAATCTCCACTTCAAGCTCAGCAATGCTCCAATAGCAATCAATAGACCAAGATCTTGATTCTGTATGCACTTGTTCTTACTTAAACACCTTGGATTCTTGTAACCAACTCTTTTTGCAATTTGGAGGATGAACTCGTATAGCATGATTCTTGTGATTTCTTCTTCAGATCTTGCTTGCAATGTACTCATGGATGATTCTTGAATGGAATTGGATCATAACATTGAATGAATGATGAAGAATTGAGAAGTTTTGAATGAATTTGCAAAAATGCAAAATGGAGTGAAACTTGGTGTTTTGGATCAAAATGAAGTGCAACCCCTTCATGGATCAGCTCTAGGGTTTATATAGATGCTAATGGAACCATCTAGAACTTGTTGGAAACTTCTTGCACACCAATCCCTTGTGATTTGGCTTATGTCACTTTAATCATAAGCAAGCCATGATATCTCTCAAACTTTGAACTAAACTCAAAAATCAATTATTTCCAATGGTCTCAAAACATTCTTTCCAATCAAAATGACCTATAATTTCATCCCATTTGGACATGTTATGAAAAATCTCATTTTTAGGTCACTTTTATTCATTAAATTCACCTTTTAATTAACCAAATTTGCAATCTTGAGCTATGAGCATTTTCCAACTCCCATGACCACTTTTCTAGACTCAAAATGTCATTTGGAGAAACTTTGATGTTGTGAAGTTTTTCATTTGAAGCATCCTTGTATGAGTTTTAGGCATATGCTTGAAATGACCTGTAATTCTCAAATGACCAAAATACCCTTTGCTTGCCAAGGTCATAAGTAGAGTTCCACAAATCAGATGAAGGCATACCATACCTTTCTAGAAATCTAAGATCATGAGGAACAACTCTCATGTTGACCAGAAATTCATTTGAAAGCTCCTTGAGGGGTAAAAATTGCTTGGAAGACAAGTAACTTTCTTAGACAAAATTTCAGATGCCTCAAATGACCTATAACTTGCAAGAACCATAACTTGAGTTCTATAAATCTCCTTGATGTCTTCCACCACTCAAATTAAAGGTCTTGAGATCCTCTACAAGTTTCATGTTGGCCAAGGATCCATTTGAGACTTGAAGTTTGAATTATCTTGCTGGGAAGTTTGCCCTAAATCAGGGGATTTTACACAGAAACCCTAATTTAGAAACCTCTCTTCTTCTTGATTTCTCTTGATTCCTCCTTGGCACAACACCACATCCATATCTACATGTCAAATGAGGAATCCCACATCTTTCAAACAGGCCTTGATGCCCTTCAATTAAGCATTTGACCTAGGGTTGACCCAGGGTTGACCTAGATGAAACCCTAGTTGACTGTCTTCAACTGCAGCTCTTGCAATCTCATCAATGACTTGTCTCACTTTCAAAATGACCCTCTATGTCCTCCATGATGTCTATATACCCTCCATGCTCAATTCTCAGCTCACAACTTCTTTGATGATCTTCAAATACACTCAAGATAGGAGAGAGATCCACTGCTTGATCCACTGACTTCTTAGATTTTAATTTCTTTCTGATGACTTGGATAGGCTTGAATCTGAATAAGAACCTCTTGATAGGCTCATAGAGATAAGAATAGTACTTGGTCCCTTGTGGGATGACTTTCTATGCTATGCTATGCAAATGATTAGACTATGTACATGACTTTTTATGCAATTGAAACATAAACCAAGTGAAGTAGGTTGAGCAAATTTTAGGATGCAACACTGTGATGTTAAGGTTTCAGTTGAGATATTACAATCTTGTATGTCCAGGCTCATGTCTTATGGATCCTTAGAGGTGTGTGTGTTGTTGATCTTGAATGTAGCTAGCTGCATCATGCTTTACTTTCCTTCTTCCCAAAACAGCTGATCGGTGGATTTCACTTGTGTTTTCAAACTCTGTTTGTTGTTGGTTTTGTACTGTTTTTATCTGTTTTCGAAGCTTTAGTTTTTGTTATCTTAGTTATTTGTAGTCGTTTTTATGTGAGTCTTATTTTTAAGATTGTATTACTTTTTCCGCTGGTGCGTTTGATTCGGTTTCTTTTAGTGTGTTTTTGGCAGGAATTGATGGCCCGACATTAGCACTGTTTCGGAGGCAAAGAAAAGTCGAAAAAATGGAATTCAGAGGCACAACACGGGTACCCGTGTTACACAACACGACCCGTGTCAGGGAGGACACGGTTGGAATGACACGATCAAGATGAGCAGAGGAAAATGGAGAACAGAAGAGCAACACGGGTGCCCGTGTCACACAACACGGCCCGTGTTGCAGCCCCTGAAGATGAAAAGCGCTCTGTTTGATTCAGCAGCCTGACACGGCCACCCGTGTCCCATGACACGGCCCGTGTCAGGCCCACTGATAGTGAATTTGTTGTTTTTCTGATTTTTATGTGATCAGACCTGTTTCGAAGGGCATTTTAGACATTTTGCGATGTAATTTGAATTTGGATATATGAGCCGCTTTTTGACCAAAAACAAGACACTTTTGGATTGGGAATAGGATTGACAACTGAAGAGGGAGATTTCTGGAGAATGAAGGATCGATCAAGAGCGGAAGCAATTGATGATCCAAGTGAATCAACTTCAATTGTAATGATATTCTTCTTTTCATTTCTAATTGCATTTGTTTTTATTAAGAACATGAGTAGCTAAACCCCCAGTTGTTAGGGGGTGGTACTGCATTGCGATGTATTGACATTTGTTTGGATTATTCTATGAGAATTATGTTATTCACCTTATATATTTTATTTTGCAACAATCTTAATGCGTATTCATATTAGAAAGTAGAATTCGATTCATGATTAGGTTTTGGTCTGGAAAGTCAACCTAACGCTTTTGCAAAATAATATTACGGTAGATATTGCTTAGGAATGGGGATATCTCGTATCACGTATTTTATTATCAGAACTATTGCTTGATGCTTTTCATGGACACTGAGGAATTAGTGTACATGAAACTCATCAAAGGGTTTTTTTAAGGAATTAAGGAAAACTAAATTTGAGAACTGATGAATTAAGGTTAACAAACATTATCTCAGAATAATCCTACATGGTCTTTACTCGCGTTATGTCCACTCCCCTAACATCGTTCTTAAATTAATCTAAAAGTCACTTTTACTCGCTTTGATACTTTGCTACCAAACAACCTCCTAGACTTTTTGTTCCTTTGAATACTAAAAATCCTGTTAATTTCTACGCAGTCCTCGAGATCGATACTTGGGACTTTTTCCCTTATTACTATAATCGGTAAAAAATAGTACACTTGCTATTTTCCCGATCAAGTTTTTTGCTCCGTTGCCGGGGACTGCCAAATTAACATTGTTTTTAGAATCCAAAAGAAATTTTGTTGCTCTGCGACTAAATTTTTTATTATTCGCTGCATTCTCTTCGTGCATGTATTATCTAACGTTTGTCTAATTGTGTATGCGAGGTCAGGCCTCAGCTAAATATTCTTTTGATACAGAACCATAACGAGCATTACACGAAAGACGGAGAAAAGCTAAAGTTAAAAGACTGGAAGAAATAGAGGAAATTATATCTGTGCAAAGTGACTCTGAAGCAGAGAGAGAGAGAGAGACAACACCTGAAACTGTTTAAATGGCTGGGAATCCACCTCAGCCTGAAAGACTGCTAGGAGATTATGGAGGGGCCAATGCTCAACCAAACCAGATGACCATTGTGAATCAACCGGTGAATGTTGCATATTTTCAGCTACACCCTTCCACCATCCGTCAGTTGGAGAGCAAGCCGTTCGCTGGAAGAATCAACGAAGATGCAAACAAGCATCTTCAGAGATTCCTTACGACTACCACCTCTTTGAAGATAGAAGGACATTCCGAAGAAGCCAAGAGATTGGTTATGTTCCCGTTCACACTCACTGATGATGCGGAAGAATGGTTTTACTCGCTTCCAGTTGGGAGTATCACAACATGGCAAAAGATGGAAACTGCGTTCCTGAATGAGTATTTCCCTGCTTCAGTGTTTATCCGAAAAAGATATGACATTGTCAACTTCAAGCAAAAAGAAGGAAAATCTTTAGGGGATGCATATAAGCGGTTTAAGAGGTGTCTGACAGCATGTCCTACTCATAACATGGACGCCGCTGAGCAGATGCAAAACTTTGTGAATGAATTACGACTCAAAAAGAAACAGCTCATAGACACTGTTGCCGATGGCTCAACCAACTTCTCAACAGCCATGGGTATCAAAAGGATCATAGAAGCAATTGCCGCTAACGAGCACCTTGAGTTGTATGATCAACTGTAAACCAACCGGAAGGTAAGATTGATTTGAAGCTGGCAGACCAGGTTGTTAAAATTGAGGATCAGATTACCGCCGAGGTAGAGAGAAGGTTAAAGAAAATGAATATTGGAACTCAGACAGTGGCACAAGTTGAACCAGTTCAAGCATCACCTTGTGAAATATGTGGTGGACCACACTTTACCGTGCATTGTGTGGCAACTCAAGAGCAGGTGGAACAGATTAATATGTTGAGGCAGAACAATCCGTATGCCAACACATATAATCCTGGTTGGAAAAATCACCCCAATTTTTCATGGAAAGATCAGCAAGGAAATGTACAAAAACCGGTTCAGGGCCAACAACCGTATCAACCTCAGCAGCAACAATACCAGCAGCCACCGTACCAACCTCAATATCAATAACAAGCTCCTAGAAAAGCTGATTGGCAAGTAGCCATTAAAAAAATGGCCGCCCAAAGTTCTCAATTTCAAGAAGAGACAAGGAGCAACTTCAGGAATGCTGGTGCATCCATTAAAAATCTTGAAGTACAAATGAGTCAAATTGCTCAACAGCTAGCAGTTCGCAAGCGCCGGGTACACTCCCAAGTGCTACAGTACCAAATCCGAAGGATCACCACCAAGTTAAGGCGGTAGTAACAAGAAGTGGAAAATCCAAGGAAGTGGAAGAAGAGGAAACGGAACTAAATGATCATATGATTGAGGTGGAACTGGAAATAAAAGAAAATGACGTGGTTGAGGAAGAAGTGGTGACACCGGCACCGGTAACTAAAGAAAAAGTTGTAAAACCGAAACCGGTGATCAAGTTGCCATACCCCTCAAGAAATAAAAAGAAAGGACAGCAAGAGAGGAATTTCGAGAAATTCCTTGAACTGTTTAAAAAGTTAGAGCTGAAGATTCCGTTGTTGGAGGCACTAGAACAAATGCCCACCTATGCCAAATTCATGAAGGACATCATTGCTAAGAAGCGGACTAGTGAGTCCGAACCTGTTATTCTAACTGAAACTTGTAGTGCTATTTTGCAGGGTCTAAAGATTCCGGTGAAGAAGAAAGACATTGGAGTTGTTACTATTCCATGCACTATTGGTGATAGGTCATTCAACAAAGCTTTAATCGATTTGGGAGCAAGTATTAGCCTCATGCCCTTGTCCATCTACAAAAAGTTGGGTATTGGTGCGGTTCAAGACACTCAGATGACTCTCCAATTTGCGGATCATTCGGTTAAGCGGCCGTATGGAGTGGTTCAAGATGTTCTGGTTAAGGTAGATAAATTTGTATTCCCGGTTGATTTTGTGATACTAGAGATGCCGGAAGATGCAGAAATTCCGTTAATTTTGGGTCGGCCATTCTTGGAAACCGGGAGAGTCATGATAGATATGGAAGGCGGTACCCTGACCCTGAAGGTATATGACGAGGAGTTAAAAATTGATGTTAGGAATACCATGAAGCATAAACAGGATTTTGGCACAAGTAGCAACATACAAGTGCTAGAACAAGTTGTAGAGAGTGAACATTTGGAGAGTGTGACCCAACTGCCCCTTGAGAGAGTGTTAAGCATGTCAATTTTTAAGGAAGATAAAGAAGTGGATGAGAATGACATGGAAGTAGTTGAAATGTTGGAAACTCGACCATTTCAAAGGGGATCCCGATCACACCGATGGGAAGACTTAAGGCAACCTATAGCGTTGGAAGGTAATGAAGAAAAGCTTAAAGGTTCGGAATTGAAACAACTTCCGGAGAATCTCAAATATGTTTTTCTTGACACCGAAGAAAAATGCCCCGCCATTATTAGCTCTAGTTTGAAAAGTGTCCAAGAGGAACAACTGATTGGGGTTCTTAAAAATTTTAAGAGTGCTATTGGATGGAAAATCGAAGACCTCAAGGGTATAAGTCCTACAGTTTGCATGCACAAAATTCTTATGGAGAAATACCACAAACCGGTTGTGCAGCCCCAGAGAAGACTGAACCCCGTTATGAAGGAGGTAGTAAGAAAGGAAGTGGTGAAATTGTTGGATGCTGGACTTATCTATCCTATATCGAATAGTTCATGGGTGAGCCCTGTTCACGTGGTGCCCAAGAAAGGAGGTACAACTGTGGTGACTAATAAAAAGAATGAGTTGATTCCTACGCGTACAGTCACTGGTTGGAGGGTGTGTATTGATTATAGGAGACTTAATTTGGCCACCAGAAAAGATCACTTTCCGTTGTCGTTCATTGATCATATGCTAGAAAGATTGGCTGGGCACGACTACTATTGTTTTCTGGATGGATACTCCGGGTACAACCAAATCGCGGTTGCGCCGGAGGATCAAGAGAAGACGGCTTTCACATGCTCGTACGAAGTTTTTGCTTATAGGAGGATGCCATTTGGGTTATGTAACGCCCCAACGACATTTCAAAGATGCACGACTTCTATTTTTGCTGATATGCTTGAGAAGCATATGGAAGTTTTCATGGATGACTTTTCTGTTTTTGGTTCATCATTTGATAATTGTTTAACTAAACTTTCACTTGTTTTGCAGAGATGTCAGGAAAGTAACTTGATCCTAAATTGGGAAAAATTCCATTTTATGGTAAGAGAGGGCATTGTCCTTGGTCACAAAATCTCACTCAAAGGGATCGAAGTCGATCAAGCAAAAGTGGAGGTAATATCTAAGTTACCACCACCCGTGAACGAGAAAGGTATTCGAAGTTTCTTAGGCCACGCGGGTTTCTACTGTAGGTTTATAAGAGATTTTTCCAAGATAGCTAAACCGTTGACTTCCTTGTTAGTCAAGGACACATCATTTGTGTTCAATAAGGAGTGTGCTGACGCGTTCGAAAACCTGAAAAATAAGTTAGTGTCAGCACCGTTTGTGATTGCCCCCGATTGGTCTCTGCCGTTTGAGATCATGTGTGACGCCAGTGACATCGCGGTGGGGGCTGTATTGGGGCAGCGGAGAGAGAAGCTTTTGCATGTTATTTACTATGCTAGTCACGTTTTGAACCCTGCATAGATGAATTACGCAACTACTAAGAAGGAGTTGTTAGCGGTGGTGTACGCCTTTGACAAATTTAGGCAATATCTGTTGGGTTCCAAAGTGATTGTTTATACTGACCATGCTGCTTTAAAATATCTTTTTGCTAAGCAGGAGTCAAAGCCCAGGCTTCTGAGATGGATCCTACTTCTCCAAGAATTCGATGTGGAGATTCGTGATAAGAGAGGATGTGAAAATACTGTAGCTGATCACCTCTCGCAAATGTCACCGATTGAAGAAAACGAGGACAAGCGTCCGATAAAGGATGAGTTTGTTGATGAACACATCCTAGTTATTCATGGTGTCCCTTGGTTTGCTGATTACGCCAATTATTTGGTCGGGGGTATAATACCTGACGACTTTGATTCTAACAAGAGAAAAAAGTTTGTTCATGACTGCATGTTTTACTTATGGGATGACCCGTTTCTTTACAAAAGAGGGGTGGATGGACTGATCAGAAGATGTGTTCTTGAAGATGAGCAAAGGAAGGTGCTCGAAGCATGTCACAATTCAGATTATGGAGGGCATTTCAGTGGTGACCGCACTGCAGCCAAAGTCCTCCAATCGGGGTTGTATTGGCCGTCTTTGTTCAAGGATGCCCAGGACGTAGTGAAGGAATGCGACAGATGTCAACGGACTGGAAATATCTCGAAAAGATACCAGATGCCGCAAAATTCCATGTTAGAAGTAGAGTTGTTTGATGTTTGGGGGATTGACTTTATGGGACCGTTCCCACCATCATTTGGAAAAAATTATATACTGGTGGCAGTTGACTATGTTTCGAAGTGGGTAGAAGCAGTGGCACTACCAACCAATGATGCTAAGGTAATGGTCAGATTCCTGAAGGAGAACATATTTTCTCGGTTTGGAGTACCAAGGGCCCTTATAAGTGATGAAGGAACTCACTTCCTGAATCATCTCATGGAAAGGTTACTCCTTAAGTATAATGTGAAGCACAAAATAGCTACCCCTTACCATCCTCAAACCAACGGGCAAGCCGAGGTGTCAAATAGACAACTCAAACAGATACTAGAGAAAACAGTGCGTTCCTCCCGTAAGGACTGGGCAGTAAAGCTGGACGACGCTCTCTGGGCGTACCGCACTGCGTACAAAACACCCATCGGTATGTCCCCTTACCAACTAGTCTATGGTAAAGCTTGCCATCTACCTCTAGAGTTGGAACACAAGGCGTTATGGGCATCAAAAGTCCTTAACCTAGACCTCACCAAAGCAGGAGAGTCTATAACTCTCCAACTCCATGAGCTAGAGGAATTCCGGAACCGGGCATATGAGAATGCCAAAATTTACAAAGATCAAACAAAGAAATGGCATGATCGAAGAATTCAGAAGAAGGAATTTCGGGAAGGACAGTTAGTACTGTTGTACAACTCCCGACTGAAACTCTTTCCGGGAAAGCTTAAATCAAAATGGTCAGGACCGTTTATAGTACATAAGGTGTATCCGCACGGAGCAATCGAGCTGATAAATCAAGCAAACGGAGACATTTTTAAAGTAAATGGTCAGCGTTTAAAACCTTACTACGTGGGGCAGCAGAAAGATCGAAATGATGTCGTTCATCTCACAGGATAAGATGAAGGACCGTCAAGCCATGCGACGTAAAACGAAGCGCTTCGTGGGAGGCAACCCACGCATTTTACACTCAAGTTTTCATTTTGTTTCTTGTTTTAACAGGTTTTGGTTAACTCGCGGTTCATCGGTGAAAGAAGATTGTCGGAAACCAGAAGAGAGCGAAAAATTTGAAAAATCAGTACCCTGACACGGGTGGCCTTGTTGCACAACACGGGCCGTGTCAGGCTGTATCAAAGCTGGGCCAAAATGTGTGAAGTCAGGGGTGCAACACGGGTGCCCGTGTTGTGTGACACGGCCCGTGTTGCAGGTGTTATATTTTGAAGAAAAAAAATAAGCTACAGGGGGTGCAACACGGCCCGTGTTGCAAGGCGCGGCTGAATAATTTCCCTTACCCGTGTGGGGCCCGGTTTGTCCTTCTCACTTAAAACACTCATTTACCCCACTCTCTTATCATCTTCTTCTTTTACTAACCACCTTCTTCCAAAAAAAAACCCAAAGCCTCCATTGCCTCCTCTCCATAAAAGCTTCAATTTCCACAACACCCACTCATCGAAAGCACTTCCGCCCTTCACAAAAAACGTTCCCCTCATCCTTGTGATCATTCCTACGGTTGCGTTTTTCTCTAATGGTGATTTTGAATTTTTCAATTTGTCTGTGTTGTTTGTGTTTTGCAGGATAAACAATGTCGCCTCGTAGAGACACCAGAAAAGCCGTGGCCGAAACTTCGTGCCCCAAAAAGAGAGCACATCGAATGGCGAATCCTCACAACATACTCTTTGAAGACCTGGATCACCAGAAGAAATATTCCAACATCATAAAGCGTAAGCTCACCCCAACGAGGTATATTTGTAACACTACGCTTGATAATCTAGGGCTGAGAGTAGAAGTCCATAGGATGTTTCACATTCTGGGTATGCTGGAATTTATGCAATTTGAAGCGCCGACTTATGAGCGCATAACTGTTGAATTCTTAAGTACTTTAGAATTTCAGTTGAAGCACAGGTGGACAGGTGTGGAGGAGGAATACTATGGCACTCTTAGATTTCGCCTATTCGATACTGACCATAGTCTGACAGTAGCCGAATTGGGAGATATTCTGAAGCTCCCCAATTTTGGACCTGGAGCTCCTCCGGGAAATTTTAGTGCAGGTGACTTCTGGAGGGCCATCACAGGTAGAACTGATTATGTCGCTAAGGCGGCAAAAGCCTCGTGTATCCATAACCCGTGTTTCAGGTACGCTCAAAAGGGGTTGGGCTATACACTATTCGGCAGGGGTGACAGCACAGGAGTGGCAACTCAAAGGGAGCTGTACTTAATGTATGGCATGGCGAATCAAGAGCTCATCAATGTGGCTACCTTTGCAGCTGACCATCTGAAGAGGGTTGCGAATGCATCTTCCGGCGAAATCAGTGTCGACGGTATGATCACTCAAATCACCAATCACTTTGGCCACGGTCCTCTCCTGAGGGAGGAACCCACGATTGTAGGTAAGACAAAGATAGACCTAGCCACCCTAACCGCCCAAGGTATGATTCGAATCTTTGATAGTTACTACTCCTTGGCAAGTCGAAACAGTCATCTCCTAGCTTTACCGACGCCTGACTTTATTAGTATTCAAAATGTGAATAACTGGTTGTATGAGAACACAATGCAGGATGAAGACGACCAATTTTATGATGGTACAGGTACATAATTTTTTGATGATGAAGGAGATCAGGCAGAAGAAGCCCCTATACCGACTACTCGAGTCTCACCCCATCAGGAGTCCGGCTCCGGCTTTTGGAGCTTGTCTTAAAAATAATGGGAATGGATGGAGAGTGAGGTGTGTCATCTCCGGAGTGAGCAGACAAGGCAAGGCGATGAGCAAACGAGGCAAGGAAACGAACAAATCCGCCAAGGTAGGTTGATCGGTGAAATGCACGAATGGATGCGGCAGATGATGCTGTGCAACCAACCTCCTCAACCATGAACTCTGTGAGTCCCCTTCTACTGGTGTTCCAACAGTGGGGACACTGTTGAATCCTAGTGTGGGGGTATTTTATTTGTGTGTTTTTGTTTCTGTTTTTCTTCATTTTTGTTTCTGTTTTTCTTTATTTGGTTAGTTATTTATAAGTGTTAGTTTGAAAGCATGATAGAAGTTCCACAGTGAAAACCCCCTGATATTGAACTAATAAAATTTTTGGTTTGAGAACTGTTTGGTTGAGATGCCTGCGAGTGAGGTGATGAGAAAGTATATAGAATGCTCGGAAAAAGAACCGTGAGGATGAAATCGGAACAGTCTTGAGAGATAGGTAAAAAGCAAACACCCTGGGTTTCCCGAATAGGAACGAGTTCGACGTGTAGATTTGTACCATAGTGCTTTGATCTGAGAAGTACCCCCTAGTAGTTTATTTTGACAATCGGGTTTAATCAATAAGAATCGTGTGTGCAAGATTGATGAAAAATATTGAGCAAAGGCACAGAAGAAAAAAAACAAACAAAAAGGGCAATTAGACGACTAATCCTTCTAAGTTGGGTAACCCTCACCCGGTTATTCAGCCCAACAGCGGCCGAACCTGAAAGCCATTCAAAAATAATAACAGTGCCAGAAAAAGAAAAAAAATGTCGCTAATCAATCTTGTGCACGTGAGGAAAAATCATAAAAGCCGTTATAGTGATTGTCCGAATGAAAGGGATGAAAATCGAAAAAGAAGACTTAAGTACAAAGCATAGTCGGAGAGGTTACCAATAGGGAGACTGAGGTCTGTGGTTTACCGCGGTCTAGTGTTTGTGTGTTACCTGTTTTGAGGGAGAAGCCGAGATTAACCTAGTGGGACTTGGAACGAGAAGTTCAAGTATGAGTATCATTACCGTAACTAACAATTCTATAGACGGTTCAGTTGTGCAAAAAGATATTGTAAGTTCGGTTGGGCGAGCTTTTTGCTTGAGGTCAAGCAAAAGTTCAAGTTCGGGGGAGTTTGATCGGTGGATTTCACTTGTGTTTTCAAACTCTGTTTGTTGTTGGTTTTGCATTGTTTTTATCTGTTTTCGAAGCTTTAGTTTTTGTTATCTTAGTTATTTGTAGTCGTTTTTATATGAGTATTATTTTGAAGATTGTATTACTTTTGCTGCTGGTGCGTTTGATTCGGTTTCTTTTAGTGTGTTTTTGGCAGGAATTGATGGCCCGACATTAGCACCGTTTCGGAGGCAAAGAAAAGTCGAAAAAATGGAATTCAGAGGCACAACACGGGTACCCGTGTTACACAACACGGCCCGTGTCAGGGAGGACACGGTTGGAATGACACGGTCAAGATGAGCAGAGGAAAATGGAGAACAGAAGAGCAACACGGGTGCTCGTGTCACACAACACGACCCGCGTTGCAGCCCCTGAAGATGAAAAGCGCTCTGTTTGACTCAGCAGCCTGACACGGCCACCCGTGTCCCATGACACGGCCCGTGTCAGGCCCACTGATAGTGAATTTGTTGTTTTTCTGATTTTTATGTGATCAGACCTGTTTCGAAGGGCATTTTAGACATTTTGCGATGTAATTTGAATTTGGATATATGAGCCGCTTTTTGGCCAAAAACAAGACACTTTTGGATTGGGAATAGGATTGACAACTGAAGAGGGAGATTTCTGGAGAATGAAGGATCGATCAAGAGCGGAAGCAATTGATGATCCAAGTGAATCAACTTCAATTGTAATGATATTCTTCTTTTCATTTCTAATTGCATTTGTTTTTATTAAGAACATGAGTAGCTAAACCCCCAGTTGTTAGGGGGTGGTACTGCATTGCGATGTATTGACATTTGTTTGGATTATTCTATGAGAATTATGTTATTCACCTTATATATTTTATTTTGCAACAATCTTAATGCGTATTCATATTGGAAAGTAGAATTCGATTCATGATTAGGTTTTGGTCTGGAAAGTCAACCTAACGCTTTTGCAAAATAATATTACGGTAGATATTGCTTAGGAATGGGGATATCTCGTATCACGTATTTTATTGTCAGAACTATTGCTTGATGCTTTTCATGGACACTGAGGAATTAGTGTACATGAAACTCATCAAAGGGTTTTTATTAAGGAATTAAGGAAAACTAAATTTGAGAACTGATGAATTAAGGTTAACAAACATTATCTCAGAATAATCCTACATGGTCTTTACTCGCGTTGTGTCCACTCCCCTATCATCGTTCTTAAATTAATCTAAAAGTCACTTTTACTCGCTTTGATACTTTGCTACCAAACAACCCCCTAGACTTTTTGTTCCTTTGAATACTAAAAATCCTGTTAATTTCTACGCAGTCCTCGAGATCGATACTTGGGACTTTTTCCCTTATTACTACAATCGGTAAAAATAGTACACTTGCTATTTTCCCGATCAACAGCTTTTCAATCTTTTTGATACATGCCTCCAACATGACATTTGTTGCTTCTGTCTTGAAATCTAAGATTTTTTGTCTTGTTTATTTTAAAAAGATCCAAACCTTCATGGTTGAATTTGACTAGCTTGAAGTGGGTTAACCGCCCAACTGTTTTTGAGAAGGATCCTTTTCCATGTGTGTATTGCATTTGTTCCAGTTTAGAGTTTTTTTTCTGTTTTTAAACCAACTTTTGATTCTTGATTTTAGAACTTCTAGCTATGTTATTGTCAAGTGTGCTACTGGAATTTGTGAGTGTTTATTTGAACATGGATCTAAGGCATAACAGTTGAAAGAAAGATGCCCTACTGCTGAACTATGTTAAGTTTTAAGATGTCCAATTTTAGTCTCCCATCAGGATTTGTTTGTGACTGTTGCTTGATAGGGTGTAGAATCGTAACTTGCATGCATTTTGAACTGGTTTAGCTTGCTGCCATATGTGCATAGTGAATTTATGATGAGACCTACTTTCAAACATATAGTGAAACACATTTGACTCTTTACTGTGCCTGCTGTTCTAAGTTTGTTGAGAGTTTGGTCATGCTGTGGTTTTTTTTAATTGAGGAGACCTGAGGCTGGTGATCAATGTGTGTGTTGGTTTAGCATGAAGATTGCATTGGTGTCATAAGATGCATACTGTCTTGAAGTTATGAAGTTTGCATCATGTTGCCAATAGGAATTGTTGCTTATGTTAGCAGACTTGGCTGTTAGTTTGTTTTTTTCTGTTGAAGGCATGATGATGAATCCATTGTTTGAAATACAAAGACTTGACTGTTAGTCTTTTCCTTGGAATTGTTAACTTCAAATACCACCAGTTGTAAGCAGGTCCCTCTTATTTGGTGATTGGCAACTGTTTTCAAGCATACTAATGTTTTGTGTATGCCCTGACCTTGTATGCACTGTGGCTTTAAAAATCATGTTGGAACCTATCATAAATCTTTTGTTGGCATCATGAGGTCTCAAGGTTTTAGAAGTTCATGCCAATATATATGTTTTTTCTCTGTTGGAAACCAATTGACCTGGATTGACAGCATCACCTTAGCTCTTAGGTTTTTTCTAGTTGTGTGTTTTAGAAATCCTTGAAAGTGTTCATCTTTGAATTTGCCCATAATAATTTGCTGCTTCTATTTTCCAAGCAAAACAGCCTTACTTGATTTATGCCATGACAGTGTTTTTATGAATTGCTGTGAGAATTATGCTTTGGAATTCATCAATAAGTTTGGTTTGGATACTAAAACAGGCTGTTCAGATTTTGTTTATATGTGTGTTGTTGTTATCCCTGTGAAAATGACTCACATTTGCTGAAGCTTATGATGATTAACATTGTCATTTGGTGTTTGAGTTTTAACCAATTTTTACTGTCATGGAGTTATTGATATTTTTGAGTTGCAAAATCTTTCTTAAGAACACATTTTCACCCTTTTACAACTCATGAACACATTTGCAACTCACACACTCTTTTTTGCTCTATTGATTTTTGAATAGCATTTTCTGTTGAGACACATTCTATATCACATTTGAAACTTGCTCAAGCCATTAAATGCATATGTTTCAACTCATCATGTTTCAAATGCATCTCAAGCTTCCATTTAGCATGATCCATCGTGTTCCTATGTGTATGCATTATTTTGAAGTTTAATTAGTGCCATCATGATCCTCTTAAAAAATCAAGCATGTTAGACTCAAATTTTACTTGACTTGGTTGAGTTTTGAGAAAGTTAGAGCCAAAACATATTTTTGCATTTCACTTGTAACTTACTCATTTTTAGTATATGTTTTTATGGGGTGGCATCAATACTTGGATGTATCGCCACCCCAGTGGTTAATGCCTTGCCTTAAAACACCTTATCATGCCTTGTGTCCTGAGTTCGAGCCTCAGCGAGGCCTTTTTTTGTTTCAATTTATTATTTTCCATTGTTTTATTATTTTGTTCATCCTTTCCATTTAATTTCACAAAGTGCATCTGGTGGTAAGGTGTACTGCTTGTGGTGCTAGGGGTGGTGTGTTCAACACCC
The DNA here is from genome assembly GCA_963859935.3 of Lathyrus sativus. Classification (NCBI taxonomy): domain Eukaryota; kingdom Viridiplantae; phylum Streptophyta; class Magnoliopsida; order Fabales; family Fabaceae; genus Lathyrus; species Lathyrus sativus. Next base: position 245,708,412 of record OZ012737.1, on the reverse strand, counting down.
ACCAAGTGCATCTTTATTTTAATTACCTATTTATTTATGTGTTTCTTCACAATATTCAAAAATTCATAACTTGTTCAAATTTAATTCTTTTTTAGTAATTCTTTTTGCTAAATTCTTGTGTTAATATATATTTTCACATGATGTATGATTCACATTTTTATCCTTAATCCTAGCCTTAGGATCCGAGTCTCCGTGCTCATGTTTACCGTCCCATCGTGGACAACCTTTTTATCCTTTATCCTAGCCTTAGGATTCGAGTCGCCGTGCTCGCTTTTACCGTCCCGCCGTGGACAATATTTAATCCTTTATCCTAGCCTTAGGATTCGAGTCGTCATGCTCGCTTTTACCGTCCCGCCGTGGACATCCTTTATCACAATAATCTCAACATAGATTTAGGAGTCGCCGCACTCCCTGTAAGTACTTCCTTATGAAGGCTTGCATCCCTTTAGAACCTTGACCACAGTCAAGAGTTCCTCACCCCTAGGTAGGGGAACTACGAACGCTCTGATTTCTCAAAGTTCCTTTTGAGAATACGTAGGCACAAGGCCCTGATCCTTGGCGAGCAACCTTTTCTTTTTTCCTTCGTTTCAACCTTTATCTTTACCCTTAGCACTTTCCCTTAGCAAGCAAACTTTAGCAAACACAAATATTAACAAGAGGTTCCTGTAGAGTACTACAGATGTTTAGGATGTGAAATACCTACCCTATGCATAACCAACCCCCGAACCTTTAGATCTCTCTTTGCTTAGCTTTAAGCCTTGCTTTTTGCTTTGTATTTTTATAGGTTTTTCTTTCTTTAAACCTTTCCTTTTTGGATAAATTAAAGTCCGATTGTGAATTTAAGAATTAAGATTCAAGTTAGTCAATAGCTTGGTACCACGATTCTCACCGCAACACCACTCTCGGTGAATTCATCCATAACATGAACTGCTGAACCCACGTGACTGGATGAAGAAGGATTGTTGATCTGAATACCCTGAGGTGTGACTGAGAATATATTTGGAGTCATGAAAAGTATGGATCTTGCTCTTAAGAACCTTACAGTCTTCGGTTGAATGCCCATGTGCCCCAGCATGATAACCATAAGGGGCGTTGACATAAAAACCTGGTGGATATGGAGGAATCACTGGGTTAATCTCCTTCGGCACTATTAATCCACCTCTGATCAAATCTGGCAACATCTGACTGTACGACATTGTCAACTGAGTGAAATGCTTCTCTGACTTCTTTGGTCTTTGTCGGGCGTGCTGACGCGGCTGATGACGGTATGACTGCTGACTCTGGAGGGGAAACGATATCTGATACACAGACCCAACAGGTTGTTGACTCTGAACAACCGAAATGTCTGAAAACTGAATCTGAGGTACCAGGAATTCCTGGATGGAATTACTTTCTTTCTCCCATTCTCCTTGTGAACTGACAACTGATTCACTTTCATAAACTGAGATGTCTGAGGTGTCTCGAATCTTTCCACTCTTGAGTCCGCTCTCAATATGTTCCCCAATTATTATCAAGTCAGAAAAGTTTAATTCCCCACTACCAATCATCTTATCAAAGTATGAACCTCATAAATTATCCACGAACAGGTCAACCAATTCTCTTTCTAGAAGTGGTGGTTAAACGCGAGCAGCTAATTCTCTCCACCTCTGCACATATGCTCTGAAAGATTCATTATCCTCCTGAGATAAGTCTTGCAATTGCATGCGGCTGGGATTCATGTTGAGATTGTAATTGTATTGCTTCACAAACGTGTTGGCTAGATCTGACCATGATCAGATGCAACCATTCTCCAACTGCATGTACCAGCTCAATGATGCCCCACTTAGACTGTCCTGGAAACAGTGAATCATAAGTTTTTTGTCATGGACATGTGAGGTCATTCTTCTGCAAAACATCACCAAATGCTGCTTCGGACAACTATCCCCTTTGTACTTCTCGAAATTTGGTGTCTTAAACTTCGGAGGCATTACAAGGCCTGGCACCAAACACATGCTTGAAGCATTCAGATTAAGAGTATCATGACCCATTAGGGCGTCAAGATTTTCCTCTAACAAACGATATTTTCTCATAAACTTAACAGTCTGTGAGTCCTTGGGATTAATCTTTGGAACAACCCCTTGGGAATCTGGCACAGAGAATGTTAAATTATGATAGTTTGTGTCATTGAGAGAAGATGAATGTCTATCTCAGATAATGGTACGCTCTTGTATAACTTGACCTTCAATAGGAATCTGCACAGGCTGAGCTTGAGTAACATTGTTCACCGAAGGTAGAATAACATCTTCATTAACTGGAGTCCTCTAAATATTGGCTTCTCCCCTTATCATAGCAGTTATGGCTTCCATGAGTTGATCCAACTGATTCTTCAATAATTCAAACTCTGCCCTTGTAACAACCGAATTCTGCTCTCCTGAGTTCATGATTCTTCCAAAAATTAATTCAAGTCCGGTACGAGTGTCGGGAAATCAACTGCGGGTTGGACAAAAGATGGATGAGCTCTCTGTTCCCGATAGAGGATGGATATGCAAGAATGAGATGCAAAATGCTAATGCAAAAGACAAAGGATCAAAACTCCCACAAAGCTCTGAATAACTGTTGCGCTGCTGACCGGATAAACTCATAAATGTGCTCTGAAGAGAATAACAAAATACCGGGTTGGTTAAAGGTCAATGTTTCCTGCAAAACCCTCCCCACTCACAGGTAGGACCTATTCTCTGACAAGGTACGACATCCTATGCAGTTCATCAGTATCACATACTCTCAGGTCGAGAAACGATGATACATTCACCATTTCTGGTTTGGCATCATGGTCAAACGAGGAGGCCTCAACTGACTTCCCAATGAACGGTCTCCAGAGTCGTTAGTTTTCAGATCCAACACCCCCTCAACTGTCCAAAACGCACAGGATAGGATGTCTTCAAAGAAAACCTCGTTTGGACGCGAATTTCATGAGGGCTCTTGCATGCCAAACATGCAAGCCCGTACTACTCTCCACACTAATTCTAGATGTGTACTCAAGCCTGGGTATTGGGCTTATCTCACAATAGAACACCCACCAAACAACATAACAACAACAATATAATAACAATAGTAAAGTGCGGAAAATGTAAATGTAATAATATACAAAATAAAATATACACACACATACACACAAATATACACACCCACAAATATAAAACAAACAAGCGCTAGGATTAACTCGCATAGGGAAACAGATCTTCCCCAGCAGAGTCGCCAGCTGTCACAACTACGAAAAAGGGAGCCGACAGAAACAAACAGAAGAGTCTCCACCAAACGTTATTTATCCCAAAGAGAGGGAAAAGAAATAATCGAAGAAAACCTAAGATAAAGGGAAAGATAAGGTCATCGCAACCAAATCTTGGGTTCGGAAGTCGGTTACGCAAGGGGAAGGTATGAGCACCCCTCACGTTCGTTGTACTCAATGGGATCCACGCTTGTTGTCTAATCTATGGGTGAAAACTATCTAAAAGCTACTGCTAAGCGGGGGTGAAAGGAAAGAGCAGACTCGATAGGACATCGCCGCCCTATGCCTACATATTCCCTCGTGCAATGGGAAAGTCAGAATCAACGTAGTTCGGAAAACTATGGGTGATGGGGGGAGGTTGCTCGCCAAGACATCACTGTCTTGTGCCTACGTATCCTCATATGGTATGAGAAATCAGAGCAAACGTAGTTCGGGCAATTACGAGACAAGGTTGGTTAAGTATTTTTTATGAGTGACACTAAGCTTCCATTCCACCAGTTAGGGACGATGCATGTTTGCGGTAGAACAGAAAAGTAACGTACTCTTTTTGAAAGTGAGGTTTGAAACAATTCCAAAGGATGAAATGTTGAAAAACAGGTTGGTCTCGATTGCACTGGAGGAAAGAGAAAGGGGAAGTTAGTTGTTAGTGTGCTCGTCAAGGATAGGAATCCTCGTGCCTACGTATCCTCATTAGGGAATGAGGAATCAGAGCAGCCGTAGTTCGGCCTCCTACGGGAAAACGGGATCTTGATCGCACGGGTGCGAGAGAAAAGATCCTAGGCCTTAGACGCCTGAATGGAAGTGAATGGCTTGGTTTGGGACATGTACTACACTAAGTCCTAAGACGTAGGAGCGAATGTGTCGCATATCACCCAAAGGGCATACGCTAAACACTCTAGATAAGTGAAGAGAGACCTCCCTACTCATTATTTCTTACGCACCTAACGCTTGTGGCTCACAACAATTATCGCAGTTTATTAAAGGTTTTGAATTAATGTTCAACGGTGTTAATGAATCGAATCGGGACAAAATGTGACGCTAAATCTTCGTAGCTCGACTTATTACGAAATTCGAATTATAGGAGGCCACGTAAATTGATATTTGTGCTATGGACAAGATAGAGAAATGATATTGAGGATCATTCTCCGATTTAATCGTGTCGTACGGGCCAAAAAAGGTGGGATATCGTCTTAATCGCAAACATTATGTCGATTAATCGAAGGTAGCCTATCACGACCCCAAAGTAAAGAAAATGACCCAAATGGTCATTTTCCGTATATTTGAAATAGAGAAGGTTATCGACTTCGATAAGTCGAAACGTAAGAATACAAGACTTCATAGATCGAGAGAATTAAAATAAAATCGGAAAGTGAAGAAGATATGAGGAGAGAAAGAAGGTGGTCTCAGGCAAACCTCCATCTATCAATAATTTGACCGATGATGGTTTTATGGTCTTGTCATCGATCAAAAAGCGATGAAAATAAATAAAGACGAATAAAAATGAATAAAAATCGAAAATGAAAAGCTATAAAGAAAATTGGTCTCAGACTTGTTATTATTCGTCAATAATTTGACAGAAAAACTTAAAGGTTTCTTCATCGACCAAAGCGATAAAAGTGAAATAAAACACATAAAATCGAAAATTGAAAATGAAAAGAAAGTTTGGTCTCGGATCTATCATTTTTCATCAATAATTTGACAGAAAAACTTAGAGGTCTCTTCATCCACCCTAGAACGATAAAAAAATGGATAAAAATGAATAGCAATAGAAAATGAAAATGAAGAGGAAATTAATCTTCAAAAATTAGTTAAAAAAGCTCAAGTAAATTAAAAAGGAGGGGGTACAACGTTTTATTTATGGTGTGCATAGGCTGAAGTTCAATGGGCTTCAAAAAGCCCAATCTCCTCAACATGCAGCATACAAAAATAAATTAAAAGAAATGAAAAAAAACCAACCGGGCCTCACGGCCCACCTAAAGCAAACCCCACCTCCAAAACAACAAAAGGATGCCCTCTAATGCAAACATGGTGGACAAAAACCCAATGTGAAACAACCTTTTTTAGAAAGTCAAGGTAGAAAAACACAGCAAAACGAAAGGCCATAAACCAGCCACCATAACATTACAGCTTCCCAAGTTAACAACCAACTTAACAGGAGGATTATGTTCCTTGATCATCTGTGTGTATATTTGGCTGCTCTAAGTTTCCAGCCACTGATGAAACACCATTTTCACCTTCATTATCATCAAAAGGATGCCAATGAGACTGATAAGAATTTAGGTCCTCGTACAAACTATCGTCAAATGCAGAAGCACTTCCTGGATTATCATCAGATAAAATTTTAGTGGGAATAGAAGCAGATCCAACACTGTCATGATTCTCATTCTCAACAGGGCCATCTTCAGCAACAAATTTATTTTCATGGTTCTTCAGTTGCCTATTAGCTTCAGCAAAGTTAGATGAGTTTGTATAATACTCAAACCTTTTATGGGCATCAACAATAGAGGATACAGGAACTGTCGGTTGGTGCTCAGTTGAAGGCTACTCATCTTTCTGTTGAACATTGGAGTTATTAACATAACTTTGATCATTATTGGCCTCCATAACATTCAAATTGTGATGTGAAGTTGCTGGGGTTTTGGAGGTTTGAAGGAGATGAAGAATAAGAGGTTAGTGTTGTTGGGGTTTCGATTGGGGTTGAAAGAAGGGGTTTCGTGATGGATGTTTGGAGATGGAGACGAAGGTCGCGAATGGGTTTCGCTGAGGGAGAGAGACGATGGTTGTGGGTTGCGAATCTATTGTGGGGATGGCGACGGAGGTCGCGACTGGGTTTAGGAAGAGAGATTTCACGGATGGGTGAGGGAGAGAGATGAATATGGGTTTGTGGTTAGGTCTTGAAGGTGAGGGAAGATGGAGTTTAACGGTGAAGGAGGAGGAAAAGGTTGGAAGAAGAGGGAGAAGAGGCTCGCAGCGGCTGGTGTTTGGAAGAGGGTTTGAGGGTTGATGATGATGAACAGTGAAAATGGGAGGCTGCCTGTTAGGGTTTTCGGATTGAAGACCAAGAGAGGAAACTCTCTCGCAGCTAGGGTTCCCGAGGTTGGAGACAATGAATAGTAGAGGGGGCTTTATACTGAAGACACATGTTCTTCTTCCTTGCTGTTTTTTTTGTCCTTTTTGCTTTTTCTGATTAATTTTTTAATTAATTGTTGTACTATTTAATGAATTAAAATTATTCTAATCCTAGTTTAAACTAATTAAAATCTAAACTAATTCAATTCTAAACGAACAAAATGCCACGAAATAAAAACGAGCAAAAGGGGCGAACACCGAAACGCAACAAAATTAACAGCACGGACTGAACCACCAGGAAGAGAGAAACCTTTCACCCGACTTCGAAATAAATCTCATTCTTTGAACTGATTTAAACTGTAAAATGCGAACAAAGCAGTTGTAATCCTGATAAATCCCTTCCGGGTGATAACATGGACAGTATGCGACAAATGATCGACCTAGATGATATGCAGATGAATGCGAAGCAAAATCCAGTCAAAGTTAAAAACGTGAGGGCAATTTTGGAGTGCAACACCTGTTTGTGGTAGATCAGAAAAACAACGCACTCTTTATTGAAAATGAGTTTTGAAAGACAATCCCGAAGGATAAAAAGATTTGAATTTTGTTTATGAGTTTTGGTGAAGTAAATTAGGGTTAGTTTGAGACTCCCATCGCACTAGAGACTATGACACGAAAGTGAATGCGTCGCATATCGCCCAAAGGGCATATACTAAACACTCTAGACAGGCGAGGAGAAACCCCCACTCATCATTCCCCATGTACTTAAGGCTCATAGCATATGACATTTATCGTTATTTATTAAGTGTCTTGAAGAAATTTGAGATGGGAAAAGAGAGACGCACAAAACACTAATGAGAAATTGAAACCTAACTGTTATCATACAAAATGACCCTAAGATCAGGATTAGGAAGGAAACCTACCTAATGTTTCATGCTTGGATTAAAAGCCTAATATCTCTCCTACCTCTAACTTAGTCGGAAATTAAGTCGAGCTAGGAGTCCTAGAGGATCATGTAAAAATATGGGTAAACGACAAGTAAGCACGGAGCAACGCAATCACAGACGACATCAAATTAAATATCCAGGGGAAAATAAAATATAAGTATCATTAAAGAAAATTATTCACAAACGCGCTCGAGAATTAATCGAAGCTAAAACCAAAATCAAGAACAAAATTAGTAAGATTAAAAGTCATTCTAGGTCAAAATTAAAATCATAAGTCTAATAAGGTTTTAAACAAAGGATGAGCCCTAAGTTAATTAAAAAAAATTAGCTTTTAATCTAATTCTAAAAATTAATGCCTAATTAGTAAAACAAAAACTAAATAATTTTTTTTTAATTAACTAAATAATAAAAACTAAACAAATTGAAGAACAAAGATGGGGGGGGGGGGGGGGGGGGGAGGGGGTTAACGACCTGTTTCTGGGGTGGTAAAAATGAAATCTCTAAGGGCTTGATCCAAGATGTGAGGTTTAACCTAGACTACAAATCAAAAGTAACACAAGCACACAACTACTGGTTCGGCCATGCTTTCTTCTCCCCTTTTCCTCCTGGGCAAAACATCATCGCGACGCCCCAACTCTTTCATTCTCCATGTCGTTGTACCGCGAAAAACTCTAGACCGTTGTTGCAGAACCACCTTCGACCAACTTCAACTATCTCTTCACAACTTGCCATGGAATTCGTTTACACCAAGGAATACAGATGTATTTGAAGTAAGGTACCCCCTAAAATAAAATAAAAAACACCAAAGTTAAATCTAGATATATCTAAAATGACATCGTGAGATCTTAGTAAGGTTATCGTATTTGCGACAATGACGGAGACGATACTTGATGGCTAAACCGCGATCTGGTAAATCTTCAATCTCAACCCTTTATTCCCCTTCTTCTACTCTTTTGCACCCTTGTTCCTTCAATTCGACATTGTTGCGATCTCTTTCTTCTCTTCTTTGCTTTGTTTAGTGGTTGATGTTGAATGGTTGTAGATGTTTTATATGAAAGATTCGGTGGCTAAAAATCGGATGAGAGTTTTAAAGGGAATGAGCAACGCCTTTTGCAGAGTGAATTCTGGGAAAAGTGAGAGGATATTGGTGATGTAGTGGGTTTGGAGTAATTTTAAGGAAAAGAAAAGAAGATTGGAGATTCTGTGTGAGGATGAGCTGCAGTGAGTTTTTTCTTTCTTTTTCTTGCTGTTTCGTTCCCCTCTCTTCCTCCCTCATTAATAACTTGTTTTTTTTTCTTATAACAGATAAAAACCTCTCCTTATTCCTCAGTACATGTCCTTTTTTTGTCGCGTTGTGGCAGCTGCAGAAATATTGTTGCAAGTTACAGGCCACGTGGTTGAGGTAACAAAACGTTGCGGTGTGTGGCATTTTGGTGTTTCGTTTTGGCAGGTTTTGCAGAATGTGCCAGGTTGTGTCTGGTGTGATTTTAACTCGGTGTAAAATGTTGTAAACATGTCGGGTAAGGCTTGCCTGGCTGACGTGGGTATACGGCTACTACTGCTACCATAATTCGCAGCAAGATGAAATGGTGTAGGAGGCAATTGGTCATGAGATGGCTTATTGTGGGGTCCTGCTATTTGTATGTAATTACGTGGTTATGTATTTTACTGATAAAAACTCTTTTCGCTCAGCCATTTATTTTTCATGTGGTTCAATGTTGCTGCAATTTTAGGCTTGGAGTGACCAATGATGTCCTCGCGCCAACATTATTATCGGGCCCCTGCTTGTACTTTTAAGGCAATCTTCTTTGTTTACAAATCACAAACAAAACAAAAGAGAAAAAAAATTTGAAAATGGAATGACTATATATTCTGGAATGAAAAGAAAAGGGGTTTAGAATGAATTAAAAAAAGAACAACTTAAAGGTGGACTCAACAAAAGGTTATGAATATTGACTTTTGGTCCTAACAAAATTTATGAAATTGAACATGGATTAAAAAGTTAATGGCTTGAGAAATGGATATATATATATAAAAAAAAAAGTTATTTGGATAATGTACATGTAACAATTGGATGGAAATTATGGATTATGGTTTGATCATGAATCTAAAAGTGGATTGAAAATGGATTTAATTGTAAAAATGGATAATTGGTTTGAAACATGGTAAAAGTATATGGACTAAAAATGTGGTTTATGGATTCTAAATGGATATTGAAAAGCAATATTAAAATGATTTTTTAAATGAGGTATGGATTTGAAAAGTGGATAAATGGACTTAGAAAAGAAATGGATATCCAAATGCATAAGTGGATCAAAACTTGGGTGAATTTAGAATGGATATTAAAGAATGAAATGTATATGTGACTTTTAAGAAATGGATTTTTTAAAGTAGGAATGAATTAGGCCTTTGGAATGAGTTAACAAAAAAAATGGATGATAATTTTGGGTAATAGAGATTGAGGAATGGATAATGGTTTTGAATGAAGATAACAAAGTGGATAGAAAGATTACAAAAATGAATAAAGAAAAAGGTTTAGAAATAAGGATTGCCTTTAAATTGGTATTTTCCATCAACACCCCCATGAAGCGTTCACTTTCAACCCAAGCTCAATATTTCCTTCATTGACAAATCTCTGATTAAAAGAACACAACTACCATGAACAAGCATCTGAATCAATTTGAAACCTTGCGCTGTCTATTAAATCCACATTGAGAAACATAAACCACAGATGAAACACCACTGAACCCCTAATCCCAATGATCCTGACTTTTGAACCAAACTCTTGATAACCTGATAACCTCTGTACAGAATAAGATTGCCTCGAATACACGTTGCTTGAGAAATAACCACCAATGCGGGTAACTTGAAACCAAAAGCAAACTCTTGACGGTTTGACCAAGATTAGGTCACACTTCTATTTGATCTTGATCATGACTAATCAACCACACTTAACTCAATACCACACCCTCGTCTCTGATAGACCTGGTCTCAAACTTTGGTGGTGGATGTCGCGGTGAAAATTTGGATACCAAACTATTAATTAGTTTGAATCTTTAATTCAATTTGCAACCGAACTTTGATTTGTCCAAAGGAAGGGATAAAGATCGAAATTCCCACAATGCAATGCAAATGCTAGGTTTAGAGAGTTATAGGTTCGGGGGTTGGTTAAACTTAGGGAAGGTACTAGCATCCTAAGTTTCTGTAGTACTCTACAGGAACCTCTTGTTTTATGTTGTTTATTGCTAAATGTTTACTTGCTTAAGGGTTGAAAGACCTAGGGGTTTATTTCTAAGTATACTCGATATGATGTCGCATCTTATGCCTACATATCCTTACGGGAGTGGAATCAGAGTATCTGTAGTTCTCCTAAAGGGGTTTGAGGAGTTCTTTGACTGTGGTCAAAGTTCCTACGGGTTTAGGGTAGTTGATTGATTGATTCTAGGAGGAGAGATGTGTCTTCATTTTAAGGGAGATATAACCGCCACAGGTTGTAGGAAAATAGTCTTTGCATCGTTTTAAGAAAATGACTTGCGTACTCGGATAGGGATCAACGAGGTACACCTTTATCTCTCTTAAGGCAAAGTTCCTACGGCTTGATTGTATTGTTGTGGGGTGGAGATTCTATCTCGCTTAAGATGATTTAGCCTCTTTCTCTAATGTGTTTGAATATTTGTTGAATTGTTTTGATTGTTTTTGTCTAAGTTGTAAAGATGAAGGTCCTTCCTAGGGGGTAGGATCTATCTTAAGCGATCAACTTGAATGGGATCAAGGATCAAGTGGGAGATGATGCAAATGATGTGCGCTACACACAAGTGTTGACTCATGTGTGGGTTTTTCCTTTGGACGGATGCGATGCAATAATGTAAATGACGGAAATGTAAATGCGATGAATAAATTGCGGAAATGTAAAGCCATACACACGCATGAAAGCGCTAAGTGTAGGTGAATGTGTCGTGAAGTGGGTGTGCACGATTGATTTTAAGCGACGTTGATTGATTTTTTTAGGGAGGGCTTGATTAATTTTAGGTGATGTCAACTTATGAGAAAGTAAATCATTTGATGAGATTAATTTTAAGAAAAAAAAGTTATTTATTTTAAGTGGGATTTGTTTTAGTAAAGTTTTAATTTATCATTGATTTAAAATAGCTAGATTTTTTTTATAGAAAATAAATATAAATTTGAGGAAGAAGTTTATTACGTGGAATGGATTTTTAGTTTATTACAAAAAGTAAACAATTAATTTGAATAAAAGGATTGTTCATTTTATTTATTTATTTATCAAAATTATTATGAAATAGGTTTTAAAATACAAATGATTTTAGTTATTTAAAAATAAGGTATTGGATAAATTGATAAAATAGATCTAGTGAGGTTAAAAGGTTATTTAAAAAGGTTTATTAATTGTTTTTATTTTATTATTAAAAAGGGCTGATTATAAAAGGTTAATTTGAGGTTAGTTAATCAATTATTAAATTAATAAATAAAGGTAAGTAATTGGTTTAATTAGGCGGATTAATCGTGTGGTGTGAGGGTATTTCGTGTGTGCGTGTGTGCATTTACCATGATTGATACATCAAAGAAACATAAACAGATACAATCGAAACCCTAGGCCCCCCAAAATTGACGCTTCTCCCTCTCGATCTGCTCTCATCTTTTCCACCCTCTTCTTCTGTCCTCAATCATCCTCTCCGTTCCTCGTGTTCGCCTCAAACTCTTCGTTAAAATCTAACAAAAACCCCCCACAAAATAACGTTAATCATGGATTGAAGTTATCAAATGAGAAAAATCGTTACCCTTGATGAATAATGGTCGTAGCTCGTCGGTGATGGGTGGTGGCTTCGTGATTCCGGTGAGTATGGTGGAGGAGCACGAGTGATGGCGATTCACAAAGGAGTTCTGGGTGGCTCGCTAGGGTTTCGAACGTGTGGCTGCAGATCAACGGCGGAACTCAAGAGATAAGTCCTCTCGTTCGAGCTTAGGGTCGTTATTTGGTATTTAGGAATTTCTATCGGTGGTTATTTGTGGATGCCTCCTTTTCTCTATGTTCGAATCCCCCTTTATATAGGCCTCAGAGAGGATCTCTGATTTGATTAAATTAGATTGAATGTTGATTTGGATTTCCTTTTTGGTTTAGACAATGTTTTTTTTGAAAGATTTCAAATTTCGGAAGATTTCGTTTAATGCCTATTAAGTGGAGATTTCAAACCCTGATATTGTGTATCAAATTTGTTGAATACTTTGTCTGTCCAGATTCAACGCTTTTTGAGGATTTGGATAGAATCTTTTACGAATCCCTTTTTTTTCACACGGTATATTCTTTGATCTGATTTGCTAATTTGGGTTTGGAATTTGGCAGGTGCAAACAGGAGGTGGTTTGGGCCGAGGAAGGATTAGAAGCCCAGGAGGAAAGACTCGTGTTTGATACGTCTGTTGGAGGTGAGGGACTTCCATGGAAAAGTTTGGTGGTGAATAGCAGCAAATGCAAGTGTTCGCAGGGTATCTCTTTCAAATTCTATCTCTGTTCCTCTGGTTTTAGTTTAGATTCGATATTCTAAGCCAAGACTGCTCATAGATGAACTATGTGTTTGCGTCGATTAGCGACATTATCTTTCTGAAATCTATCCTGTTATGTTTCAGTAAACCAATAACTATCCTCTTCGCAATTCCAGGTACGAAGCTCGGAAGAGAAGATCATGGCTTGGAGTCACGAGGCATTCTACAAACTTTCCTTGATAATTTTACTCGCGGTTGGTTTGTGGTAAGTTCTTGACCAAAGACTACATTTTGACCTTGTCTACTCATTACGTGTGACTGTTGTCCTTTGCCCAGAGGTTGTTTATATTATTAACTTTATCAAATTTTATTGGCAGGTTATTAGCCTATTCTGCTGCGACCGAAGTGGTGTCAGATGTCACAATACTTGGCTCCCAGAGCGGCATAATCATTCGTTCTTCACTCACTTCTGATACGAGGTAATCGAATTAACAAACTAATTCTTTTCTTGAAGCCAACCGCTTCTTCTGCTTGTTTATCAGTGTCTTCGATATAAATTATGAAGTTCTTATTGGGAATTCATTTCAGGTACGGGAAGAAGTCACTTCAACCTTCCTCAAATGCACCCTCCGCATAAGTCCTCTCGTGATAATGTAGTCGTCAAATTCTCCCCATAAATGGACTCAATATCGTTTCCCAGAGCTTGCTTTGGAGCTAGTTCGAAAAGTTCGGACACAAGCAGAATCTGAGAGGGTCTTCTTATGTTCATCAAACTTCCTGGGCATATCTTCCATCATAACCTCTTTGTGAAAGCGGAGTCGCTTCTGTGCATTGGCTCCAGGAACACTTGTAAGAATATGTTTTTTCATTGTAGTCTCTCATAGCAATCAAACGTTTATCAGAAGTTAGAATCATAAGTGCAGTCGATAACTTCCATTTTGAAATTTATGAATATCTAGTCACCATTGTCTGTGAGCCATTTTTTTGTGAATGTCTTGTGAGGTTTCTCCTTTTCAATTGCAGCAGATTCCCTAATCACTGGTAAACCTGGACCCACAAAACGCTGATGACCAAAATTTTGACACACACTAACACTGCCTGCTGTTAAGATGTTTCGAAGTAATACCGGCGTGCATGACCTATGGTTAATGTTGCACTTTTACCTGTTGATTGCAGGTTGCTGATGACCACTTTTGGCAAACTTTGAGTTGGATTAATCCTTGTGTCGCATTTGCCGACTTCCAACAAGTTCAAGGAGACAAGGGCGCTGGTACTTATACTCATGAGTTCTGCGGTATTAAAGTTGTGACTTTAACTTAAACAACTCCTACTTCGTATCTCCTTATAGTCTGTTATGTGAATGGTTTGATTTAACTCATATTTGGTGATTAATTTCGGTTTCCATCCAGTTAAGTCGGATGCTTTATGAACTGATGAACTTTCCTTGTTTTGCGTATATTCGGTTGCAGCTGCTGCAGTAAGAGGGCTATCATAGCAATCTCTCAACTCTTGTATGTACTTAGCGGCATGGGCGAGCTCGGGAAGGAATCAAAGGAAGGGTTTGCACAGCTTAAGTATCATCACGACTCTCAATTTTGTTCCCCTTATAATGACATTACTTGGAAAATTCATTTATTGTTTTCTTAAGCATGTTGCAGTCTTCAATTGGTGTAAATTCCTGTGTTAATCTTGGCTATTTCCATGATTTTCTAATGTAGGAATTGGTCACCACTTTATTGAGGCTGCGAGATAAAGTGGCATTTCCACTCTCACGCTACACAAGGACCTATGGATGCCTCCATGTTTCCAGGGTGTTTAAGATGGTTCAGTAGTTGCTTTCCCGGACTTGTTGTTTATAACTTTCCTTGCCGTTCAGGTTTTCGAGTTTTAACTTCTGATATGTCTTGTTATATCTCATATGCAGGTTTGGTGGTACACAGACTGGAGATAAAAACTGATGGTAGGGCGTAAGATTAGCATAATGTGAAAGATGAACTTGAGGATACATCTGTGCAACTTGTTGTTGTTGCACCATGGCAACTGTGGGTGTGGGAACATTGTCGGCAGCATGGGAGTTTAAAACCTCCAATCCATCATTGGCATAGTTGTCTGGATTCTGAGAGCTTGAGGATTCTTTGTTATCGGGCAACCGTCGCTCAGAAGCAACACCAGAGGAAACCGGTGGAAGCCGCGAATCAGATTGGAACAAGGAGTCTTGGCATCCCAAATGATGTGGTATGAAGCTTAACTTTCAAACATAGGAATCCATTTCGTAATTTTATGCTTCGATAATATTTGAATGTTGTTACTTGTTCTTATGGTGTTCGAAACAATTGACTCATTTTGTTGTTGATGGCTTTTCTAATGTAGGATCTGCAGCTTGTCTGGTTCAACAGTGCTCACCGCTTGAATCAATCCGAGAGTTTCCAGCTGCATAACTTATTTGCTTTGGAAATAGATGGGAACCACCTCCCAGCATCAATACGTAACTGTTTCCGTTCGTAGGATGAGGATGGGGAGCACAGTTTGAGTATCCAGGCATAGCCGCTGGTGGTGCACAGGCTGGAGGTAGAAACTTGAGTTGGTTGCATCAGAAAACTTCCAGCTCGAGGTGCTGCCACACTTTCATCCAGGAAGCTTATCCCGTCCCGTAGTTGTAGTCAAGTTGTTTTCAATTGAATTTCTAGTACTTCTGTTATTATCTGACCCGTATGTCTTGTAACTTTCCGAAGTTCCGGTTTGCAATGCCCTCGTATTGTAAAGACTTGTATGTTGTTGTAGTTAATTTTGAAAAACTCTCGAGTTGGTACGCTTGAATTTGACTATAGCATTAATCACATGAGAATGCCCAAGGCTTCTTGCGTTTAAAATTGGAATGATGTTTTGAGTTTTGATTCTATGAGGCTTTGTACTTTGTACTTGTACTTTAATAACAAGTCAATTTAACGCTTCGAAGTCATGTCTAGATACTAAACTTTGAGATCTCTTGCGCTTAATAATATTGAATGGAAGTGAGAAACTTGTGTCTCGTACGATGATACCTCGAATCCATCCTTAAATCTTGGAATTGGGAATTATTATAAATCCCGTGGAAATACTTCATAATTAGGCCTCTTGAGTAATGAAACTGTCATAACGCAATTCAAATACTATTTTGTTAGAAACAACGCATTCAAGAACGGGACCCTCATATTTTAAAAGAACACCAAAATAGTTTGAAAGTTGATGTTTTTTCTTTAAAATTCTCTGCAACAACCTACTTCATAAAGCAAAACAAACAACTGGTTAGACGGTTAGCTAAAGCAGGAATGATGCAAAAAAACGAGAAGGTGGGGTCATAAGGTCAAAAATTAGGGTGCAACAGATGCCCCTATTTAAGTTACTCTTATTCGGAGATATGGAGATTGAAATTTCCGTCTCAACGAGATAGGAGGGACTTAAATATAAACGCTGCACGAATTTTTGGCCCTAAGATGCCACCGAATGCAAATGATATGAAATGCAAGACAGACAAGGGGTCTTGTGGAGAAATGATGTCATAGGGGATGAACTAGACACGACACTGTCATACCCCAAATTTGTCCTACTTCAGTATTTAATGAATGTTTTACTACTTCACGACTTCTGGTCATGATTCTCTAAGGCTTCATTTATAAAGACCATGTGTGTACACGTTATGGTTATAATCCCTAGCAATTCACGATGAAGAATGTGCCCCCAACCCTTATATCCAAATTCATGTGTGTCCTCGTTCTCACGATCGGACATATATGATATGGATAATGACGTCAATTACATGATTGGGATCTACCTCGCAACATAACTGTTGGTTTTCAAGAAAATTAAACCCTATTTCAATTTAGTTACAAAATTCTCTAAAGGTTGCTTAAACCTCACTACAAGTTGCTTGTACAAATTGCTTGCTGCGATATGCAATTAATTCAAGATACTTCACATGATTCTGCTAGACATGGCCGATTTTGCCTCAAGCATGGTTCAATTGCAAGTGTCAAGTTATAGTTGGATTCTAAAATCAGTTCGTGACAAACTTAGATTTAGCTCGCAAGTCAAGCCATGTTTAGCACAATTGGTTCAAGATTTACGTTGATCATAATTAGAATTGTCTTTAGATTAGGTTTAACCTAGTCTAAGATTGGGCTATGTTCAAGTTTGTGCATTAAAAGTCGAAAAATGGTCAAGAGACTTCAAGCAAATTCTAAACCATATGACATGAGCTATCTTAAAAAAATTAGTTTAATGTCTTCAAGTTAATCTTCAACTATATTCCAATTTGTTTTAAGTTATACTTCAAATGGATACTAAAGGAATGAGGAACAGTGAATTCTTAGACCATGATGCAAGATGAATTCAAGTCTCATTAAATTCACACCAGATGATCAAAGACTTAGGACCGTGTTTGCACAAGTCACGAGTTAAAGGGTTACGTTAAATCATGGATCATTTGGAAATCCTTGGGAATACTAACAGCAGTTGAGACCACTTTGTGATAAGGTTTTGGAAAATATTCACAATTGGTAAATCAAAAATAAGTCATGTTCAGATAAGACATGATTGCATTCAGTGGCTATTTTACAAATTCAAGAGTGCACGTTACTGTTAATTTGGACGGTATTAGTACGAACTAAGCGATTACCGCCATTATCCCAAAACCCACTCTAATCATGAACACATAGCCTATGAGATACAAATTCAGAAGGACATAATATAATGTTTAAACCGCTGCTAAGGCTATGAGTTTCTTCAGAGTTTCTCCAAAAATCGACTTTGAACTTATCTTCCTCAATCGGGTATGCTCCTACTAGTATATGTTGGAAATCTTGCTGATAGTGAGAATCTCGCATCAGACGAAGGAAAAGCCGAGCATATGCAAATAAGACCATTGAGTGAGGAGTATGGATTCTGTTGTACGGCAGGATACGTCTAGCTTACGGTTCACTTCTTCCCTATAACCTTGCCCCTTAGAAGCAGCATTTCACCTTGGATTTTATCGGCTGCTTTCACCTGCACATGTTATTCGAAACATATTTTAGGATTAAAGTGTGTCATTAATCTTATATCACTCAGACATGATATGTGATGTATGCAAGGCCATGAAAGAATGAGCATAGGCAGGTGTAAATAACAGTATGTCAAGCAAATAAAAAAGGTACTAAATACATAGAGGCCAATGAAGAGATATAGCCTATGGACAGAAATATAGTTTCCTTCATATGCTTGGTTATGCCAAGGAGTTCATTGCCTGTTGCAGTCATCACAGGAGGCTCACGAGTCTTCGCCAAGCTAACCAATGCACCTGAAAAATCCAGAAAGGGAATGGCCATGATAAATTAAAATCCAAGTCAAGTTTTAAATAACAGAACCATTTCATACTCAATATCATTTCACCAAATTCATGCTCCACAATTCTTTCAAGCATGATACATAAAACAGAAGAGAAGATATTGCCATTATCTTTCCCTCAATACCATCAGGTTTCCTTGCTTGCTCCAAATCTCAGTCCGACAGAGTTCAAAATGGAGGCTCTGATACTTAATGAAGTCATTAGCGCATCTACAAAATGGGTGAACATAATTTAAGGTCACAGTTTTTTTGTTTAAGTGATTATCAGGGTTACTAAATAAGTGATCCACTGCAAGAGATTAGTTGGTTACCAGCAGCACAAAATGAAAAAGGAACCGCTCCAAATATCCGAGATCTTCGCAAAGCTTTAACGGCGACGACGCAATAATTAACAACCAATGGAGATTCCAAAAGAACTACCAACTGCCATCGTGCCAAAACCTCCAGCTGCACCAATTTTATTACCGAAACATTTGTCAACCATTTTAACGATTATCTTCATGCTCCCACCATACATTCTCCACCCTTCAGCATTCACGCCATCCACTGTTACCTGTTGCAAACATGAACGTCACCTGCATTGCATATTTAAATTATCACAGAGAAGCAAAGAATGCCCAATATGTTGGCAATCACTTTACTTGAAAGACCCTGTCAGTCAAGAGCTTCTTGTTTCCGTGGAGGCTGAGAAAGGCTTAAAATCAAGAGACGATATTCACCTTCACATACTAATCCTCCTGTCGCCTTTGAACATTTTAATGGTGACCATAATGCTTCTCGCTCAGAATGACATTGATTTTGATGAGCAAATTATGCAGCACCTATATGCTGCCGCAAATAGAGCTCGTTTTGTTCAGAGACAGGGAAGACAAGGATGATATCCCAAAGAGAATTCTTGAGGAACCAACAAGCATGACAGCTCTGTTAGATAGTATTTTCCTGTAAAATCCGGTAAGCATGACAAGGTTATGGGTTGAAGACAGAATTCAAAGTAAAAAACTTATGAGAACATCATCACGACGGCAAAAGTCTCAAGCCATACAGGTGCGTACATGCAGCAACATACCGATAATGCGAAGAATATAAGAGTATCCTACAGCTTTGCCTTCATTCCTGAATCTTCTAGCAGCCTCATCAAAAAAAAAGCATCCTTAATCAAAGTTATCGCCAGATTCTCCGTCCGAGTGCATACATGAAAAGAAAAGATGGAGATTGGTCAGTATGAGCAAATCAAGGGCGTCTGCAGTAGGCATGTATGTCACTTACAAAAGGGTCATGTATGCAGAATTGCAGAACGACAAGAGTTCAGCTGTGGGATAAAGTGCAAATCCCAAAATAAAATCAAAATTAAGATGACGTGAGAGTTCGAAATCATACATTATGACTAGTTTGAAAGAGATGAAACTCTTTGCCACAGAATGACCAGTCTAATGGCGTTGCTACTCCAGGCCTTGCTGTCTCATGTTTGGAGATGTCTAAATCAGTTATGACAACATCTACAGAAAGTGAAGCATCGCAGTCTTCTAATGGGAGGATTTCAGACATCAATAGTGATCTGCAAGGCACTTCTGGTTGGAAGCTTTCAAGTAGTCCTTGGAATTCGCAAGTCATTGCCTGCACTTCAGGCTCACTAACGCGTTTTATGTTGGATGATATTCCTGGTGTTACTTCACCCATGATATACATTGGTATGTTTTTTGGTTGGTTTGCCTGGCATGTAGAGGATCACGAGCTTCACAGGTCGAATTGTCTTCACACTGGCTCATCAAAGACATGGTATTCTGTGCCTGGAAATTATGCTTTTGATTTTGAGGAAGTCATCCGCACCGAGGGTTATGGTGGTGATATTGATCAATTTGCTGCTTTGAAATTATTGGGCGAGAAAACAACTCTTTTAACATCTGAGAAAGTTCAAATGCAGAAACAAGACACATACACTCCAATACATTTCAGACGGTTAGGGTTGGTCGCGTCTAGGATGATCCCTACGCAAACTTTACAATTGCACAGTTTATTACGACAATGCACAAATCTTTCTATCATACCAAGCTATCCATGAGCATCATATCTGCAAAACAATGCTAACACAGGATTATGAAACCATAAACGCAGCACCAAGTTTCATAACAAAAGGAACCAAATTCCTACCATGAACCACCGAATTCTAAAGCTAAAGCCCAAGCTTTTCCTCCTGTTGAATCAAAAGTGGCAGAGATGATACTCTTTATCTACATGCCACCAGGACAAATATCCCGCCATTAGAATATGGCGACAGCAGCAAAAATGAAGATGAGCAAGTTAATGACAGCAACATAAAGAGAAGGACAATATAGGAAATATTTTGGTGTGCTATGGATATGCTTACAGATGATGATAAGAAGATTCATCGGGCTTTGAACATGCTGCCCTTGCTGAAACGTGGAATCAGAGTGCTTCACTCCCAATTCTAAAGGGAGTAATTGAGATCACCTCCAAGAAGTTATGAGCCTAGTTTCATTCCCAAAAAAACTGTGTCCATTGAACTCGTACCTGGACACACAAATAATTTGGTCAAATTCAAGCCAAGGTCGAAATAAAATACGTGTTCTTTTCGTTCATGGTAAATATAGCAAACGGAATACCTGCGCTATCACAGAACAAAAGTTCAATGGTGATGCTATAGCAAAAGGCTTTGGCCTAGAAAGTTCATCATTTCGATGCAGACTCTGTGCTATCCTGGTTTCCAAGTTGCTGCCGACGGTTGTGAATCTAAAAAAGGGGACACGTGAAGCTGATAAACAAAGACCAAGTTATAAGTTGCCGATTTAGAACTAGGGACTAAAGATCAAGAATAAAAAAGCAACTGAGTTACAAGAAAATACCAGCTTTATTGCCAAAATAATAAACAACAATCCAAAGGATTTTAAGATGCATCGCAAGCTTTAAAATCCTACACCACCCTGCATCAAACAAAAGAAGCAATAATCAGCACACCGAAGCTTGCGAAATCAAATGCGTAAAAGATTTACAACACAACAAAAACACAAGTCATGGAGTTTTATCAGAAGTGAGAACAAGGTCCTCAGCAGAATGTACGAAGATGATAGGACAGTCATAAAGCTGAGTCAGCCCAAACCAGTGAGGGATCATTACTCCATTGCAAAATTCATGATAAGACAGTGTATCATCCATAAGGAAATAGTTGGTATAATATTTCACGTAGGAAGAAAGCAAGAGCTGAGATGTTAAGTCAAAATAAAGTTGAAATAAAAGCCACGTCATAGCAGTGAAAATCTCCAAATTCACACAGTAAAAAAGTCAAGGTAAAAGCAGATTTATTAGCCCACTACAGACAAAAAAGGTCACTATCGTTCAAATCTCAGAGAATCAGAAAACGTGGTATTACCTCCTAACAGAATTGTACTACCACAAAGGCACCTCGTCGTCCTACACAAAAACCTCACACGTTTCAACCATTTTTTTCATCAGCAGATTTCAAATTTTTTACACGCACCAAAACCCTAAAAGCCTCCTATAAATAGAACTAATCATTAGCTCAAAAACAGAGAAGAAAACCCTAAGAAAACTCTGCCAAATTCAATTCCTAACATTTCCTAAAGCTCTTTTCGCAAACCTTCTCAAAGCTATCATCAAAGCCCTGTGCAAGGTGAGCTCGGCCACACACTCACGCACTCTCATCAAGACATATAAGCAGATAAAGAACCAAAACCACTGCGAAATAAGAGGAGAGAAGAGGAATAAGATTCAAATCAAAGTTAGGAAAGCACTCACCGGCATCACGGAAGCGCTCATGTTGGTAAAATATTCATCACCTTCAGCTTTTTTTGCTCACCATTGTCTTTACACCTTTTCGATGCCTCGTGGTTACTCCGTCATTTTTGTTGCATATTGTATAAACATTCATGAATTTGATTGTTAATCTAAGGCCGTTAGAGTAACTGATTCACAACTTGCTAGCTTCTTTAGGAATTTAGGAGGTGGTGTTATGAAATTAGGGATTCGATAAGGGTTTAGGATTCGAGACATCACTCTTGTATACTGATATTTGATTCGACCCGTGTGAGGTTTCGCGTTTCTGGTGACGATTTGAGTCGTGAAGTTTAATTTTGAGGAGGTTTAGGAGAATTGGGTTCTAACAAGGCGAAAAAGTAATGTTTTCATGGTGAAATTCGATGTCGAGAGAGAGAAAGAACATGAAGGAGGAAGGAGACACGCGTGCAAAGTGGCTGGGGTTTATGAGTTTTTTTTTCTTTTTTCGTTTATTTTATTTTATTTGGGCCGAGAGAGAAATTCAAATATGATTGGCTGAGTTCTCTTTTCATTCTCTGCCAGTTTGGTTAAGTGACTATTGGGGCCATTTAGCTTGTTTGCATTATTGATGGGCCTTATAAGGCCAATAGGAGACAGGTTTAGTTTGTGTTATTATTTAGTTTAATTTTAGGTAATTAATCTAAAGTTAATTATAATATTATCTATAGATTATGACTTTTGTTTTCTTATTTTATTACTAGTTGATGATTAATCTTGTATTGATGGGATAACAAATACGTAACCTTGACTTTACTCGAATGTTTTTGGTTAATTAATAAAAATCTCAATCCAATTTAGTTTCTAACAATTATTTATTATTTAATTATTTATTTCTCAATTTAAGACCACCAATTGTTTTCTTAATCAATGAAAGTAGAGGACTCTTGGGGTCTAGCACTCCTTGGGTCCTTGGACAACCGCTCTCGAGGCGCACGCCTTTGAGTTGTGGTTGTTCCGTCTTTTGATTTTCAAAACCGTTTTTCACTCAATTCAACTGAAATTTTTAAAAGATATTATTAGTCGATTTTTATTTGATTATATATTTATAAGAAATTTCCAATTATTATTTTTAAATAAATATATTCCAAAACTATTAACAAATAATATTTTAAGTATTGAAAAAATACATATATATATTAATCAAGTTAAAATATTTTTTCTAAGATATTATACTTCTTTCAAAACAAATAATCATGATTAGCTCTTCTCAAAACTTTTTTTACAATTGATTAATTTATTCTATGTGAAAATTAAAACTATTTTTCTTAGTTAAATTAAACTATTTTTCTTAATCAAATTTCAAAACAATTGAATTCTTGGATCTCGCCTTCCTTGGATTTTTAAGCGACCGCTCTCGAGGTGCACGCCTTGAGTTGTGGTCGTTTCGTCTTTCATCGTTAAAACACCTCAACATTGTTTAAACCTTTCAAAGTAGGCAAATCCTAATCCTAGCCATATGCCTACCCTATTTTAATCTACCTACGTTATTATTTTCAAATCGTTTTCCTTAATTAAATTACGAAAATGTCGAGTTCTTGGAGTCGCGCATTCCTTGAATTCGAGAGTGATTACTATTGGGGCGTACGCCTTGTATAGTATATCACTAGAACTTTCATTCCTAAAATACATTCCCATAATTATTTGGACAAGTACTTTTACCGTCCAACAAACCTATTTCATAATTAATGGAATGAAAAAGATTGTCGTTGGGATCTAGCATTCCAAACGATATCCCGACTAATTGGTTACGAGGCCGACGTCTCGTTTATCAAATAGTCGTCATTCCTCCTAAACATTTAACTCGTCTAACCTCGTTCCTCATTCTCGTGTGATCGAGTCTAAACCCTAGTACGCTTCTAAATTGTAAATCAAATTCAAATTATTTTCTTAATTAAACTGCGAAAGAATTGAGTTCTTGGAGTCTCGCACTCCTTGAACTCTTGAGTAACCACTCTTGGGGCGTACGCTTTAGGTTATGGTTCGCTCAACCTTTCGTTTATAAAACACGTGCCCTAACTATTTGGACCAATATCGTTATTGTCCATTCAAATACACTTTCACAATTAATTGAGTGAAAAAGGTATCATTGGGATCTAGCATTCCAATGATATCCCGATTAATCGATTGCGAGACTGGCGTCTCGTTTATCGAGTAGTCGTCATTCTCCCTTAAAATATTCAACCCAACCCTCTTCTCTCGCCCCCGTGCGTTTGAAACTTTCTCAAACATATTTCATAATTATTCGAATGAAAAAGGTGTTGTTCGAATCTAGCATTCCAATAATATCCCGATTAATTGATTACGAGGCTGACGTCTCGTTTATCGAATAGTCGTCATTCTCCATCAAATTACCTAACCAAACTCCTATTTCTTGCCCCCGCGCAATCGAAACCTTAAACCTATTGTTGCACCCCAAAATTTGACCGACCGGGTCTCGCCTTTGGCTCGATGTTTCGACGCATAATCGCATTCGCATCTGCATATTGCATACAGTGCATTTTTCATTTGTTTTGATTTTATTAGGGATCACAGCTCTCGTCTCATGTTTCAGGTGTTTTTTATCAGGTAGAATCGTTTTTTGGGATCTTACGGTGCCCGTTTATTTTTACCGGCTTTTTGTTGCGCTCTCGCAGTGTTATTTGTCGTTCGGTGCTTATTTTGTTCCTCTGGAAATTATCATGATTTTTCTGGATTTTATTGGCAATTTTTAGGATTTAATAGGATTTTTAATAGTTTTAATTCTTTTTAAATAGATTTTAATCATTTTAGGATTTAATAGATTTTTTAGGATAATATAGAATTTTTAGAATATTAATAGGACTTTTTAATAGTTTTAATAGCTTTTAAAGTCATTTTTAGATTAGTGTAGAATATTAGTGAATTTTTCTTTTAGCATATTAAATAGTTTTTGTTAATAGAAATTAATTGTTTTTAATTTTAGATATAGAATAATATAGACTTCTCATTTTTAAAAAGAATTTTCTTTTAATAGTTTTATTAGGGTAATAGATTTTCTTTTAATAAATAATATAGATTTTCTAGGTTTTATTAGGAATTAATTAGTGGGATTATTAGATTAATTGAGTTTTAATAGTTAATTAGGATTAGGTTTAATTCATTTGTCATTAGCTTTGTCAATCCATTTTTTAATCCATTAATCCATTGGGTTTGTTTGATTTTCGTTTGGGCCCATATCATCAGTGCAGAAGCCCATTTCGTCCAAGTCCAGAATCAGTTCAGCATTTTTGTCCACAAGTTTCCAGCCTAATCCAGTATTCTCCAGATCGTTCTAGAAGGCGCGCAGAAGCATCTCAGCATTTAAAACCAGCAGCACACGTGTTCACACAAGGTTGGCCCCACGTTACTTCACACACACACGCCACCTCACGCCATGCACGCCCTCTCTCTCTGCCACACCACCCAACAGGTGGCAGCCATGCGTCTCTCCCCTCCACCATCTCTCCCACGTGCCATCCCCACAGCACTCCGCCTGAAAACCCCTCCGGCCGGCCTGCATGGCCGGCGGCCACCGCAAACCTCACCAGAATCACCATCTTCATCCTCCTTCGTCCTCTTTCGTCCATCTCCTCCAATCAACAAACCCTAAACCGATAACATTTTCCAGAAATCCGATCAAGCTTCATCTTCCTCGCCTGCAACATTCATGCTTCGCCGGAGATACCACCGGAAAACTCATCCAATTTTCCATAAATCAACCATGCATTCATCAAGAACTCCGACCTACAAGCTTCATCCAGACCTGGATCTTCAGCAAGATCATCAAACAAGCCAAGAACATTCAATAGTCGTCTCCAGAAACCAGCTTCAGCAACAATCTTCACCAATCATCTAATCTTCAAGCACTCTTCAGATCTCCAACGCGTTTCTCCAGATTCATCCAACCTCTGATCCTCATCTCCAGAAGATCACATCAACAGCAAACCGTTCGTCAAAGCAAACTCCATGGATCTTCATCTCCGTCGCAAGGGTCTTCATCATGTTCTTCAGCCTTTCCAGATTCCTTCAACTCGTTCTTCAAGAACACGCGAATCCAACCATTGTTCAGAAAATCTTTAGGAAACAATTATCCCGGTCTCTTCATCATCTCCAGAACTGCGTAAAACCTTCAAGTGGATCTCCTTAATCCTCATCTGTTGGTCTTCACCGGCGAGCCTTCGACCAAATCACCCAGAAGAGTTGCGAGAATTTGTTCGTTTTGGTGTTCATGCTGTTTTAGTGGTTGTGAAATGTGTTGTTCGGGTTTGAGAGGAAGAACGAAGATTGAACGGAGGAGACGGAGAGAGTTCGGAGAAAGGGGCGGCGGCGGTGGAAATGAGAAGAGGTCTAGGGTTTTCAGAAAGGGGAAAGGGACGAGAGGAAGGAGAAGGGTTCGCAGCTGGATTGGGCCAGGCCCAATTCCATTTTTTGATCAACACCCCCCCTCACGTTTTTTGGACGAGCTCTGGGCTGAGCCCAATATTTTTCTCACCCCCAGTGCACTCATACGCCCCTCTGCGTTTTTTGTTGAAGGGACCTGGGCTGGGCCCAATTTCATTTGCAGTTTTTTATTTTATTTTTTGTTAAATCCCCCTGTAACAGCAGTATACCCCCCTTCCCATCTTTTTGTATTTTTCATTTTTTCTTTGTTTAAAGTTTGTTAAAAGAAAAAAATAGAAAAAGAAAATTAGAAGAAAAAAATATATTTGAAAAAGAAATAGTTGAAAAGAAAGAATAAAGAAAATGTTGAGAAAACATTTTAGAAAAAGAATTTGAAAAAGAAAAGAAAAGAAATATTGAGAAAAGAAATTGAAGGGAAAAACAATAAAAGAAAGAGGAGAAAAATATAGAAAAAAAAATATGAAAAATATATGAAAAACATTTGAAAAAATATTGAAAAAAGAGAAAAAATATTAAAGTAGGTTTAATATTTTTAAAGTACACTTTCTTTTAGGATATATTTTCATAGAGATTATTTTACGATTTTAGGATAGTTTAGAAGCCCATTTGTTAGGGGGCTCTTTTTCATTCGATTTTCCAAGATAGAATAGGACAGTATTTCCTAGGAGATTTATTTTTTAGTATTCACTCATTGTAACCATTTTGCAGAGATTAATAAAACGAGATTTGAGCTGTGGTCCCGAAGTAGCCGAACTACAGCTGCTCTGATTCCTCGTACCAGACGAGGATATGTAGGCATAGGATGCGATATCCTAGCGAGCACACTAACGACTGACTTTTGGTTCTCTCGCGGCTGTGCGATCGAGACTTTCCCGCTGACGACTAATTGTTACCCCTTTTTCTCTCTTGCCCCCGTGCATTTGAGACCAAGTGTCGCTACTGCGAAAATCAGCGCCGGCTGAACAGAAGAGTCGCCACCGTGTGTTATTTATCCCACGGGAGGGAAAGGAAACGCTCAGAGTAAACCTCGCACAACACGGGAAAGGTATGGTCGTCGCAACCAAAACCTGGATTCGGGAGTCGGTTACGCAAGGGGAAGGTATTAGCACCCCTCACGTCCGTCGTACTCGACGGGATCCACGCTTGTTTTCGGGTATGGATTGTTATTCTATCTAAACTATAGGTCAAGGGTTAAAAAGAAAATAAAACTGAAAATAAAAATGACTCGGCAAAGTATCGCACTTTATGCCTACGTATTCTCGCCTGGAACGAGAAATCAGAGTCAACGTAGTTCGCCTACCTACGGGAAAGGAGGGGAAGGTTGCTCGCTAGGATATCGCATCCTATGCCTACGTACTTCCACACAGCATGGAAGATCAGAGCAAACGTAGTTCGGGCCACGTACGACACAAGTCTATTTTGATTGCTTTTATCTCCTTCTGAAAAAGGGTTTTTCTGATTAACAGTCCAAGCGGACAAAAATGACGTTTTGATGAGTTCACATTCTTTTACGGAAGAAGTGTCTTTTATTGTGTTTGAAATATTTATTGTGTTTTTCTGTTTGTTTTGAGAAAGAAGAGACAAAACTCTAACCTATGGTTGCGAAGGGAATCAAACTAACCTAATATTATCATGCATGGGTTAAGACCTAGTGTCTATCATGCTCCTCTCTTGCACAGAGAAAAACAGAGATCCTACGGGATAGGCAGAAACAGAAACAATAACAGATATAATAAAGCAGTAAAAATGCATGGATGCAACAGTACAAGCGAGGCAAGGGAGTCCCACTCAACCTCGAACCTAGAAGACAATAGGCAAAAGTGAACAGGCTTCACTTTCAACCCAACAGGGTAAACAGCAAACAATACAACCCAGAAAACCAATCAATACATCAGCAATGAAATACATCAGCAAAAGAACAGCATCAGCAGGTCTGAATTAACATCTAACTCCAAGTAATCTCCACTCAGCTACAGGCTTCAACAAGCATCAATCTCCATCTTCATGGCCTTCAGGCAAGGGCTTTGATCATCAGTCTTCTATCTGCAATGGCTTTTCTTCAAGTCTCAGGCTCCAGGATGAACATCAGCCAACCAGATGAAGTAAATGAATGTTAGACAGTTAATTACCTACCAAGGGTGGTTCATCAACTGTTAACATTAAACAGCAAGTTTTCTCTCAAAAGTTCTATCTTTCAAATACATTCACTGATCCTTCCAAAGGAAGGAGGTGGATATTTGAAAGAGACTTTGAATCATAGAGAAAGGATAGAGGCAAACAAAGCCATCTATGTTTGAGAAGCAAGCTTTCTAATCTAGAGCTCTGCCTAGCTCCTAGACCCTAGTCTCCTCAGCAGCTGCTGGCAAGAACCTCCTCCTCAACTTTGACAGTTAATCTTCAATCTCTGGATCTCCAATGGTCTTCATCTCCTCAAGTCTTCAGCTTCCCCAAGTCCCCAGACAAACCCAATACCCAGACAAGCAAGCACCAATCCCCAGAGGGCACACCACACCAGTCAATCAGATATACAGTATAACAATAGCAGTAGGGGAATCCTGACTTTTTCTAAGAGGATCTAATAACTACCCATAGCCCCTATAGTCCCATAGCTAAACTATTCAAACCCTAAGTCCTAAGGGAAAGAATCAAACTTCCTAAGTCATCACCTAAAAACCCTAATTTGTTCATGTTGTTCAAACCTACACTAAGCACCTAAATTTAATTTCTAAAAATGGGAACTAAATTGAATCCATAAGTTCAATATCTAATCTAAACAACCTAAAAAGAATGAACAAAAAATATGAAAGTATCTAATAGAACAAAAATTATTAAAATCACGCATGAAATGAAACTATTTAAAATGTCATTTATTTAGAAAATATGGGAAAAATATGAAATAAAAAATAAAATGCAATTTTTATTTTTTAGAATTTTCTAGACATCCTAAAGAAAATAATGCAAAAAGAATGAGTTGAAAATGATTTTTTAGCTATTTATTATGAATTTTAGAAGATGCATAAAAAATTAAAGAAAATAAAAGAAAATAAAATGAAATAAAAATGGAGGGGGTTTGAATAGCAGGGAAGGCACGTTCAAAACATTGGGCTTATTAAAATGGGGGGTGTGGATAGCGCTCTGAGCCTAACCCCCCAATTAATGAAACGCAGCGTTTCCTTTCCTTTAAAATTTCCCTCCGTTTCTGAAATTGAATGGGAGCCACACGATGAGATGATTAAGTCAAATGTTCTGGACAATCCAAAGGCACACAGTCATCGTCCCCAATTGAGCTAGGGTTTGCAGAAAAACCCAGATTCCATGCACAACCTTCAAGCTTCTCATTCTCCCTCCACACGCCATGAAAACGCACGATGTAAAAAGCGAAATTCATCCACTTCTTCCCCTCTACAAGTCTATAACCATAGTTTACCTTAAAACTCACTCTATCAATCAACCCGATGAGAATAACAGTCATGCATCAACATTTTCACCTGCCATTGTCGCTACTGCGAAAATCGGCGCCGGCTGACAGAAGAGTCGCCACCGTGCGTTATTTATCCCACGGGAGGGAAAGGAAACGCTCAGAGTAAACCTCGCACAACATGGGAAAGGTATGGTCGTCGCAACCAAAACCTGGATTCGGGAGTCGGTTACGCAAGGGGAAGGTATTAGCATCCCTCACGTCCGTCGTACTCGACGGGATCCACGCTTGTTTTCGGGTATGGATTGTTATTCTATCTACGCTAAAGGTCTGGGGTTAAAAGAAAAGAAAATGAAAATAATAAAAAAAATGACTCGGCAAAGTATCGCACTTTATGCCTACGTATTCCCGTCTGGAACGAGAAATCAGAGTCAACGTAGTTCGCCTACCTACGGGAAAGGAGGGGAAGGTTGCTCGCTAGGATATCGCATCCTATGCCTACGTACTTTCATACAGCATGAAAGATCAGAGCAAACGTAGTTCGGGCCACGTACGACACAAGTCTGTCTTGATTGATTTTATTCCTTCTGAAAAAGGTTTTTCTGATTAACAGTCCCGGCGGACAAAAATGACGTTTTGATGAGTTCACATTCTTTTACGGAAGAAGTGTCTTTTATTGTGTTTGAAATCTTTATGTGTTTTTCTGTTTGTTTTGAGAAAGAAAGAGACAGAACTCTAACCTACGGTTGCGAAGGGAAACAAACTAACCTAATGTTATCATGCATGGGTTAAGACCTAGTGTCTATCATGCTCCTCTCTTGCGCAGAGAGAAACAGAGATCCTAAGGGATAGGCAGAAACAGAAACAATATCAGATATATACAGTAAAACAGTAAAATGCATGGATGCAACAATACAAGCGAGGCAAGGGAGTACCACTCAACCTCGAACCTAGAAAACAATAGGCGAAAGTGAACAGGCTTCACTTTCAACCCAGCAGGGTAAACAGCAAACAATACAGTTCAGAAAACCAATCAATACATCAACAAATGAAATACAGCAAAAGAACAAACAGCTTCAGCAGCTCTGAATCAACAACTGGCTTCAAGCAATCTCCAATCAGCTACAGGCTTCAACAAGCATCAATCTCCATCTTCATGGCCTTCAGACAAGGGCTTTGATCATCAGTCTTCCATCTGCAATGGCTTTTCTTCAAGCTCAAACCTCCAGGATGAGGGATTAGTCACAAGAGTGAATTGGGTGTTAAGCAATCAGTTGACTACCAAGGGTGGTGAACAGACTGCTTCTAACACAAGAGACATTTCCTCTCAAGAGTTCTATCTCATAGACACTATCACCAAGCCTTCCAAAGGAAGGGGGTGAGTGTCTTAGAGAGACTCTGAATCACAGAGAAGAATGGATGCAGACAAGGCAATCCATGTTTGAGAAACAAACTTTCTAACCTAGAGCTCTGCCTAGCTCCTAAACCCTAGTTCCTCAGCATCTGCTAGCAAGAATCTTCTCTTCAACTCTGGAAGTTGAACTTCAATCTCTGGATCTTCAATAGCTTTATCTCCACAAATCTTCAGCTTCCCCAGGGCCCCAGGCAAACCCAATACCCAAACAAACAATCAATAAACCCCAGAGGGCACACCACACCAAACAGCAGATATACAAACAGTAATAATATCAGTAGGGGAATCCTAACTGTTCTCTAAGGGATCTAATAGCTACCCATAGCCCCTATAGTCCCATAACTAATCTATTCAAACCCTAAGTCCTAAGGGAGAAAATTGAACTTCCTAAGTTGTCACCTAAAAACCCTAGTTTTGATCATGATATTCAAGCATTTATTAATCACCTAAAATTAACTCCTAAAAATGGGAACTAAAATATTCCTACAAGCTTAACATCTCATCTAAACAATATGAAAAGAATGATCAAAAAATATTAAAGCATGTGAGAGAACAAAAATCATAAAAATGATGCATGAAATGTAACTATTTATTATGACATTTATTTAGAAAATATGGAAAAAATATGAAATAAAACCAAAAATGAAATTTTATTTTCCTATAATATTCTAGACATTTTAATGAAAATATGGTAAAAAGAATGGGTTAAAAAACATTTTTTATGAATTATTTATGATTTTATGAAAATTGGTAGAAAATTAAAATGAAATTAAGAAAATAAAAGTGAATTAAATGAGGGGAGGGGGTATGAAAAGAAATTCGCTCAGTTCATTATTGGATGGGCCCTCAGACTGGAGGGTGCTGGTAGCGCTTCTGGCTTAAGCCCAATACACATTCAGAATAAAAAAAAACAAATAAACGCTGGGGGGTAGGAATAGCATCAGAAACACGTTACAATTGGTATTGGGCTCAACCTTGGGGGTGTGGTTATCAACAGCACTCAGGCCCGCCCGTTTCAATTAATGAAACGGTGC
Organism: Lathyrus sativus; assembly: GCA_963859935.3. Classification (NCBI taxonomy): domain Eukaryota; kingdom Viridiplantae; phylum Streptophyta; class Magnoliopsida; order Fabales; family Fabaceae; genus Lathyrus; species Lathyrus sativus. The sequence continues at coordinate 245,676,200 of OZ012737.1, read as the reverse complement.
GTTTAGGGCCAGGGTAATCTCCCTCCAATTTCAGATTAAACAACAGCCACTAGATCCTACCCTAAGTCAAAGGTCTTACTCTAAACGAAGGGTCACGATTTCATCTTCTTCCCTTGGCCTGAAACTAGGGTTTCCAACACCATGAACATCCATGCACACACAGCTTTCTCCCTCTCTGTTCTCATCATACACGCAACCAATCCCCATGCTGTAAACATGAAATCTGTTCCAAATCTCTCCCTCTTCAAGCTTAGGGCATCAATTTGCTTTGAAATTCACCACATCAACAAATTCGATTGAATCAACCTTCGGCCTCCATTGAAATGCACTGGTATAAACCTTCACCATTCTTCCTCAGACTTAGCCTAAATTAAACTACACCTAATGGAGACTAACACATGCTATCCAGTTGCAATTATAACACATTCATCCAAGAGATTCGAACACAAACAGATTATGGCACCTGTCACTAACCATCACCAAAACTCTCCAAATTCATCTAACCTAATCTCCTAACCACCTAGATCAATTCTACACTAACAAGATCATGCCTAACTAACTGGATCAAGCAGTTTGATTGAAAACTTACCTTGTAAGAAATCTTGAGAAACAGCTATGGAGATGAAAGATCTGAGGCTTTCAAGTGTTGAATCCTGATCAATCCTTGAAGAACTTAATTCTGTATGCACAAACTTGGAGGTTCCTTGCTTGAATCATGCAATCCACTTGAACTTTTGATTTTGATGATCTTGAGAAAAGCACTCGAAAATGGATGATAACCACCAGAAACTTGCTTCAATTATGATCTATGATGATGGTGGAGTGGAATGGAATTGATTATGATGAAAGTTGTTGAAGGTTTTGAGAGAATTGTAATGAAACTTTTATGGAAAAGTATGAGAGATTTTGTGGAATTCTTGGTGCAAATGAGGCCAACCCTTGATCAATGCACATCTCATGAATATATAGACCCCAAATGAACATTCTAGATCCCTCTTGCACATTCCCTTGTTTTCAAATTTTGATCCATTTTGATTATGTTTCTTAAATGATAAGCAACCATGGATAACTTCATTTTTTCCTTCTAAACTCAAAAAAGTGTGTGAACCATTGTTCTTAGAATTGTTTTTCCATTCAAAATCATATATTGGAAGTCTCCATTTGGACTTGTAAATCTCCCAAACCATTTTCCAACTTGAAATTATTCACTTTATAAGCCTTTTTAGTTCATATTTTGACCAATTGTGCAACTCCATGCTATGAGCTTCTCCAATAACTTGTGACCTTCTTTCTAGACTTAAAATCCCATTTGGAGCAAGTTTGATGTTGTAAGTTTTTCCATTTGAGGCCTCCTTGTATGAGTTTTGGGTATAGGTTAAAATGACCTGTAATTCACAAATGCCCAAAATACCCTTTGCTTGTCAAGACCATAAGTTGAGTTCTCCACATCATATGAAGGCATACCATACCATTCTAGAAAGCTAAGACAATGAGGAACAACTCTTATGTTGACCAAGAATTCATTTGAAATCTCCTTGAGGGGCAAAACTAGCTTGGAAGTCAAGTCACTTTCACAGACAAAAATTCAGACACCTCAGATGACCTGTAACTTGTAAGGACCATAACTTGAGTTCTATAAATCTCCTTGAAGTCTTCCACCACTCAAATTAAAGGTCTTGAGATCCTCTACAAGTTTCATGTTGGCCAAGAAGCCATTTGAAGCTAGCATTTTGACTTATCTTGCTTGGAAGTTTGACCTAAACTAGGGGATTTTACAGAGAAACCCTAATTTAGTAACTCCTCTTCTCCTTGATTTTCTCTTGAATTCTCCTTGTCATATCTCCATATCCTTCTTTATATGTCAAATGTTGACCCCCACATCTCTCCAATAGCCTTGAATGCCCTCTTAAGTCAGTCAATTGACCTAGGGTTGACCTAGGGTTGACCCAGATGAAACCCTAGTTGACTGTCTTCAACTGTAGCTCTTGTGCCTTCATCAATGACTTGTTTTCTTCTCCAAATGACTTTGTAAGTCTCTCATAAGGTCTAGATGCTCTCCATACCTTCACTCCACAGCTCACAACCCTCTTGTTGATCCTCAGATACCCTCAGCTAGGAGATGGACTCAAGGCTTGATCTGCTGAACTCTTTGCTTTCAAATTCTTTCCTGATGACTTGAATGAGATTGAATTGGGATAATAACCTCTTGATAGGCCTCTAGAGATGAAAATAATGATTGGTCCCCTGTTGAATGACTTGCTATGCTTATGCTATGCAGATGGTTAGTCTATGTACATGACTCTATATGCAAATGCTAATGATAATGAAACATGAATCCAAGGAATAAGGTTGAGCAAATTTTAGGGTGCAACAGCTGCCCCTATTCAAGCGACTTGGACCCGATTGGATGAAGAGCCCGGAGCCTTCAGACATTCGCGGTACGAGACGGTTGAATACTAGTGAAACCAGAAATTTGCCAACCGCAGAAATAAACTACGCTCCTGCTTGAGGAATGACATTCGTCAGCTGAATCTGACTGTTACAATAACCCACTGATCTCGCACGACCGTGCTGGGGATTGTCTTCATCGTTCTGAAGAGGATTCTGTCATAACAGATTGCTTGCTTGTCCATGTTAGGACTCTGTCTGTCGTCAATACAAAGAAATCTCAACTAAAACCTGTCCACGTTAGGACTCCACTTGCTGTTATCCCAGAAAAATCTCGGCAACTCCGCTGGGGATAATTCGTCTGCATTTCCATAAACCGCATCGTCCACGTTAGGAATAAAACTCTTCCACGTTAGGAGTAACACCTGTCCACATTAGGAATCATTTTTTCTGCGTCTGTCCACGTCAGGACTAACCCTTTCATCTTTCCACGTCAGGAAACAATCTTCTTTCCGCGTTAGGAAAACTACATCAATCTATCCACGTAAGGACTCCAATACCACTTGCCATGTCCCCGTCAGGACTCCAGCCTTTCCACGTAAGGAATACAACTATTTCTGAACTTGTCCACGTAAGGACTCAACTTTTCTTGCACCTGTCCACGTTAGGACTAATTTCCTTCTTCTTCCACGTTAGGAATATCTTCTTCGATCTGTCCGCGTCAGGACTAAACTCTTCCACGTCAGGAATAGTCCACTTCTTTCCACGTCAGGAATCAATCTCGATACGTCCGCGTGAGGACTCAATCTTTCCACGTAAGGAATACCAACTTCTTTCTGATTTGTCCGCGTCAGGACTCATTTTTCCACGTAAGGAATGCCATCTTAACCTGTCCACGTAAGGACCTTCTCTTTCCACGTTAGGAATACTGTCATTTCCACGTTAGGAATCACTTCTATTGATAGGTCCGTGTAAGGACTACATCTTTCCACGTTAGGAATCTCCGTCTTTCCACGTTAGGAATGATAATCTCTTTGCTCTGTCCGCGTTAGGACACTGATCTCGCCTTGATTTGTCCACGTTAGGACTCAGGCGTCTTCGACTCACCGAGGAAATAAGACTTGTCCACGTAAGGACTCACGCGCCTTCGACTTGCTGGGGAAATATCCGCGTTAGGACTTACACTTTGCCAACAACACGAAGAAGGATAAATTTGTCCACGTCAGGATTCTTGTATCTTGTCATCACAAAGAACTACAAACTTGTCCACGTCAGGACGCACATTTCACCATTACGAATAAAGATATCTGCCGAAAACAAAATGATCCACGTCAGGATACCAACACGAATAGCAACCAATCTCTTATCAACGTCATGACCTCCCTTTCTCCAAATTTCAAAAGACCGAATCTATCCACGTCAGGATTAACACACCTTACCAATCCGGTAAACAAACCTGTCCACGTTAGGACGCCCACTTCTGAAGAGACCCCGTCATTCTAGGAGTAAATGGTCCACGTCAGGACTTAGTTCTTCAATGATCCTCACCCATAAACTTCTTAGCACTGACGTGACAGCGACTTTGAGGCGGACTCTACTGGGGATGTCTGAAAACCAACTATCGGACACCTGCTTCGAAATTCTGATTCATGCGACTCGTTGATGACAAACGAACTCTGCTTGGGAATAAGGAGATTCTTATCCTGGCCACTCTGGCTGGGGAAAATAAGATACATTTGCATGAATGATTCTGCTAGAGGCAAAGAGAGTTTTATCACGATAACTCTGTGGGGGGAATACCGCCGAAACTGACATTGTCATTGAATATCTCCTGCCGAGACCTTGACTGTTTGGTAATTTATTTGAGCAAGAGCTCTCTCCACCTGGACTACTAGAGTACATAAACTGCTTCAGCAAAATAAATGCTGGAAGGATAACGACGACTCGCCGGGGATAGCCTGACGCTACAAAATAAATGCTGGTAGGATGAAGTCGACCCTGCTGGGGATAGCCTGATGCTACAAAATTATTCCGGCAAAATAAATGCCGGTAGGATGAAGCCGACCCTGTAGGGAAGTTGGGAACTCAAACCACACGTCTTGTTGAAGTAACCCCCTGCCGGGGAATAATAACTCTGCTGGGGAATAGCAGATGCACCTGGTATGATTGATCTTTCTGCTGGAACATGAACTGATATCACCAGTATTCCTGCCAAAATAAATGACAGGACCCACCATCGACTCTGCGTTAGAGAGCCTTGACCTTCGAATTCCACTGGAAGGAAAGAACATTTACTGAAAAGAGAACTCCGCTGGGGATGACTGGATTCTCTTGGGGAAAACTAACTGACTCCACTGGGGAAGAGTGCATGACCCTGCGGGGGAATGAACCTGTCTGAATACAGCCTTACGATCTCATAATCACTAAACTCTGCTGAAGACGAGTAACTTCTCTGGAGCACGTCCTTTGGATAAGTTATGGCTAGCTGGGGAATTCTATCCTTCTTCAGGAAGAACATGCATGACCTGCGTGGGGATCAGGCCTTTCGCTATTGCAATCTTTTGATCACCTTCCTCGTACGGTTATGAAACCTGCAACAACACAAACAAGACACGACAAGCCTATGCAATCGAATCAATTCAGGTTAGTGACGCTACACTCAGTTAATTCAAAGCTTTAACAATTGTTGGCGAGGGCCAGTGATGTTATACTCATGCTAGCTTCAATAAACTTAGGCGTTTTATCATGCGCAAAAACAGTAAAGAACAGGCATCAAGTACTGAATAACACATTTTCATTGATTGGGCCCCTGAATGGGCGGAGTTTTTGTACACGGGATGTAACTCCTGAAAAGAGGAAGCTACGCAAAGCAAATATACAAGTATGCAAGTATTCACAAGAAGCATAAATATTGACAAATTAAATTTTGTACACATGTCGGCAACTGGATGGAGATGAACACCACGAACTGATCCTCCCATGACTCGTCCGACTCTAATACTTTCCCGGTATCCCTACTTCTGAAGAGGTTGTATCCGATAACTGACTCCTCAAACATATTCTCCCGCATTGATGCTTATTGAATACCAAATTCGGACCGCAGTCATTTGCTTTTCTCATCCCTAACTTTTGCGTGAACCGCCCTTTACGGGTTTTCAGTTCACCGGGATACCCCTTTTTGCCGAAGCCGCCCAGTGTAGGTTTTCAACTTCGCGGGTGTACATTTTTTCAATTTTATCCCTAACTTTTGCCCGAACCTTTCATTCTGTTTTTGGTTCGCCAGGATGCCCCATTTTTGCCTGGACTCTCTTTTTTCTGTCCAGCGGGTCTATTTTAAGCAAAGTATTTTTTAACTGCGTCCGAATTCACAGGTGATGCAAAGTCTTCCCCGTCCATTGTGGACAACAATAAAGCTCCTCCTGAAAAGACCTTCTTGACAACGTATGGCCCTTCGTAGTTGGGGGTCCACTTGCCCCTGTGGTCTGCTTGCGGCGGGAGAATCCTCTTCAGCACAAGGTCGCCCGTCTGAAAGCTTCGCGGAATTATCTTCTTGTCGTACGCTTCCTTCATTCGTCTTTGATACAAACGACCGTATGCCAGAGAAGCTAGCCTCTTCTCATCCATCAAACTCAGTTGGTTCAATCTATTCGTTACCCATTCTGCCTCGTCCAGCTGAACGTCTCGCAATACCCTTAGAGAAGGGATCTCAACTTCCAATGGTAATACCGCCTCCATTCCGTATACTAACGAGAACGGAGTTGCCCCGGTTGATGTGCGTACCGTCGTACGATAACCGTGCAAAGCGAAAGGTAGCATTTCATGCCAATCTTTATAAGTCACCACCATTTTCTGGACGATTTTCTTGATATTCTTATTGGCCGCTTCGACAGCGCCATTCATCTTGGGTCGGTAAGGGGAGGAGTTGTGATGTTCGATCTTGAAATTCTGACAGAGCTCCTTCATCATTTTGTTGTTCAGATTAGAACCATTATCCGTGATTATCCGCTCAGGAATTCCGTATCGGCAAATGATATCTCTCTTGATGAATCTAGCCACCACTTGCTTCGTTACATTTGCGTAAGACGCTGCTTCCACCCACTTGGTGAAATAATCGATTGCTACGAGAATGAACCGATGCCCGTTAGAAGCCGTCGGCTCAATCTTTCCAATCATATCGATTCCCCACATCGAGAATGGCCATGGAGATGACATCACATTCAAAGGACTCGGAGGCACATGTATTTTGTCAGCATAAATTTGGCACTTATGGCACTTTCTTGCAAATTTGAAACAATCAGTTTCCATCGTCAGCCAAAAATAACCTGCCCGCAGCAGTTTTCTCGTCATAGCATGCCCCCCAGCATGCGTACCAAAGGCACCTTCGTGAACTTCCTCCATGAGAAGCTTTGCCTCTTTCTCGTCTACACAACGCAACAACACCAAGTCGTGGTTTCTTCTGTATAAGACGCCATCCGGGTTCAAATAGAAATTACCCGCTAATCTCCTGAGAGTCTTCTGATCTTGACTGGATGCCCCAGCCGGATACTCTTTATTCTTCAGGAAATTAATGATATCAAAATACCACGGTTTGTCATCAGATGCTTCATCAATAGCAAATACATAAGCTGGCCTGTCTAACCGAGAGATAGTGATTTGGGGAGCTTCGTTCCAGAAATTGACCTTGTACATGGAAGACAAGGTGGCAAGGGCGTCAGCCATTTGATTTTCTGCCCGTGGCACGTGATGCAATTCAACTTTGTCGAAGAAAGGCAACAATCTCCTTGCATAATTCACATAATGTATCAAATTAGGCTGCCGTGTCTCCCATTCCCCTTTGATCTGATTCACCACCAGAGCTGAGTCTCCGTATACGTCTAAATGTTTGATTCGCAAATCAATGGCTTCTTCAAGCCCCATTATACAAGCTTCGTATTCTGCCTCATTGTTGGTAACAGCAAAGGTCAATCGGGCAGTAAACGGGATGTGCGACCCGTGTGGCGTAGTGATAATTGCCCCTATTCCGCTACCGTAAGCATTCGCAGCTCCGTCAAATATCATCTGCCATTTGGACCCCGGCTCTGGTCCTTCGTCTGGTAACGGCTCTTCACAATCTTTCATCTTGAGATACATGATATCCTCGTCAGGAAAGTCAAATCTCATCGATTGATACTCTTCAATAGGCTGCTCCGCCAGATACTCAGACAACACACTCCCCTTTATCGCCTTTTGCGAGACATATTGAATATCATATTCGGTCAAGATCATCTGCCACCTGGCAATTCTACCTGACAACGCCTGCTTTTCGAATATATATTTGATTGGATCCATCTTCGAGATAAGCATGGTTGTATGATTCAGCATGTACTGCCTCAAACGCTTGGCGGCCCAGGCTAGCGCGCAACAAGTTTTCTCCAGCATTGAGTATCGAGATTCACAGTCTGTAAATTTCTTACTCAGATAATAAATTGCATGCTCTTTTCTCCCTGTCTCGTCGTGTTGACCGAGAACACAACCCATACTGTTCTCAAGAACCGTCAAATACATTATCAAGGGTCTCCCTGCCACTGGGGGTATCAAAATAGGAGGCTCCTGCAGATACTTCTTTATTTTGTCGAACGCCTTTTGACAATTATCGTTCCACGTTACAGCTTGATCTTTCTTTAACAGCTTGAATAATGGTTCACACGTGGCCGTTAGGTGAGATATGAACCGGGCAATGTAGTTCAATCTCCCCAAAAACCCGCGCACCTCTTTCTCTGTTTTAGGCGTCGGCATTTCTTGAATCGCTTTTATTTTAGCAGGATCGACCTCTATTCCTCTTTCGCTTACTATGAACCCCAGGAGCTTACCCGATCTCACCCCGAAGGTGCATTTGTTAGGGTTCAGCCTCAGCCTGAACTTCCTAAGCCTTTTAAACAACTTCAACAGATTCACCAGATGCTCTCCCTCCGTCTGGGATTTGGCAATCATATCATCAACATAAACTTCAATCTCTTTATGCATCATGTCATGAAAGAGAGTTGTCATCGCACGCTGATACGTTGCCCCAGCATTTTTCAAACCAAAGGGCATCACTTTATAGCAAAATGTTCCCCAAGGCGTTATGAAAGTAGTCTTCTCCATATCCTCTGGCGCCATTTTAATTTGATTATAGCCTGAAAAGCCATCCATGAAGGAGAATACAGAGTATTGAGCGGTATTATCAACTAACACGTCAATGTGAGGAAGTGGAAAATCGTCTTTTGGGCTTGCTTTATTCAAATCTCTATAGTCCACGCACATTCGAACCTTGCCATCTTTCTTTGGCACTGGCACGATGTTAGCAACCCATGAGGGATACTTCGTCACAGCCAGGAACCCCGCGTCCCACTGTTTCTGAACCTCCTCTTTGATCTTCATTGCCATATCTGGTCGAGTTCTGCGAAGCTTTTGTTTGACAGGCGGACAGTCTTCTTTCAGTGGCAGACGATGCACAACCATATCTGTATCGAGCCCTGGCATATCTTGATACGACCAAGCGAATACATCATTATACTCTCGGAGCATTTCAACCAGTTTTCGCTTGATATCACTCTGCAGTGCGGCTCCGATACGAATATTCTTCTCAACCCCTTCCGACCCCAAATTGATAACCTCGATAACCTCGTCATGAGGCAGAATGGCTCTTTCCTCTTGCTTCACCAACCAAGACAGTTCTTCAGGAACGTCGCTATCTTCGACAACCTCTTCTTCGGTCTGGAATACCGGGTGCTCGAAGTCGGGACGAGTCATAGGTGGTTCAAAGATGTCATCTGAAAATGGTATCCTGCAAAAGAAAGGGTTAAGTGCTTCAAAATGCGTATAAAGCGGATAACCACGTTGCCATTTTATTGAAAAATACAAAACAAGAAAGACAGGGATTACAGTATTTGCACATGAAAAAAACGCCATTTATTTAATGATTAACGAAGCAATGTTTATAACAACACAGCCCTAAGCAAATCCTGATGCCCCGGGCAAGACATCAGATTGTTCAACAATTAATAAAGCAAAGCATTACTGTTTAAAAGTCACAGGAACAAGCTCCTGAATGGACCAGTTGCACAGTCCTTGTCCTGGCGTGCTTGGCTGAATCCAGGCATCCATATCACAGTCGCTGTCCCCTTCGTCGGATTCTGAAGCAGCATTGACAGATTCATGGCATACTCCACTGGCAGAGATGGTGATTGACTTTCTGAAATGAGGGGCCCCCACGGAAGGAGTTGATGACGACGGTCGGTACCCCAGTCCGAACCGGTCCATTTTCACAGGAATGTCCAATACTTTGCCCCAGCCTTTGGCTTCTCCGGCTTCCACTAGAGCTCGAGCTTCTTTGTACGATGAGACAGCTATCTCTGGCACTTTGCTTGGCCCGGGACTCTTGTCCTTTATGCGCAAACCTTCGAACGCCTGGCATGGCGTCTCGTGGATCTCCCCGTCGACTTCCACATATTTGAACGAAGAAAGATGGCTGACCAGGATGTCTTCTTCTCCGCACACGGTGACTACACTGTCTCCGACCATATACTTTAACTTCTGATGCAGGGTTGACGTGACAGCCCCCGCCCCATGAATCCAAGGTCTTCCCAGCAAGCAGCTGTACGCAGGCTGTATATCCATGATATAAAACTCCGTTGCAAACACTTCCGGCCCCACTTGCAGAGGCAAGGTGATCGATCCGAAGACTGTTCTCCGCGTGCCGTCAAACGCTCTGACTACCAAATCACTTGGTGTACACAAAATCCCTCGAACATCCAGCTTCATCATAGCCTTCTTAGGCAGCACATTCAAAGACGACCCGGTGTCAACCAATACGTGCGACATTGTCGACCCTCTGCACTCAACGGATACATGTAATGCCATATTATGATCCCTTCCTTTCGGAGTCAAGTCGAAATCAGTAAAGCCCAGACTGTGGCCTGCATTTACATGTGCCAATACTCCTTCTAGCTGGTTCACGGAGACATCCTGTGGTACAAAAGAAGTGTCCAAGACTTTCAGCAAAGCGTTCCTGTGGGCTTCTGAACACAACAGCAATGACAGAATAGATATTTTGGACGGCGTTTGCTGCAGATGCTCCACAATTTTATAATCGCTTTTCCGAATTAAGCGCATGAATTCTTCTACGTCCTTTGACGCTGCTTCTTTTTCATTTGCTTGAACCGGAACATTTTCCACCGCTTTCCCTTTTCCTTTCGCTATCCTTTCGGCTTCCACTTCAGGAGATATAAAGATCCTGCCGCTTCTCGTCATGCCTCCTGAGCCCACAACATTATCCACAATCTCCGCTGACTGCTTGTTAACATCGATTTTAATCCCGTCACAATACACCTCTAGCCCATATGACCATGGTACCGCTTTCGTGCTCTCATACGGGATTGGCCCGGCTTTAGTTATAGTAATCGGTGGCCGCTGAGCTGGTGCTGAAATAGTGATCGTCTTCCTAGGAATTGTCACTGTGGCAACATCACTCCGATTATCCACTACTGCCCATGCCGGCTCATCAGTTGCTGTTCTATCAAACTGCAATACACCTTCATCAATCAAGGCCTGAATGCCTTTCTTCAAATCCTCACACCCCCCAGACAGGGCCCAACAATCTAAACAGTACTCATTACAACCCGGGTAAACACCTCCTTGCAACAGTCGGCTTTTGATTTCGCTCAGCGGCGTCTTTAAATCCTCAACATTCATAATCAGATTCAGACCTTCCTCAGCCAGCACGGCATTCGCCCCATGATTAGGCATGGGTTTCTGGACTATATTCGCACCGGTCGTTCCGAAGTTGATAGACTTGTTGTCCAAGAGATCCTGCACAACGTGCTTAAAAGCATGACAACCTTCTATATCATGGCCCGGGGCCCCAGAATGAAACTCGCAGCGCCTATTCGCATCATAGCCGAACGGGGGAGTTCCCGTTATCGGTGCCAAGGTTCTTTTCTCCACCAGATTCAATCCCAACAAGGTCTGCAATAAATCAGCATAGTTAGAGGGAGGCTTCTCGAACACTCTTCTCGGCTTATTACCCTGAAATCTTCTCTGAGCTTGCTGTGCCCCCTGCTGAGGCTGCTGCTGCTGTGGCATTGGTTGCTGCTGAACCTGTTGTTGTTGCTGGATTGGTTGTTGTTGATACGGGATGGTGACACTCGACACTTGCTGCGGCTGACGATATTGATTTCTTCCCCTGCCTCGGCCTCGGCCTCGGCCTCCAAATACAGCACTAGCTTCGCCCTGACGGCGCCCACCATAAGCTTTCCTATTACTGCCAGATGCAGCTGACTCGTCAACTTGGAACTTTCCTTGCTTAATGTTCCGCTCAATCTTTTCACCCATTAAAATCAAATCTGAAAAACTAGCCAGAGACGTATGAAACAGCATATCATGAAACAGCCCGGTGAATGTGCCAACAAACATATCGTTCATTTCTTTATCTTCCACAGGAGGACGGACCCTGGCAGCCATATCGCGCCACCTTTGCGCGTATTCTTTAAAACTCTCCCCCTTCTTCTGCGAAAGCCCGGCCAACTGGACCCGATTGGGTGCCAGGTCGCTGTTATATTTGTAATGGGCTACGAACGCCTCTGCTAATTGCTTCCAAGTCTTGATATCAGTGGGCTCCAACCCCATGTACCACTCTAAGGAAGGACCCGATAGGCTATCCTGAAAGAAATGCATGAGCATTCTTTCGTCAGTGGAGTATGCAGACATCTTTCTGTAATAAGCTCGTACATGCACCTTCGGGCATGTATCTCCTTTGTACTTATCGAACGCAGGCGCTTTGAACTTGATTGGCACCCTCAGCCCAGGTACCAAGCCCATAGTTGCCATGTCCAGACCCACAGCACTCTGGTTTAGGACTCCTTTCATTTGCTCTTCCAGCATTCTAATCTTTTGAGAATCATCCATCGGCCCTTCAAAGCCCCCTCCAGAGAAGGCGTCCTCCTGTTGATCCTCTTGCCACATACCGTTTCCAGCCCCGTATCCATCATACGCATTATTACGTCCAGCTCTGACTTGATTCATCCCTGGAACTCGGCCTCTGTTGCCGTACCCTTGAACACCTCCAACAGGACCTCCAGCCATAAAACCAGCACCGTTTCCGTTTCCAAAACCTCCGTAGCCCTGATTGACCATACCATAACCATCTTGCCCAAAGCCTTGAGCATTAAAGCCATACTTGCCAGTGTTGTCGAATCCCTGATCGTTGAATCCGAACCCAGCGTTGACAAAGCCATTGCCTCCGAGATTATCTCCCACATTGACATCACCCAGCCCAGCGTTGTGGACAGCAGTTTCATTTCCAACTCCGACGTTACCATTCACAGCAGTGGTAGCGTTGTTGACGTTAGCAGCATTCATATTGACGACAGGCGGAGCCACTGGCGTTGGAGTGCCATCTCCATGAGCAGTATCAACCCGGACAGACTGATGATCTTCGTTACCATGACCAGCGTTGCGAGCCAACAGAGGCTGGACCATGGCCTGCAAATTCTCTTGCCCTTTTGCTATAGCCTCCATGGTCTGCATGAAGAGGGCGAGCTTCTCGCGTACATCCTGCATCTCGTTCTGAATCTGGTCCATGACTTTCCGACAGTTGGATCGTGTAGGATAGCGGTGCGGATGTTGATCTGGAATCCTGTTAAGTACCTGATACAGAGCAAGAGATAAGACACCATTCATAGCTTACCTGTTATGCAATATGAATATGAATGCAATGCAATGTGTCTGTGCATTAGGGAAGTTCATTCCCCCAGTTCTAGTGCGAAGGTGCCGGTGCGGTGACAGTGTTGACAATAAGAATACCGGAGCTGAATCATAGAAAGCCTCATATATAACAGAGAGAATCAATAAACCCAGGGTACAGTATCACTGAGAGTATAAAGATGGCATGACCTCAACCAACAATCCTGGTGATGGCCAGCACTATGCAAATAAAGCATACAAATAATGGAATGATCAGATCCTCCCAAAAGTCTGGTACTCCTCTATCAACTTCTTGGTCTCCGGATGGCTTGGTCGATCAAGCAGCCCTTCAACAAGCTGGTTTCTCTTCTTAAGGACACGGCGTACGTCTTCAGCCGTTTCTTCCCACGCTGCTTCTCCGAAGCAATCTTCTAACTTTCGCTTCTGGGACACTGCTTCATCTCTGGATTTGATTGCCTTGTTTAGTGCATGCTGAACACTATACCGGTTCATCACTTCTTCCTCGCACTTCTTGATGCTAGACTTCAACTTCTCTTCGAGGTCGGAAATTTGCTGCTTCAGCTTATCTTCCCTCTTCTTGTTGTTGGTGAGTGTGGCATTCCAAGTCTTATTGCAAGAAGATATCTCTCGGTGTGCTGCGTCGAGCGCTTTCTTTTTGGCTTCCAGCATGTCATGGGAGCTTCTGAACTCTTGCCCCAGACGTTCGCGCTTCTTCTTTTCCTCGGTCAACTCAGCTCCTAGCCTGTTTACCAGCTCAATCTGTTGTTGGAAAGCATATACGGCCTTGTTCTTCTCACTGCGTGCCTGGGCTAGCTCTTGCTCTAACCCTTCATTAATCTTCATTAAGGCTTCTTTCTCCCTCACAACTTGTTCATAGACTTCCCTAGAAACAGTGGTCGGCTCTTCTACCGGAATAGGATCAAGAATTGGTGCCTCTGGAAACGGCATCTTCAATTGACTAGCCCTCTCTTGAATCCAAACTCTATAAGGGGCATAGGCCTGACAGTCATTCTTTCCTAATAACGACTTCCCTTTGCGGTTAATACGCGTCCAAGCATGTCGCAACTTGGCTAATAACTCCCCCTTCACGTCACCGGTGAAGTACAGAGATTCCTGTACTTCTTCCTCTTGAGGTGGATTCTTCAGCGCATATCCAAACTGGCGAATGAATAGAGAAGGGTTGTAATTGATACACCCTTTTCTTCCTATCAACGGTACATTAGGGTACCCAGAACAACTGAAGATGAGCTCCGATCCCAACAGGTCCCTATCAAACCACTCCATATCTTCCGACAATAACCTCATCAAACGCTCCGGCCAACCAACTGGAACTGTAGTCTCTGCAGCAGATCTTCTCTTAGGAAGGTGACTCTCAAACCACATACTCAATAAGGGTACACACAGATGAACATTCTTCCCTCTTCCCTTCTCATTCTTGTAATGCAGTGAATGGTAGAGATCTCCGAGTAAGGTAGGTACAGGATTACCAGCAGCAAACAAGTAGAAAGCATCGAAGTCCACGAAATCCGGTATATTGGGGAATAGTACTATGCCATAAATGCACAAGGCCAACACAGCATTGAAAGCAACCCAGCACCCATTCTTGGCGTACTCCTGGGCTTTACCCACTAAGAACTGAAATGAGAATCCTGGAACTCCACGGGAAACAGTAGTCACAAGTTCAGAAGCATCAACATGCAAGGCTTTTGCCAATTCCTCCGGCTTGGGTTTGGCATCATAATGGATGAATGGAACCTGGTTCTGCACGGGCAGCTCAACATACTCAGCGTATTCCTCCAGAGTTGGTCCCATAATAAAATCAGAGAACGTAAAGCACCTCAAAGCAGGGTCGTAGAATTGCATCAAAGCATACAGCCCCTCTAACTCTACCTCTGTAGGTTTGCACACCAATCTCAATAATCTACCATAGCTCATCCGGAAACTCCTACGAACACCCTCATCAGCAAGAGAGATCAACCCCAGTAAAGGAACAATATCAGGCGTAGGCAATTTGTAAGCAACCGTTCTCCGTAGGCTAGTCATGATCAAATACTCAGAAGTCTGGGCACTAGAACTAGGGAAATGCAAATGCACCTACAGCACAGACACACGTTAGTGAAATGCAAATGATAATGGATATGCAGGGATGCAATGCAAGTAACATTCAACAGGGACCAAAGCTGCAGCTGAATAGCCTAAACCCAATCAAGAAAGGTCTCAGATAGACCATCCAGAAGTCACCAAACCCTGGCCTCAGATAGACCTAGAATAAAACTTCAACACTGGTCTCTGACAGACCTCAAACCACAACTCCAACTGATCTCTGATAGACCTCAGATCACATCCATAATGGGTCTCTGACAGACCTCATAACACATCTCCACTTGGTCTCTGACAGACCTCAGAATAAATCTCCACATGGTCTCTGACAGACCTCAGAATAC
Organism: Lathyrus sativus; assembly: GCA_963859935.3. NCBI lineage: Eukaryota > Viridiplantae > Streptophyta > Magnoliopsida > Fabales > Fabaceae > Lathyrus > Lathyrus sativus. The sequence continues at coordinate 245,660,646 of OZ012737.1, read as the reverse complement.
ATCTCCATAAATAACCAGGATCTCTGATCAAGAAATAACCGGTAGTCTGGAGGTCTAGTTACCTGCATAACCCTGAATCCCCTCACAGGTGGGTGGCCCTATAACTGGCACAAGGTACGGCATCCTATGCGGTCGTCGGCGTCACAGACTTTCAGGGTTGATGATACGATTCCCAGAAGGAGTGGCATCATCAATTCCTGAAGAGGCCTCACTCAGCCAACTTCCAAATGATCGGTCCTCAGAGTCGACAATCCAACTAACCAGCAACCCACGCCAACCAAAGGAAGGGGCAGGAGGCCAACCAGAGGAACCTCGTCTGAGTGTAGATTTCATGGGACACCAAAGCAAGCAAAGCAAGCGGGCGCCCACTAATTTCTACTCTAATTCTAGGTGCACTCAAGCCCAGGTCCGGCTTATCTCTCAATATCAGAACACCCGTCACACCCCAATACAGCAATAATAAACAATATATATAAAGCTGAAAAACACAGGGTTAGAAATATACAATAACTCCATACAAAATCCTCGACGGGAAAACAAGCGTTAGGATTGACTCTCTCAAGGGACGTTGGATCCCAAATGCATAAGAACCATCGCAGTCCTTAGCAGCCAGGGGACGTTGGGTCCCCAGCAGAGTCGCCAGCTGTCGCTACTGCGAAAATCGGCGCCGGCTGACAGAAGAGTCGCCACCGTGCGTTATTTATCCCACGGGAGGGAAAGGAAACGCTCAGAGTAAACCTCGCACAACATGGGAAAGGTATGGTCGTCGCAACCAAAACCTGGATTCGGGAGTCGGTTACGCAAGGGGAAGGTATTAGCATCCCTCACGTCCGTCGTACTCGACGGGATCCACGCTTGTTTTCGGGTATGGATTGTTATTCTATCTACGCTAAAGGTCTGGGGTTAAAAGAAAAGAAAATGAAAATAATAAAAAAAATGACTCGGCAAAGTATCGCACTTTATGCCTACGTATTCCCGTCTGGAACGAGAAATCAGAGTCAACGTAGTTCGCCTACCTACGGGAAAGGAGGGGAAGGTTGCTCGCTAGGATATCGCATCCTATGCCTACGTACTTTCATACAGCATGAAAGATCAGAGCAAACGTAGTTCGGGCCACGTACGACACAAGTCTGTCTTGATTGATTTTATTCCTTCTGAAAAAGGTTTTTCTGATTAACAGTCCCGGCGGACAAAAATGACGTTTTGATGAGTTCACATTCTTTTACGGAAGAAGTGTCTTTTATTGTGTTTGAAATCTTTATGTGTTTTTCTGTTTGTTTTGAGAAAGAAAGAGACAGAACTCTAACCTACGGTTGCGAAGGGAAACAAACTAACCTAATGTTATCATGCATGGGTTAAGACCTAGTGTCTATCATGCTCCTCTCTTGCGCAGAGAGAAACAGAGATCCTAAGGGATAGGCAGAAACAGAAACAATATCAGATATATACAGTAAAACAGTAAAATGCATGGATGCAACAATACAAGCGAGGCAAGGGAGTACCACTCAACCTCGAACCTAGAAAACAATAGGCGAAAGTGAACAGGCTTCACTTTCAACCCAGCAGGGTAAACAGCAAACAATACAGTTCAGAAAACCAATCAATACATCAACAAATGAAATACAGCAAAAGAACAAACAGCTTCAGCAGCTCTGAATCAACAACTGGCTTCAAGCAATCTCCAATCAGCTACAGGCTTCAACAAGCATCAATCTCCATCTTCATGGCCTTCAGACAAGGGCTTTGATCATCAGTCTTCCATCTGCAATGGCTTTTCTTCAAGCTCAAACCTCCAGGATGAGGGATTAGTCACAAGAGTGAATTGGGTGTTAAGCAATCAGTTGACTACCAAGGGTGGTGAACAGACTGCTTCTAACACAAGAGACATTTCCTCTCAAGAGTTCTATCTCATAGACACTATCACCAAGCCTTCCAAAGGAAGGGGGTGAGTGTCTTAGAGAGACTCTGAATCACAGAGAAGAATGGATGCAGACAAGGCAATCCATGTTTGAGAAACAAACTTTCTAACCTAGAGCTCTGCCTAGCTCCTAAACCCTAGTTCCTCAGCATCTGCTAGCAAGAATCTTCTCTTCAACTCTGGAAGTTGAACTTCAATCTCTGGATCTTCAATAGCTTTATCTCCACAAATCTTCAGCTTCCCCAGGGCCCCAGGCAAACCCAATACCCAAACAAACAATCAATAAACCCCAGAGGGCACACCACACCAAACAGCAGATATACAAACAGTAATAATATCAGTAGGGGAATCCTAACTGTTCTCTAAGGGATCTAATAGCTACCCATAGCCCCTATAGTCCCATAACTAATCTATTCAAACCCTAAGTCCTAAGGGAGAAAATTGAACTTCCTAAGTTGTCACCTAAAAACCCTAGTTTTGATCATGATATTCAAGCATTTATTAATCACCTAAAATTAACTCCTAAAAATGGGAACTAAAATATTCCTACAAGCTTAACATCTCATCTAAACAATATGAAAAGAATGATCAAAAAATATTAAAGCATGTGAGAGAACAAAAATCATAAAAATGATGCATGAAATGTAACTATTTATTATGACATTTATTTAGAAAATATGGAAAAAATATGAAATAAAACCAAAAATGAAATTTTATTTTCCTATAATATTCTAGACATTTTAATGAAAATATGGTAAAAAGAATGGGTTAAAAAACATTTTTTATGAATTATTTATGATTTTATGAAAATTGGTAGAAAATTAAAATGAAATTAAGAAAATAAAAGTGAATTAAATGAGGGGAGGGGGTATGAAAAGAAATTCGCTCAGTTCATTATTGGATGGGCCCTCAGACTGGAGGGTGCTGGTAGCGCTTCTGGCTTAAGCCCAATACACATTCAGAATAAAAAAAAACAAATAAACGCTGGGGGGTAGGAATAGCATCAGAAACACGTTACAATTGGTATTGGGCTCAACCTTGGGGGTGTGGTTATCAACAGCACTCAGGCCCGCCCGTTTCAATTAATGAAACGGTGCGTTTAGGGCCAGGGTAATCTCCCTCCAATTTCAGATTAAACAACAGCCACTAGATCCTACCCTAAGTCAAAGGTCTTACTCTAAACGAAGGGTCACGATTTCATCTTCTTCCCTTGGCCTGAAACTAGGGTTTCCAACACCATGAACATCCATGCACACACAGCTTTCTCCCTCTCTGTTCTCATCATACACGCAACCAATCCCCATGCTGTAAACATGAAATCTGTTCCAAATCTCTCCCTCTTCAAGCTTAGGGCATCAATTTGCTTTGAAATTCACCACATCAACAAATTCGATTGAATCAACCTTCGGCCTCCATTGAAATGCACTGGTATAAACCTTCACCATTCTTCCTCAGACTTAGCCTAAATTAAACTACACCTAATGGAGACTAACACATGCTATCCAGTTGCAATTATAACACATTCATCCAAGAGATTCGAACACAAACAGATTATGGCACCTGTCACTAACCATCACCAAAACTCTCCAAATTCATCTAACCTAATCTCCTAACCACCTAGATCAATTCTACACTAACAAGATCATGCCTAACTAACTGGATCAAGCAGTTTGATTGAAAACTTACCTTGTAAGAAATCTTGAGAAACAGCTATGGAGATGAAAGATCTGAGGCTTTCAAGTGTTGAATCCTGATCAATCCTTGAAGAACTTAATTCTGTATGCACAAACTTGGAGGTTCCTTGCTTGAATCATGCAATCCACTTGAACTTTTGATTTTGATGATCTTGAGAAAAGCACTCGAAAATGGATGATAACCACCAGAAACTTGCTTCAATTATGATCTATGATGATGGTGGAGTGGAATGGAATTGATTATGATGAAAGTTGTTGAAGGTTTTGAGAGAATTGTAATGAAACTTTTATGGAAAAGTATGAGAGATTTTGTGGAATTCTTGGTGCAAATGAGGCCAACCCTTGATCAATGCACATCTCATGAATATATAGACCCCAAATGAACATTCTAGATCCCTCTTGCACATTCCCTTGTTTTCAAATTTTGATCCATTTTGATTATGTTTCTTAAATGATAAGCAACCATGGATAACTTCATTTTTTCCTTCTAAACTCAAAAAAGTGTGTGAACCATTGTTCTTAGAATTGTTTTTCCATTCAAAATCATATATTGGAAGTCTCCATTTGGACTTGTAAATCTCCCAAACCATTTTCCAACTTGAAATTATTCACTTTATAAGCCTTTTTAGTTCATATTTTGACCAATTGTGCAACTCCATGCTATGAGCTTCTCCAATAACTTGTGACCTTCTTTCTAGACTTAAAATCCCATTTGGAGCAAGTTTGATGTTGTAAGTTTTTCCATTTGAGGCCTCCTTGTATGAGTTTTGGGTATAGGTTAAAATGACCTGTAATTCACAAATGCCCAAAATACCCTTTGCTTGTCAAGACCATAAGTTGAGTTCTCCACATCATATGAAGGCATACCATACCATTATAGAAAGCTAAGACAATGAGGAACAACTCTTATGTTGACCAAGAATTCATTTGAAATCTCCTTGAGGGGCAAAACTAGCTTGGAAGTCAAGTCACTTTCACAGACAAAAATTCAGACACCTCAGATGACCTGTAACTTGTAAGGACCATAACTTGAGTTCTATAAATCTCCTTGAAGTCTTCCACCACTCAAATTAAAGGTCTTGAGATCCTCTACAAGTTTCATGTTGGCCAAGAAGCCATTTGAAGCTAGCATTTTGACTTATCTTGCTTGGAAGTTTGACCTAAACTAGGGGATTTTACAGAGAAACCCTAATTTAGTAACTCCTCTTCTCCTTGATTTTCTCTTGAATTCTCCTTGTCATATCTCCATATCCTTCTTTATATGTCAAATGTTGACCCCCACATCTCTCCAATAGCCTTGAATGCCCTCTTAAGTCAGTCAATTGACCTAGGGTTGACCTAGGGTTGACCCAGATGAAACCCTAGTTGACTGTCTTCAACTGTAGCTCTTGTGCCTTCATCAATGACTTGTTTTCTTCTCCAAATGACTTTGTAAGTCTCTCATAAGGTCTAGATGCTCTCCATACCTTCACTCCACAGCTCACAACCCTCTTGTTGATCCTCAGATACCCTCAGCTAGGAGATGGACTCAAGGCTTGATCTGCTGAACTCTTTGCTTTCAAATTCTTTCCTGATGACTTGAATGAGATTGAATTGGGATAATAACCTCTTGATAGGCCTCTAGAGATGAAAATAATGATTGGTCCCCTGTTGAATGACTTGCTATGCTTATGCTATGCAGATGGTTAGTCTATGTACATGACTCTATATGCAAATGCTAATGATAATGAAACATGAATCCAAGGAATAAGGTTGAGCAAATTTTAGGGTGCAACAGCCATCAAGTGCTTCAATTTGTACCAAAACCTATCCTCATCTACTCTACATCTCATACTAGTCATTTTAGGCTGCAAAGAGAGGATTATCATGCTATATTCCAAGTGTTATGAACCTCAACAGAATTTGTGCACCATGATCAAATCTCTCGAAACTTCCTCAAACTCATCCTATTCAGTCCTCTACCTTATCTTAACCATTCTACACTATCAAAACCCTACCATGCTACCTAAGCCAAGCAAAATGAGCAGAGATACCAACCTGTTAAAAATGGAGAAACAGCTATGGAGATCTTCAATTCAATACTTGCAAGGACTGGAAATTAATCTACACACCAACACCTTGATTCTGTATGCAAATATTTGGGCTCAAACTCCTTGCATCATGTGATTCCAATTTCTTGAACCTTGAATGATGAACTTTGTATGGCACTCTCCTTGATTGATTCAGCCAAATGAATGTGTGAATCACAAACTATGGATGATAGTGATGAGATTCAGATCAAGAATGATGAGAATTGGTGAGGGATTGAGGGAGTTTGAGAAGTTTATGCAAGAATGAAAAAATGTGGAAAACTTGAGATTTTGAGCAAATGGGAGCACCAACCCTTGCATGAACCAGCTTGCATGAATATATAGGTTGCATGAGAACCTCCTAGAACATTGGAGAAGTTTCCCTTGTGCAAAATTCCCTTGAATGTTGATTATGTTTCTTATATTGCAAGCAACCATGGATAACTCCTAAATCTTGAACTAGACTCAAAATTCCACTTTAGCCAATGTCCTTAGAATGCCTTTTCCATTCAAAATGACCTATAATTTTGCATCATTTGGCCAAGATATGAAAAATACCATTTTTTAAGCCATTTTCCTTCATTAAATTCACCAATTTTGAAATCTTGTGCTATGAGTCTTTCCAATCTCTCATGGTCACTTTTCTAGACTCAAAATGTCATTTGGAGCAAGTTTTATGTTGTAAGTTTTTCCATTTGAAGCTTCCTTGTATGAGTTTTGGGCATAGGTTAAAATGACCTGTAATTCACAAATGACCAAAATACCCTTTGCTTGCCAAGACCATAAGTTGAGTTCCACACATCATATGAAGGCATTATATACCATTCTAGAAAGCTAAGACAATGAGGAACAATTCTTATGTTGACCAGAAATTCATTTGAAATCTCCTTGAGGGGTAAAACTAGCTTGGAAGTCAAGGCACTTTTGCAGACAAAATTTCAGATACCTCAGATGACCTATAACTTGTAAGGACCATAACTTGAGTTCTATAAATCCCCTTAATGTCTTCCACCACTCAAATTAAAGGTCTTGAGATCCTCTACAAGTTCCATGTTGGCCAAGGATCCATTTGAACCTTACATTTTGACTTATCTTGCTTGGAAATTTGACCTAAACTAGGGGATTTTACACAGAAACCCTAATTTAGAAACTCCTCTTCTCCTTGATCTCTCTTGAATTCTTCTTGGCACATCTCCATATCCTTCTTTATATGTCAAATGATGAACCCCACATCTCTCCAATAGACTTGAATGCCCTTTAAATCAGTCAATTGACCTAGGGTTGACCTAGGGTTGACCCAGATGAAACCCTAGTTGACTGCCTTCAACTGTAGCTCTTGTGCTCTCATCAATGACTTGTCTCCTTCTTTAAATGACTTTCTAAGTCTCTCATAATGTCTAAATACTCTCCATGCCTTCAACTCACAGCTCACAACCCTCTTATTGACCCTCAGATACCCTCAGCTAGGAGATGGACTCAAGGCTTGATCTGCTGAACTCTCTGCTTTCAAATTCTTTCTTGATGACTTGACTGAGATAATAACCTCTTGATAGGCCTCTAGAGATGAGAATAATGGTTGGTCCCCTGTTGAATGACTTGCTATGCTTATGCTATGCAGATGGTTAGTCTATGTACATGACTCTATATGCAAATGCTAATGATATTGAAACATAAACCCAATGAATAAGGTTGGGCAAATTTTAGGGTGCAACAGCTGCCCCTATTCAAGCGACTTGGACCCGATTGGATGAAGAACGAACGGCCTTCAAACATTTGAGGTACGAGACGGTTGAATACTAAGAAACCCGGAAATTTGCCAACCGCAGAAATAAACTGCACCACTGTTTGGGTAACGACATCCACTGCCTGGATCTGACTGTTTGCAGCCGCTCACTGATCTCGTAACGACCACGCTGGGGATAAAAGATTGCTTGCTTGTCCACATTAGGACTCTGTCTGTCATCAATACGAAGAAATCTTAACTAGAATCTGTCCACGTTAGGACTCCACTTGCTGTTAACCCAGAAAAATCTCGGCAACTCCGCTGGGGATAATTCGTCTGCATTTCCATAAACTGAATCGTCCACGTTAGGAATAAAACTCTTCCACGTTAGGAGTACCACCTGTCCATGTTAGGAATAACATCGTCCACGTTAGGAGTAACACCTGTCCACGTTAGGAATCATCTCTTCTGTATCTGTCCACGTCAGGACTAAACCTTTCATCTTTCCACGTCAGGAAGCAATTTTCTTTCCACATAAGGAGAACTATATCAATCTTTCCACGTAAGGACTCCAATACCACTTGACATGTCCGCGTCAGGACTCCAATCTTTCCACGTAAGGAATTCAACTTTGGTTCTGAACCTGTCCACGTCAGGACTCAACTTTCCACGTAAGGAGTACATCATTCTTCCACGTCAGGAATCAACTTTTCTTGAATCTATCCACGTAAGGACCCCAATTTTTCCACGTAAGGAATAAATCTTCTTTTGAGTCTGTCCACATCAGAACTAAACCCCTTCCACGTCAGGAATACACTCTTTCTTTCCACGTCAGGAATACAAGCCTCTTTCCACGTAAGGAATGCTATCCGTTTTCCACGCAAGGAAACATAACTTTTCCACATAAGGCAACCAATTCCTTCCGATTTGTCCGCGTCAGGACTACATTTTTCCACGTAAGGAATGCCATCTTAATCTGTCCACGTAAGGACTCCACTCTTTCCACGTTAGGAATCACTTCTTTCCACGTAAGGAATCCGCTTCTGATATGTCCGCGTACGGACTCAATCTTTCCGCGTAAGGAATACCATCTTCTTTCCACGTAAGGAATAATAATTTCTTTGATTTGTCCACGTCAGGACACTGATCTCGTCTTGATTTGTCCACGTTAGGACTCAGGCGTCTTCGACCTACTGAGGAAATAAGACTTGTCCACGTAAGGACTCACACGCTTGTCTGATCTGTCCACGTCAGGACCCATGATTTGCCAACACAAAGAAAGATAACTGCTGAGAGGAACTGGTCCACGTCGGGTCACCAACACAAAGAGTAACCACTTTTGTCAACGTCATGACCTCCCATTCCACTAATTTCGAGAACCCGAATCTGCCCACATTAGGACTAACACGCTTCATCAATCCGGGGAAATAAACTTGTCCACGTTAGGACGCCCACTTCTGAAGAAATCTCGTCAATATAGGAATAAGTTGTCCACGTCAGGACTTAGTTCTCCAATGATCCCCACCCACAAACTTCTCAGCACCCACGTGACAGCGACTTTGAGGCGGACTCTACTGGGGATATCTGGAAACCAAACTACCGGACGCCTGCTCTGACAACCGGCGGTGGCCTCTGAAATTCTGATTCATGGAACCCCTGATGACAACTAACTCTGCTTGGGAATAAAGAGAAACTTATCCTGATATCTCTGTGGGGAATACTGCCGAAACTGACATTATCATTGGTTGTCTCATGCCGAGCTCTTGAACGTTTGATTGTTCATTTAGGCAAGAGTTCTCTCCACCTGAACCGCTAGAGTACAGAAACTGCTTCAGCAAAATAAATGCTGCAGATAATGCCGACTCCGCCGGGAATAGCCAGATGCTACAGAAATATTCCAGCAAAATAAATGCTGGAAGGGTGAAGCCAACCATACTGGGAAGTTGGGAGCTCAAACCAAACACCTTGTTGAGGTAACCCCCTGCCGGGGGAATATAACCTTGCTGGGGAATAGCAGATGTGCATAGCATGATCGGACTTTCTGCTGGAGAGCGGACTGATATTACACAGTATCCCTGACAAAATAAATGACAGGAACCACCATCAACTCTGCTTGGGAGAGCTTTGATCTTCGAGTTCCGCGGGGAGGAAAGAACACTTGCTGAAAAGAGAACTCCGCTGGGGATAGGATGATTCTCTCGGGGTGAAATCCACTGACTCCGCTGGGGGAGAGTGCATGACCCTGCGGGGAAAGATGAACCTGTCTGAATACAGCCTTACGATCTTGGAATCGCCAAACTCTATTGAGGGTGAATAACTTTTCTGGAGCATGTCCTTCGGGTAAGCTACGGCTAGCTGGGGAATTCTATCCTTCTTCAGGAAGAACATGCATGACCTGCGTGGGGATCAAGTCTTTCGTTATCGCAATCTTTTGATCATCTTCCTCGTATGGTTATGAAACCTGCAACAACACAAACAAGACACGACAAGCCTATGCAATCAAATCAATTCAGGTTAGTGACGTTATTTTTAGTTAATCCAAAGCTTTAGCAACTGTTGGCAAGGGCCAGTGACGTTATACACACGCTAGTTTCATCAAACTTAGGCGTTAATCCAGCACAAAACAGTAAAGAACAGTGTCGAGTATTGAATAACGTATTTTTATTGATTGGGCCCCTGAATGGGCGGAGTTTTTGTACACGGGCTGTAACTCCTGAAATGAGGAAGCTACACAAAGCAAAGATACAAGTATATAAGTATGCACAAGAAGCATAAATATTGACAACTTAAATTTGTACACATGTCGGCAACGGGATGCAGATGAACACCGCGGACTGATCCTCCCATGACTCGCCCGACCCTAATGCTTTCCCGGTGTCCCCTCTTCTGAAGAGACTGTATCCGATAACTGGCTCCTCAAACGTATTCTCCCGCATTGATACTTATTGCAATTATCAAATTCGGACCGCAGTCATTTGCTTTTCAAATCCCTAACTTTTGCGTGAACCGCCCTTTACGGGTTTTCAGTTCACCGGGATACCCTTTTTTGCCGAAGCCGCCCAGTGTAGGTTTTCAACTTCGCGGGTGTACATTTTTTCCAATTTTATCCCTAATTTTTGCCCGAACCTTTCATTCTGTTTTCGGTTCGCCAGGATGCCCCATTTTTGCCTGGACTCTCTTTTTCTGTCCAGCGGGTCTATTTTAAGCAAAGTATTTTTTAACTGCGTCCGAATTCACAGGTGACACAAAGTCTTCTCCGTCCATGGTGGACAACAACAACGCTCCTCCTGAAAAGACCTTACTGACAACGTATGGCCCTTCGTAGTTGGGGGTCCACTTGCCCCTGTGATCTGCTTGCGGCGGGAGAATCCTTTTCAGCACAAGGTCGCCCGTCTGAAAGCTTCGCGGATGTATCTTCTTGTCGTACGCTTTCTTCATTCGGCTCTGGTACAAACGACCATATGCTAGAGAAGCTAGCCTCTTCTCATCCATCAAACTCAATTGATTCAACCTGTCTTTCACCCATTCTGCCTCGTCCAGCTGAACGTCTCGCAATACCCTCAGAGAAGGGATCTCAACCTCTAATGGTAGCACCGCTTCCATTCCGTATACCAACGAGAACGGAGTTGCCCCGGTTGATGTGCGTACCGTCGTACGATAACCGTGCAAAGCAAAGGGTAGCATCTCGTGCCAATCCTTATAGGTCACCACCATTTTCTGAACAATTTTCTTGATATTTTTATTGGCCGCCTCAACGGCGCCATTCATCTTGGGTCGGTAAGGGGAGGAGTTGTGATGTTCAATCTTGAAGTTCTGACAGAGTTCCTTCATCATTTTGTTGTTCAAGTTTGAACAGTTGTCCGTGATTATCCGCTCGGGGATCCCATATCGGCAAATGATATCTCTTTTGATGAATCTGGCCACCACTTGCTTCGTTACGTTCGCGTAAGACGCCGCTTCCACCCACTTGGTGAAATAATCGATTGCTACTAGGATGAACCGGTGCCCATTAGAAGCCGTCGGCTCGATCTTTCCAATCATATCGATTCCCCACATCGAGAACGGCCATGGAGATGACATCACATTTAGAGGACTCGGAGGCACGTGTATCTTGTCAGCATAGATTTGGCACTTGTGGCACTTCCTCGCGAACTTGAAACAATCAGTTTCCATCGTCAGCCAAAAGTAACCTGCCCTCAGCAGCTTTCTCGTCATAGCATGCCCACCAGCATGCGTACCAAAGGTACCTTCGTGAATTTCCTCCATGAGAAGCTTTGCCTCTTTCTCGTCTACACAACGCAACAACACCAAATCGTGGTTTCTTCTGTATAAGACGCCATCCGGATTCAAGTAGAAATTACCCGCTAATCTCCTGAGAGTCTTCTGATCTTGACTGGATGCCCCAGCCGGATACTCTTTATTCTTCAGGAAATTAAGGATATCAAAGTACCATGGTTTGCCATCAGATGCTTCATCAATAGCAAATACATAAGCTGGCCTGTCTAGCCGAGAGATAATGATTCGGGGAGCTTCGTTCCAGAAGTTGACCTTGTACATGGAAGACAAAGTGGCGAGGGCGTCAGCCATTTGATTTTCTGCCCGCGGTACGTGATGCAATTCAACTTTGTCAAAGAAAGGCAACAATCTCCTTGCATAGTTCATGTAATGTATCAGGTTGGGCTGGCGTGTCTCCCATTCCCCTTTGATTTGATTCACCACCAGAGCTGAGTCTCCGTATACGTCTAGATGTTTGATTCGCAAATCAATGGCTTCTTCAAGCCCCATTATACAAGCTTCGTATTCGGCCTCATTATTGGTAACAGCAAAGGTCAACCGGGCAGTAAACGGGATGTGCGACCCGTGGGGCGTGGTGATGATTGCCCCTATTCCGCTACCGTAAGCATTCACGGCTCCGTCAAATATCATCTTCCATTTGGACCCCAACTCTGGTCCCTCGTCTGGCAACGGCTCTTCACAATCTTTCATCTTTAGGTACATGATATCCTCGTCAGGAAAATCAAACCTCATCGATTGATACTCTTCAATAGGCTGCTCCGCCAGATACTCAGACAACACACTCCCTTTTATAGCCTTTTGCGAGACGTATTGAATATCATATTCAGTCAAGACCATCTGCCAACGGGCAATTCTACCTGACAACGCCTGCTTTTCAAACACATATTTGATAGGATCCATCTTCGAGATGAGCATGGTTGTATGATTCAGCATGTACTGCCGCAAACGCTTGGCGGCCCAAGCTAGTGCGCAACAAGTTTTCTCCAACATTGAGTATCGAGATTCACAATCTGTAAATTTCTTACTCAAGTAATAGATCGCATGCTCTTTTCTCCCTGTCTCGTCATGTTGACCGAGAACACAACCCATGCTTCCCTCAAGAACCGTCAAATACATTATCAAGGGTCTACCTGCCACTGGGGGTATTAAAATCGGAGGCTCCTGCAAATACTGCTTTATTTTATCGAACGCCTTTTGACAATTTTCGTTCCACGTTACAGCTTGATCTTTCTTCAACAGCTTGAATAATGGTTCACACGTGGCCGTTAGGTGAGATATGAACCGGGCAATGTAGTTCAATCTCCCTAAAAACCCGCGCACCTCTTTCTCTGTTTTAGGCGTCGGCATTTCTTGAATTGCTTTTATTTTAGCAGGATCGACCTCTATTCCTCTTTCGCTTACGATAAACCCCAGCAGTTTACCCGATCTCACCCCGAAGGTGCATTTATTAGGGTTCAGCCTTAGCCTGAACTTCCTAAGCCTTTTAAATAGCTTCAAACAGATTCACCAGGTGCTCTTCCTCTGTCTGGGATTTGGCAATCATATCGTCAACATAAACTTCGATCTCTTTATGCATCATGTCATGAAAAAGAGTAGTCATCGCGCGCTGATATGTTGCCCCAGCATTTTTCAAACCGAAGGGCATCACTTTGTAACAAAATGTTCCCCAAGGCGTTATGAAAGTAGTCTTCTCCATATCCTCTGGCGCCATTTTAATCTGATTATAGCCTGAAAAGCCATCCATGAAGGAGAATACGGAGTACTGAGCAGTATTATCAACTAACACGTCAATGTGAGGAAGTGGAAAATCGTCTTTTGGGCTTGCTTTATTCAAATCTCGATAGTCCACGCACATTCGAACCTTGCCATCTTTCTTTGGCACTGGTACGATGTTGGCAACCCATGAAGGGTATTTTGTCACAGCCAGGAAACCAGCGTCCCACTGTTTCTGAACTTCCTCTTTAATCTTCATTGCCATATCTGGTCGAGTTCTGCAAAGCTTTTGTTTGACCGGCGGGCAATCTTCTTTCAGTGGCAGGCGATGCACGACCATATCTGTATCGAGCCCTGGCATATCTTCATACGACCAAGCAAATACATCACTATACTCTTGGAGCATTTCAGCCAGTCTCCGCTTGATATCATCCCGCAGCGCGGCTCCGATACAAATGTTTTTCTCAACCCCTTCCGACCCCAAGTTGATAATTTCGATGACCTCGTCGTGAGGCAGAATGGCTCTTTCCTCTTGCTTTACTAACCAAGACAGTTCTTCAGGAACGTCGCTATCTTCGACAACCTCTTCTTTGGCCTGAAACACCGGGTGCTCAAAGTCGGGACGAGTCATAGGTGGTTCAAGGATGTCATCTAAAAATGTTATCCTGCAAAAGGAATGGTTAAGTGCTTCAAAATGTGTATAAAGCGAATAACCACGTTGCCATTTTATTGAAAAATATAAAACAAGAAAAACAGGGATTACAGTATTTGCACATGAAAAAACGCCATTTATTTAATGATTAACACGCAATGTTTATAACAACACAGCCCTAAGCAAATCCTGATGCCCCGGGCAAGACATCAGATTATTCAACAATTAATAAAGCAAAGCATTACTGTTTAAAAGTCACAGAAACAAGCTCCTGAATAGACCAGTTGCACAATCCTTGTCCTGGCGTGCTTGGCTGAATCCAGGCATCCATATCACAGTCGCTGTCTCCTTCATCAGACTCTGAAGCAGCATTGACAGTTTCGTGACACACCCCACTGGCAGAGATGGTGATTGGCTTTCTGAAACGGGGCGCCCCCACGGAAGGAGTTGATGACGACGGTTGGTACCCCAGCCCGAACCGGTCCATCTTCACAGGAATGTCCAGCACTTTGCCCCAGCCCTTGGCTTCTCCTGCTTCCACTAGAGCTTGAGCTTCCTTATACGATGAGACAGCTATCTCTGGCACTTTGCTCGGCCCGGGACCTTTGTCCTTGATGCGCAAACCTTCGAATGCCTGGCATGGTGTTTCGTGGATCTCTCCGTCGACTTCCACATATTTAAATGAAGATAAATGGCTGACCAGGATGTCCTCTTCTCCGCACACGGTGACTACGCTGTCCCCAACCATATATTTTAACTTCTGATGCAGGGTGGACGTGACTGCCCCCGCTCCATGAATCCATGGTCTTCCAAGCAGGCAGCTGTACGCAGGCTGTATATCCATGATATAAAACTCAGTTGCAAACACTTCCGGCCCCACTTGCAGAGGCAAAGTGATCGATCCAAAGACTGTTCTCCGCGTGCCGTCAAACGCTCTGACTACCAAGTCACTGGGTGTGCACAAGATTCCTCTAACATCCAGCTTCATCATCGCTTTCTTGGGTAACACATTCAAAGATGACCCGGTGTCAACCAATACGTGCGACATTACTGATCCTCTACACTCAACCGATACGTGTAGTGCCATATTATGATCTCTCCCTTTCGGAGTCAAGTCAAAATCGGTAAAGCCCAAGCTATGACCCGCGTTCACATGTGCCAATACCCCTTCTAGCTGATTTACGGAGACGTCTTGGGGTACAAAAGAGGTGTCCAGGACTTTCAGCAAAGCATTTCTGTGAGCTTCCGAACACAACAGCAATGACAGGATAGATATTTTGGACGGTGTCTGCTGCAGATGCTCCACAATCTTATAATCACTTTTTCGAATCAAGCGCATGAACTCTTCTACATCCTTCGATGCTGCTTCTTTTTCACTCGCTTGCACTGGAACATTCTCAACCGCTTTCCCTTTTCCTTTCGCTAGTCTTTCAGCCTCCACTTCAGGAGATATAAAGATCCTGCCACTCCTTGTCATACCTCCCGGACCAACAACATTATCCACAGTCTCAGCTGGCTGCTTGTTAACATCAATTTTTATCCCGTCACAATATACTTCCAACCCGTATGACCATGGGACTGCTTTCGTGTTCTCGTACGGGATTGGCCCGGCCTTAGTTATGGTGATCGGTGGGCGCTGAGCTGGTGCTGCAATAGTGATCGTCTTCCGAGGAATCGTCACAGTGGCCACATCATTCTGATTATCTGCTACTGCCCCTGCGGGTTCTTCAGTTGCCGCTTGGTCAAACTGCAATATGCCCTCATCAATTAAAGCCTGAATGCCCTTCTTCAGATCCTCACACCCCCCAGCTAGGGTCCAACAGTCTAAGCAATACTCATTACATCCTGGGTAAACACCTCCTTGTAACAGTCGGCTCTTTACCTCGCTCAGCGGCGTCTTCAAATCATCGACATTCATAATCAGATTCAAACCTTCCTCAGTCAGAACGGCGTTTGCCCCATGATTAGGCATGGGTTTCTGGACTATATTCGGACCTGCCGTTCCGAAGTTGATAGTCTTGTTGTCCAAAAGATCCTGCACAACATGCTTAAAAGCATGGCAACCTTCTATATCGTGACCCGGGGCCCCAGAATGAAACTCACAATGCCTGCTTGCATCATACCCAAACGGGGGAGCTCCCGTTATCGGTGCCAGAGTTCTTTTCTCTACTAGATTCAATCCCAACAATGTCTGCAATAAATCAGCATAGGTTGAGGGAGGCTTCTCAAACACTCTTCTCGGTTTACTACCCTGGAATCTTCGTTGAGCTTGCTGTGCCCCCTGCTGAGGCTGCTGCTGCTGTGGCATTGGCTGCTGCTGAACCGGTTGTTGTTGCGGGACCGATGTTTGTTGGTATGGGATAGTAACACTCGCCACCTGCTGCGGCTGACGATATTGGTTTCGTCCCCTGCCTCGGCCTCGGCCTCGGCCTCCAAATACTGCGCTTGCCTCGCCCTGACGGCGCCCACCATAAGCTTTCCTATTACTGCCGGATGCAGTTGATTCCTCGACTTGGAACTTTCCTTGCTTGATGTTACGTTCAATCTTTTCCCCCATCAGAATTAGGTCTGAAAAACTGGCCAGAGACGTGTGAAACAGCATATCATGGAACAGACCTGTGAATGTGCCGACAAACATGTCATTCATTTCCTTATCTTCCACCGGAGGACGGACCCTGGCAGCCATATCGCGCCACCTTTGCGCGTACTCTTTAAAACTCTCCCCCTTCTTTTGCGACAGCCCGGCCAGCTGGACCCGATTGGGTGCCAAGTCGCTGTTATACTTGTAATGGGCTACAAATGCCTCTGCTAATTGCTTCCACGTCTTGATATCAGTTGGCTCCAGCCCCATGTACCACTCTAGGGAAGGGCCCGACAGACTATCCTGAAAGAAATGCATTAGCATTCTTTCATCAGTTGAGTATGCAGACATCTTTCTGTAATAAGCTCGTACATGCACTTTCGGACATGTGTCTCCTTTATACTTATCGAACGCAGGAGCTTTGAATTTAATTGGCACCCTTAAGCCAGGTATCAAGCCCATTGTTGCCATGTCCAACCCCACAGCACTTTGATTTAAGACTCCCCTCATCTGCTCTTCCAGCATTCTGATCTTCTGGGAATCATCCATCGGCCCTTCAAAACCTCCTCCGGAGAAGGCGTCTTCTTGCTGATCTTCTTGCCACATACCATTTCCATCCCCATACCCATCATATCCGTTATTACGTCCGGCTCTGATCTGATTCATCCCCGGACCTCGGCCTCTGTTGCCGTACCCTTGAACTCCTCCAGCAGGACCAAAAGCCATAAATCCAGTACCGTTTCCGTTTCCAAAGCCTGCGTAACCCTGATTGGTCGCGCCATAACCGTCTTGCCCAAAGCCTTGAGCATTAAAGCCATACTTGCCAGTGTTATCGAACCCCTGATCGTTGAATCCGAATCCAGTATTGACAAAGCCGTTGCCTCCTAGATTATCTCCCAAATTGACATCACCCAGCCCAACATTATGGACAGCAGTCTCATTTCCAACTCCGACGTTACCATTTGCAGCAGCGGTGGCGTTGTTGACATTAGCAGCAGGTGTGTTGATCACAGGCGGAGCCACTGGCGTGGGAGTACCGTCTCCATGAACAGTATCGACCCGTACGGACTGATGGTCTTCATTACCGTGACCAGCATTTCGAGCCAACAGAGGCTGGACCATGGCCTGCAAATTCTCCTTCCCTTTTGCAATAGCTTCCATGGTCTGCATAAAGAGAGCGAGCTTCTCGCGCACATCCTGCATCTCGTTCTGCATTTGATCCATGATTCTTCGACAGTTGGTGCGGGTAGAATAGCGGTGCGGGTGCTGATCTGCAATCCTGAAAAGTACCTGTTACAGAGCAGGAAATAAGACACTTATTCAAAGATTACCTGCGATGCAATGTGAATATGAATGCAATGCAATGTGCCTGTGCATTAGGGAAGTTCATTCCCCCAGTTCTAGTGTGGAGGTGCCAGTGCGGTGATAGTGATGACAATAGGAATATCGGAGCTGAATCATAGAAAGCCTCATATATTGCAGGAAAAATCAATAAGCCCATGGTACAATATCACTGGGAGTACAAAGAAGGCATGACCTCAACCAACAATCCTGGTGATGGTCAGCACTATGCAAATAAAGCATACAAGTTACTACATGAAATGATCAAATCCTCCCAAAAGTCTGGTACTCTTCTATCAACTTCTTGGTCTCCGGATGGCTTGGTCGATCAAGCAGCCCTTCAACAAGCTGGTTTCTCCTCTTAAGGACACGGCGTACGTCTTCAGCGGTTTCTTCCCATGTTACTTCTCCGAAGCAATCCTCCAGCTTTCGTTTCTGAGACACCGCTTCATCTCTGGATTTGATTGCCTTGTTCAGTGCATGCTGGACACTATACCGGGTCATCACTTCCTCCTCACACTTCTTGATGCTGGACTTCAACTGCTCTTCGAGGTCGGAAATTTGCTGCTTCAACTTATCTTCCCTCTTCTTATTGTTGGTGAGCGTAGCATTCCAAGTCTTATTGCAAGAAGAGATCTCTCGGTGAGCGATGTCAAGCGCTTTCTTCTTGGATTCAAGCATGTCATGGGAGCTTCTGAACTCTTGCCCCAGACGTTCGCGCTTTTTCTTTTCCTCAGTCAACTCATCCCCTAATCTGTTCATTAGCTCAATCTGCTGTTGGAAAGCATACACGGCCTTGTTTTTCTCACTGCGTACCTGGGCTAACTCTTGCTCTAACCCTTCATTGATCTTCATCAAGGCTTCTTTTTCTTTCACAACTTGCTCGTAGGCTTCCCGAGAAACAGTGGTTGGCTCCGCTACCGGAATAGGAATAAGAATTGGTGCATCTGGAAACGGCATCCTCAACTGACTGGCTCTCTCCTGAATCCAAACCCTATAAGGCGCATAGGCCTGACAATCATTCTTTCCTAACAGTGGCTTCCCTCTGCGGTTAATACGCGTCCAGGCATGTTGTAACTTGGCTAATAACTCCCCCTTCACGTCTCCGGTGAAGTACAGAGATTCCTGTACTTCCTCCTCCTTTGGCGGGTTCTTCAGCGCATATCCGAACTGACGGACGAACAGAGATGGGTTGTAGTTGATACACCCTTTCCTTCCAATCAACGGGACGTTAGGGTACCCAGAACAACTGAAGATGAGCTCAGATCCCAACAGGCCTCGATCAAACCACACAACGTCTTCGGAATATAGCCTCATCAGGCGCTCTGACCAACTGGCTGAGGTTGCACTATCTGCAAAGGGTCCCTTCATAGGGAGATGACCTTTGAACCACATATTCAACAGAGGAGTACAGCAGTAAACAACTTTTCCCCTTCGGTTTTCGTTCTTGTAGTGCAATGAGTGGTAGAAGTCTCCGATCAACGTTGGCACTGGATTGCCGGCAGCGAACAGATAGAAAGCATCCAAGTCCACAAAATTGGGCAGGTTAGGGAACAGCACAATTCCATAAATGCATAGAGCCAAAATAGCGTTGAAAACCACCCAACAACCGCTCTTGGCGTACTCTTGAGCTTTGCCAACCAAGAAATCAAGAGAGAAACCTGATACCCCAAGCCAAGAAGTCAATAACAGTTCTGCAGCGTCCATATGCAAGGCTTTGGCTAAGTCCTCCAGCTTGGGCTTAGCGGCAGAGTGAATAAAGGGAACCTTGTTCTGCACGGGAAGCTCAGTAAACTCCACATACTCCTCAATGGTAGGTCCTAGAATAAAGTCAGCAAAAGTAAAGCATCTCAATGCGGGGTCATGGAACTGCATCAAGGTGTATAGCCCGTTCATCTCATCTGCAGTGGGCTTACAGACTAATCTCAGTAATCTCCCATAACTCATTCTGAAGCTTCTCCTAACCTCCTCATCAGCAAGAGATATCAGACCAAGCAAAGAAGTAATATCAGGTGAAGGCAGCTTGTACGCAACTGTTTTCCTCAGACTAGTCATAGTCAAAACTCAGAAATCCGGGCACTAGAACTAGGGAAATGCAAATGCACCTGCAGCACAGACACACGTTAGTGAAATGCAAATGGTAATGGATATGCAGGCAATGCAATGCAAGTAACATGCAACAGGGACCAAAGCTGTAGCTGCATAGCCTGAACCCAATCAAGAAAGGTCTCAGATAGACCATCCAGAAGTCCTCAAGCCCTGGTCTCAGATATACTTCAAACAAAGCCCCAATACTGGTCTCTGATAGACCCCATAATCATAACCTGACTGGTCTCTGGCAGACCTCAAATCATTTTCCCACTGGTCTCTGACAGACCTCAGAACACCTCTCCAAATGGTCTCTGACAGACCTCATAACTCTCCATAAATACCCAGGATCTCTGATCGAGAACAAACCGGTATCTGAAGGTCTGGTTACCTGCATAACCCCAAATCTCCTCACAGGTGGGTGGCCCTATAACTGGCACAAGGTACGGCATCCTATGCGGTCGTCGGCGTCACAGACTTTCAGGGTTGATGATACGATTCCCAGAAGGAGTGGCATCATCAATTCCTGAAGAGGCCTCACTTAGCCAACTTCCAAGTGATCGGTCCCCGGAGTCGACAATTCAGCTGACCAACAACCCCTTCGACCCAAAGGGTAGAAAAAGAAGCCAACCAGAAGAACCTCGTCCGAGTGTAGATTTCATGAGACACTAATGCAAGCAAAGCCGGCACGCGCCCACTACTTTCTACGCTAATTCTAGGTGCACTCAAGCCCAGGTCCGGCTTATCTCTCAATATCAGAACACCCGTCACACCCCAAATACAGCAATAATAATCAATATACAAAGCTGAAAATACAAGGTTAGAAATATACAATGACTCCATACAAAATCCTCGACGGGAAAACAAGCGCTAGGATTGACTCGCTCAAAGGGACGTTGGATCCCAGATGCATAAGAACCATCGCAGTTCTTAGCAGCCAGGGGACGTTGGGTCCCCAGCAGAGTCGCCAGTTGTCGCTACTGCGAAAATCGGCGCCGGCTGAACAGAAGAGTCGCCACCGTGCGTTATTTATCCCACGGGAGGGAAAGGAAACGCTCAGAGTAAACCTCGCACAACACGGGAAAGGTATGGTCGTCGCAACCAAAACCTGGATTCGGGAGTCGGTTACGCAAGGGGAAGGTATTAGCACCCCTCACGTCCGTCGTACTCGACGGGATCCACGCTTGTTTTCGGGTATGGATTGTTATTCTATCTAAACTATAGGTCAAGGGTTAAAAAGAAAATAAAACTGAAAATAAAAATGACTCGGCAAAGTATCGCACTTTATGCCTACGTATTCTCGCCTGGAACGAGAAATCAGAGTCAACGTAGTTCGCCTACCTACGGGAAAGGAGGGGAAGGTTGCTCGCTAGGATATCGCATCCTATGCCTACGTACTTCCACACAGCATGGAAGATCAGAGCAAACGTAGTTCGGGCCACGTACGACACAAGTCTATTTTGATTGCTTTTATCTCCTTCTGAAAAAGGGTTTTTCTGATTAACAGTCCAAGCGGACAAAAATGACGTTTTGATGAGTTCACATTCTTTTACGGAAGAAGTGTCTTTTATTGTGTTTGAAATATTTATTGTGTTTTTCTGTTTGTTTTGAGAAAGAAGAGACAGAACTCTAACCTATGGTTGCGAAGGGAATCAAACTAACCTAATATTATCATGCATGGGTTAAGACCTAGTGTCTATCATGCTCCTCTCTTGCACAGAGAAAAACAGAGATCCTACGGGATAGGCAGAAACAGAAACAATAACAGATATAATAAAGCAGTAAAAATGCATGGATGCAACAGTACAAGCGAGGCAAGGGAGTCCCACTCAACCTCGAACCTAGAAGACAATAGGCAAAAGTGAACAGGCTTCACTTTCAACCCAACAGGGTAAACAGCAAACAATACAACCCAGAAAACCAATCAATACATCAGCAATGAAATACATCAGCAAAAGAACAGCATCAGCAGGTCTGAATTAACATCTAACTCCAAGTAATCTCCACTCAGCTACAGGCTTCAACAAGCATCAATCTCCATCTTCATGGCCTTCAGGCAAGGGCTTTGATCATCAGTCTTCTATCTGCAATGGCTTTTCTTCAAGTCTCAGGCTCCAGGATGAACATCAGCCAACCAGATGAAGTAAATGAATGTTAGACAGTTAATTACCTACCAAGGGTGGTTCATCAACTGTTAACATTAAACAGCAAGTTTTCTCTCAAAAGTTCTATCTTTCAAATACATTCACTGATCCTTCCAAAGGAAGGAGGTGGATATTTGAAAGAGACTTTGAATCATAGAGAAAGGATAGAGGCAAACAAAGCCATCTATGTTTGAGAAGCAAGCTTTCTAATCTAGAGCTCTGCCTAGCTCCTAGACCCTAGTCTCCTCAGCAGCTGCTGGCAAGAACCTCCTCCTCAACTTTGACAGTTAATCTTCAATCTCTGGATCTCCAATGGTCTTCATCTCCTCAAGTCTTCAGCTTCCCCAAGTCCCCAGACAAACCCAATACCCAGACAAGCAAGCACCAATCCCCAGAGGGCACACCACACCAGTCAATCAGATATACAGTATAACAATAGCAGTAGGGGAATCCTGACTTTTTCTAAGAGGATCTAATAACTACCCATAGCCCCTATAGTCCCATAGCTAAACTATTCAAACCCTAAGTCCTAAGGGAAAGAATCAAACTTCCTAAGTCATCACCTAAAAACCCTAATTTGTTCATGTTGTTCAAACCTACACTAAGCACCTAAATTTAATTTCTAAAAATGGGAACTAAATTGAATCCATAAGTTCAATATCTAATCTAAACAACCTAAAAAGAATGAACAAAAAATATGAAAGTATCTAATAGAACAAAAATTATTAAAATCACGCATGAAATGAAACTATTTAAAATGTCATTTATTTAGAAAATATGGGAAAAATATGAAATAAAAAATAAAATGCAATTTTTATTTTTTAGAATTTTCTAGACATCCTAAAGAAAATAATGCAAAAAGAATGAGTTGAAAATGATTTTTTAGCTATTTATTATGAATTTTAGAAGATGCATAAAAAATTAAAGAAAATAAAAGAAAATAAAATGAAATAAAAATGGAGGGGGTTTGAATAACAGGGAAGGCACGTTCAAAACATTGGGCTTATTAAAATGGGGGGTGTGGATAGCGCTCTGAGCCCAACCCCCCAATTAATGAAACGCAGCGTTTCCTTTCCTTTAAAATTTCCCTCCGTTTTTGAAATTGAATGGGAGCCACACGATGAGATGATTAAGTCAAATGTTCTGGACAATCCAAGGGCACACAGTCATCGTCCCCAATTGAGCTAGGGTTTGCAGAAAAACCCAGATTCCATGCACAACCTTCAAGCTTCTCATTCTCCCTCCACACGCCATGAAAACGCACGATGTAAAAAGCGAAATTCATCCACTTCTTCCCCTCTACAAGTCTATAACCATAGTTTACCTTAAAACTCACTCTATCAATCAACCCGATGAGAATAACAGTCATGCATCAACATTTTCACCTGCCATCAAGTGCTTCAATTCGTACCAAAACCTATCCTCATCTACTCTACATCTCATACTAGTCATTTTAGGCTGCAAAGAGAGGATTATCATGCTATATTCCAAGTGTTATGAACCTCAACAGAATTTGTGCACCATGATCAAATCTCTCGAAACTTCCTCAAACTCATCCTATTCAGTCCTCTACCTTATCTTAACCATTCTACACTATCAAAACCCTACCATGCTACCTAAGCCAAGCAAAATGAGCAGAGATACCAACCTGTTAAAAATGGAGAAACAGCTATGGAGATCTTCAATTCAATACTTGCAAGGACTGGAAATTAATCTACACACCAACACCTTGATTCTGTATGCAAATATTTGGGCTCAAACTCCTTGCATCATGTGATTCCAATTTCTTGAACCTTGAATGATGAACTTTGTATGGCACTCTCCTTGATTGATTCAGCCAAATGAATGTGTGAATCACAAACTATGGATGATAGTGATGAGATTCAGATCAAGAATGATGAGAATTGGTGAGGGATTGAGGGAGTTTGAGAAGTTTATGCAAGAATGAAAAAATGTGGAAAACTTGAGATTTTGAGCAAATGGGAGCACCAACCCTTGCATGAACCAGCTTGCATGAATATATAGGTTGCATGAGAACCTCCTAGAACATTGGAGAAGTTTCCCTTGTGCAAAATTCCCTTGAATGTTGATTATGTTTCTTATATTGCAAGCAACCATGGATAACTCCTAAATCTTGAACTAGACTCAAAATTCCACTTTAGCCAATGTCCTTAGAATGCCTTTTCCATTCAAAATGACCTATAATTTTGCATCATTTGGCCAAGATATGAAAAATACCATTTTTTAAGCCATTTTCCTTCATTAAATTCACCAATTTTGAAATCTTGTGCTATGAGTCTTTCCAATCTCTCATGGTCACTTTTCTAGACTCAAAATGTCATTTGGAGCAAGTTTGATGTTGTAAGTTTTTCCATTTGAAGCTTCCTTGTATGAGTTTTGGGCATAGGTTAAAATGACCTGTAATTCACAAATGACCAAAATACCCTTTGCTTGCCAAGACCATAAGTTGAGTTCCACACATCATATGAAGGCATTCTATACCATTCTAGAAAGCTAAGACAATGAGGAACAATTCTTATGTTGACCAGAAATTCATTTGAAATCTCCTTGAGGGGTAAAACTAGCTTGGAAGTCAAGGCACTTTTGTAGACAAAATTTCAGATACCTCAGATGACCTGTAACTTGTAAGGACCATAACTTGAGTTCTATAAATCCCCTTAATGTCTTCCACCACTCAAATTAAAGGTCTTGAGATCCTCTACAAGTTCCATGTTGGCCAAGGATCCATTTGAACCTTACATTTTGACTTATCTTGCTTGGAAATTTGACCTAAACTAGGGGATTTTACACAGAAACCCTAATTTAGAAACTCCTCTTCTCCTTGATCTCTCTTGAATTCTTCTTGGCACATCTCCATATCCTTCTTTATATGTCAAATGATGAACCCCACATCTCTCCAATAGACTTGAATGCCCTTTAAATCAGTCAATTGACCTAGGGTTGACCTAGGGTTGACCCAGATGAAACCCTAGTTGACTGCCTTCAACTGTAGCTCTTGTGCTCTCATCAATGACTTGTCTCCTTCTTTAAATGACTTTCTAAGTCTCTCATAATGTCTAGATACTCTCCATGCCTTCAACTCACAGCTCACAACCCTCTTATTGACCCTCAGATACCCTCAGCTAGGAGATGGACTCAAGGCTTGATCTGCTGAACTCTCTGCTTTCAAATTCTTTCTTGATGACTTGACTGAGATAATAACCTCTTGATAGGCCTCTAGAGATGAGAATAATGGTTGGTCCCCTGTTGAATGACTTGCTATGCTTATGCTATGCAGATGGTTAGTCTATGTACATGACTCTATATGCAAATGCTAATGATATTGAAACATAAACCCAATGAATAAGGTTGGGCAAATTTTAGGGTGCAACACCAAGCCATAGTTTTGCCCATAGGTTCCCGACCCTGTGAAACCAGTTGTTTTTCTCGCTGCTGTGTGAGAATGTTTTGTTTAGCCGTAGTTAGTCTGAACTACGTAAAGCTCTGATCTTCCATGAAGTGTGGAAGTACGTAGGCACAAGACGCGAGGTCTTGGAGAGCCAATTTTCCCCGTAGTCCTGAACTACGTTGACTCTGACTTTCTCTCTTGAGAATACGTAGGCATAGAGTGCGACGCTCTATCGAGTCAATTCCCTTCCGTTTAGATTTAGCAGCCGTAGATAGATTGTTTTGCATCCAGTAGACAACCCAAGCAAGCATGGATCCCGTCGAGTACGACGGACGTGAGGGGTGCTAATACCTTCCCCTTGCGTAACCGACTCCCGAACCCAGGTTTTGGTTGCGATGACCATGCCTTTTCCCCATTTTTTGCGAGGTTTACTTCTAGCGTTTCCTTTCCCGCTCTGAGGGATAAATAACGCACGGTGGCGACTCTTCTGTCAGCCGGCGCCGATTTTCGCAGTAGCGACAGCTGGCGACTCTGCTGGGGATTACGATAGTTCCCTATGCGAGTATCTGCTGGGGATCCAACGTCCCTGGCTGCTAAGGACTGTGATAGTCCTTATGCATGTGGGATCCAACGTCCCCTAAGAGAGAGTCAATCCTAGCGCTTGTTTGCTTGTCTGTTTAGGGCTTATTTATCGATATTATCTGTTACTGTTGGGTGTTACGGGTGTTCTATGATTGAGATAAGCCGGACCTGGGCTTGAGTATGAGTATGCACCTAGATATAGTTGCGGAGAAGTAGTAGACGAACCTGTCTGCTGAGCAGGCACAGTTCCCTACGAAAATCTGCGCTTTGACGAGGTTCTCGCAGAGGTGCTCCTTTCCGGTCCTGAGGATCTGAGGGGAGTCCAGACGTGAGGATTGTCGACTCTGGGAACCGATCATTTGGAAGTTAGCTAAGTGAGGCCTCTTCATGAGATGACGATGCCACTCCTTCTGGGAATCGTATCATTCCTCATGAAAGTCTGTGACGCCGACGACCGCATAGGATGTCGTACCTTATCAGATATAGGTCCACACCTGTGAGTGGGGGGGTTTTTTTGTGCAGGAAACTTGACTTCCAACCTACCCGTTATTCTGGTCTTCTCTTCAGAGCAACCGTACTCCGTCAGCAGTGCAGCAGTATTTAGATTGTGTGGGGGCTGTGATCCCGTGTTTGTTGCATTGCATTGCATTTGCATAGGCATCTTCGCATCATATTGCATACCATTCGCCAGCTAGTCAGAGCTCTTATCCAGCCGTTATTTTGATCCTGAAGGTGAATATTGAAGACGACCAAGGGGTTGAAGCAGATTTAAAGTAGATCAGAGTCAAGCAGCTGACAGTTGTTGGTAGCTATGTCAGAGAGCAGCTTCCAGTTTGTTGATACCTTGTCAGGTTTCACCGTGACGTCCAATCCTCTGTATGGATCTTCGCACGACGAAGACTTTCCGCAAGTAAACAACCTTACTGCAGCTCAGCTGGTGCAGCCATCTGTTGAAGACCAAGGTCTGCGTGAGCAGTTTGTTGCCCGAGGTGAACGTTCTCCTTCTGTTGATGTCTCAGACTACCAGGGTTTTGCCTTCCCTGTGCCAAAGCCCCGAAGAGAGGTCCCAACAGCAAGGAATGAAGACCCATTAGCTCCCGTGTATGCTGAAAGGTTTCGTGCATTAGAGGAGAGATTCAAAGCCTTGAAAGGTAAAGACGCTGTTACTCCTAGTGCTGCAGATATGTGTCTGGTTCCTGGCCTAGTGTTACCTCCGAAGTTCAGAATGCCGAGGTTTGAAAGGTACCAAGGAGATAGTTGCCCGAAGCAACATTTGGTGATGTTCTGCCGAAGAATGACTTCATTTGTGCACAACGACCAGCTGATGATTCATTGCTTTCAAGATAGTCTGACTGGGGCACCTCTGAGTTGGTATATGCAGTTAGAGCGTGATCAGATCCGATCATGGATGGACTTAGCCAATGCCTTTCTGAAGCGGTACGACTATAATCTTGACGAAGCTCCTATTCGCATGCAGCTGCAAGAATTGTCTCAAGGGAACAATGAATCTTTCAGGAAGTATGTTCAGAGATGGAGAGAATTTGCTGGTAGAGTGCAACCACCGCTCCTAGACCAAGAGCTGAAAGGCATGTTCGTAAACTCCTTGCAGAGCCCGTACTTCGAAAGAATGCTTGGAACCGCACCAAATTTCTCTGAGTTGGTAAGGACGGGAGAGCACATCGAGTATGGCGTAAAGACTGGAAGAATCCCAAATGTTTCAAAAGGTCAGGCCAGTGAAACTGAATATCTCTATAGCTCTCAATCTGAAGATGAAACTATGATCAATGCGGTCCTGACAGATGTTGGATATCCTCAAGTCGAATCGGTGAAATCTGTCGGTTCTCCGTCTTCTCAGCGGTCAGTATCTTCTGTGGCTTGTTATTCTGGACAGACAGTCATACCTGGGGCACCATATCAGGAACCTTATGTCGCTTCCATTGCAAATCAGCGAGCCTGTGGCCGAGGTTATCAGAGTCAGCATCGGAATCAGAACAGACCTCGCAACAACTTGGAACGAAGGAATGGTCCTTCTCACCCAGTGCCTATGCCGTATAGCCAGTTGCTACCATCTTTGATCCAGAAGTCTTTGGTGGAGCCGAAAGCTCTTAAGCCAGTTCCAGAACCTTACCCTCCTGGGTATAATCCCCACGTTCAGTGTGGTTATCATGGTGGCTCTCTGGGGCATTCAACGGAGGATTGTAAAGCATTTCAGGCGAAGGTACAGTAGTTGATTGATCAGGATCGCATTTCCTTTCGGGAAGGATTTCTGTTTGTTCATCCCAACCGCTCAGCTGTCTAAGCTCATAAACTCGGAAGGCATTCCCCAGCAGAAGCCAGTGGTTCAGACAGGCAGGCGCCTCAGCATTGGCAGTCCTCAGACCTTTATATCATTTGCATTTGTAGTTTCTTTTTCTGTTAGTTACTACTTGCTTTTAAAACATTGTATGTTTCGAATGGTGATGATAATAAAGTGACTATGCATTTTTCTGAAATAATCATGTCGTTGTCGCTCATTTACTGCATTGCACTGACACTTGCATTTTTTTTCACTCCACTTTATCACTGTGACTAGCAAAGTTAGGAGGGAGGATGATGAAAATAAACTCATAACCGATGATCGTATGCTTTCAGATAAGACCGTACCGATGACGTACAAGGCATTGTTTCAAATTCCCCAAACACTAGAGATATAAGGAGTTAGTCCCTTGTTAACCACTTCGAGCCAGGAGGTAGAAGTTTTTTCGGACTTTTAAACCCTCACATCTTAACCCGGGGAAGGATAGTTGTCAGTTAGCTTGACCGAGCATTCAAGTCTTGCAGAGGAGTGTTGTCTTTCGAGGACCAACCAGTTTATACCTTCCAAGAGGTCAAACCTCACCAATCAGGAGTGAGACAGTTACAATCTTTTCGGAGCAATCAAGACAACCAGTGTCACACGACTTTGTTCCAAAAGAAATAAGAAAGCCCGCTAAGTAAAAAGAAAGAAAAGCTGAGAAAGCTAATACTTAGGCAAAAATTAGGGCATCCCGCTGGACTTTAAAAAGAAAAAAATCAAAAAGAACTCAAAAGGAGTCAGTCCAGGCAAAAGTTAGGGAATCAAAAGAATGAAAAAGAGGGATAAAAGGAAATTTTCCCCAGCAAGACAAAGTCGTGTACACAGACACCGAAAGCGAAGAAGGAGTAACTATCACTCTAGAAGAAAAGCTTGTGAATTCCTTAACTGTAGGTCTTACCATTCAGCATACCTCTCGAAGAGGCGAGCGCTTGTGCCAAGTTAACTGAACCTTAGGATCGGAGAACATCACGTAGACGGGGTGGGTACAAATCAAATTTTGAGCCAAATATCCTTTGTTTCACGAACCGTGAACCCGACCACGATACAACCCTTAAAAGACCTAATTGAGGTAGGGTTAGTCTGAAGCGCATGATGATAAGGTTGAGTAACCTGACTCCTTCTTGACTTGCTAGTCACATCCTTGTTGCATTTTTCACTGACCACGTAAGCACTACGTTTGAACTTTGGTTCACTCGTCACTCTCAATCATTGCATGTAAATGAGTGACAGCTCAAATTTTTTCAAAATCTGCATAACCACTGCATTAAGATTACCATTCGTGAATAGACAATTCTAATGGCAGGTTAGTAGTTGGCATGAAAGAAATTCCATCAGGGAATCATGCAGGACTGAGTAATCCAGCAGTCTGAACCAGAATGGTGTATGTTGTGAAGCCTAATGAATCAGGGGCATTATCTTCCAGTAAGTTTGGAATCAGTTAGTCTGAGGACAAGTCCCGAAGCTTCAGTTGATCAGGGGCAATTATACAGAGCGTGGAGATTTGAAAGCAGATACTTCCAGTGGATAATCAGATCGGGTTAAGTCGCTAGAACGCTCATTCAGGGGCAAGTCATCGCAAAGAATGTTGAAATCAGCTGGGTTGATAAGAGTCTAATGGAGGTTGAATTCTGTTATCGTACAGATGCCGGAGCAAATATTCTCGAAGTCATCTCATAGAGAGCTATTCAGAGCAGTATTCCCAAGAGTTGGATTGGGGCAAGTTGAATTGTACTGGGGCAAGTTGTGCAAGCTAGTCTTTTTATCCCCAGCTGAGTGTATTGGGGCAAGTTGTTCAAAACCAGCCTGTTTATCCCCAGCCGGAGTTGAGTATCGGGGAATCATGTTATCAAAAACCTGAACCTTTCAAATAAGAAGACCTTGCTGTCGTTGGATCATTATCCTGCAGTTTAAACCTGTTGCGTGTCAGTAACCAGTCATTTCCAAAGTCCAGTTCTCGCCTGGCAAACCCTTCCGTAAGCATCAGTTCCCGTCTGGCGCAATTTATTGTAAGTATCAGTTCTCGTCTGGTGCAGTTTATTGTAACCAATTCTCGTTTGGTCACCGTTTCTTCAAGAGTTGTATCAGTTCTCGCCTGGTACATGTCATCGCGTAATCAGTTCTCGTGTGTTTTACCCTATGTGTTATACCAGTTCTCGCCTGGTGCACGTCAGCTTTCAGCCAGTTCTCGCCTGGTTGTCTATATCTCAGTCTGTTATTTCAGTCAGCCCCGTCTAATGTTCACAAAAACCAAATCAATTCTCGTCTGATAACCTATTTTCCTATCAGTTCTCGCCTGGTAGTCTACCTTTGAATGCTAGTTCTCGTCTAATATTTTCCACTGTGTACATAATCCGTGTTTATTCTAAACCAGAGAAAAAAAAAACCTAAAGGTATCTGACACAGTGTTTCCCAATGACCCGCATGTTGTCATGTTCCCCGATACGAAGCTCGACGGATGCCAGCGCTCCGAGTAATGTTTGAATTCCTTGTGGATGTTGTTAAATCAGAATTGCTACTCTTCAGTAGATGAAAGTTGCTTATTATCCCCGGAAGAGTCGAGATCGTATTTTACCCTGTATCAGAGTAGGATCAGAAGTATCCTCAGCAGATTAAGATTGATATCCGTGATAGTAGGGGCATTTCCAGCAGTGTGCCGCGCGCAATCAATCCCAGCTCGGGTCAATCCCCGCAGAGTACAATCAGTTGCCAATGGTTTGAAGAGAGCATCCCCGAGCAGAGTTGTTTTCTTTCCCCAGTGAAGTCGCCAAGCAGGGTTGCCTTTTCATTTCTCCAGCAGAACGGTTATCCCCAACGGATTTGATTCCCTTTTCTAGCATTTATTTTGCTGAGATGGTTCTGTGACTTCGGTTCATCCCCAGTAGAGTTGACGTTTCCTTCGGCATTTATTTTGCCAAGCGGTGTTCAGACCTGGTGTTCTCTGGCGGCTCGAGCCTGCATTAACATTTGCATATATAGTCGTAACATTTAGACAAATACATAGCATATCTATGTCGTCTGGGCCTCGCATTTTCAAACAGAATGTATAGCATTTACATATCATATAGGACATTGCATCATTATCCAGCATACGCATGTCGAAACATAGACCAGGATGGTTACCTATTGGATTTCGAATTTGTTCCCCTGCAGAGTTGTTTGGTTCAGCTTCTCGACTTCCCCAGCGGAGTGATTCTTCATTTGGTTGTTACATCAGCATCGGAAAAAACAACAACAACAGAGATTGACATTGATCAGACTTCTGAAGCTGCCCCCTTCGTCAAAATAGGTGCCAGGCAGTTCCATTCAGAATTCCCCAGGAGAACTGTCCTCAAGTTCGCAGTGAACTGTGAGTTGACCAGATTTGATCCCATGAGAGAGATGGGAATCAAGGTGTTTGCTTGACGAAGCATTATTTCAATACTTGTGGCGTCACACAGGTGTTGAAAAGGAGAAGAAAATTTATCAGAAAATTGACCAGTTGTTGCCATGACAACCAAACTTCAGTTATTGGAAGCTATTCCTCAAGCAGCTTTGCAGTATATTCTTGCGGTTGGCAAATTTCGGGGTTCCATTTGTATTCAACCGTCATCTACCTTGAATGTTTGAAGGCTGAGCGCTCTTCACCCATTCAGGTCGAAGTCGCTTGAATAGGGGCAGCTGTTGCACCCCAAAATTTGACCGACCGGGTCTCGCCTTTGGCTCGATGTTTCGACGCATAATCGCATTCGCATCTGCATATTGCATACAGTGCATTTTTCATTTGTTTTGATTTTATTAGGGATCACAGCTCTCGTCTCATGTTTCAGGTGTTTTTTATCAGGTAGAATCGTTTTTTGGGATCTTACGGTGCCCGTTTATTTTTACCGGCTTTTTGTTGCGCTCTCGCAGTGTTATTTGTCGTTCGGTGCTTATTTTGTTCCTCTGGAAATTATCATGATTTTTCTGGATTTTATTGGCAATTTTTAGGATTTAATAGGATTTTTAATAGTTTTAATTCTTTTTAAATAGATTTTAATCATTTTAGGATTTAATAGATTTTTTAGGATAATATAGAATTTTTAGAATATTAATAGGACTTTTTAATAGTTTTAATAGCTTTTAAAGTCATTTTTAGATTAGTGTAGAATATTAGTGAATTTTTCTTTTAGCATATTAAATAGTTTTTGTTAATAGAAATTAATTGTTTTTAATTTTAGATATAGAATAATATAGACTTCTCATTTTTAAAAAGAATTTTCTTTTAATAGTTTTATTAGGGTAATAGATTTTCTTTTAATAAATAATATAGATTTTCTAGGTTTTATTAGGAATTAATTAGTGGGATTATTAGATTAATTGAGTTTTAATAGTTAATTAGGATTAGGTTTAATTCATTTGTCATTAGCTTTGTCAATCCATTTTTTAATCCATTGGGTTTGTTTGATTTTCGTTTGGGCCCATATCATCAGTGCAGAAGCCCATTTCGTCCAAGTCCAGAATCAGTTCAGCATTTTTGTCCACAAGTTTCCAGCCTAATCCAGTATTCTCCAGATCGTTCTAGAAGGCGCGCAGAAGCATCTCAGCATTTAAAACCAGCAGCACACGTGTTCACACAAGGCTGGCCCCACGTTACTTCACACACACACGCCACCTCACGCCATGCACGCCCTCTCTCTCTGCCACACCACCCAACAGGTGGTAGCCATGCGTCTCTCCCCTCCACCATCTCTCCCACGTGCCATCCCCACAGCACTCCGCCTGAAAACCCCTCCGGCCGGCCTGCATGGCCGGCGGCCACCGCAAACCTCACCAGAATCACCATCTTCATCCTCCTTCGTCCTCTTTCGTCCATCTCCTCCAATCAACAAACCCTAAACCGATAACATTTTCCAGAAATCCGATCAAGCTTCATCTTCCTCGCCTGCAACATTCATGCTTCGCCGGAGATACCACCGGAAAACTCATCCAATTTTCCAGAAATCAACCATGCATTCATCAAGAACTCCGACCTACAAGCTTCATCCAGACCTGGATCTTCAGCAAGATCATCAAACAAGCCAAGAACATTCAATAGTCGTCTCCAGAAACCAGCTTCAGCAACAATCTTCACCAATCATCTAATCTTCAAGCACTCTTCAGATCTCCAACGCATTTCTCCAGATTCATCCAACCTCTGATCCTCATCTCCAGAAGATCACATCAACAGCAAACCGTTCGTCAAAGCAAACTCCATGGATCTTCATCTCCGTCGCAAGGGTCTTCATCATGTTCTTCAGCCTTTCCAGATTCCTTCAACTCGTTCTTCAAGAACACGCGAATCCAACCATTGTTCAGAAAATCTTCAGGAAACAATTATCCCGGTCTCTTCATCATCTCCAGAACTGCGTAAAACCTTCAAGTGGATCTCCTTAATCCTCATCTGTTGGTCTTCACCGGCGAGCCTTCAACCAAATCACCCAGAAGAGTTGCGAGAATTTTTTCGTTTTGGTGTTCATGTTGTTTTAGTGGTTGTGAAATGTGTTGTTCGGGTTTGAGAGGAAGAACGAAGATTGAACGGAGGAGACGGAGAGAGTTCGGAGAAAGGGGCGGCGGCGGTGGAAATGAGAAGAGGTCTAGGGTTTTCAGAAAGGGGAAAGGGACGAGAGGAAGGAGAAGGGTTCGCAGCTGGATTGGGCCAGGCCCAATTCCATTTTTTGATCAACACCCCCCCTCACGTTTTTTGGACGAGCTCTGGGCTGAGCCCAATATTTTTCTCACCCCCAGTGCACTCATACGCCCCTCTGCGTTTTTTGTTGAAGGGACCTGGGCTGGGCCCAATTTCATTTGCAGTTTTTTATTTTATTTTCTGTTAAATTCCTCTGTAACAGCAGTATACCCCCCTTCCCATCTTTTTGTATTTTTCATTTTTTCTTTGTTTAAAGTTTGTTAAAAGAAAAAAATAGAAAAAGAAAATTAGAAGAAAAAAATATATTTGAAAAAGAAATAGTTGAAAAGAAAGAATAAAGAAAATGTTGAGAAAACATTTTAGAAAAAGAATTTGAAAAAGAAAAGAAAAGAAATATTGAGAAAAGAAATTGAAGGGAAAAACAATAAAAGAAAGAGGAGAAAAATATAGAAAAAATATATGAAAAATATATGAAAAATATTTGAAAAAATATTGAAAAAAGAGAAAAAATATTAAAGTAGGTTTAATATTTTTAAAGTACACTTTCTTTTAGGATATATTTTCATAGAGATTATTTTACGATTTTAGGATAGTTTAGAAGCCCATTTGTTAGGGGGCTCTTTTTCATTCAATTTTCCAAGATAGAATAGGACAGTATTTCCTAGGAGATTTATTTTTTAGTATTCACTCATTGTAACCATTTTGCAGAGATTAATAAAACGAGATTTGAGTTGTGGTCCCGAAGTAGCCGAACTACAGCTGCTCTGATTCCTCGTACCAGACGAGGATATGTAGGCATAGGATGCGATATCCTAGCGAGCACACTAACGACTGACTTTTGGTTCTCTCGCGGCTGTGCGGTCGAGACTTTCCCGCTGACGACTAATTGTTACCCCTTTTTCTCTCTTGCCCCCGTGCATTTGAGACCAAGCCATAGTTTTGCCCATAGGTTCCCGACCCTGTGAAACCAGTTGTTTTTCTCGCTGCTGTGTGAGAATGTTTTGTTTAGCCGTAGTTAGTCTGAACTACGTAAAGCTCTGATCTTCCATGAAGTGTGGAAGTACGTAGGCACAAGACGCGAGGTCTTGGCGAGCCAATTTTCCCCGTAGTCCCGAACTACGTTGACTCTGACTTTCTCTCTTGAGAATACGTAGGCATAGAGTGCGACGCTCTATCGAGTCAATTCCCTTCCGTTTAGATTTAGCAGCCGTAGATAGATTGTTTTGCATCCAGTAGACAACCCAAGAAAGCGTGGATCCCGTCGAGTACGACGGACGTGAGGGGTGCTAATACCTTCCCCTTGCGTAACCGACTCCCGAACCCAGGTTTTGGTTGCGATGACCATGCCTTTTCCCCGTTTTTTGCGAGGTTTACTTCGAGCGTTTCCTTTCCCGCTCTGAGGGATAAATAACGCACGGTGGCGACTCTTCTGTCAGCCGGCGCCGATTTTCGCAGTAGCGACACCTATTTAAATATATTCTCTAACCAAAACATCCAATGCGATAAACACAAATTCCTCGCCCTCGTGCGATTTCCAACCAAAACACCTTTTACCAAGAACATTGTTTAGTCCCTTCTTCCGCGCATAACAAACTCGTGCTTCAGCCTCCCCTAGTGAGCAGACAAGCCAACGTTTAGCAGTTAGAATGCAAACTAAACACTCGTTCAAATCCAAACCCTTATACCGTAGTTAGCCGAACTACGACTGCTCTGATTCTTCATTCCCTCTTGAATGTAAGATACGTAGGCACAAGATTGCGATGATCTTGGCGAGCACAATCCCCTCTTTTTCCCGTAGTCCTACGAACTACGAATGCTCTGATTTTCCACTTCTTACAAGTGAAGATACGTAGGCACAAAGGCCCCAATCCTTGGCGAGCACCCTATCTTAAAACCGTCCATTCCCCCCATAGGAGAAACCTTAGAAGAAAACAAACAAGTGTAGTTAACTTTACTCTCGAATCGAATCAAGAGATTCCCGTTGAGTACAACGGACGTAGAGGGTGCTAATACCTTCCCTCTGCGTAACCGACTCCCGAACCTAGAATATTGGTTGTGATGACCATGTTCTTATCCCTTTAAAGGTTTTATCGATATTTTCCTATTCCATCCTTGGAATAAATAAATTTCGGTGGCGACTCTATTTCGAACAGTATTTTCCGCGGCCATCGCGAGGATCGTATTTTTCGAGGTACGACAGACACGTGGAACGAAGGAGCAACAGGCCCCATGAGGCGGGACCGCACGAGGACAGAAAACAATCACCAGTGAGGAATCTCCAAAGTATGCGATGGTACATACATCGAGGGTATGGTGACTTAGGCAATAGGCGAGAAGCTTATTACCATAATGTAGTGGTTGGTAATAATCCAGATGAATTGAGTCGATGGTTCAGTCTTACTTGTATTCCTTTCCTTCTTTTCTTGTTTTTGTATGTCCTTTCCTTTTGGAACTCAACTTGAAATAGTAAAATGTATAACTTCCCCGAGCGTCATGATAAGGGTACCATGAGCTGGTCTCTGTCTCTGTCGTAGAACTTCCCCGAGCGTCATAGTATGGGAACTATGAGCTGGTCTCAGTCTCTGTTGTAGAACTTCCCCGAGCATCATAGTATGGGAACTATGAGCTGGTCTCAGTCTCTGTTGTAGAACTTCCCCGAGCGTCATAGTATGGGAACTATGAGATGGTCTCAGTCTCTGTTGTAGAACTTCCCCGAGCGTCATAGTATGGGAACTATGAGCTGGTCTCAGTTTCTGTTGTAGAACTGTAAATGTGAATTGTTGTTGTAGAACTGTAAATGTGAATTGTTGTTGTAGAACTGTAAATGTCTGGGCTTGTAGATGTAATTTGTAAATGTAATTGTAGATGTAGTTGTAAAGCTTCACCGGGGGTCTTCAGGAGAGATGTGAGCCGGTTGAATTGTGATTTATGCCTTCTCGAACAAAGAGAGACTATTGTAATAATCTTCATCAAACTTTTCTGGGGAGATGTCGTTTGATGGAGATAAACTTGGCGAAATAAACTCACTGGGGAGTGCATTCCTGCGGAGTATCTTTGTTGTAATTGTAAAATATTCGGTAGGTTCTCGAATAAAGAGAGATGTATTATGATGTCTTCGGTAAGCTTCTTCGATGAATTTATGAAGCGATGATTTGGTGATGAACTGTCTTGTAGATGTCATTTGTCGTTTTGAATAAGATCCTGATCAAAACGAGTTGCTCAAATAAAGAGATAGATGTTCGAGAAAATCTTGTGATGCGTTTGACTTTATGGGTATTCTTCTTGGGGACTAGGGTGCAAAATAAATGCATCCATGCTTGAAAGTTGGAGATGTCCATGATGCGGTTGCCAAAGACCGAAGTTCCATTCAGGAAATAACTGAAGAGAAACTGTCAAGCGAGACTCATCCATTGAGGTACGAACTCAAATGGGATTATACTAAAATAACCATCTTCCATGAGGGCTGAACTTCATGGGGAAAATGAAACATTGTGCTCTTTCTGCCTAGGGTAGGCGAATCTACGTGGAGGGATAAGACGCACCCAGACACCTAGGGATAACTATAGTCAAAGCGATAGAATAAAACAAATACAAAGAATGCGAAAAATGCACATGCCATGCTGTCTACTTATATGCTATGCGTATGCCGACGGATTTGGGAGAAACGAAATAAACGCCTCAAATGAAAGGGTACTCAAGCAAAATCTCCATAGATCCTTTATCGCCTGCGAAGAAAGTCTTTGAACAGAGGCAACCTTCGTGTCTGGATAAAATAAATCCTCTTGCCCTGGGGAAGCATATCATATTGTTGTTTTTCCTCGGACGAAATAAACGTCCATGGTCATCCTCTTGTTATTCATATATCAAGTAGAGCATAACGTTTTGAAAAAGTTTAAGTCAATCTGGATTTTGCTATCAATAATACAGATTTGTGATCAATGAAAAACTTTTTATTGAATGGTGGTCAGCAGAAAAGCGTGACCCCGATATTACAGTGTTGGAAAACAATAGCGATTACATAAAGGGAATAATGACTTGCTTCTCTTAAACAAAATACTTCTTAACAACATCTGTGTTAACGGGGCGAGTGATCTCTTCTCCGTCCATTGTTGCTAACATCAAAGCGCCTCCTGTCAAAACCTTTTTTACTACATATGGTCCATCATAATTCGGGGCCCATTTTCCTCTGACGTCGGTGAGGAAAGACTGAATCTTCTTAAGCACGAGGTCACCTTCTTTGAATGCGCGGGGTCGAACTTTCTTGTCAAATGCCTTCTTCATCTTCTGCTGATACAACTGCCCATGGCACAGCGCAGCCATCCTCTTTTCTTCGATTAAGTTCAGTTGATCATATCTGTTTTGACACCACTCAGCTTCTGATAACTTTGCTTCTACCAAGATCCTCATGGAAGGAATCTCAACTTCTATCGGGAGTACTGCTTCCATACCGTAGACAAGTGAAAATGGAGTTGCCCCAGTCGATGTGCGTACCATCGTACAATATCCATGTAAGGCGAACGGGAGCATTTCGTGCCAATATTTGTAAGTGACAACCATTTTCTGAATGATCTTCTTAATGTTTTTGTTGGCGGCTTCAACAGCCCCATTCATCTTTGGTCTGTAAGGGGAAGAATTATGATGCTCAATCTTGAATTCTTCGCACAACTCCTTCATCATCTTGTTGTTCAAATTGGAACCGTTATCTGTAATAGATCTACTTGGCACACCATATCGGTAAATGAGCTGGTTCTTGATAAATTTGACAACCATATGTCGGGTTACATTAGCATAGGAAGCCGCCTCGACCCACTTGGTAAAATAATCAATGGCTACTAAGATGAATCGGTGTCCATTAGACGCTTTCGGCTCTATCATTCCAATCATATCAATTCCCCACATAGAGAATGACCACGGTGATGAGATAACATTCAACAAAGTTGGAGGTACGTGAATCTTATATGCGTAAATTTGACACTTGTGACACTTTCTAGCAAACTTGTAACAATCTGATTCCATTGTGATCCAATAATAACCAACCCTTAAAAGCTTCTTAGCCATAGCATGTCCGTTGGCATGAGTGTCAAAAGATCCTTCGTGAATTTCTGTCATTAACATATCTGCTTCTTGCTTGTCAACACATCTCAGCAAGACCATGTCAAAGTTCCGTTTATACAACACATTGTTACTCAGGAGAAAGTTTCCAGCCAACCTTCTCAAAGTTTTCTTGTCTTTGTTGGAAGCTCCCAAAGGATATTCTTGAGTTCTAAGAAACACTTCGATGTCATGGTACCAGGGTTTGCCATCTTCAACTTCTTCGATAACAAAGATGTAGGCAGGTCTATCAAGACGTTTTACTTCAATCCGAGGACACTCGTTCCAAAAGTTTACCACAATCATCGAGGCCAAAGTTGCCAATGCGTCTGCCATTCTGTTCTCATCACGAGGGATATGATGAAACTCAACTCTATCAAAGAACGGTAACAGTCTTCTAGCGTAATCCCTGTATGGGACCAAATTATCATGTCGAGTTATCCATTCTCCAGTAATTTGATTGATTACCACTGCAGAATCACCAAACACATCTAAATTCTTAATTCTCAAATCGATTGCTTCTTCGAGACCTATAATGCATGCCTCGTACTCAGCTTCATTATTAGTACACTGGAATGTTAATCTGGAGGCAAATGGGAAGTGGGTCCCTTGAGGAGTCACAATAACCGCACCTATCCCTTTTCCATGAGCGTTGACAGCCCCATCAAAAACTAAACCCCATTGAGAACCTGGCTCTGGCCCCTTACCATGTACGGGCTCTTCATAATTTTTCATCTTTAAGAACATAACACCTTCATCGGGAAAGTCGTCGTTTGAGGGTTGTGTCGCTACTGCGAAAATCGGCGCCGGCTGAACAGAAGAGTCGCCACCGTGCGTTATTTATCCCAAAGGAGGGAAATGAAACGCTCGAAGTAAACCTACCGCAAAGACGGGAAAGGAATGGTCATCGCAACCAAATCCTGGATTCGGGAGTCGGTTACGCAAGGGGAAGGTATTAGCACCCCTCACGTCCGTCGTACTCGACGGGATCCACGCTTGTTTTCTGGTACGGATTGTTATTCTATCTACTCTACAGGTCAGGGGTTAAAAGAAAAGAAAATGACTCGGCAAAGTATCGCACTTTATGCCTACGTATTCTCGTCTGGAACGAGAAATCAGAGTCAACGTAGTTCGCCTACCTACGGGAAAGGAGGGGAAGGTTGCTCGCTAGGACGTCGCATCCTATGCCTACGTACTTTCATACAGCATGAAAGATCAGAGCAAACATAGTTCGGGCCACGTACGAAACAAGTCTGTTTTGATTGCTTTTATCTCCTTTTGAAAAAGGGTTTTTCCGATTACTGGTCCAAGCGGACAAAAAATGACGTTTTGATGAGTTCACATTCTTTTACGGAAGAAGTGTCTTTTATTGTGTTTGAAAGATTTATTGTGTTTTTCTGTTTGTTTTGAGGAAGAAGAGATAGAACTCTAACCTATAGTTGAAAAGGGAATCAAACTATCCTAATGTTATCATGCATGGGTTAAGACCTAATGTCTATCATGCTCCTCTCTTGCGCAGAGAGAAACAGAGATCCTAAGGGATAAGCGGAAACAGAAACAACAGATATATACAATAAAGCAATAAAATGCATGGATGCAGCAATACAAGCGAGGCAAGGGAGTCCCACTCAACCTCGAACCTAGAAAACAACAGGCAAAAGTGAACAAAATTCACTTTCAACCTAACAGGTTAAATGGCAAACAATACAGTCAGAGAAATTCAAACAATACATCAAGAATTATAAACGGCAAAAGAAAACAGCAAAAGCAATCTTCATCAACATCTGTCTTCAAGTCCTCTTCAACTATCCACAAGCTTCAAGCAAGCATCAGTCTTCATCTTCACAGCCTTCAAGCAAGGTCTCTATCTTCAATCTTTCACTGGCTTTTCTTCAAGTCTCACTCTCCAAGATGAGCAGCAGTCAACAAGATGAATTGGATGTTAAGCAGTCAATTGCCTACCAAGGGTGGCCTACTGACTGTTAACATGATACTGACAGTTTTCTCTCAAAAGTACTATCTTTTAAATACATTCACTAATCCTTCCAAAGGAAGGAGGTGGGTATTTAAAAGAGACTTTGAATCATAGAGAAAGAATGGAGGCAAACAAGACCTTCCATGTTTATGAAGCAAGTTTTCTACTCTAGAGCTCTGCCTAGCTCCTAGATCATATACCCTTCAACAGCTGCCAGCAAGAGATACTCTTCATCAACTCTGGAAATTGGTCTTCATTCTCTTAATCTTCAATGGGCTTCATCAGCACAGTCTTCAGCTCAAACCCAAACCCCAAGCAGGCCCAATACCCCACACAGTCAAATAATAACCCTAGAGAGGGCACACCACACAATCAAGCAAATACAAGAAATATACTAGTAGTAATAGTAGAGTAGGGGAAGTCTAATATTTTCTAAGGGATCTATTACTTACCCTCAATACCCCTATAGTCCCATCATTTAATTTGTCCTAATGAAAACCCAAAAGAAAATTTGTTTTGTTAAACTTATGTTATATTCACAACCCTAAATGATTAGCCTAATGTTTTCTAACTAAACTACCTAAAATAAATCCTAAAAAATTGGTATAAAAATCAAAGGGGGCACCTAATATATGTATCTAGTTGTACTAAAAAATTTGGCCTAAAAAGATTATGAGAAGCACCTAAAAGAAATTCTACAAAACTATATACAAATTAAATCTATTTAAAAACAAATAAAATGTAAAATATAAGCAAAAATAGAAAAAATAGCTAAACTATTATTTTTTAATCATTTTAATTTTTCTTCAAGTCAATTCTAAACTATTGCGAAAAATCTCATGTCAAAATTCTTATTTTTTGATTTATTATGGATTTTATAAAATTGTAAAACAAAATGAATTAAAATAAAAATGAAATAGAAGCCAGGGGGTGCAAGCAGCAAGGGCGCCCAGTTCAAATGCTTCATGGGCCCAAAACCTGGGGGTGCGCGTAGCAAGTTATTTAAGCCTAAACCAACACAGAAATTAAGTCAGAAAATCAAAAGAAAAAACAAACGCGCGCGGTGCAAATAGCATAGAGAAATCAGTTCAATTCGAGGTTGGGCTCGCGTGGGGGGTGTTGGAAGCAAGTATGATCCACTAAGCCCATGAAGGGCACTTAAATGAAACGCAACGTTTTGCGTAGCTGCTAATTCCCTCTCAATCTTCAGTTTAAACATGAGCCGTTAGATTATAGTCTTGGTCAATGAAAATACATCCATCCAACGCCTGAGGTGTTTCTTCTCCAATGGAATGCTAGGGTTTTGCCATACACAGCCATGCACGAAGCTTCATGTAGC
Source organism: Lathyrus sativus (assembly GCA_963859935.3). Taxonomy (NCBI): domain Eukaryota; kingdom Viridiplantae; phylum Streptophyta; class Magnoliopsida; order Fabales; family Fabaceae; genus Lathyrus; species Lathyrus sativus. The sequence continues at coordinate 245,618,052 of OZ012737.1, read as the reverse complement.
ACTCTTCATCTTCCTCGTTCTCTCTCATTTCTCAGTGAAATCCAGTTCTATAAACAGCAAAGTTGCTCCAATTCTCAAGCTGAACAATAATACATCACTAGTTCTCACTAACACGCCCTAGAAAACCAAACCCGATAGCACACTCTTCCATAACACTCCAACTTTCAATCTCATGTTTTGCCAGTTTCTTGATATCAAAATAACCACCAAACATCACTAATTACTCTAAGCCAATCCATATGAATTAACACTCCCTGTCCTCTTAGTTCTAGATCAAAACAGTTGGTATGCTCAAATGTCAACCTCCATGAAAACTTGCCTAAAGCTCCATAATCAATCATCTAACTACCCTAACCAATCTTAACCTAACAATTCTCTATCATACTACCTAATTCAAGCCAATTCGATAGAAATACCAACCTGGTGTAAAGTTGAAAACAGATGGATGAAATCTCCACTTCAAGTTCAACAATGCTCCAATAGCAATTAATAGACCAGGATCTTGATTCTGTATGCACTTGTTCTTGCTTAAACACCTTGGATTGCCATAACCAACTCTTCTTGCAATTTGAAACTGAAATTCGTAGCACACAATTATGGCTTCAATTCAACCAGATCCTGCTAGCAATGTGATCTATGATGAATATGGAGTATGGTAGGATCAATAATTTTGAAGAATGATGAAGAATTGGGAGAGTTTGAATGAATTTGCAAAAATGCAAGAGAGTGAAACTATGTGTTTTGGATCAAAATGAAGTGCCACCCTGCATTGAATGAGCTCTAGGGTTTATATAGATGCCCATGGAAACATCTAGAAATTGCTGGAAGCTTCTTGTACACAAATCCCTTGTGATTTGGCATGTGTCACTTTAATCATAAGCAACCCATGATAACTCTTAAACTTTGAACTAAAATCAAAAATCTACTATTGCCAATGGTCTCAAAACATTCTTTCCAATAAAAATGACCTATAATTTCATCCCATTTGGACATGTTATGAAAAAATCTCATTTTTTAAGTCACTTTTATTCATTAAATTCACCTTTTAATTGACCAAATTTGCAATCTTGAGCTATGAGCATTTGCCAACTTCCATGACCACTTTTATAGACTCAAAATGTCATTTGGAACAACTTTGATGTTGTGAAGTTTTTCATTTGAAGCTTCCTTGTATGAGTTTTAGGCATATGCTTGAAATGACCTGTAATTCTCAAATGCCCAAAATACCCTTTGCTTGCCAAGGTCATAAGTAGAGTTCCACAAATCAGATGAAGGCATACCATACCTTTCTAGAAATCTAAGATCATGAGGAACAACTTTCATGTTGACCAGAAATCCATTTGAAAACTCCTTGAGGGGTAAAAGTTGCTTGGAAGTCAAGTAACTTTCACAGACAAAATTTCAGATGCCTCAGATGACCTGTAACTTGCAAGGACCATAACTTGAGTTCTATAAATCTCCTTGATGTCTTCCACCACTCAAATTAAAGGTCTTGAGATCATATACAAGTTTCATGTTGGCCAAGGATCCATTTTAAGCTTGCATTTTGAATTATCTTGCTTGGAAGTTTGACCTAAATCAGGGGATTTTACACAGAAACCCTAATTTAGAAACTCCTCTTCTTCTTGATTTCTCTTGATTTCTCCTTGGCACAACACCACATCCATATCTACATGTCAAATTATTAACCCCACATCTCTCAAATAGACCTTGATGCCTTTCAATCAAGCATTTGACCTAGGGTTGACCCAGGGTTGACCCAGATGAAACCCTAGTTGACTGTCTTCAACTACAGCTCTTGTGATCACATCAATGACTTGTCTCACTTTCAAAATGGCCTTATATGTCCTCCATGATGTCTATATACCCTCCATGCTCAATTCACATCTCACAACTTCTTTGATGATCTTCAAATATACTCAAGATAGGAGAGAGATCCACTGCTTGATCCACTGACTTCTTAGATTTCAATTTCTTTCTGATGACTTGGATAGGCTTGAATTTGAATAAGAACCTCTTGATAGGCTCATAAGAATTGCATTTGGTCCCTTATTGGATGAATTTTTATGCAAATGACAATGCAATTGAAACATAAACCAAGTGAAGTAGGTTGAGCAAATTTTAGGGTGCAACAGGTTGGTGATCCAAAATGGGTTGGTGAGCCAGATGATCAGCCAAAACATTTCCTCTAACAGCTTTCTGAGTATGGTACCCGATATCATATTCAGACAACAACATCTGCCATCTCGTAATTCTCCCAGTCAAAGCGGGTTTCTCAAAAATATACTTGATAGGATCCATCTTTGAAACTAACCAAGTAGTGTGGTTCAACATATACTGGCGCAAACGCTTGGCGGCCCACGCTAGAGCGCAACAAGTCTTCTCTAACATAGTGTACCTTGTTTCACAATCAGTAAATTTCTTGCTCAAGTAATAAGTGACATGATCTTGCTTTCCTGTTTCATCTCGCTGGCCGAGTACACAACCCATTGAATCTTCTAAAACAGTCAAATACATAATCAAAGGTCGTCCCTCAACTGGCGGTATCAGGATAGGTGGTTCAAGCAAATACTCTTTGATACTATCAAAAGCCCTTTGACAATCTTCGGTCCAAACATACCCTTGTTCTTTCCTCAGAAGCTTGAATATAGGTTTGCACGTAGCGGTCATGTTAGATATAAACCTGGAGATGTAGTTCAAACATCCCAAGAATCCTCTAACTTGTTTCTCGGTGGCGGGAGCCGGCATTTCCCGGATAGCTTTCACTTTGTCAGGGTCCACTTCAATCCCTCTTTGGCTGACAATAAAACCCAATAGTTTCCCTGATCGTACTCCAAATGTGCACTTTTTGGGGTTCAAACGAAACTTGTATTCCCTCTAACGACCAAACAGCTTAGCCAGGTGTTTAACATGATCATCTTTGGTCTTCGACTTAGCTATCATATCATCCACATACACCTCGATCTCTTTGTGCATCATATCATGGAACAAAGTAGTCATAGCTCTCTGATATGTTGCCCCTGCATTCTTTAATCCAAACGGCATAACTTTGTAACAAAAGGTGCCCCAGGGCGTTATGAATGACGTCTTCTCTCTGTCCTCGGGAGCCATTCTAATCTAGTTGTAACCTGAAAAACCATCCATGAAGGAGAAAACCTCATATCTTGCAGTACTGTCCACCAAAATGTCAATGTGAGGTAATGGAAAATCATCTTTCGGACTGGATTTATTCAAATCCCTGTAGTCTACACACATGCGAACCTTACCATCCTTCTTCGGAACGGGTATAATGTTAGCTAACCATAGTGGATACTCGGTAGTGACAAGGAAACCTGCATCAATCTGTTTCTGTACCTCTTCCTTAATCTTTAGAGCCATGTCAGGTCGAGTCCTCCTGAGCTTCTGTTTTATTGGCGAGCACTCTGGCTTTAACGGTAAGTGATGTTCGACTATAGCTGTGTCCAATCCGGGCATGTCTTGATATGACCAAGCAAACACATCGACAAACTCTCCAAGCAAATCAATCAGCTGTTTCTTCACATCGAGTTTAAGCAGAGCCCCAATTTTCACCTCTCTACGGATTTCTTCTGATCCCAAGTTGATTACTTCCACCGGCTCCTGATGAGGTTGGATAGCCTTCTCTTCTTTCTCAAGCAGTCTGGAAATTTCTTCTGGGATATCGTCCTCAGCTTCATACACAGGAAACTCAAAATCCGGAGAAGGTAGTGGATCATTATTCCCAGGATGTAATTTATGTAGCAATCTGCGCAAGTGATGTGATTTTCAATGAGTTTTTGTAAAGTTGAAAGTGTGTGTACGCGAGATGCTATATATTATTTTCCAACATCGTGAAGAAATATAAAACACAAATGTAAATGAAAATAGTTTATTGATGATAGCAAGACCAAAAAGACACGCCCAACAGAGTCACCTTTGCCTTGGGCAAAGCAAAGGGAATTATTGAAAATAAGCCCTAACAAATGTAGTTTCGCCTTGGGCAGAGCGAAAAAATTTTAAAACAAAGGCTTTACTTAGATATATGAATGGCAGTAGGGGCTTCAACCGCACTCCAATTCTTGACTACGACGCCTGGGGTCACAAATGAAGGTGAGATAATACTTAGAAGGGGGTTGAATAAGTATGAAAGATTAAAACTTAGAATTAAAACACAATTATTTTTATCCTGGTTCGTTGAACTCAACTACTCTAGTCCACCCTTCCTAGAGTGATTTGCCTTTCTCAACAAGGACTTAATCCACTATTTAATCAAACAGATTACAATAGTAACACCTAAGAACAACTGTTCTTAGTCTTCTCAAGAGCTACTGATTCCAACTGAATCCTCTTAAGGAAATCCTTTACAATCAATGTAAATCTAATACAAGAGTATGAATGCTTCTAAAAAGCTTTTATCACAACAGTGATATTTCTCTTAAGTTTAAGTACAAATAATTCTAAGAATGAATATGAAAGTATGAGAGCTTGAATGTTATAATTTCTTTTCAGCAAAATGTCTAACTGAAGAATTTGGTGGAGTCTTCCTTTTATAGGCAGCTGATCCAAGGAGAGCTGAACGTTGTGAAGAGTGTCCCAAAAAGGTCTGAGCCTTTTTGTCTTCACATCAAGTGACCTTTCCTAGAAGTAGAAAGCACAGAAAAATCCTTTTTGTCTGTGTTCTTGTGTCTAGCACAAATGAGGAAAGAGACGTTTGAATTACTCCAACGGATATAATCTTTGAATATTTCTTCTTCAGTTTTCAGCAAGTTCATCAGAATCTGATTGGGTCAGAGTCTTCTAATGATGTTCAGAACTTTTCTGTATCAGAGTCTTCTGCAGCATGTGTGCTTTTAGCGTGTTAATCATCAGAGCATATTTGACACAGAACTTCAGTACTGGCAGCTTTAGTACTTTCAGAATCTTCTGTAAAAACTATGCTTTGAGAAACTCTTCATACAATATTCTTCTTTGCTTCAGATGCTTCTGCTTGCTTCAGATTCTTCTGGAGCTTCTGCTTCAGAATCTTCTGGAGCTTCTTGCTTCAGATCCTTCTGTTAGCAGCAATCAGAATCTTCTAACGAGTGCATCTGGCGCTTCAGAGTCTAGTTAATTTCTTGTATACAATTCAGATTTGCTTCTAGAGTGTTAATTTCATTACTATCTGCAGTAAAAACTCTCAAGCAAATTTTAGAGTATATAATTCTTAAATACAAAATTTCCTAATAGTTATCATCAAAACAAAGAGATATTATTAAGAACCAATCTGTGTTCTAACAATCTCCCCCTTTTTGATGATGACAAAAAGCATCTGAAATTTTGTTTAATTGAAAATATTAGAATCATAACTCCCCCTGAGATGATGAATCTCCCCCTGAGTTAAATACAAATAAGGAATAGAAACTTCCCTTTTATCTTTGAGTAATCTTCAGAGTTAGATCTTGTTTGTTCTTTTAACATTTGAAGGTCAGAATGTCTTGCAGATTTAAGATTCAGAGTTTGATAATAGTCAAATGATCTGAGAGACTCAGAGTTTCTTTTATAGAATGTACTTACCAAATGTTCTGAAAGTAGTCAGATTAAATGTTAGATAGAATAAATATGTCTGAAGTTTCATTCTGGTGAAGTTATATTAAACAGTTCAGATCTATATTTTCTCCCCCTTTTTTGTCATAAGCAAAAAGTAAAAACTTTAAAAGGACAAATAAAAGGAAACAGTAAATTAGATAATTCAGTGGAGAAAACTTTGATTCATTCATAATATCAGATCAAGAGTACATAGGCAAACATCAGAAGATATAGCAATAAAGTACATATGCAAACAACAGATGCAAAAACATTAGAATGAAAAAAAATCTAAGAGTGTTTGGACAAAAGCATCTTCAATAGATCTGTAATCTCAGAGGATGATTGCTCTTGCTTGGACATCCACTTAGCCATAGTTTCATTCTTTTCATCTTGCTTTGACATCCATTCTGTCATATCCTTAGACTTCTTATTCGGCTTTTCCATCCAGGACTTGATCTCTGACTGGCCAGCTTCCAGAGCAGCAATCTTATCTTCAAAATCTGGATGTTCTTTCTTTATCTCAGATGAAGAAGTATGATTGGGTTCTGTAGCCTGAACAGAGTCAATTTCCATTGGTTCTGTAGAGTCTGGAGCATTGGAATTAGAAGGAGGGTCTACCAGAGCCATAGCCAACGGATTTTCTTCAGATGCAATGTCAGTAGATTCTGTTGATGATGGAGGAGCATCTATAAGAAGCAGAGATTCAGATTTCTTGACAGTCCAGAATAGAGTCCTTGCAGCCTCAGCAAATCTGAGCTTCGCATCATCAGGACAGATGTTCTTCAGATTTGAGGCCACAGAGTTGAATCTGTTAATGAATCCATTCCAGATGATGTCAGATTCTTTGGCATCCATTGTTTCTGAGCATTTCTTCTGAACAGTACCTAAATACATCTGTATTTCTTGCAAAAACGTTTGAAATAAATGATCAACATTAAGTCTGGGCTTTGGACGTAACAAAGTTTCCAGAGTTACAGGTTTAGGTTGGGGAGTTGGTGGAAAAATTGATTTTTGGATGGAGATCAGAGGAGAAGGATAGTATGGAATGAAGGGTATCTCAGGAGCTTTTTCTTTTGATCTGATTAAGGCATTTAGCAAGTGAGGTTTTATCCTGGTGTGATGGGTAACTACATCAAAAGGTGTATTTGAGTAGGTTTTAAAGGCAGATGTGGGTGGTTCATCAGATGCAGCAGTGTTATCAGATGCAATTGGCAGAGCTGAAGCAACAGCTTTATCAGATTTTGCAGAACATGAAATGGTTTCTAAAGATCCTACATCTGACATAGATTTTATATAATCAAGAATCATAGATGGAAGGGTCATGGTGAGTTTTGGTTTCAGAGGGTTGATGGGGTCTGATGGTTCAACTCTGTCATAAAAGTCTTTTAGTTTGAAACCATAGGCCAAATTATGAAACAGAGAAGATACTTGGGCACAAGATATAGAAGATCTTGGGTTTGAATTGGGGATCAATATCTCAGATGATGGTGCAGGTGTGGGAATAGGATCTGGAGTGGGAGCTTTTGAAGGTATAGTAGGTTCAGGTTGGTTTACCTCAGAGTATTTTTGTGATGGAGAGATTAGAAAATCTGGGTGGAGGTCTGATTCTGAGGAGTTAGAAGATGTGGTTGGTGTGCAGGAAGTAGAAGATACTTGAAACACCGTTTTTAAGGGTGTGACATCAAGAACTTCTGTCTCAGGAATGTGAGGTTCAGAAGTGTTGGTTTGTTCTGAAGGAATTTCAAATGGTTTGGATGGTTGTTCTAAGATGGGCGAATCAGATGGAATAGTGATTGGTTCTGATGAAATTTGAGCAGAAGTTACTTTTGTAGGTTCAGAAGTAACAGGTGCAAAGGGTTCAGATGATGGATTATTTGATGGTGGTTGATCAGAGGCTTTTTCTGGTTGAGATTCTTGTTGTTTTGCTGGTTGTTCAGATGATTTTTGTTGTACAGATTACTGTGGTTGTTGTTCAGTAGGTTGTTGTTCTGAGGGTTGTTTGTGTGGTGCAGAAGATTTGGTTAGAACTTCTGGTTGCTTTGTGAGTTGTTGTTGTGGAACAAACTATTTCATATGGATTTTTGGTTGAGATGATTTTGGTACAGAGACTGTTGGTGTTTGAGTGATTTCTGTTGGTGTTGGAATAGAAGTTTGTTTTTGTGGTGATTTTGAACTAGGAGCAGTAACAGAAGTAGTTTGTGTTGAGGGTGGTTTTGGAACAGACTTAATATTAGAGTCATTTATAACAATATTTGCAGAAGATACAGAAGATTTAGTACCTTTTATCTTGATCCTCTTAGCTGGTACAGAAGAAGTGTCTTCAGATTCTTTTCTCTTAAAGAGCTTCTTTGTCTTCTCAGCAATCTTGACCTTCTTCTGAGCAGGTGCAGAGTCTACTACTGGCTGAGTCTTTTTCCTCTGGAGTTGTGCTTCTTCTTCTTCTTCTTCTACATATGGTAGGGGTTGTCTTGCTAGCTGAATCACATTTGCAGGAACAGGCTTTCCTTCCTTCTTGCATTCATCAATGTACATAACCACAATGTGTCTGGGCTCTTCAGCAAAGAATAATGGAAAGTCATCTACAGGAACTCTCTTCTTACTCAATTCAGACACATTCAGCTTCTTGGGAGCTGTTGTGAGTTCATAAACTATTTTGAGTCTCTGAAGACTTTTAGCATTCAGAGGCTTTCCCATTATAAATTCCAATTCCTCTGTAACTCCAACAGCGTACAGAGCAGTGACCAAACCATTCTCAGTTAGAAGATCTGAGATCAACCTTCCAAAGGGGATCCAGGTTCTGATCTTCTGTCCTTTCTCTTTCACATACTCTCTAGATGCATTTATATGGTTCCACAGATGCATAAAAAGAATGTATAGAAGATCTACCTTGGTGCTCTGACTGAGGCAATACATGAAATAGAGCTGTTCATTATTGACATAGTCTGGAGAATTAGTTGACTTCCTATGGTGGATGCATCCCATGAAGATCTTGGCCCAGATCTTGTAGTCAGGCTTCAGATCCTTGAATTTGTTAGAAGCTTGACCAGCAATCATCACTTCTTCATATACCTCATCCATGTCCACACGCCCAGCTGGCAAGTGGGAAACACCATATGTTTCTTCATATCCAATTAACTTTCTTATCAGATCTTCTGTGATAATGATTTCTTTTCCCAGTACAGAAGATAAGATGAACTTGGGGTAAACTGATGCATGGATCCAGAATTCTTTCACAAGTAGAGGGTAAACAGGACCAAAGAGTCTATCAAAGTACTTAACCCATCCTTGAGCTCCAATGATAGAACGAAACTCAAAACCATTTTCTGCAAGAGAATCAAACTCTACCATGGATTCACACAAAACCTCCAGCTTCTCAACAGGGGTTAAAAGAGTTCTTTTGGGAGGAGAGTAAGGAGCAACACCCATGTTTGTAGAAGTTACTGCAGCCATTGAAGATTGGAATTGAGCAGCTGTTGATGATGAAGTTGCCATTGAAGAATGCTTTGTCACACGCTTAGGTTTAGGGTTTTTATGCAGAGAAAAGAGGAGATGAAAACGCATATAATTTTCTGAGAGTGTGAAAAGTGTGAAAGTGAAGATAAATCATATATTTATACTAAAACACTTAGGCATACCATCAGTAAGAATTTGCACGTTTTAACAAGCATTAAATGAAAAGAATAATAATCATTTCAAACATTAATTGCTTCTGACAATTTGGGGGGAAAATCAAGATTTTCACTATTCAAACTTCACCTCAAACGTCTCTTCAGTAATGTACACGCCACCTCTTCAGATTTGGTGTGATACGTGTTTGCTTGCATGTGTTCTGAATTCTTTTGATAAATGAAACGTTAACCAACGTTTAGATCTTCTAAGGATTGTTAGTTCAGAGTTTCACAAAATAAAGCAGAGTAAATAAGCAATCAGAAGAAATACTTCAGAGCATTAGGCATTTTTGCATCTGTAAAAATTTGCTTCTGACAAATATCATTCTGGACAAAAATCCATACCAATATTTTTCAGAATAAATTTGAATCTATCTTCAACAAGGGGTTTTGTAAAAATATCTGCCCATTGATGATCTGTATCAACAAAGGCTAAATTTATGATTCCCTTCTGAACATAGTCTCTGATGAAATGATGCTTAATTTCTATATGTTTTGCCTTAGAATGTAAAATGGGATTCTTGGACAAACATATAGCAGAAGTATTATCACAAAAGATAGAAATGTTACTTTCAAAAATTTGATAATCTTCTAGTTGACTCTTCATCCAGAGCATCTGCGTGCTACATCCAGCAGCAACAATGTATTCTGCCTCTGTGGTTGAAAGTGCAATTGTGGGTTGCTTCTTGCTGTACCAGGAGATTAGATTTCTTCTTAGAAATTGACAACTTCCAGAAGTACTTTTTCTTTCCACTCTGTCTCCAGCGTAGTCAGCATCACAGAATCCAACTAATTTGAAATCATCAGATTTTCTGTAACACAAACCCACATTAGAAGTACCTTTCAGATACCTTAGAATCCTCTTGACAGCTGTCAAGTGTGATTCTCTAGGATCTGATTGGAATCTAGCACACAGGCAGACACTAAACAATATGTCAGGTCTAGAAGCAGTTAGATAAAGAAGAGAACCAATCATACCTCTGTAGAGCTTCTGGTCTACTTTCTTACTTACCTCTTCCTTGCCTAGTGAGCTAGTAGGATGCATTGGAGTCTTTGCCAGCTTATTATCAGACATGTTAAATTTCTTCAGAAGTTCTTTAACATATTTTGTCTGATGTATGTAAGTGCACTCTGGAGTTTGATTAACTTGGATTCCTAGAAAGAATCTGAGTTCTCCCATCATGCTCATTTCAAATTCTGCCTGCATACATGTAGCAAACTCCTTTCCAAGCATAATATTTGTTGATCCAAAAATAATATCATCTACATAAATTTGGCAAATTAGAAGATCTTTCTTAATTGATTTACAAAAGAGTGTTGTATCCACTTTGCCTCTGATGAAATTCTTTTCCAAAAGAAAGTTGCTCAATCTCTCATACCAAGCTCTGGGAGCTTGTTTTAAACCATATAGAGATTTCTTTAGTTTGAAAACATGATCTGGAAATTTTTCATTTTCAAAACCAGGAGGTTGGTGGACATAAACTTCTTCTTCTATAATACCATTAAGAAAGGCACTTTTAACATCCATCTGATACAGAGTGATGTTATTTTGTGCAGTAAATGAAATAAGAAGGCGTATAGATTCTAACCTTGTCACTAGAGCATATGTCTCAGTGTAATCAATACCTTCTTGTTGACTGTACCCTTGAGCAACCAGCCTTGCCTTATTCCTTTCAACTTCTCCTTTCTCATTTAGCTTATTTCTGAAGACCCATTTTGTACCAATTATATTGAATCCTTGAGGTCTTTGAACTAGATCCCATACATCATTTCTGGTGAATTGATTTAGCTCTTCTTGCATGGCAATAATCCAATCATTGTCTTGCAGAGCTTCATCTACAGAAGATGGTTCAATTTCTGACACTAGTCCAAATAGTGATGCTTCAGATGATCTTAGAAAGGATCTTGTTCTGATGGGATCATCCTTCTTTCCAATAATGACATCCTCTGGATGAGAAGCTTTAATTCTGGATGATGATCCTCTAATAGTTGATTCTTCAGAAATATTTAGATTATTCATCTAAGAAGTTAAAGGAATAGCATCTGGCGTTGCTTCTGGTTCCTTCACTTGAATTTTGTCTGCTTCTGAAACTTCAAAGTCAATGAAGACTACTTCCCTATCTGCAGAGTTATCAGACTGCTTTGGCTTTTCAGAGCCAAGCTTATCATCAAATCTGACATGAATGGATTCTTCCACAATCTGTGTCTCAGTGTTGTATACTCTGTAGCCTTTAAAGCGTTCAGAATATCCAAGCATGAAACACTTCATTTCCAACAGTGCCAGATCCAATGATCTTGCCCTTCTGGTTCCCTCCAAACTTCACATCACCTCCAGATCTAAGTTCCAGGCTTTGGAACATAGACGTTTCTCCTGTCATGTGTCGTGAGCATCCAGAGTCCAGGTATCATGATTGGCGTCCTGACCTTGCTGCTAAGAACATCTGCAACAGGAATTATTTTGTTTTTAGGTACCCAGATCTTCTTGGGTCCTTTGGGGTTAGTTGGTTTGTAGGTTTGTCTAAACTTCTGTTTTTCAACATAATGTTTATTCTGACTTGCCTTGGGTTTAAACACATAAGTATTCTTCTCAGAGCTTGTGTGTTTAATGTCATTTAAGTAACCAAATTTAAATTGAGAATACAGAGGTGTCTTCTTGATGAAAAGTTTGTCAACAGATTTTGGATTACTTCCAAATGAAGATTCATATCCAATACCTCTTCTGTTGTTCCCACTGACACCATAGATCATAGAAGCCATCTTGCTTCTGTCTATGCTCTTAGTAAGGAATCTCTGAAAGCTAGAGTCATATTTTTCTAAAATGTTTTCACATGACTTAGTCTCAGATTCAGATTCTTGTTGAGTTATTTCAAAGTCATTTTTGATTTTCAGATTAATTTCTTTTTGCTCAACAAGTTCTGTCTTCAGAAGATCAATCTCAGATTCAAGATTGCTTTTCAGCTTCTTGTATTTGAGTTTGATATTGTTATAACTTTTAAGAACTTCTGATAAAACTTTTATAAATTCTTCTTTAGTAAGTTTAACCATTACCTCTTCAGCGTCATCATCAGATTCAGAATCTGATTCATATCCTGAGGTTCCTTCCTCCTGATCTTCTGTGCTGGCCATCAGTGCAACATTAGCACATTCTTCTTCTAATTCAGAAGATGATTCAGATTCATCTGAGTCATCCCATGTTGCCATCAGAACCTTCTTCTTTTTGTTAAACTTCTTCTTGGGTTTTTCTTTTTGAAGTTTGGGGCAATCATTCTTGTAATGCCCAGGTTCTTTGCACTCATAGCATACAACTTCTTTCTTGCCAGATCTTATGTGCCCAGAAGATTCCTTTCTATGATCAGATCTTCTGAAGTTGTTGAACTTCTTTCCCTTGTGCTTCCAGAGTTTGTTGATCCTTCTGGACAGCATGGATAATTCATCTTCTTCTTCAGAAGAAGATTCTTCAGTGCTTTCTTCAATAACCTACAAAGCTTTAGCAGATTTGTTAGATTTTAAGGCAACAAATTTACCTTTTTCTTTCTTCTGAGGTTCATCTTCCTCAAGCTCAATTTCATGGCTCCTCAGTGAGCTGATGAGTTCTTCTAAAGAGATCTTGTTCAGATCTTTAGCCATCTTCAAGGCAGTCACCATTGGTCTCCATCTGGTAGGTAGACTTCTGATGATTTTCTTTACATGATCTGATGTAGAGTATCCCTTGTCCAGAACCTTTAGCCCAGCTGTGAGGATCTGAAATCTGGAGAACATAGCTTCAACAGATTCAGAGTCTTCCATCTTGAAGGCCTCATACTTCTGGATCAGAGCCAGAGCTTTTGTCTCCTTGACTTGAGAGTTTCCCTCATGAGTCATTTTTAAGGATTCAAACATATCAAAAGCAGTTACCCTGTTTTTAATTTTTTCATACTCAGTATGAGAAATTGCATTCAATAATATAGTTCTGGCCTTGTGATGATTTCTAAAATCTTTCTTCTGAGCATCTGTCATAGATTTTCTGTCTATCTTCTTGCCATTCCCATCTGTGGGATGGACATATCCATCTATGACTAGATCCCATAGATCAGCATCATATCCTAGGAAAAAACTCTCAATTCTGTCTTTCCAGTAATCAAATTTCTCCCCATCAAACATAGGAGGTTTGGTGCTGATTCTGTCCCTTTCTTCATATTTATTGTTAATGTTGGATATAGTATTATCAGCCATTGTAACAAATAAATATATATCAAAGTATTTCTCTCTGGATCTTTACTGACACTGTTAAGTGGTAGCACACACAGATTCGGAGCTCTGATGCCAACTGAAGGTGAGATAATACTTAGAAGGGGGGTTGAATAAGTATGAAAGATTAAAACTTAGAATTAAAACACAATTATTTTTATCCTGGTTCGTTGAACTCAACTACTCTAGTCCACCCTTCCTAGAGTGATTTGCCTTTCTCAACAAGGACTTAATCCACTATTTAATCAAACAGATTACAATAGTAACACCTAAGAACAACTGTTCTTAGTCTTCTCAAGAGCTACTGATTCCAACTGAATCCTCTTAAGGAAATCCTTTACAATCAATGTAAATCTAATACAAGAGTATGAATGCTTCTAAAAAGCTTTTATCACAACAGTGATATTTCTCTTAAGTTTAAGTACAAATAATTCTAAGAATGAATATGAAAGTATGAGAGCTTGAATGTTATAATTTCTTTTCAGCAAAATGTCTAACTGAAGAATTTGGTGGAGTCTTCCTTTTATAGGCAGCTGATCCAAGGAGAGCTGAACGTTGTGAAGAGTGTCCCAAAAAGGTCTGAGCCTTTTTGTCTTCACATCAAGTGACCTTTCCTAGAAGTAGAAAGCACAGAAAAATCCTTTTTGTCTGTGTTCTTGTGTCTAGCACAAATGAGGAAAGAGACGTTTGAATTACTCCAACGGATATAATCTTTGAATATTTCTTCTTCAGTTTTCAGCAAGTTCATCAGAATCTGATTGGGTCAGAGTCTTCTAATGATGTTCAGAACTTTTCTGTATCAGAGTCTTCTGCAGCATGTGTGCTTTTAGCGTGTTAATCATCAGAGCATATTTGACACAGAACTTCAGTACTGGCAGCTTTAGTACTTTCAGAATCTTCTGTAAAAACTATGCTTTGAGAAACTCTTCATACAATATTCTTCTTTGCTTCAGATGCTTCTGCTTGCTTCAGATTCTTCTGGAGCTTCTGCTTCAGAATCTTCTGGAGCTTCTTGCTTCAGATCCTTCTATTAGCAGCAATCAGAATCTTCTAACGAGTGCATCTGGCGCTTCAGAGTCTAGTTAATTTCTTGTATACAATTCAGATTTGCTTCTAGAGTGTTAATTTCATTACTATCTGCAGTAAAAACTCTCAAGCAAATTTTAGAGTATATAATTCTTAAATACAAAATTTCCTAATAGTTATCATCAAAACAAAGAGATATTGTTAAGAACCAATCTGTGTTCTAACAATCTCCCCCTTTTTGATGATGACAAAAAGCATCTGAAATTTTGTTTAATTGAAAATATTAGAATCATAACTCCCCCTGAGATGATGAATCTCCCCCTGAGTTAAATACAAATAAGGAATAGAAACTTCCCTTTTGTCTTTGAGTAATCTTCAGAGTTAGATCTTGTTTGTTCTTTTAACATTTGAAGGTCAGAATGTCTTGCATATTTAAGATTCAGAGTTTGATAATAGTCAAATGATCTGAGAGACTCAGAGTTTCTTTTATAGAATGTACTTACCAAATGTTCTGAAAGTAGTCAGATTAAATGTTAGATAGAATAAATATGTCTGAAGTTTCATTCTGGTGAAGTTATATTAAACAGTTCAGATCTATATTTTCTCCCCCTTTTTTGTCATAAGCAAAAAGTAAAAACTTTAAAAGGACAAATAAAAGGAAACAGTAAATTAGATAATTCAGTGGAGAAAACTTTGATTCATTCATAATATCAGATCAAGAGTACATAGGCAAACATCAGAAGATATAGCAATAAAGTACATATGCAAACAACAGATGCAAAAACATTAGAATGAAAAAAAATCTAAGAGTGTTTGGACAAAAGCATCTTCAATAGATCTGTAATCTCAGAGGATGATTGCTCTTGCTTGGACATCCACTTAGCCATAGTTTCATTCTTTTCATCTTGCTTTGACATCCATTCTGTCATATCCTTAGACTTCTTATCCGGCTTTGCCATCCAGGACTTGATCTCTGACTGGCCAGCTTCCAGAGCAGCAATCTTATCTTCAAAATCTGGATGTTCTTTCTTTATCTCAGATGAAGAAGTATGATTGGGTTCTGTAGCCTGAACAGAGTCAATTTCCATTGGTTCTGTAGAGTCTGGAGCATTGGAATTAGAAGGAGGGTCTACCAGAGCCATAGCCAACGGATTTTCTTCAGATGCAATGTCAGTAGATTCTGTTGATGATGGAGGAGCATCTATAAGAAGCAGAGATTCAGATTTCTTGACAGTCCAGAATAGAGTCCTTGCAGCCTCAGCAAATCTGAGCTTCGCATCATCAGGACAGATGTTCTTCAGATTTGAGGCCACAGAGTTGAATCTGTTAATGAATCCATTCCAGATGATGTCAGATTCTTTGGCATCCATTGTTTCTGAGCATTTCTTCTGAACAGTACCTAAATACATATGTATTTCTTGCAAAAACGTTTGAAATAAATGATCAACATTAAGTCTGGGCTTTGGACGTAACAAAGTTTCCAGAGTTACAGGTTTAGGTTGGGGAGTTGGTGGAAAAATTGATTTTTGGATGGAGATCAGAGGAGGAGGATAGTATGGAATGAAGGGTATCTCAGGAGCTTTTTCTTTTGATCTGATTAAGGCATTTAGCAAGTGAGGTTTTATCCTGGTGTGATGGGTAACTACATCAAAAGGTGTATTTGAGTAGGTTTTAAAGGCAGATGTGGGTGGTTCATCAGATGCAGCAGTGTTATCAGATGCAATTGGCAGAGCTGAAGCAACAGCTTTATCAGATTTTGCAGAACATGAAATGGTTTCTAAAGATCCTACATCTGACATAGATTTTATATAATCAAGAATCATAGATGGAAGGGTCATGGTGAGTTTTGGTTTCAGAGGGTTGATGGGGTCTAATGGTTCAACTCTGTCATAAAAGTCTTTTAGTTTGAAACCATAGGCCAAATTATGAAACAGAGAAGATACTTGGGCACAAGATATAGAAGATCTTGGGTTTGAATTGGGGATCAATATCTCAGATGATGGTGCAGGTGTGGGAATAGGATCTGGAGTGGGAGCTTTTGAAGGTATAGTAGGTTCAGGTTGGTTTACCTCAGAGTATTTTTGTGATGGAGAGATTAGAAAATCTGGGTGGAGGTCTGATTCTGAGGAGTTAGAAGATGTGGTTGGTGTGCAGGAAGTAGAAGATACTTGAAACACCGTTTTTAAGGGTGTGACATCAAGAACTTCTGTCTCAGGAATGTGAGGTTCAGAAGTGTTGGTTTGTTCTGAAGGAATTTCAGATGGTTTGGATGGTTGTTCTGAGATGGGCGAATCAGATGGAATAGTGATTGGTTCTGATGAAATTTGAGCAGAAGTTACTTTTGTAGGTTCAGAAGTAACAGGTGCAAAGGGTTCAGATGATGGATTATTTGATGGTGGTTGATCAGAGGCTTTTTCTGGTTGAGATTCTTGTTGTTTTGCTGGTTGTTCAGATGATTTTTGTTGTACAGATTACTGTGGTTGTTGTTCAGTAGGTTGTTGTTCTGAGGGTTGTTTGTGTGGTGCAGAAGATTTGGTTAGAACTTCTGGTTGCTTTGTGAGTTGTTGTTGTGGAACAAACTATTTCATATGGATTTTTGGTTGAGATGATTTTGGTACAGAGACTGTTGGTGTTTGAGTGATTTCTGTTGGTGTTGGAATAGAAGTTTGTTTTTGTGGTGATTTTGAACTAGGAGCAGTAACAGAAGTAGTTTGTGTTGAGGGTGGTTTTGGAACAGACTTAATATTAGAGTCATTTATAACAATATTTGCAGAAGATACAGAAGATTTAGTACCTTTTATCTTGATCCTCTTAGCTGGTACAGAAGAAGTGTCTTCAGATTCTTTTCTCTTAAAGAGCTTCTTTGTCTTCTCAGCAATCTTGACCTTCTTCTGAGCAGGTGCAGAGTCTACTACTGGCTGAGTCTTTTTCCTCTGGAGTTGTGCTTCTTCTTCTTCTTCTTCTACATCTGGTAGGGGTTGTCTTGCTAGCTGAATCACATTTGCAGGAACAGGCTTTCCTTCCTTCTTGCATTCATCAATGTACATAACCACAATGTGTCTGGGCTCTTCAGCAAAGAATAATGGAAAGTCATCTACAGGAACTCTCTTCTTACTCAATTCAGACACATTCAGCTTCTTGGGAGCTGTTGTGAGTTCATAAACTATTTTGAGTCTCTGAAGACTTTTAGCATTCAGAGGCTTTCCCATTATAAATTCCAATTCCTCTGTAACTCCAACAGCGTACAGAGCAGTGACCAAACCATTCTCAGTTAGAAGATCTGAGATCAACCTTCCAAAGGGGATCCAGGTTCTGATCTTCTGTCCTTTCTCTTTCACATACTCTCTAGATGCATTTATATGGTTCCACAGATGCATAAAAAGAATGTATAGAAGATCTACCTTGGTGCTCTGACTGAGGCAATACATGAAATAGAGTTGTTCATTATTGACATAGTCTGGGGAATTAGTTGACTTCCTATGGTGGATGCATCCCATGAAGATCTTGGCCCAGATCTTGTAGTCAGGCTTCAGATCCTTGAATTTGTTAGAAGCTTGACCAGCAATCATCACTTCTTCATATACCTCATCCATGTCCACACGCCCAGCTGGCAAGTGGGAAACACCATATGTTTCTTCATATCCAATTAACTTTCTTATCAGATCTTCTGTGATAATGATTTCTTTTCCCAGTACAGAAGATAAGATGAACTTGGGGTAAACTGATGCATGGATCCAGAATTCTTTCACAAGTAGAGGGTAAACAGGACCAAAGAGTCTATCAAAGTACTTAACCCATCCTTGAGCTCCAATGATAGAACGAAACTCAAAACCATTTTCTGCAAGAGAATCAAACTCTACCATGGATTCACACAAAACCTCCAGCTTCTCAACAGGGGTTAAAAGAGTTCTTTTGGGAGGAGAGTAAGGAGCAACACCCATGTTTGTAGAAGTTACTGCAGCCATTGAAGATTGGAATTGAGCAGCTGTTGATGATGAAGTTGCCATTGAAGAATGCTTTGTCACACGCTTAGGTTTAGGGTTTTTATGCAGAGAAAAGAGGAGATGAAAACGCATATAATTTTCTGAGAGTGTGAAAAGTGTGAAAGTGAAGATAAATCATATATTTATACTAAAACACTTAGGCATACCATCAGTAAGAATTTGCACGTTTTAACAAGCATTAAATGAAAAGAATAATAATCATTTCAAACATTAATTGCTTCTGACAATTTGGGGGGAAAATCAAGATTTTCACTATTCAAACTTCACCTCAAACGTCTCTTCAGTAATGTACACGCCACCTCTTCAGATTTGGTGTGATACGTGTTTGCTTGCATGTGTTCTGAATTCTTTTGAGAAATGAAACGTTAACCAACGTTTAGATCTTCTAAGGATTGTTAGTTCAGAGTTTCACAAAATAAAGCAGAGTAAATAAGCAATCAGAAGAAATACTTCAGAGCATTAGGCATTTTTGCATCTGTAAAAATTTGCTTCTGACAAATATCATTCTGGACAAAAATCCATACCAATATTTTTCAGAATAAATTTGAATCTATCTTCAACAAGGGGTTTTGTAAAAATATCTGCCCATTGATGATCTGTATCAACAAAGGCTAAATTTATGATTCCCTTCTGAACATAGTCTCTGATGAAATGATGCTTAATTTCTATATGTTTTGCCTTAGAATGTAAAATGGGATTCTTGGACAAACATATAGCAGAAGTATTATCACAAAAGATAGAAATGTTACTTTCAAAAATTTGATAATCTTCTAGTTGACTCTTCATCCAGAGCATCTGCGTGCTACATCCAGCAGCAACAATGTATTCTGCCTCTGTGGTTGAAAGTGCAATTGTGGGTTGCTTCTTGCTGTACCAGGAGATTAGATTTCTTCTTAGAAATTGACAACTTCCAGAAGTACTTTTTCTTTCCACTCTGTCTCCAGCGTAGTCAGCATCACAGAATCCAACTAATTTGAAATCATCAGATTTTCTGTAACACAAACCCACATTAGAAGTACCTTTCAGATACCTTAGAATACTCTTGATAGCTGTCAAGTGTGATTCTCTAGGATCTGATTGGAATCTAGCACACAGGCAGACACTGAACAATATGTCAGGTCTAGAATCAGTTAGATAAAGAAGAGAACTAATCATACCTCTGTAGAGCTTCTGGTCTACTTTCTTACTTACCTCTTCCTTGCCTAGTGAGCTAGTAGGATGCATTGGAGTCTTTGCCAGCTTATTATCAGACATGTTAAATTTCTTCAGAAGTTCTTTAACATATTTTGTCTGATGTATGTAAGTGCACTCTGGAGTTTGATTAACTTGGATTCCTAGAAAGAATCTGAGTTCTCCCATCATGCTCATTTCAAATTCTGCCTGCATATATGTAGCAAACTCCTTTCCAAGCATAATATTTGTTGATCCAAAAATAATATCATCTACATAAATTTGGCAAATTAGAAGATCTTTCTTAATTGATTTACAAAAGAGTGTTGTATCCACTTTGCCTCTGATGAAATTCTTTTCCAAAAGAAAGTTGCTCAATCTCTCATACCAAGCTCTGGGAGCTTGTTTTAAACCATATAGAGATTTCTTTAGTTTGAAAACATGATCTGGAAATTTTTCATTTTCAAAACCAGGAGGTTGGTGGACATAAACTTCTTCTTCTATAATACCATTAAGAAAGGCACTTTTAACATCCATCTGATACAGAGTGATGTTATTTTGTGCAGTAAATGAAATAAGAAGGCGTATAGATTCTAACCTTGTCACTGGAGCATATGTCTCAGTGTAATCAATATCTTCTTGTTGACTGTACCCTTGAGCAACCAGCCTTGCCTTATTCCTTTCAACTTCTCCTTTCTTATTTAGCTTATTTCTGAAGACCCATTTTGTACCAATTATATTGAATCCTTGAGGTCTTTGAACTAGATCCCATACATCATTTCTGGTGAATTGATTTAGCTCTTCTTGCATGGCAATAATCCAATCATTGTCTTGCAGAGCTTCATCTAAAAAGCTTTTATCACAACAGTGATATTTCTCTTAAGTTTAAGTACAAATGATTCTAAGAATGAATATGAAAGTATGAGAGCTTGAATGTTATAATTTCTTTTCAGCAAAATGTCTAACTGAAGAATTTGGTGGAGTCTTCCTTTTATAGGCAGCTGATCCAAGGAGAGTTGAACGTTGTGAAGAGTGTCCCAAAAAGGTCTGAGCCTTTTTGTCTTCACATCAAGTGACCTTTCCTAGAAGTAGAAAGCACAGAAAAATCCTTTTTGTCTGTGTTCTTGTGTCTAGCACAAATGAGGAAAGAGACGTTTGAATTACTCCAACGGATATAATCTTTGAATATTTCTTCTTCAGTTTTCAGCAAGTTCATCAGAATCTGATTGGGTCAGTCTTCTAATGATGTTCAGAACTTTGTTGTATCAGAGTCTTCTGCAGCATGTGTGCTTTCAGCGTGTTAATCATCAGAGCATATTTGATACAGAACTTCAGTACTGGCAGCTTTAGTACTTTCAGAATCTTCTGTAAAAACTATGCTTTGAGAAACTCTTCATACAATATTCTTCTTTGCTTCAGATGCTTCTGCTTGCTTCAGATTCTTCTAGAGCTTCTGCTTCAGAATCTTCTAGAACTTCTTGCTTCAGATCCTTCTGTTAGCAGCAATCAGAATCTTCTAATGAGTGCATCTGGCGCTTCAGAGTCTAGTTAATTTCTTGTATACAATTCAGATTTGCTTCTAGAGTGTTAATTTCATTACTATCTGCAGTAAAAACTCTCAAGCAAATTTTAGAGTATATAATTCTTAAATACAAAATTTCTTAATAGTTATCATCAAAACAAAGAGATATTATTAAGAACCAATCTGTGTTCTAACAACAAAGTCTGGGATGTCCTCATCTGAATCTTCCTCGGTGACGGCATAAACTCCAAAGGTATAGTCAAATTCACCCGAAACATAGCCCGGATCTTCCATATAGGGCTCATAGTCTTCGTAAGGAATGGAGGACCTTGCAGAACCATCTGATATGTAGCCTTCAAGTTCGTCCTCTGACACAACATTAATCTGAGGATAATGGACGACTCCTCCACTACGGAACACTTCATTGATCAGCGGAAACCCTTGATTCTTGGTGCCTTGTTGAGCAGAACTGCTGGTGAAACCGAGACCCTCCTTATTTTTGTTCTCTGGTAAAGACAACACCTTTCCCCATATTGTTTGATGACCACTGTTCACTACTTGCTGCGCGTCTTTAAATGATGACATGGATGCCTAAGATCTTTGGACACCCTAGCCCACAATAGACAAAGCTTGAAATTGCGTGCCGACCTCTTCCTCAGCCTCGACATATGAGAATGATGACAAGTGACTTACCACCAAAGCTCTTTCTCCACAAACTGTAACTATTTTCCCCTCAAAAACATATTTCAACTTCTGATGCAGGGTAGAAGTAACTGCTCTAGCTTCATGTATCCATGGCCTCCCTAGCAAACAGCTATAGGCGGCACGAATGTCCATGACCTGAAACGGGATCATGAAAGTCTGTAATCCGATAGTCATGGGCAAATCTACCTCACCAATTATCGTTTTCCTTGACCCATCGAAAGCTTTGACAATAACGCGACTTGGCCTCATCGGCGATCCTTGGTACGACAACTTAGATAGAGTAGTTCTAGGCATTACATTTAGAGACGATCCAGTATCAACCAGCACACTGGACAGAAAGTCGTTTCCACAGTTCACAGAAATGTGTAGAGCCATGTTATGTTTCCTTCCTTCTTCTGGGAGATCGTCTTCATTGAAACCCAAATTATCACTCGAAGTAATACTGCCAATGATGTTATCAAATTGTTCCATAGTCACATCCTGCTCGACATAGGCTTGTTCCAAAATCTTCTGAAGCGCTTCTCTATGAGCCTCAGAACTCATCAGCGATTGTAGCACAGAAATCTTCGATGGGGTTTGCAGAAGCTGATCTGCAACCTTATATTCACTTCTTTTGATTACTTTCAAACATTCATCAGAGTTGGATAAATTAGACCCACCAGATTGCCCCACAGTTGGGTCTTTTGAGCCTGATGGTTCGAACGAAACTTCTTTTTCTTTCAGTGGCGCAGTCGGGTAGACTCGACCGCTTCTTGTCACCCTACTAACATCTACGATGTTAACTACTGAAGGCATGGTGGGAAAAGGCACTTCTTTTCCATTTTCCAACATCGTAGCGTTGTACCTATAGGGGATAGCCTTACTGGAAGTATAAGGGACGGGTCCAGGCACATTGATTACCAAAGGAGTAACAGTTGGCTTCTTGCTATTGTAAACAATCTCTATACGTTCCACTTCCTTAAAGTGGGGTACTATGACACAAACTTCTTCAGTCTCTTCATCTAAAATTTCTTGATCATCATTTTCCAAACAATCTTCAATCATATTGACAGAGGGCGAACCATGTGGTGGTAATGGATTCTTCTGTACATTAGGGTCGGAATCCCTAAAAGACAAGATTCCATTTTTAATGAGCCTCTGGACATCCATCTTCAAACCGAAACAACTCTCAATATCATGTCCTGGAGCACCCTGATGGTAAGGACAAAACTTGTCAGCTCTATAAGAAGGGGGAGGATTCGTGGGAGCCGGAGGTGGAGCTCTCGTCTGAATGTGACCCTTTTTAATCAAAGCGGGGAATAAATCAGCATATGTCATTGGGATCGGATCAAAATTTATTTTTCTATACACACGACCCTGATTGTTGGATGGCCGATTCTGCTGAGGGTACGGTGGACTTTGCTGAAGTTGGGGTTGTTGAGCAACGAGAGACTGAGGTTGCTGATAGGGTTGTGAAGACTGTAGCTGATAAGCCGGAGCATTAAACACTGGCGATATCGCTGCAACTTGGTGTGGTGGCATGTACCTCTTTCTGAATTGTCCCTTTTGAATGGCATTTACACCTTGCTCCTTTTTCTTCACAAAACTGCTCCCATACCTTTTAGGAGCGCTCTCTTCTTTGGTCAATCTTCCTTCGCGAACACCTTCTTCTAAACGCATTCCCATATTGACCATTTCAGTAAAGTCACTGGGCGCACTGGCTACCATCTTCTTATAAAAGAAAGGACCAAGAGTCTTCAGAAAAATCTTGGTCATTTCTTTTTCTTCTAATGGTGGTGTGACTTGCGCGGCCAACTCGCGCCAACGCTGAGCATATTCTTTGAAATTCTCCTTATCTTTCTGTGCCATTGCTCTCAACTGATCTCGATCGGGCGCCATGTCCACATTGTACTTATACTGCTTAACAAAGGCTCCTCCTAGATCATTGAAAGTTCGAATCTTCGTACTATCCAACCCCATATACCACTTGAGTGCGGCGCCTGTCAAACTGTCTTGAAAGTAGTGAATGAGTAGTTGATCATTATCAGTTTGGGCAGACATCTTCCTGGCGTACATAATGAGATGACTCTGAGGGCAAGTATTCCCCTTGTACTTTTCAAAATCAAGGACTTTGAACTTCGGTGGGACCTTAATGTTTGGAACCAAGCACAGCTCAGAAGCACTCTTACCAAATAAGTCCTTTCCATGAAGGGCTCTCAACTCCTTTTGTATTTCAGAAAACTGGTCTTGAAACCCATCTATCCTCTCTTCTAAGCCCACAGTTTCGGTTGGCGACCCATGTAAAATTGGTTCATCCATAATATACGGAACAACGTTCACATGCGGAGATGCGGTAGTCATCACAGCAGAAATCACAGGAGCAGCTTGAACAGTGGTCACAACAGGGATCTCAGACACAGACGGACGGTAACCGGCCGAAAAGAAATTAGGAGATAATCCCCACGGGAAACCTTGAGGCATACTGTAGGATATTTCAGCAACAGAAGACACCACTGGGATCGGTGTTGGCGTCACTTCCGAGATCACAGTCCTTGGAACTTCTTGGTTGTTAATCGAGGCTTGATTGGACAAAGCTTCCACTAGACCATTCAACCTCTCCAAACTTTCTTTCATACTTGCAACTTCATCACGGAGCACTTTGTTCTCTTGTTCTAGTTGATCCATCTTCTGGCGTTGACTAGCTCGAGTGTTGTGTCGGTGATTCAGCTTGTTCTGCGGAGATGAAGCAAGAGTGAGACCCTGAAATGCAAACGATGCTATGCTTATGCAAAATGCAAATGAGTATGAAACTTTCGAGAAACTCAAATTATTTCGGTATTGTAACGTTGGAGAAAACTTATTTTATTTTGATGATCGAAGCATTACAAAACGGAGTACTCTTTTAAGAGTTTATTACATTGAATCAAAAGCAAAAGAGAAACTCGAAGATCTACTCATTATGCTCCTTCTGTGTGCGAAGTTCTCCTTCTAGTTGACTGATGCGTTCTTGCAATTCGGCATTCTCTCTGATGAGTCGGTCGACACATTCCTTCCAAGCCACAGTATCTGGGGGAAGATCGTCACTGATGACAGCTCTTGAAGAGGTGTGAGAGGAAAATAAATCCTCTCGCGCCTTTCTTATCCTTGCAAGTTCTACTTCTGGCAGCCTATGGGATTTCTCCTTCTCTACCTTGAGTGTGAAAAACTTGTTCCTCCAAGCGGCCTTCAGTTTCCGAGCCTCGTCCAAGGCGGTCTTCAACTGATCTACTTCGCTCACGTCAAACCAATCCGGGTCGTGAAAAGCCAATACCATGGGTTCATGGAAAGGGAACGGCATCTTGAGGTCGAGAGCTCTTTGTCGCTACTGCGAAAATCGGCGCCGGCTAAACAGAAGAGTCGCCACCGTGCGTTATTTATCCCAAAGGAGGGAAAGGAAATGCTCGAAGTAAACCTACCGCAAAGACGGGAAAGGAATGGTCGTCGCAACCAAATCCTGGATTTGGGAGTCGGTTACGCAAGGGGAAGGTATTAGCACCCCTCACGTCCGTCGTACTCGACGGGATCCACGCTTGCTTGGTTTTTCTAAAGGATGCAAAACAATCTATCTACGGCTGCTAAATCTAAACGGGAAGAAACTGACTCGATAGAGCATCGCACTTTATGCCTACGTATTCTCAAGAGAGAAAGTCAGAGTCATCGTAGTTCGGGAAACTACAGGGAATTGGCTCGCCAAGACTTCGCGTCTTGTGCCTACGTACTTCCACACAGCGTGGAAGATCAGAGCTTCCGTAGTTCAGGCTAACTACGGCTAGACAGGGTATTCTCGATCACACAGGGGTGAGAGATCAAGTTGGTTTTAGAGGTACGGGAACCTACGGGAACTAAAACTACGGTCTGGTCTCAAATGCGCACGGGCAGGAGAAAAGGATAACATCAGTCGTCAGCGGGAAAGTCTCGATTGCACAGCAGCGAGAGAACAGAAAGGTTAGTTGTTAGTGTGCTCGCTAGGATATCGCATCCTATGCCTACATATTCTCATTCGATATGAGAAATCAGAGCAGCTGTAGTTCAGCCTAACTACAGCAAAACCGGGAAAAAGGGAAAAGGGAGAAGGGAGCTCGCTAAGATACGGCATCCTATGCCTACTTACCCTCGTCTGACACGAGAGATCAGAGCTAACGTAGTTCGACGGGAAAACGAGTCTCGATTGCACGGGGGCAAGAGAAGGGGTCTCGATCGCCTGAACACGAGAGAAAAGGGGTTTCGATCGCCCGGGGCGATAACAAAGAGGAAGCAGGCTTACGCCTAAAGGGGAAGGAACTCGGGACACACACGCAAGAACCTAAGACGTAGGAGCGAATGCGTCGCATGGCATCCTAAGGGTACCATACTAGACATCCTAGACGATTAAGAAGTAACTCCTCAACTGTCATTTCCTTCGTATCTAACGATGCGACTCACAACATTCGACGGTTTCCTGAAGACTTGAATACGACGATGATGATGTTGGACGAAGCAGCTCTGGGGCTCCTGACGTGCGTGCAAGCTTCATTCCAATCTTCTCCTCTTTGGATCCTTGATGATGACGCTCGAATCAAGCACAATGTAACGCTTAGACCGTCATGGTTCAACTTATGCGAGAAATCAAACTCTAAGAGGTAGCGTATTGATCTCCGTGTCAAAGACAAGATGGAGAAATGATATCGAAAATCACTCTCCAATTGAATCGTGTCACACGGCGAGCCAAGAATAAAATCGGGATAAAATCAGATAGAAACGAAAATGGGAGAGAAATCCAACACAAAATAAAAGTCTACTCCTAAAATACGGCAATTAAATTCTCCTAAGGGAACTATATCCTAAAAAGAATTAAAACTAAAATTAATTCTATCCTTTCAAAGAAATTAAACTAAGTCCTAAGTTTTTCTTTAAAAGGAATTAAATTTCTAAAAGAAAATATTATCTAAATTTCCTAAAAGAAATTATACCTAAAAATTTTATTCTGAGAATTTAAAATATTCTACTCAAGAATCTTAAACTACTCCTAAAACAATATTACAATTAAAAGATACAATACAAAATATTAAAAATAAACTGCAGGGAGGGGGTATACTAGTTACAGGGGGTGCTGTTAGCAAAAAAAAACAGGGAATGTTGGGCCCAGCCCAACAACTAGTAACAAAAACGGGGGAAGGGGTGCGTATAACAAAAAACGGGGTGTGTGTCAAAAGACACGTTGGGCCTGAGGCCCACGACCAACAAGGTCCACTTTCTCTCAAATCTCTCTCAGAAACAAAAGACCCCCATCTCCTTCCACTCCCCAAAACACTGTTCACAAAAAAACCTAGCGCCGCTTCTTCTCTCACTCTCTCCCTCGCAAGCTCTCTCAAACTCCTTTCGTTCAATCCTTCCATCCAAATCCAAACAACTGAATCAAAACGATCACTAACCTACGCAAATCCCAGGAAACAAAGATGGGATCCGTGGCTCGTATGCTCTTGAAGGCAATTATTTGTTGACGAGGATTTGAAGGAGTTTCTGGAAGGTGTTTTCCTGTTTTCTGGAAAAGTACAACGAACGGGATGAAGATTGATGTTGAAGGTCGATGAACACAGGAGCTCTGATGAACAAAACTGGCAAAAATGTTGGTGATGCGTGAAGATTATGGATGAATCTGAAGAATGCTGACGAGCGATGATGAAGATTGGACGAAGATCTTCGATGAACAACATTATTGACGGATAGATTCGCGAGCGCGCGATGAGCTTCGACAGATCTGGTGGAGGATCTTGATCGATTTCTGGAGATGATGAAGATTCGCGGATGAAAGTTCTGGAAAACTGAAGAACTTTGATGAAAGTTGGAACGATGATCTGATGAATCTAGAAGAAAAAAATGTATGATTATTTTGAAGATGATGAATGTCTTTCTAAAAAACGTAGAACGCTGTTAATGATGTTGTTGAGTCCAGAAGAAAAATGGCGAACTCGGTGGTGATCTGATGAACATTGATGTTGTTGTTTGATGATCTGAAGAAAGAACCTGGAACAAATTGAAGGAGCCATGAATTAGATGAAGATTTCTGGGAATTTTGGTTTTCCGGTGGTGGTTGCGGCGGTCGGAGATAGTTAGGGTGATCGCCGGCGAGTGGTTAGGGTGGTTGCATGGCCGGCGGTGGAATTTCCGGTGAGGGGATGGTGAGTGGACAAGTGGCGAGAGGGAGAGGGAGAGGGAGCCACGTGTGGTGGAGAGGAACGGATGAGAGTGCCAAGTGGCACTCATGCATGATAGGAAAATGAGGTGGTGGGCCCTGAAAGCGCACGCGTGGCAGCAATATATAGATGACAAGTGGCGCCTTCTGGACTTGGGCCCCACGAAAATGGATAATGGCCCATTAACTTGACTCAGACTAATGAACCCTAATTATTGGACTAAACTGGATTAATGCAACTAATTAATGTTGAGCTAATTAATGAAATGAAAATGATTAATAAACTCAGCAACTGATTAACGAACTAAACGAGAAATTAAAGCTAAAGCTAATTAATGAACTATATTAAATCCTAAAAAAAAGCTTATTAAACTAAACACTCAATCTAAATAATATCTATTCAATAAAACTATACAATTATCTAAAAATCTATATAATAAAATCTATATCTATTTATATTAATAAACCTATTAAAATCTAGAAACACTATTAAAACTATTTATTTAAAAAATCTACTAAAATTCTATATCATTTATTAAAATCTATATACTATTCTATTTAAAAACAAAACCTAATATTCTAATAAAACTCTATTAAAAAATCTATTATTCTATTAATTCTATTTAAATTCTATAAAACTAATAAAAACCTATATCTATTAAAATTCTAGAAAAGAAAATCTATAGAAAACTATTAAATCTATAATATTCTAAAAACAAAATAAAGCTCTATTTAAATTCTAGAAAAAGCTATAAAACCTATTTAAAATCTATAAAAAGGCTATTAAATCCTAAAAATGCAAACAAAGGCAATCAACCAAAATAAAAGAGAGCGCGAGACCAGATCGAAACAAACAGTAAACCCAGACACCAAAATCCTCAAAAACAACTGCGTAAGCTGAAAACACCCAGGAAGCACGTGACTTCTCAAAAATAACCTCCGATTATCCGAACCGGTCTGAAATGCCCGAAAATGTGAAAGCAGGGCTGTAATCCCGATAAAATCACCAAGAATGGAAAAATGCACTGTATGCACTAATTAATGCTGAGCTAATTAATGAAATAAAAATGATTAATAAACTCAGCAACTGATTAACGAACTAAACGAGAAATTAAAGCTAAAGCTAATTAATGAACTATATTAAATCCTAAAAAAAAGCTTATTAAACTAAACACTCAATCTAAATAATATCTATTCAATAAAACTATACAATTATCTAAAAATCTATATAATAAAATCTATATCTATTTATATTAATAAACCTATTAAAATCTAGAAACACTATTAAAACTATTTATTTAAAAAATCTACTAAAATTCTATATCATTTATTAAAATCTATATACTATTCTATTTAAAAACAAAACCTAATATTCTAATAAAACTCTATTAAAAAATCTATTATTCTATTAATTCTATTTAAATTCTATAAAACTAATAAAAACCTATATCTATTAAAATTCTAGAAAAGAAAATCTATAGAAAACTATTAAATCTATAATATTCTAAAAACAAAATAAAGCTCTATTTAAATTCTAGAAAAAGCTATAAAACCTATTTAAAATCTATAAAAAGGCTATTAAATCCTAAAAATGCAAACAAAGGCAATCAACCAAAATAAAAGAGAGCGTGAGACCAGATCGAAACAAACAGTAAACCCAGACACCAAAATCCTCAAAAACAACTGCGTAAGCTGAAAACACCCTGGAAGCGCGTGACTTCTCAAAAATAACCTCCGATTATCCGAACCGGTCTGAAATGCCCGAAAATGTGAAAGCAGGGCTGTAATCTCGATAAAATCACCAAGAATGGAAAAATGCACTGTATGCGGTATGCGAATGCGAATGTGAAAATGCGTCGAAACATAAACCATATATGGGAACCGGTTGGTCAAATTTTAGGGTGCAACAGCTGCCCCTATTCAAACGGCTTGGACCTGAATGGTTGAAGAGCGAACAACTTTCACCATTCAAAGGTAGAAGACGGTTGAATACAAAAGAACCCTGAAATTTGCCAACCGTGGAGATAAACTGCAAAAATGCTTGAGGAATAGCATCCAATGAACTGAAGTTTGGTTGTTACGGCAACAACTGGTCAATTATCTGATAAATTTTCTTTTTTTCACCGTCAATCACCTGTGTGACGCCACAGGTACTGAATCTTCGAAATAATGCTTCAAAAAGCAACGCTTTTACTCCCATCTGTTATGGGATCAAATCTTGTCACCTCAC
Organism: Lathyrus sativus; assembly: GCA_963859935.3. Taxonomy (NCBI): domain Eukaryota; kingdom Viridiplantae; phylum Streptophyta; class Magnoliopsida; order Fabales; family Fabaceae; genus Lathyrus; species Lathyrus sativus. The sequence continues at coordinate 245,587,748 of OZ012737.1, read as the reverse complement.
AGTTCACAGCGAACCTGAGGAAAACTCTCCTGGGGAAATTCTGAATCGACTGCCAGGCACCTATTTCGACACAGGCGGCAGCTTCAGAAGTTTGATATATGCCAATCTTTCTTTTTTTCAGTGCCGACGTAACAACCAAATATGAAGAAACAACTCCATTGGGGGAGTAGAGAAGCTTAACCAAACAACTCTGCAGGGGAACATACTTGAAAGCCAAGAGGTAACCAACCTGGTCTATGTTTCGACATGCGTATGCTTGAAAATGATGCAATGTTCCACACGACATGGAAATGATATGCACATGTTTTGATAGATGCAATGCCCCATACGGCATGGATATGCTATGCGTTCTGCAAATATGACGGTATATGCAAATGCAAATGTAAATGCAGGCTGCCAGAGAACACCAGGTCTGAAACCACTTGGCAAAATAAATGTCGGAGGCAAAGTCAACTCCACTGAAGGTAACCGGTTATCACAGAACCATCTCAGCAAAATAAATGCCGGAAAAGGGAAGGACGGCCCTGCACGTCGATATTCTTTCTAAACCACTGGCAACCCGATTGTAATTTGTGGGGATTAACCAAATTGGGGTCGATTGTGCACAGCGCACTGCTGAGAATGCCCCTTCTGTCACGGATATCAATCTTAATCTGCTGAGAAAACTCCTGATCCTACTCCGATGCGGGATAAAATACAATCTCAACTCTTCCGGGGATAATACGTGACTTCCGATCTGTTGAGGAAAAGTACTCCTGATTTCCAGTTAGTTTGTGCAAGGGGAAGGTTACGCAAGGGGAAGGTATTAGCACCCCTCACGTCCGTCGTACTCGACGGGATCCATGCTTATTGCCTATCTAAAAGGGTGATTGAAACTATCTAGCTATAGGCTTGAGGACAAAAGAAAAAGAAGTAACTCATCTGAGGTGAGAAGTCAGAGTCAACGTAGTTCGACTAACTACGGGTGAAAGGGGGGAAGGTTTGTAACACCCCAATATAACCCGATGGATAATTAAGGAAAACAAAATCAGAGTGCAACAAATTTTGTAAACATGACGGTCGTAAGGGGCTGTCACGACCGTGACGGTCATGACGATCGTAAGGAAGTTGTGACGACCGTCACATCAGCAAATTCTGGGCATTACAATCTCAACTCACAGAAACATACATTTCACAATTCCATTAAACAACATGCATTTAGTAATGATACATAGCACAGAAGCTTGGATGAACATGCAACAATAACTTGATTAACATTTTGATTACAAGGCATCTTATTAATTTGCAGCGGAATATAAAACATTTCCAACATTTAGAATGAATAAAGCAAGACCATGAAACTTGCAACAAAACTTCATTAAAATTCAGCAAGTAATTATCTTGCATCAATTCAACATAAACAACGAGTTTCAACCATAAAAATCAACACTACTAATTCCTCGGTATAGTGCATCCAACCAACATTTGGCACTTAACAGCAGCCACCAATTTAACGAAAAATACTTGATAAAATTCAGCAACAAGGAAATTAAATAAAAGCAATAACATCAATTGTTCATCCCCCCAAGAGTGCTACGTATCAGAGCGACCAACAACCTTAAACGAAAAGCTACACTTTATTCTGGATTACCTGCAAATTACCACCAATGGAGGTAACATACAACGTAAAGGGTGAGATATCAACAATATAACATAAGGCATGATAAAAGTCATGTCAGAATATTATCACAACATTATAATTCCGGCAGTTTGCATAAATATTAGTAATAATAAACTACAACAACTCTTTATTCATAACCACAACAATTATCATCATATCTCAGCAACTCATCAAAACAACTCAACAACGCAACTCAAGATGCGACTCAACCGTGCATATGCATGTGGTACCAGATTTTGGAGACAACACTCCACAACCATTCGGGAGACAACACTCCATAATAATTCGGGAGACAACACTCCACAATAATTCGGGAGACAACTCTCCATAATCATCCGGGAGACAACACTCCACAATAATTCGGGAGACAACTCTCCACAATCATCCGGGAGACTCACTCCACAATCATTTTATTTTGTCATTAAAGACACAACCGTCGCCAATCCAGGCCAAATGATATGTTATGAGATGCAACTATTATGGACTATAACACAACAACAACAACTGTGCAACAACCGTGCAACAAGGCATCAAGCCTACAACCAATTATCCATAACAGAACATCACATTTCGCATATATTATGGACTCACCATTTCAACCTGTTCATATCAGAGAACTACCAACAGTATCATTCCTACGAATAAGACTCTAACACATTTTCACAGAGAACAATTAAAAACAACCTCGTCTCTACAATTGAGAACTCAACAGCATTTTCATGTCAAAGAACAACTGACAACATCATTACTACAAATAAGGACTCAACACATTTTCATATACTTTCATACGGGTAATATAACTACAACTTCTAATTTAATTAAATAGGGACATAATAACAACACCTTCTTAATAAATGGGAAAATAGTGCGTGTCGGCACCGTTTCCCAATTCCCCCAAAACTAATGGCATAACACACTCATTCATACACAGACAGGCATTAACCCTTAGAAATGCATAGGTAAACATTAACCCTTAATATTTCTTCAACTTACGGGAACATTTCTTCAACTTGCGGGAACATTACTACGGTAACGTTACTACGAGAACGTTACCACGGGAACATTACTACGGTAACATTATTACGGGAATGTTACCACGAGAACATTACTACAGGAACGTCACTACGGGAACATTAACCCTTAATATTTATCGATCTACAGGAACATTAATCCTTAATATTTATCGATCTATAGGAACATTATTCCTTAATATTTCTTCAACTTACGAGAACATTACTACGGTAACGTTACTACGGGGACATCACTACGGGAACATTACTACGGTAACGTTACTACGGGGACATTACTACGTATTTGCCCCATTAGGGAAACCTTAGAGCATCGTATATAACACATTCATTTCTACATGTTTGCCCCATTAGGGAAACCTTAGAGCATCGTACTACTAACGATATAACACATTCATTTTTACATAGAAAAACCTCGTCCCTAACATTTATCGATTAACGGAAATTATACCTATGAATCGATTCCCTACATGAAATCGATCATACCCACGGTTATAGAATTGAACCCCACCCTTACCTTGGAATTGAGGCCAACTCTAAACTTCCGGTTCCGGTTTGCTCTCCCGGTGACTCTTCTGCAACAACCTTCAATTCTCTCCAGTGGTTAATCTTCTGTTCTTCCTTTCTCCACAGCCACATCCTTTTTCCTCTTTTCTCAGCCTTTCTCCTCCAATTTGGTTTTCTGAGCAGCTTATCGTTCTTTTGCTCTTTCTCCCACAACTTCTCTAATAACTCCCTAATTCTCTTTATTCCATCCACTAATAATAATAATAATAATAATAATAATAATAATAATAATAATAATAATAATAATAATAATAATAATAATAATAATAATAATAATATTACTACTAGTTATTAAATTATCATCATTATTAATTATATTATATTATTATCAAACTCAATGATTTATTAAATGGTTTCCTATAGTTTAAGTACACCCACAACGCTCTCAGACACACTCCCGCATAAAGGCGCACCAATAATTCATAAACAATTTAATTAAAATGAACGGGCGTTACAACTCTCCCCTACTTAAAAGAATTTCGTCCTCGAAATTACCTCAATCAAACAGCTCTCAACCAAACCACTTTCACCAAAGCAATCTCTTCACCTCGAAGTTGCTTCTCGTTCATCCACCTGAACTAGCAACGCCTCAACAGTCAAATTACCTTTCACTCGTATACCATCCATCTGAATCAATGTACTTCTTCAACTTAGGCACATGCCACATCATGTAAATTCCCACGAGTGACAGTGGTAAAACAGTCTAACCTGCTATTTTTCCCACGTTTCCGCTGCACCACTCTGATACAGATCACAAAACACAGTGTGTTCCCGAGACCTCAAGCTCGACCAACACCAGTTACTATCGTAACTCTCAAAACACGTCTTTCTTGGATCCTTTGGATCGTTTTAGTCGTCTCTTGCACAATCTCAGCTAGCTTCAACATAGAATGATTAATCTCACTTGTTAGGAAAAGAGCCAAATTAGTCATTCTATCCAAAATCACCCAAGTAAAATCATATCCCTCAAATTCTCCGAAAAACCCAACACAAAATCCATGGGAATACTATCCGATCTCCACTCTGGAATATTCAACAGTTGCATCGGACCCAACGGTCTCTGGCGTTTATTCTTCGACTTCCAACAAGTCTAATCAGCACATACAAACTCAACCACTTATCTCTTCAACAATGGCCCTCAAAATAATTTCCTCAAATCCGGTTACATCCTCATAGCACCGGGATGGATACTCCATCTACCTCAATACTCTTATTCCACTTAATAATATCCGGGACACAACTCTATCACGACATCTCGTGATACTATTTCCATTAATCTGAAAATCATCCCTTCGACTTTAATTCCTCAGATTCAACCAATCTACCAACTCAAACCAGAGTTCTGACCTTATCGAATCTCGTCAAGAATACCACTAGTAAGGTCCAACATACTAAGCTTAACTTCATAAGAAGTCTCTTCACAAACCAACTCATACCACAAAATTGCTCAATCAGTTCTAACTCTTTTCACCATCATCATCGGTATATGCAAAGATTTCTAAATCAATGCATAAGCTACCACGTTCGCTTCACCCGAATGGCGATTCAACACAAAACCATAACCCTTCAGGAGTTTCAATTATTCTCTACCTCGTATTCAACTCTTCCAACTCAAGCAAATACCTTAGGCTCTTGAGATCACCAAACATTCCAAGTCTCACACTAACTAATTGAAGCCTCCAACTCCGGTATAACCACAATAGCAACCAAGTCTAAATCACTTGTCCGGTGATTCCTTTTATGTACTTCAAGTTGCCTTAAAGCATAACCAAAACTCGCTGAAGTTTCACTTAACATATCCCCCTATCATATCAACAAAGCATCACAAAACACAACAAATGGTCCTGTCGGGTTCATCAAAAATCAGCACACGATAAATTTTCAATTTTCTGCTATAATTTAACTAGGTACAGGCCTTAAAACAATTTTTCCTAGAAAGAGCATCTCGTTAGCTTTCCAACGCTTCGAACGGGGACTAAAACCGACTTACGGATCAAGAGATATGAATTTTCAAAGTTTCTCCAAAACATAATTTTTCTGCATAAAGGCTGCTACGGGTTTGAGCATTTTCGCCCGAAAATCCGACCGATTCAATTATTTTCTTCGAAACAACCACATACTCATTCATACCAAATATATATCAGTGGTTTAGAACCATCAAATGTGAATTCTACGACTTTCAATTTTAATCTGAATCTTAAATCCTCAAATCTCCAAAAATGCAAAAACTTACAAAAATGCAAAAACTTACAAAAATCCATCAAATTCGATAAAACAAGCATACTCGATCACAGCCTAATATTACCCGACACAACGGCGTAATCTATTCCAACTTTCGTCCGTAAAAACATTGATTCTGTAACAAGCTGCGATCTCGGAATTCGACGTACGACAACAATTTCACACTTAGAAGGTCATTCGACACATCTTCAACTCTTGGAATATTTAAAGGTCTAATTATACCAATATTGCATTCCACATCTTACTTTCTTTAATAATCATCAGGAGTCCCTGCCCACCTTTAATCTACTTGACCTCACAATCTGCTGCCTTAATACACACACCAGACACAAGTCTCAAAGCTACTCAATCAATTTAGTTCTTTGATCATCCAACGGACATATAATATGAAGCTCTCAATATCGAATTAGTTTCCGTTAACTAAGTCGATCACAACTCCACTTCACTTCTTGGCTGTATATCACTATCTTGCTAGGAAAGTTTCCAGGCAACCACAATTAATTGGTAAACCACCAACTTCTCCACTTTCATCAACACTCACAGTTTCCATCAAAATTAAACATCTCGACATCATCCTACACCGACTCATCAAAACAATTCTTAAGCACTTAGCTTAACTCAAGACAATTTGTTGCTCACGCCATCTAAGCTTGCAAGACACGTCTATCCCATCCAACACAATCCCAACTACTATCAACAAGAGATTAAGGGCGATCAGTTCCTCAATTTATCGATGGACAGCCGAAAATCGTGATGGGATATAAACCATATTTACCAAACTATAAGAGCGTTCAACCACACACTGAGCTACAACTCCTCATTTGCAACATCCTAGAGAAGCACACGCTTCTCCCCTAATTGAATCATTCTCACTCCTGCAGACAAAGCTTCTACAACAAAACATGTACCGACAGTGTTTTCACACACATGTCGCATACCAGGGAATACACAACATTAGAAAACTTGGCCGGACGGACCGACCTGCTCTGATACCACTAATTGTAACACCCCAATCTAACCCGACGGATAATTAAGGAAAATAGAATCAGAGTGCAACAAATTTTGTAAACATGACGGTCGTAAGGGGTTGTCACGACCGTGATGGTCATGACGATCGTAAGGAAGTTGTGACGACCGTCACATCAGCAAATTCTGGGCATTACTATCTCAACTCACAGAAATATACATTTCACAATTCCATTAAACAACATGCATTTAGTAATGATACATAGCACAAAAGCTTGGATGAACATGCAACAATAACTTGATTAACATTTTGATTACAAGGCATCTTATTAATTTGTAGCGGAATATAAAACATTTCCAACATTTAGAATAATTAAATCAAGACCATGAAACTTGCAACAAAACTTCATTAAAATTCAGCAAGTAATTATCTTGCATCAATTCAAAATAAACAACGAGTCTCAACCATAAAAATCAGCACTACTAATTCCTCGGTATAGTGCATCCAACCAACATTTGGCACTTAACAGCAGCCACCAATTTAATGAAAAATACTTGATAAAATTCAGCAACAAGGAAATTAAATAAAAGCAATAACATCAATCGTTCATCCCCCCAAGAGTGCTACGTATCAGAACGACCAACAACCTTAAACGAAAAGCTACACTTTATTCCGGATTACCTGCAAATTACCACCAATGGAGGTAACATACAACGTAAAGGGTGAGATATCAACAATATAACATAAGGCATGATAAAAGTCATGTCAGAATATTATCACAACATTATAATTCCGGCAGTTCGCATAAATATTAGTAATAATAAACTACAACAACTCTTTATTCATAACCACAACAATTATCATCATATCTCAGCAACTCATCAAAACAACTCAACAACGCAACTCAACGATGCGACTCAATAATGCGACTCAACCGTGCATATGCATGTGTTACCAAATTTGGGAGACAACTCTCCACAACCATTCGGGAGACAATACTCCACAATAATTCGGGAGACAACACTCCACAATAATTCGGGAGACAACTCTCCACAATCATCCGGGAGACAACACTCCACAATAATTTGGGAGACAACTCTCCACAATCATCCGTAAGACTCACTCCACAATCATTTTATTTTGTCATTAAAGACACAACCGTCGCCAATCCAGGCCAAATTATATGCTATGAGATGCAACTATTATGGAATATAACACAACAACAACAACTGTGCAACAACCGTGCAACAAGGCATCAAGCCTATAACCAATTATCCATAACAGAACATCACATTTCGCATATATTATGGACTCACCATTTCAACCTATTCATATCAGAGAACTACCAACAATATCATTCCTACGAATAAGACTTTAACACATTTTTGCAGAGAACAATTAAAAACAACCTCGTCTCTACAATTGAGAACTCAACAACATTTTCATGTCAGAGAACAACTGACAACATCATTACTACAAATAAGGACTCAACACATTTTCATACACTTTCATACGGGTAATATAACTACAATTTCTAATTTAATTAAATAGGGACATAATAACAACACCTTTTAATAAATGGGAAAATAGCGCGTGTCGGCACCGTTTCCCAATTCCCCCAAAACTAATGGCATAACACACTCATTCATACACAGACAGGCATTAACCCTTAGAAATGCACAGGTAAACATTAACCCTTAATATTTCTTCAACTTACGGGAACATTTCTTCAACTTGCGGGAACATTACTACGGTAACGTTACTACGGGAACGTTACCACGGGAACGTTACTACGGGAACGTCACTACGGGAACATTAAACCTTAATATTTATCGATCTACAGGAACATTAATCCTTAATATTTATCGACCTATAGGAACATTAATCCTTAATATTTCTTCAACTTACGGGAACATTACTACGGTAACATTACTACGGGGACATCACTACGGGAACATTACTACGGTAACGTTACTACGGGGACATTACTATGTATTTGCCCCATTAGGGAAACCTTAGAGCATCGTATATAACACATTCATTTCTACATGTTTGCCCCATTAGGGAAACCTTAGAGCATAGTACTACTAACGATATAACACATTCATTTTTACATAGAAAAACCTCGTCCCTAACATTTATCGATTAACGGAAATTATACCTATGAATCGATTCCCTACATGAAATCGATCATACCCACGGTTATAGAATTGAACCCCACCCTTACCTTGGAATTGAGGCCAACTCTAAACTTCCGGTTCCGGTTTGCTCTCCCGGTGACTCTTCTGCAACAACCTTCAATTCTCTCCGGCGGTTAATTCTTCTGTTCTTCCTTTCTCCACAGCCACGTCATTTTTCCTCTTTTCTCAGCCTTTCTCCTCCAATTTGGTTTTCTGAGCAGTTTATCGTTCTTTTGCTCTTTCTCCCACAACTTCTCTAATAACTCCCTAATTCCCTTTATTCCATCCAATAATAATAATAATAATAATAATAATAATAATAATAATAATAATAATAATAATAATAATAATAATAATAATAATAATAATATAATATTACTATTAGTTATTAAATTATCATCATTATTAATTATATTATATTATTATTGTTCCGGTATGGGCCCGACCTCGGCAGGCCCAATACCACGTACGGACCAACGGGCGAATCGGGCACGCCAGGCACATGCGTCCCGCAAGACGAGCAGAACACGCCACCAGACACAAGCAGCGCGTCCAACAGCATCCCGTCGTCCCCTCTTACCAGCCGAACAGAACAGACCCCGGCGCATCAAAGCACGGCCTTGGTTCCTCCCCTCCGCGGGAAGAGCAACGCGCTCCGGGGTACCTCCCGAGCTCCCCTCCGCGGGGAGAACAACTTGCCCGGCGAACATTCTCCACGTGCTCCCCTCCGCGGGGACACGTCACCAACCAACTGCCCACCTCCGAAAGAGCAGGTCAAACCCACTTTCCGGAGATCTAGGAGCGGTTGGACTAGGGCGAAGACCACGTCCTGGTCTTCACTACGCCACGTAAGCCCTAGCAGTCATTAGGGTTGGGCCTGGTCATCCAGTCCAGCTCAAATGACCGTTGGCCCAGCGCTGGGGTCTCTCTATAAATACCCTCTTCCTCAAGAGGGTCAGGTAACACACTTCTTACCCCTCTTTCTGTACTTTGCTCTCGCTCTACCCAATTTCTTACTTTGGCATCAGAGTGTTTTGCATGTACACCCCCTTTTCTTTCCCCTCAGCATCGGTGAGCACGTAGCAGTCCAATAGAGTGTGGCCGGCCCGTGATCCCCTTCTGATCAGGTCAGATCAGTGGCGCCGTCTGTGGGAAACTGAAACTTCCCCGTTACTCCGAGCAGAAAACCAAAAGTTTCACCAAACCTCCACGATCATGGCTAGTCCACACCGCGATGGCCCTCCGCACGACCTCGTGCTCAACGTCGCCACCAACGGAAACAAGCAGACAGGAATGACGCGTCCGGCGGAAACCGACGAAAGGGACGGCCAAACTGCTTCACCGTCATCCACGGAGCGGCCCCTTCAGGTCGACCACCAGCCCCCGAGCCCGCCGGTATTCCACCCCGTTCCCATCCCGGCGGGAGCGGACCCAACAGTGGCTGCCCTCTTTACGGCCATCAACCAGACGAACCAGCTGCTGTTCCAACAAAATGCGAGAATTGGAGCATTAGAACGCATCGGTCCTCCGAGGTACCCCCCGCAGGAAGACCAGAACGGAGGTTCGAGGAGCCCCTCACCTCGACCCAGAAACCGCCGGCCGCGGCTGGAGAGGCACCGCACACAGGTGGCACGAGAACGCACCAGATCCCCAGCAAGGCACGTTCGCGAGAGGAACCAGAGCACTGCGGCGATCCCGACCGGGGATCCTCGAGGCGACAACCTAGGCAAGAGGACGAGAACCCGAAACCAGGGGCCTAATTTGAACGACTCATCTCCCCATCGATCCCCGGCACCCAGCGACGAGGACGACTACCGCACCCCGCTGTCCCGAGAAATCATGGCTGCCCCCATTCCCTAAGGGATGGAGAAGCCCCCGACGCTGTCGACGCACGACGGCATGACCGACCCGGACGATCACCTAGAGGATATCGAGGCCATGCTCGATTACTGAAACGTCCAGGGAGCCATCAAGTGCAGACTCTTCCCGACGACTCTGAGGAAGGGCGCTATGACCTGGTATAAAAGTCTGGAGCCCGAATCAGTTACGTCATGGAGGGTCTTGAAGGACCTGTTCTCCAAACACTTTACGGCGTCCCGACGCCACCCGAAGACGGAAGCAGTCCTCGGGGCGATCATCCAGGGCCCCGACGAACCTCTCCGGAAGAACATCGAGAGATTCACTCGAGAAGCAGTGCAGGTGACGACGTCAGACGAGATGAAACGCTACTTAATGGAGCAAGGTCTGCGCCACGACTCCAAGTTCTACGAGGCCGTGGGCATGCACCGACCAACATCACTCCAAGACTTCCTCGACAGGGCCGCGCACTATATCCGATTTGAAGAAACCCAAGCGGCCAACTCCGCTCGAGACACCCGAGACCGGGAGGCCCCCCGCGGGCACCGAGACGACGGAGCCTCGAGCCATCGACGGGGGGGAGACCGCCGTCGCGAAGACCGCCCCCGCGAGCCCCGCGAACAACGTGAACCGCGTGGCCCTACCGGCCGATTCACGGAATACACGGCCTTAGTCGCCTCCCGCGAGCGCATACTGGACGAATGCGCCAAAACAGAATTCGTACAGGGAGGTGTCCGTTTCCCGCGACCAACACCCCCCAAACCGAACGTGGACAAATCGAAATATTGCCGATTTCACAGGAGCCACGGGCACGTGACAGAAGACTGCATCCATCTCAAGGATGCGATCGAAATTCTGATCAAAGACGGTCACCTGAAGAGATACACCCGAGGAGGCGAACCACCTAGGCAAGAGGCTCCAGAAGCCAAGAAAGTCGAGGAACTTCCCTCTCCAGAGGGCAACAGCAGACTCCAGGTCGCGTTGTGTGTCAGCCGCCCCGAGGATTGGTTCGCGGGCAGAGAATTCGGTCTCCCCGAAGGGTCCGACCTAATCGACGAGCCAATCCGACCAACCATCCAGTGGGAATACTTCCCCAGAGCCATGGTCATCTCTGATGGAGCCACGAGAAGTCTGTCCATCGGATCCGTGAAAAGAAAATTCGACGAACTCATCGCGAACAACTCCGGCAAAATGAGCACGCTCGACAAATTCCGAGGCCGCTCCAACCCGATCACATTTTACCTCGAGGAACTCCCCGGGGGATCCCCCAATTCCAACATACCCCTGCTCATACGTGCCCGGATGGCAAACTTCGACGTCAGGCGCCTCCTCGTCGACGGCGGGAGCTCGGTTGACATCATGTACTCACACCTGTTCACAACTCTCCAGCTCGACGAATCCAACCTTTCCCCCTACGTAGGCTCCGACCTTTAGGGGTTCAACGGGACGACGACGAGACCTTGGGGATACGTGGAATTGAAAGTCACCTTCGGAGAAGAGGAAACAGCTAGGGACATCAATATCCATTTCTTAGTCATCGAATGCCCATCCCTCTATAACTGCATCCTGGGCAGGACGATGATAGCAGAACTCACCGCGGTACCCTCTACCGTCCACCTGAGGATGAAATACTACACAAGAAGGGGGGCCGTGGTGACCCTCAACGGAGACATCGAGGCCGCCCGAAGATGTTTTGGAGCCGCGCTGAAAGGCCTAGACTCCATCGCGCCAGCGACCAAGAAGAAAACTTCAAACACAACGCCAAAGGGCGAACCAACGGAGCTGGTCGGATCCGTTGAACTCGACAGTCGCTTCACCGGCGAGCTCGACCACGAAACAAAGACCAACGAAGTCAACGGGCAGCCCTCACACCCAGCACGCCCCATCCCGGACGGAGAATTCGAACTCGTCCCCCTCGGGGAAGACACGAGCAGAACCGTGAGGATAGGCGCCGGACTCCCAGACCTCGCGAAACGACAGCTCCAAGCCTGCCTCCGCGAGAACGCCGACCTCTTCGCTTGGAGCGCCGCGGAAATGCCAGGACTCGACCCCGAGGTCGCCTGCCACCAGCTGTCCATCAACCCGACCGCAAAGGCCGTTATACAACGTCGGCGTCGCCAATCCCCCGAAAAATCGGCAGCGGCCGAACAAGCTGTAAAAGACCTCTTAGAGGCAAATTTTATTTCGGAAGCCCGGTATTCAACCTGGTTGTCCAATGTTGTACTCGTTAAAAAGAATAATGGAAAATGGCGCATGTGTGTTGACTATACTGATCTCAATCAGGCATGTCCTAAGGACGCCTACCCCCTCCCCAACATCGACAAGCTCGTCGACAACTCCGCGGGCTTCAAGCTCTTGTCCTTCATGGACGCGTACTCGAGATACAATCAGATCCCGATGGCCGAACACGATAAACAAACCACGACCTTCATGACGGCGTCAAGCAATTACTATTATAACGTGATGCCCTTCGGCCTCAAAAACGTCGGGGCCACATACCAGCGGATGATGAACCGTGTCTTCCAGACATCCTCTCCAAACTGGCAAGCACCAAAAAGCGAGGAGGCCACAAGTCGGTCATCCAAGAGATCTTGTCGCAACCAAGTACCAGCGCGACCACCACCCCCTCGACATCAACGTCGTCGGGGATACTGACTGCTGAATGACCCCGCTCCACACCTATCTCAGCATCGGCCACCTTCCGGCCAACCCTGGTGAGGCTAGCGCAACCAGACGACGCGCCTGCTCATACGTTCTCCTCGAAGGACGACTGTACCGCCGAGGCTTCGCAATCCCACTCCTCAAATGCATAGATAAGTCCCAGAGCGCAGCCGTTCTAGAGGAAATCCACGAAGGCATAAACGCGCAGCACCTCGGCGGAAGATCCCTAGCATGAAAGGCCCTACGCGCAGGCTATTACTGGCCATCAATGCAATCCGACGCGAAGGAACACGTCAAACGATGTGATAAATGTCAACGACACGGGGACATGCACCTCGCCCCCAACCGACCTCACGCCCCTCTCATCTCCATGGCCATTCGCCTGGTGGGGGCTGGACATCCTCGGGCCCTTCCCCCTAGGTTCCTACCATAACAAGTACCTCATCGTGGGAGTTGACTACTTCACCAAATGGATCGAGGCCGAAGCTCTGGCCAAAATCACCGCCCACAACATACTCCGATTCTACAAACGCAACATCCTCGCCAGATTCGGAGTCCCACTCGCCATCGTCACCGACAACGGCACACAATTCACGGACAAAAACTTCCGCGACTTCGTCATCAAACTCGGAACCAAACACCACTTCGCCTCGGTCGAACACCCTCAGACAAACGGCCAGGCGGAATCGGCAAACAGAGTCATACTCAGAGGACTCAGACAACGACTCGGCGACGCCAAACGAGCATGGGTCGAAGAGCTCCACAGCGTCCTCTGGGCATACCGCACCACTCCCCACTCAACCACGGGGGAAACCCCATTTCGCCTCACGTACGGAACCGAGGCCGTGATACCGGTCGAAATTCGTGAACCATCCCGACGAACGGAAGCTCCCCTGGGCACCGACGACAACGACGCCGCCCTCCGAGAAGAGCTCGACCTCGTCGAAGAAATCCGCTCAGGGGCAGCCCTCCGTGAAGCCCGGCTGAAGCAACAAGTCACACTTCGCCACAACAACAAAGTCCTAAAACGCGACTTTCAAACAGGCGACTTAGTTCTACGCAAAAACCAGAAAGACTCCCACGAGGGAAAACTGGCTGCGAACTGGGAAGGCCCTTACCGAGTCCGGGACAAAACGGAGCACGGGGCCTATTACCTCGAAAACCTGCACGGTGAACAACTAGCTCGACCATGGAACGCCGCGAAACTTAAGCGGTACTACAGTTAGAACATTTCCCGCGACGACCCATCGTCGCGACCACTGGGGGGGCGACATGGTACCACCGCACACCCCCGCGTCCACTAGCGACCAAGAAAAGCAAACCCTGCCTCTCGTGTGCGCGGGTAGACGGCCTTGCTCGGCAAGGAACACCTCGACCGAGATCCCCCGTCGCCGTACCAAAATCGGCAGGACACCCAGCTCGCGATGGGACGTCCACGCCCCGGGGAGAACTACCCCCGAAACGGCCCGGCTACGTCGCCGGCCAAACCGGCCGGTTCCCTTCACCACCGGTAACAAGTCGTCGAGCTAACACCCGAACAGACCCAGGACATATCGAGACATGCACGTCAAAAGCATTCAAATAAACAAATAAATACGAAAAACGAGCATAAACATCATGCAAATACCGAGTGCACACTTAGAAAATTCACAAAAAATATATTAAGCAAAAAGCGGGCACCAGCCCAGTAGTTAATGTTACAAAAATAGAGCACGCAGGCCCAAAGAAAGATAAGTCACAAATGTCGGCACGCAGGCCCGGCAACTCATGCTACCTCATCCGCCTGATCAGCAGCCGCGGGATCCTCCTCAGGAACAACAAGATAGGGATCGACCACCTTCCCATCAACGATCTCGTGATACGGCCCGATCCCATCCACGACCAGCGCAACACCGGGGTTGGCGACCTGAATCTGCTCGACAGCGTTCTTAAATCCGACCTCGACAGCATCCAAACAGTCACCTTCCAGCACCCGGATGCGGGCAATCAGGTCAGCACGAGTGATTAACCGTCGATCTCCATCTGTCTCGTCCTCGGCCGGACGAACTGTGCTGTCCAAGACTTCCGTACGAACCTTCAGCGCCTGCACCTCGGCCGTCGCCTCCCCCAACTTCTCCTCCAGCGAGGTCACCTTCCCCTCAGCGCCCTCTGCCCGTTTTCGCTGCTCAGCAACATCCTTCTGACTCTTCTCCAATTCCTCAGTAAGCTTGGCCAACCGCGACTGCATAAAGGTAAGGTCCCCCTGCAGTTTGGATAGCTCGGCAGCGGAACAGCCCTCCTCGTTCAACACAAGAGCTGTCGTGAACGTCCGCATCATTGCAGCCAAGTCCTCCGCCAGGACACGTCGACGAGACTCTCGATCGGCCTGGCGGACAGCCTTCACCTCCCCAGCGGAGACGGTAGGAGAACGAGCACCATGAAAATAGCCCGAATGCTGATGGCAGGGCGGGACGACATAACCTTCCTCGGCCGAACCGACCGTCAGATCTACCAAACCTCGGGGCTCCTCGGACCTCTACCTTTTCGATGCTCCTTGAGACATAGGAGACTGACTCCTTTGAGGCGAAGAGGACGAACTCTGCCCTCCCGGCGTCGCGACCTCCTGTCCGACCAGCTGACTCACCCGCGTCCTCGGGACCGCGGCATTCCAGGTAGCGTTCAACTGCTTTACCCGCTCCTCGACAGAAGACATGTTCGCTACAAAAACAAAGAAAGAATTAGCAACGGCCAAAACACCCGAACACGGGGAGGAAAGAAAACATCCCTACCTAGATAATCCAAAGCGGCTGCCCCGGTGGCGCAACCGAGCAGGGTCTTAGTATTAATCAGCCTTTTTTTGGTTCGCACGTTCCCCTGCGCGTCGAGGATGTACCGACCATCAGGCGTCACCAGCTTCGACGGAGGAAGGGCCCGCACAAAGGCGACTATTTTCAAATAGGCGACCATATCTCTCTCGTCGAGGGTCCCCGCCCGTACGATATACCTATCCGTTCCTCGGTTGAAATGCTCCGCGGTCCATAATAGATGTATCTTAGGAAGCCACGCGAGGAACCGCTGGCCATCTACCATTCGCTCGCCCTCGTCGAAGAGAGTATCCGAGCCCTGCTGCGTGATCGGTTTAACGAGGAAGAACCGGCTTTTGAAATCCTTGACGGAATCACTATACGCCTTGAAGAGCTTGGTCGAATGTTTAAATGAGACCCATCCGTGGCGGCCATTCACCGTCTGCCACTGTAAGTGGAAGATACGGAAAAACAATGGTACCGTCGGCTCCACCTCGAGGTAGAAGCACACCACCTCGAAGGCGCGGATGAAAGCCAAGGCGTTGGGGTGCAGTTGGGACGGGGCCAAGCGCAACCAATCAAAGAGCCCCAGATGAAAGGCGGAGAACGGTAACCGGAGCCGAGCCTCTTTAAAGTAGAACTCGTGCATGGGGAACATTCGCCGCCCATATCGCGAGCAGATGCGATGATGCTCTTTCGGTCGGTACACTTGCCAATGCTGCGGCTCCCCGATAGGCGTATCCTCGACGGTGGCGTACACGTCGGACGCATCGGCCACAAAACAAGACGGGGTAGACAGCGGCTCCTCAGCCGCCCATTCTTCGGACGGGGCGATGCGCTCCTCATCAAAGTCCGGCACCTCGGGTTCGTTGTCTTCGACCATTATCCCCGGTACCAAAGCCGACATCTACACCTGAAAAGCAGAGGACAGCGGTGAATTCGATAGCCAGGATCAAATCCACCCTTCCACCGCAGGTCAAGTGAAAGGGCGACAAAGGCCAGAGAACGACGAGCAAACACGCGCTCCCCGTCAACCCTCCTCGGGGCGTCTAAAGTCGACCCGCCTTCCCTCCGCGGGACGGTCACCGGAAAAAACGCGCCTCCCCGGGGCATTCACCGGAAAAAGAGCGCATCCCCGGGGCGTTCATCAGACAAAGCACTCGTCCCCGAGGCATTCATCGGAGAAAGCCCCCATCCTCGGGACATTCATCGGAACAACCGATTCTCCCCGGTCACTCACTAGAAAAATCGCCAAATACGGTGGATCTTGCGTCCCTCCTCGGGGCATTCTTCATGCCCCGACCACGCATTCTAATCAAACGACGGAAATAAAAGGGAAGAGAAAGGAGAACTCACTTGTTACGGCGGCGAACGGAGGGAAGGACCAAACGGTGCGGCGGCGATCGGCGGCAGACGACGGACGAGCAAAGATATCAGAGCTTCGCAGGTAAGACAGCAGAGTGAAAAGTAGGAAGTGAGCGGGGACCCCCGTATTTATAACCCGGTGCAGGATTCGAAGCGACACTAGGCTCATTAATGACATAGGGGTAGCCACCCCTACGACCGCTTAACGCACGACACATGGCGGCAACCTGACAGTCGCACCCCTTCGCCTGCTTCCTCCTCGCTCCGCCGACGACCGGGGATCCCCGCGCGAGCATCTGTTCCGCCACGCACGAATCCCGACGAACCTCCCGTTTCGCTACCTCTCTCCCCGACACAGCGACCTTAAGTCCTCGCTCTCTCCCCAGAGCTTCGACTTGGGGGGCTCCTGTTCCGGTATGGGCCCGACCTCGGCAGACCCAATACCACGTACGGCCCAACGGGCGAATCGGGCACGCCGGGCACATGCGTCCCGCAAGACGAACAGAACACGCCACCAGACACAAGCAGCGCGTCCAACAGCATCTCGTCGTCCCTTTTTACCAGCCGAATAGAATAGACCCCGACGCATCAAAGCACGACCTTGGTTCCTCCCCTCCGCGGGAAGAGCAACGCGCTCCGGGGTACCTCCCGAGCTCCCCTCCGCGGGGAGAACAACGTGCCTGGCGCACATTCTCCACGTGCTCCCCTCCGCGGGGACACGTCACCAACCAACTGCCCACCTCCGAAAGAGCAGGTCAAACCCACTTTCCGGAGATCTAGGAGCGGTTGGACTAGGGCGAAGACCACGTCCTGGTCTTCACTACGCCACGTAAGCCCTAGCAGTCATTAGGGTTGGGCCTGGTCATCTAGTCCAGCTCAAATGACCGTTGGCCCAGCGCTGGGGTCTCTCTATAAATACCCTCTTCCTCAAGAGGGTCAGGTAACACACTTCTTACCCCTCTTTCTGTACTTTGCTATCGCTCTGCCCAATTCCTTACTTTGGCATCGGAGTGTTTTGCAGGTACACCCCTTTTTCTTTCCCCTCAGCATCGGTGAGCACGTAGCAGTCCAATAGAGTGTGGCCGGCCCGTGATCCCCTTCTGATCAGGTCAGATCAATTATCAAACTCAATGATTTATTAAATGGTTTCCTATACTTTAAGGACACCCACCAACGCTCTCAGACACACTCCCACATAAAGGCGCACCAATAATTCATAAACAATTTAATTAAAATGAACGGGCGTTACAAGGTTGCTCGCCAAGACTTTGCGTCATGTGCCTACGTACTTTCATCTGGTATGAAAGATCAGAGCAAATGTAGTTCGGGCTAAAGGGGAACACAGGTTTGTTCAAATGTTTTTTTAGGCCCGAGTAGGGTTAACAAGTAGTTCTAGTAGTTGGTGTATGCAGCTCGAGCATGGGAGACTTAGGCGTTACCGTTTGCGATAGAACTAAGAGTTAACAACACTCTTTTTTCTGAAAAAAAGATTTTCCTGATTAAAGGCCCCAAAGGGCAAAAAGGGTTTGAATGATTTGTTTTTGTGTTTTTTAGAGGAGAAGTGTTTTTTAAACGGTTTGCAATTTATATCGCACTATAGACTATGACTTAGGAGTGAATGCGTCGCATATCACCCAAAGGGTGCTATATTAAACAATCAAGCCATTGAAAGGAAACCCTTCAACAACCATTTCCCAAGTAGCTTAAGGCTCGTAACGTACAATATTCATTAACCTTTATTAGGTGTTTTATGATTGTTTTGAGATGAGAAGAGAAAAGACGCACTAAAGGGGGACTAAACCAAACTTAAAGTTGTCATGCAATGGTGATCCTAAGATTGAGGTGAAAGGGAAAAAACTAACCTAATGTTATCATGCATAGGATTGAACACCTAATGTCTCTCCTACTCCCATCCTAAACGGAGGGACTAAGAATCCTAGGGGGATCATGGCCAAAGGCCAAGTAAACACTAAATAGATCACTCACAAAAGAAATGAGAAAGAAAATAAATTAAGGTTCAAAATAAAAACGATAAAATAAAATGGAAAAAATAAAATAACAAGATGGAAAATAAAATAACACAATAAAATAATAAAAAAGATGATTTTTTGGGATTTTTATATTTTAAAACTAATTTTATTGAATAAGACAAAAGAAAAAGGAAATAAAATAAAAGAAACTTAAACAAAACAAAAGATAAAAAGAAAAGGGGCTTCAACCATGGGTAGAACCCGTGACCCCAAGGTTGCAGGCCTATCACCTTAGCCATCTCTACCATTCATGCACAGTTGAAATTAATTGGAAAGAGAAAAAGAAAAGATAAAACTTGGAAAAAACATGAAAATAAACAAAAATCGTCTCCGTTGGGGATCGAACAGGTGACAAGGAGGCAAAAGGGCAAGACATTTAACCACTGGGGTGGCGATACATCTGTGTATCAATGCCACCCCATTAAAACAAGTATGAAAACAAGCGCATAAGGCTGGGCAAGGCAAGGCAAGTCTAAGGCAAACAAATCAAATACGTTTTCAACACAACTTCTTCAAATCTCAACTGATTTTGACAAAATTTTAGTCTAACTTGACTAATTTTTCATGAGGAACACAATGGCATTATTAGTTTTTTCAAATTATTCACACACACCAAAAATCTATGGAAGATGCAAGTATGAGTTTTGAAATGCATTTTGATATCCAAAGATCAGAACATATGCTTTAAAAGGTAGAAAATGGTTGGAGCAAGTTTCAAATGTGTAATAGAATGAACTCTGACAAGAAGGCTTATTCAAGACACATTAAAATGGAAAGTTGGTAGGTGAGTTGTAAGATGATGAAATGAGTTTTGAAAATCCAACACCAAAACAGAATCATTAGCAAAACCAAAGCTGTCAACAAAACAGACCTGCATAAACTCAAACAATTGTATCCATGAGGTCCTAGATACCAACTAAATCTACTCCTAAGAGTTCATGACCAACAAAACAAATCATAACCATAAGAGTCTTGTTTAAAACAGAAATAACAACAAACTTTGACATCACAGTGCCAGCATCATACATCAGTTCAATACATACTTCAAATGACAGTTACAACCTCAAGACAGAAAAATGCAACAAGTTATTGTTTACTACATCAGAGTTTCAAACAGCAATGCATAATCCTGTAGCAAAAGCAATATGCACACATACATGGTTTCCACACCAAACTCAAAATGACATGATCAGGCCAGCAAAAAATGTTCTCACTTATCATGAATTAGCAACTTTTGACAGAAAACAAAATTCTAAACGTGAACATGATAAAGCTTTAACAGTTTTGACATAAATCACAGTTCGAACATCAACCAACAACCATCATACCAAAACATGTACATGAGTTAACAGTAAAAGACAAGGCCAACTCACAACCAAAACCTCAAGACAGAACTGAAGTTAGAGGCCAAAGCCTCACCACAGGAATTGGACAGCCAGGAGGTGGTCAATCAACAATGCAACTCAAATCTTGGCATGGATTCACACAGAAAACAAAACTGACCTCAACAGGCCTAGTAGCAACTACTTAAGTGAACAAGTCAAGTCAACCATTGCCAAACACAAATCAAACAAGGTTTTCAACTATCAAACAAACTTACACTATATCCAAACAAGGACAACACTTAAACCAATAAGTGCAGCCACAGAAATATGCAATCACACAACAACTGCAGTGAGAAATTAGTTATCAACCTTAATTCCAGTCAAAACCCCCTAATGCACCAACAGGCTGCTAAAGGCTAAAACAGCATCAAGAGCTCAATGCTAATCACCTCTAGACTCAGACTAAACAGTCAGACCAAGCAACTGCCTTCCAAAGATCTAATCAGTACTAAAGCACACAACAGTCTTAAATCCTCATGATAAAGTCCACTAAACTCTCCTACACTATCTAGAACCTACCTTCTTAGAATAGCTAAACAAAATCTAAGCTCAAAACCACCTTAACTTGGTCCTCCAAAGCTGTTTCAAAACCAAACAGCACAAACTTAACCTCCTGCTAAGAACCTAAACCTGAGTTGAAAACTTAGCACTCAAGCCCAGCCAAATGACCACACAGCCACAAATTCCCACAAACAAAATTTGTCATCAAAACAAGGATGGTCTAGTCCAATCAAGAAGAAACATGGCTCTAAAGACTAGCAAACCCTGATGCACAACAGGTCCATTATGGCATGGTTTAGATCCAAATAACATAAGTTAAGCCTCCTCACTAAGAACAGGTTTTGGCAGCAGCCATGTGATTCACCAAGAATCAACAATTCTAAAAGCCTCTAGTATAAACAAAGGCAGCAGGCACAACAGCAGTGCAATGAGTCCATTAAAAATGAGTTTGTTCTGATAAATCCAACAGTGACAACCCTCAACCATCAAAACCCAAGTTACATACTAAAGTGGAAGCCACTAATCTAAAAGTAAACACAAGCTTGTGATGAAAAGTAGGATCATATCCTAGTGGTATGAGTAGTAGAGATAAGCTCACATTAGATCAGTCATGTCACCAAGACAATGTTCAATCCAATTGGTTTACTTAAGTAACAGTTTCCAACTTCTCAAGCAGAAGAATATTGAAATACCTTGACAAAAGCAAAACCAAACCAAGCTGTAAATGATCAAGGATTCACTGTAAAATATATTGAAGTCTACCTCAAAGCATCAGCCAAAATAAGGGGTTTAAACATGGTCTTGATGGGAATCAATGTTGGCTTAATCTAATCACAAACTTGGACAGTAAGCTGAGCATCAAAACATTATGCTAATGAAATCCAAACTGCAAACTGGCATGAATTGAAGCAATTACCCTCCATCTCAACTAAGCCTTCCCAAAGCACTAACAAGCTGCTAATGGTTAACCAACACCAAAAGTTTAAAGAAAACTATACTAAACTGTGTTAACAAACCTAAACATTAAAAAAAACAGTCCAGTTAAGCTTGCCTAAGATGATCATCAGTAGCAATTCACCAACTGCCTAGAAGAAACTTAATAAGGCAACAACTAGCTGGCCAAACTCAAACCTAGAAAATGAACACAATCCAACCATACTGACCTACAACTCTGACCCAGACTAAAAGCTCAAAAGCAAGATCTTTAATGCCTTAAGGGGGCCTGCCTAACACTAAGCAAAAGCCAAATCAAGGGTGGAGCACCTCAACCGCAAGAGTCCACAAACTATAGACATGCCAGCATGAACTTGAACAGCTCACAAACTGGCAGCACCCCTCAAACCTATGGGAAATGAATGACAGTCTAAGCTATCACAGGTACAGTCAAAGCCAAAGGTCTTTAACAACTCAAAATGGATTTCAAACAACAGTCACAGCTGCAACAACTTGGATGTGTCAAAAGCCTACCCTAAACAAACAGCTAAAACCTAACTGCATAAAGACACTAAAACAGAAATGAAGCACCAAAAACCTAAACAGGACAAACACAACACATAGCTCAAACAAAACAGAGGCAAACTTGACAAAGAGAAAGTCAAGCATCAATGAAATAAAACTCAAATGTGTATCTTTTAAGGATGACAGCTTGCAAAACATGAACACAATAGTGTTATACAAACAAAACCAGCAAACTTGTCATGATAACAAAGCAATATTTCAAATGAAAATCAACCAATTCCAAGAACACATTCAAGCTCAAACATGTCTTAATGATGTTGATGCAATAAAAGAGAGTTTTGTGATGCTTACCTCTTGCAGCCTCTAAAGCAAACTAACAGCAAAGCTCACAGTTCTAAAAGCTCCTAGCCTTTGCAAACCAACAACTGGTTCTAGAAACAACTTTAGAGAGAACAAAACTACCACACCTCCTTTTACCAATAAATTCCCAGTAGTGTTGGGGTGAAAAGTTTGTGATGAAGGGTTAAACAAAGGTGAGGAAATGAGTGATTTTCGTGGGAATATCTCAGAGAAGAGAAAAAATGCAAGTTTGGGATTTCTTCAAAATGGAGGCTAGGGTTTGGTTCAACTGTTCTTCAGCTTATATAGGATGTGGAAAAGGGGTTTTGGGGAATTTTACTGAAGTGAAAGATCAATGGACCAGATGCTACATGTTCATGGTTGTTGGGATCAAATGGTGAAGAGAAGCACAATACATGAGCATGCTGGTATTTCTGTGGTTTTCTGCAGTGGAGAGAGCAAAACAGGTGGGACTGCACAAGGGCAGAAGAAGGGGTGGCTGGTCTCTTCCTCTTTTGGCAAGAATTTCAAAATGATGTATGGGTTGGTACAAGCTTTGTTCCTCTTGTTTGGGCAATATTTGGTGGGAAAAAATCCAGTCTCATGCGCATGATGTGGGAGTCAAACAGCTGCAAGATTGATTTAAAAAATCATGCCAAAACCTTATAAGGGTCATGCCTTGAAACAAAGTCCAAACCATCAACTTTGAGCAAGGATATCTTGGCACTCAAAAATCCAATTGCCCTAAACTTGAGTTCTTGGTAAATAGGGCATGGAGTAGAACAACTTTCATGTTGATGAAAGTTACATTGGATCATTGGAAAACCATGAAATTTAAGGTTGAAAATCATGCCACGAAATCTGTCCACAAATAACTTAGAAAAATTCTAAGTTATGAATTTTGTCTTATTTTTTCTCAACTTTGCACATTCATAACTTGAGCTTCTCAAATCCAATGGGGGACTTCTTGTACTCTTTGGAAAGCTTGGAACATACTCTACAACTTTCATTTGGGACAAAGTTTCATTTGACATCAAGAAGGTGATGAAAATTGGCTTGTAAAGTGGTACAAAAATCTGTTCAAACTTAACAGTTTTTGAAATCATTAAAATCCCCAACTTTGATTGATTATAACTTGAGCTCCAAATATCATATAACTATGAATTGGTACTCAAAAGAAAGCTTGAAATACAAGGAACAACTTTAATGTTGGCCAAAAGTTCATTTGAAACCTTTATCATGAATAAAAATGGCCTTGAAGATGGCTGTTCCAAACATAAAACTTTCCAAAAATGGCAAGTTTCTAAAACCCTAATTCCCAAAATGGCAACTTTCAACAACCTTTGATTTTTTCATGATTTCCTTGACTTTTCTTGATCAAATTCTACCCATTGGTCATATTTAACTTAAAGATCATGATCTTGACCTCAAAAAGTCAGGAGTTGACCTTTTTCGCTGCACAGTTGACTTCTCTCCAAATTTCTCGATTTTCAATCAACTAATCAACTGGAGCTCTTCTGATAAAAATTTATGATCGATCTCTCATCCTCAAACATATTAGGACATGTAGAGGGCCATGGAAACAAGTTTTCTTCAAGAAACAAATTTTATTCTGATTAAAATTGAAACCCTAATTTCCCATTTCTTATCTAGGCATTACTTAGATGAACTGAGTAACCCTTCCACTTCACTAAACCCTCTGAGGTATTCAACAAACTTCTACCTTATTTTCACACTAGTGATAAGACCTTATGGACCCCTTGACAGTCTTCTGATGGTTTATATCGGTGCCTTTGCTTGGGCTCGAGACCAATAAAGACTTCCCTCTTGGGTGGTACACAGATAAACACTTGATCCCCTGTAAATGCAATATGCTAGAACAATGAAATGAAACATAAACCAAGTAAAGAAAAGTTTGGTCAAATTTTGGGGTACGACAAGACCAATGACTAAATCTTTTGAGGATACTTTGTTTAATAAGTCAAAGTTAAGATGGGTTAGGTGTCTATGCCACAACCAAGAGTTTTCACTCATGGTGGCTAGACATTTAGTTCCACCTAAGGAAAGTTCATCTAGATTTAGAATATAAGTACTATTTAACCTCACACCTTTAAACACACATTCTTTCTTTTCATCATGCATAAACAAGCAACAAGTTTTTGTAAAGGTAACCTTAAAACCCTTGTCACATAGTTGGCTTATGCTTAGAAGATTGTGTTTAAGGCCATCAACTAGCATTACATCAGAGATAGTAGTAGATGAGGGATTATCTACACTACCTTTTCCAAGTATAACATCTTTGTTATTATCTCCATATGTGACGAATCCCTTTCTCTTTGGCACGAAGTCAATAAAGAGGGATATGTCACCTTTCATGTGTCTTAAACATCCACTATCGAGATACCACATCTTTTCGGTAGAGTCAAGACATTTAACTTGAAAATTTAAACAAAGGAAATAGGTACCCAATTGTCATTGGGTCCTTGATAGTGAGTGAGATCAAAGCTACACTTGGGCAACCATTGAATAACTTCTTTAGGAATAAAGAGTTGCCTAAATTTGCATCTTTTAATGGTGTGTACCTTTTTGAAACAATAATGACAAGATAGGTTTTTATGAGACATGTCCTTGCTATTTGAATTCTTATACATATATTTATGCTTCCTTTTGAATGATCCAAAGGCTTTTCAACCTTAAAAGAATCAATAGAAAACACCATCTTATGTTGCAAGGCATCATCTAATTTGACTTGAAGAAATTTCACTTCCTCTTGTCTATTATAATAATACACACAACCAAACCTAGGAGGTATTATGTCATCTCTCTTGTCACTTTGAATGTCTATCATAGATTTCTTAATAGCTTAGAACTTCCTTTCAGATTCTAACACTTTAGCTTCCAAATTTAAAATCACTTTTTTTATGTGAATCTAACTTGTTAAAATCTCTTAAGGCTTATCTATGTAGATTTTCAAAGGACTTTTGTAATTGATAATAGGATAAATCATTAATGGATTCAAGTTTATAGGAACTTAAATTCTTCCTTTTCTTCCCTTTTGCCATGATACAAATTTGAGTCGATTCCACACTTGAAGTTATGCTTTCATCACTAGAGGATTCACTAGCATTTTCCCAAGCGACATGAGCTTTTATAGACTTTCTAAAGGACTTGTGATGTCTCATTTCTTTATATTTTATTCTCATGGGACATTCTGGTCTATAATGATCGATTTAACCATAATGGTAGCAAGATCTTCTAAGCTTTCTCTTTCTATTTTCATCATCCTTAGAGGAACTTGTCAACCTTCTAAACTTGGCTATGTTCTTGTCAGAATTTTTAACACCATTCTTCCTTATATACCTTTAGTATCTCCTTACAAACAACCTCATATCTTCCTCACTAGAATTCTCATCATCATCACTTTCACTATCACAATGCTCATAATATGAAGGCCTTAAGCTAGAAGTCTTTAGAGCTATGAACTTTTTGCCTTCCTCTTTGTCTTTCCCTTTCTCATTCTTCATTCTCTTTTCATATTCTTTTTCATATTTTTCTAAGCAAGTGAGCTTTTGCTCATGCTCTTCTAATTTACCAAACAAAGTCGTGAGATCAAGTGACTTAAGATCATTTTCCTTCTTGATGGCGGTGACCTTGGGTTGCCATTCCCTATTTAAACACCTCAAAACATTTTTAGTAGCATGTTCATTGGAAACATGATTACCTAGTGCATTTAACCGATTTATGAGATGAGTGAACCGTTTTTGCATATCTGCAATGGTTTCACCATGCTCAACATAGAATAACACAAACTTTTGATTCAATGTGTTGATTCTAACTTGTTTGACATCATTAGTATCCTCATGGGCAATCTCTAACACGTCCCATATAGCCTTGGCAGTCTCACAATGAGAAACGCGATAAAACTCATCAACTCCCAAAGCGAAAGTGAGAATGTTTTTCGCTTTCCAATCATGTGACCACAATTTTCAATCATTAGCATCCCATTGTGCTTCTGGTTTAGGTACGGTAACACCCTCCACATTAGTCGTAGTTATTTCATTAGGACCATTTTGGATAGCGTCCCATATACCTTTGTTAACGGAGTTGACATGAATACGCATAAGAGCTTTCCAATAACCATAATTTTCACCAGTGAAAATTGGTGCTCTATTGTATGCACGCTTAGGTTCGGTAGTCATTCTTCTAAGAAATATATCTCAAGCACGGAATGATCCAGAGCTCTTGATACCACTTGTTGGACAATAGGCTTCAATCTAGAGGGGGTGAATAGATCACAAATTTTACAACCAAAAACTTTTGGGAAATATATGTTTTAAAAAATATGGCACAACGGAAAAACAACCTGGATCAAATCGTCTAACTGAATCTATTATCAAAATTTTATATCCAAAATGTAAACCTTTTGGAATGATAATGAATACAAATCGTTCAACAATTATCAAGTCACAGATCAATCAAATGCAAAACTATTCATAATGCTTATTTCCAATGAACATAAAGCGATAAAAATACACACAAACAATTTATCGAACACTTTGTGTGCAATTGATCATGTTTGGAAATTCGATTTATTTTGTTGATGTAAAAAGCCAATCACAGTCAAAGTGATTGTGATTATATCAACAACAACAATTTAATAGAAAGTTGAAAATAATTTCCAATCGAATTAATCGAAACAACAATGAAATTGATAATTTGCAAGAACGAAAATTAAAGAAAAATTAAAGAGATAAAGAGACACAAAGATTTGTTTAGGTAGTTCCCCAATGGGTCTCGCTATGGGTACACCTGACCTCAATCCGAAATCTAATTGAGATACATGTAATTAACCTTAACTTTGCAAAATCGTATATACAAGAGATGAAGAACTCAAACCCAAAAATACCTATGATTTATGTTGATTCTTGCACCTCTAAACCCTTGATCAAAGCTTGATCAAGTGACTAACAATGAAGCTACAATCCTCCGAGTATCCCGAGCACACAACTTGTTGAAACCTAAGATTCCCCAACACAATTCACCACCTCACACTACTCCCTTGCAAGGAAACCACCTTGTCTCAAGGCCTTCACTAGGTCAAATCTGTGTTGACATTATCTTATCTAAAACCTTTAAATCACACCGATCTTGAAGGAAAACCCCACTTTGGTTTTCTTATTTGAAACACACAAAGTTCCCAACCCAATATTCTCGGTTACACCAAACCTAATTGGACGTTATCAACCCTAATCTAGATGGTCACCCAATCGAAAAATGATTATATGTAGTTCAATTGTGTGTATGCATAGAAGAAGGGATGAAGATGATGAATAACTTTTTAATTTGGTTTCGTTTAGGTTTTACTCTCTAGAAACCTTGCTAAAAAAAGGTGCATGTATGAATATACATATGTGTGAGGAGAAAATGAGCAAAAGGAATGCAATAATTGGAGTGAAAATGAAAATTTTAAGTTTCGAAGTCGTATAGGCCGACATGTCAAAGCAATCAGGTCGGCCTATCAAGGTCATCAGGTCGGCCTCTGAAGGTTACGTGTCACCTACAGTTCGACCTATGTCACGCGACCTATGGACAAAAGCTACAAGTTTCAATACTGCTCCATGAGAGCCAAACTTAACAATTATATGCTAGCCTATACTAAAACAAAAACTCGTATAAATTGTCCTAATCATACCTGTGTCAGCCTGAAATGACTTGTTTGTCCAAAAACATGGTTTTCAATGCAATTATGATGTAGACTCTTTTTCAAACTTATTTGAATGCTTTCTAATACAAAATGTTCATCTAGAACGGGAGGATACCGTCCAATATACATAACTCTTCACTATCCTATATTTGACATCACTTAAAATATCAAAAGCACTCATATGGGTGATCATGCATATGTTGTTGGTGTGCTTACATATTATTATGCATTTGTTTATATGATTGTGATTTCTCACCCCTTCTGTTTGAATGTTGCCTTTACCTGTGCATCATGCAGATAATCCGCAGTAGAGGTTTGGATAGTGAGTGGAAGATGTTGCTTTTTGTTTTGCTTTTAGTTGAGTTGGGGTCTTCTCTGATATGTAACACTGGGGGTTGAACGCTTATGTCTTATTTTATGTTGGTGGAGATTGTTATGTATATCTCCTATAGTTTCTATTTCCTATGATTACTTTATGTTACATTTATGTTTTGAAATATTAAACTAATAAGTCATTTGGTGTTTTCTGCTGCTATAATAATAATATTGAAGTTCAGACATGTTTATTCTTATTATTATTTCTTTTAAATTCATTATGTGTTACATATCCTATTGCGTGAGCTGTTTTGGTGATAAAGTAACATCCTAATTGTTTGGTGATTTTTAAATTACTCTAATTTTATTTATAATTTACACGGAGAAGATTAGGGTGTTACATTAGCACATAATCATAATTGATTATAAGTTTAAAATTCATTCATTTGTAAGATTATAAAGGCAGAAAAAGATATCTAGCCGTTTCACATCACTAAGGCACTGTCCTAGTCGCTTATTGATAACGAGAAAACACATCGATTATATTGCTAGGTTTCATTAACGTTTTATCGCATATTCACCGTTTTAACACTCGATTTCTCGAGTTTTTCTTAACATTTTGCAGGTACATCATTATATGGAGCTAAATCATGAATTAAGAGCAAAAGGAACAAAAGAAACCATAAAGAGATGAAGAAATGAAGAAGCCTGCAAAATACTGCATAATTTGTTGCAGCCACGGTCGTCACAAGGGTGTCACGACCGTGACACCCCAATTTGAGCCATCACGACCGTAAGAGAGTGGTCACGACCGTGACACTTAAAAACCACAAGTTACGAACGTGAAGACCTTGTCACGACCGTGACAAGGGTAAAATTAGGTTTTTGACTCAGACTACGTCAAGGCATTACGTGAAGACCACTTCTCCTACTTTGTTGCCACGTTCCTGCATTCCTTCCACAAATTCAGCAAGGCCCATGCAACAAAGGTCCAAAAATCCAGCCCATTAAGGATTCTATAAATAGTACAAGTTCTATGAACAAAGGACACAGAGAATTCTTTATTCAAATTTCTGCGGAAGCTCTGCCGAAATGTATTGCGATCCTGCCTTTCCATTCCAGCATTATTTTTAGCTTCTGTTTCGTTTTTATTTGTATCCAAATCAACCATATAACAATTTCCAACATCAGGAAATTGTTATACATTTATTTGTTTCTAAACCTTCAGCATTCGTTTATTTTAAATCTCCGCCAACTCCAAGCTTTCCGGTCTGTGGAAGAAGGAGTCTGCTCGAATATCTGTTAATCAGGTTTTTCATTATATTGCAATTTAATTTAGTTATAATGCCTATTTATTTTTCTGCCATGAGTACGTTATTATTAAATTCTCTGTCTCTGCCTGGTCCAACATCGATGAGTAGCTAAACACCTTAGGGCGGTATGTAGTTATAACAAACTTAACCGGTAAAATATAACCATAGGCTGAAAATAATTAATCACTTAACATTCTGGCTGATACTTTTTAATTGGAATAGACCTTTTCGTTACGAGAGTAAGAAAAGGGTATTAGGTTGGGTCAAGACCACGAGAGTGTGAGATTTTAACCAGATAGCTAAAGTTAGGCATTTAAATTAAACACAGCGAGAGCGCTTTAAGATAAATTAGAATTATTTAGTTTCCAAAAATTACCTCTAAACACTTATGGGCTAGCGAGAGCAGGCATAGGGCTTTAGGGATAAGATCTGATATAAGACCACGAGAGTGTGAGTTGAGGGTATTTAAACTGGTAATCTCTACCGAATAGATTAAGTGAACATCTCTATAAGCCTAGGTTAGATTGACCCACCTAAGTTAGTATAATTACCTACCGACCGCCTTAGTATTACTTTATTAAAAACTTAAATTTAATTCCGCCTTTAATAGTCTTAAAAACCAACAACAATCGTGACAACCATTCGCCTTAGCTAAACTAGAAGTTCATCTAGCACTAAGTAACCATAGAATCCCTGTGGATCGATAATCTTAAATATTACTTCGATAGGCTGTGCACTTGCAGTAAGATACCGCTAGACGCATAAGTAGACACGTCTTTAGCCCATCAAGTTTTTGGCGCCGTTGCCGGGGATTCCTTAATTTAGTTACTAGTGCATTTAGGTAGCATTGTCTAGACTAAGGTATCAACTATTTAATTTAATCTAATCTCCGAGTGTATGCCAAGTACTCTCTCTAAAAGCGAAGACTTGCAACCTCTAATCCCTGAATCGGAATGCTTCTTACACGTAAGAAGACGTATATTCGATTTCGAAAATAATTCCAATATTCCAGATCTTCAATTAGATCCGCCTAAACCAGTCATAAAATCAGAGGACGCAGAGATGGCTGAAGAACAAACTCATCCACTCAAGTATTACGCTAATCCTTCGCAAGGTGAACCGCATTCAAGCATTGCAGCACCGACTATCAACCGAAATGATTTCGAACTAAAACCTTCGTTGATATCAGCCGTGCAACAAAATCAATTCGCCGGAAATCCTACAGAGGATCTGAATCTTCATCTTTCGATCTTTGTGCAATATGCAGATACCGTAAAAGCCAATGGAGTTACCCAAGAAGCTATTAGACTACGTTTATTTCCTTTTTCGCTTTGAGATAGAGCAAGAGCTTGGCTTCAATCTCTGCCTTCGAACTCAGTAACTACGTGGGAAGAACTTAAGAGAGTTTTCTTGAATAGGTATTTTCCACCTAGCAAGACAGCTATGCTGAGAGCTCAGATCAACGGATTTAAGCAAAGAGAAAGTGAATCATTATTCGAAGCTTGGGAACGCTATAAGGATCTACTGAGACTTTGTCCACATCATGGATTAATAGAATGGATGGTCATCCATACCTTCTATAATGGACTCTTGTACAATACAAGAATGACAATTGACGCTGCCGCGGGTGGTGCTTTGATGGACAAAGAATATAATGATGCCTATGCACTTATCGAAAGTATGGCTCAAAATCATTACCTTTGGGGAAGCGAGAGAGTCGCAACTGAGAAACCAACAAAGGGAGGTATGTACGAAGTAAGTAGTATGGACCAATTCAATGCGAAGTTTGACCAACTAAGCCAAAAGATCGATAACTTGGCCATAACACCTGCAGCCACTGTGGCTGCAGTAACACCTAACTGTGAGTTATGTGGAGTCCCAGGACACGAAGTTTCTGATTGTCAACTATTGGCAGGAACTCCCACTGATCAAGTGAATTATGCTCAAGGAAACCCTTACTCAAACACATACAACCCAGGTTGGAAGAATCATCCGAACTTCTCCTATAAGAATAACAATGCTTATTACGCACCAGGTCAAGCACCAGCTACATCACCAGGATATCAAAAGACTGCTCCTAATATCCCTAGAAAATCGAACCTTGAAGTGATGATGGAGAACTTTATAGCTAACCAATCTCAGACAAACAAGGACTTCTTAAACCAAAACATTCACACTAGTGAGCAGATTAAACAATTAGTGAGCAAAGTAGATGCATTAGCTACACATAACAAAATGCTTGAAACTCAGATTTCACACGTAGCTCAACAACAAGCACCTACTGATGCACCAGCTGGAGTATTCCCTGGACAACCTCAACCTAACCCGAAAGGACATGCTAACGCTGTAATATTAAGAAGTGGCAAGGAACTTGACGGACCTACCGATCCAAGACTTGACAATCCAGCCATGTACCAAAAACCGGATAAACCGACTGAAGTGGTGAATGATCCAGAAGAAAAGGAAGATGACAATCGAGAGGTAGTGGAGAAAGAACAACCTTATGTGCCTCCACCACCCTATAAACCACCAATTCCGTACCCTCAAAGATTAATAAATTCCAAGACGACGGGTCAATTTAAGAAATTTGTCGAACTTCTGAAACAGTTGAATATTACTATTCCGTTTACAGAAGCAATTACCCAAATACCCTCGTATGCTAAGTTTTTAAAAGAAATCTTATCCAATAAGAAAAAGATAGAGGATAACGGAACAGTTACACTTACTGCCGAGTGTAGCGCTATAATTCAGAATAACATGCCTCCTAAGCTAAAAGATCCAGGAAGTTTCTCTATACCCTGTGTAATAGGAAAATTCGTCATTGACAAAGCTCTATGCGATTTAGGAGCCAGTATCAGTGTTATGCCCTTAACGATTTGCAAAAGGCTAGACATGGGAGACCTAAGACCAACTAAAATGTCTGTCCAACTAGCCGATCGCTCTGTTAAATATCCTGTAGGCATACTAGAAAACGTCCCAGTACGTATAGGACAATTCTACATCCCTACTGATTTTATAATCATGGACATCTCTGAAGACTCCACTACACCTATCATACTAGGAAGACCATTCTTAGCTACCGCCGGAGCTATAATAGACGTAAAAAGAGGAAAGCTAACCTTTAAAGTAGGTGAAGAGAAAGTTGAATTTGTTTTAACACAATTCTTACAATCACCAGCTATAGAGGATACATGCTATCTATTGGACGTAATTGACGAATGTGTAAGAGAAATGGAACTGAAAGAGACCACTTATTCTGAAATAATGAAAATTCAAATCCCTCCGATTTTCGAAGATGATAATTGGCGAAAACCGTATCAGGATGATAGTCTAAGCGAAAGTTTAGCACTTACACCGGATCCCATGCCAAGTAAAGATAAACCTGCATTAGGATTAAAAACTTTACCTCATAACCTAAGGTACGAATTCTTAGACGTTGAATGTAAAAGACCAGTTATAGTGAATTCCAGTTTAGGAACTATAGAAACAAAGAAACTTTTAGATGTCTTGAAGAAATATCCAACTGCATTAGGATATAACATATCTGATCTCAAAGGAATATGTCCTTCAGTTTGTATGCATCGTATTCTGCTAGAAGAAGATTGCAGAACCTCCAGAGAATCTCAAAGAAGAATTAACCCAACCCTTAGCACTGTAGTAAAAGAAGAAGTTAAGAAATTATTAGATGCCGGGATAATATATCCAATCTCTGATAGTGAATGGGTTAGCCCAATACATGTAGTGCCAAAGAAAGGAGGTATAACTGTTGTGAAAAACGCTCAAGGCGAATCGATATCGCAAAGAGTAGTGACGGGATATAGAGTGTGCATAGATTATCGTAAACTAAACAAAGCCACTCGAAAAGATCATTTCCCACTACCTTTCATAGATCAAATGTTAGAACGATTAGCCAAGCATTCTTACTTCTGTTATCTTGACGGGTACTCAGGATTTTTCCAAATCCCTATCCATCCTGATGATCAAGAGAAGACTACATTCACATGTCCTTATGGAACGTTCGCTTATAGGCGAATGCCCTTTGGATTGTGCAACGCTCCTGCAACCTTTCAAAGATGTATGATGTCAATCTTCGCAGATTTTATAGACAACATCATGGAAGTGTTCATGGACGACTTCTCTGTATGCGGGCAAAGTTTTGAAGGATGCTTATCGAACTTAGAAATGGTGTTAGAAAGATGTGTAAAGGTAAATCTCGTGCTTAACTGGGAGAAATGTCATTTTATGGTCAACGAAGGAATAGTATTAGGTCATGTAATATCCGACAAGGGAATTGAAGTTGATAAAGCTAAGATTGAAGTAATAAAAGATCTTCAACCCCCTAAAACCGTTCGAGAAATACGAAGCTTTTTAGGACACGCCGGTTTTTACCGACGATTCATCAAAGATTTCTCAAAAATCACTAAACCTCTTACTGGTTTATTAATGAAAGACGCTGAGTTCATATTCAATGAAGATTGTCTTAAAGCATTCGAAACTCTAAAAACAGCCCTCATCACCGCACCAATCATGCAACCCCCTGACTGGAGATTACCTTTTGAAATCATGTGCGATGCGAGTGACTATGCTGTAGGCGCAGTCCTGGGACAGAGAAAGGAAAAGAAACTTCATGCGATTTACTACGCCAGTAGAACCTTAGATTCTGCCCAGATGAACTACGCTACTACAGAAAAAGAATTGTTAGCAGTTGTCTTTGCGCTTGACAAATTCCGTTCTTACCTAGTTGGAGCGAAAATCATCATTTACACAGACCATGCTGCTATCCGATATCTATTAACTAAGAAAGATGCTAAACCAAGACTCTTAAGATGGATTTTACTCTTACAAGAGTTTGATCTAGAAATAAAAGATAAAAAAGGTACTGAGAACGTCGTAGCGGACCATTTATCTAGAATAGAAGGTATTAAACCCGAACAAGTGCCGATTAACGATGATTTTCCGTATGAACAGCTGATAGCACAAATAGGAAGCGACCTAGCTCAGTTAGATATAAATGAACCAGAATCCGTGGAAACAATCCAGACAAGTGTGGGACTGCCATGGTACGCTGACATTGTCAACTACCTAGCCGCAGGAGCTCTTCCACCCGATCTAACCTATCAGCAGAAAAAGAAATTCTTTCACAATCTGAAACATTACTATTGGGATGAACCATTATTGTTCAAAAGAGGACCAGATGGAATCTTTCGCCGATGTATTCCCGAAGAAGAAATAGAAGATGTCATTGCTCAATGCCATTCATCTCCTTATGGTGGACATGCAAGCACTTCCAAGACTTGTGCAAAAATCTTGCAAGCCGGCTTATTCTGGCCTAATCTATGGAAGGATGTCCACATCGCTGTTATAAATTGCGATCGGTGTCAACGCACTGGCAATATTTCAAGAAGAGATGAAATGCCTCAAAAAGGAATATTAGAAGTAGAAATCTTTGACGTCTGGGGAATAGATTTCATGGGACCATTCCCATCATCTTTCGGTAATAATTACATACTCGTAGCTGTTGATTATGTTTCGAAATGGATTGAAGCCATAGCTTCTCCTACAAACGATACACGAGTAGTAATAAAGCTTTTCAAAAATATAATCTTTCCCAGATTTGGTGTGCCTAGACTCGTCATAAGTGACGGTGGCTCGCACTTCATTTCAAAAATCTTTGACAAATTACTATCTAAATATGGAGTAAGACACCGTGTGGCTACACCATATCACCCACAAACAAGTGGACAAGTCGAAGTCTCAAACAGAGAAATTAAACAAATCTTAGAAAAGACTGTCGCCATATCTCGGAAAGATTGGTCATCTAAACTTAATGAAGCTTTATGGGCTTATAGGACCGCTTACAAGACACCCATCGGTACTACACCTTTCAAACTAGTTTATGGAAAATCTTGTCACCTCCCAGTAGAACTAGAACACAAAGCTTATTGGGCGATCAGAACTCTCAATATAAACTATAATGCTGCAGGAGAAAAGCGAATCCTAGACATTAACGAATTAGAAGAATTAAGGTTAGATGCATATGAGAATGCTAAGATATATAAAGAAAGAACTAAGCGATGGCATGATAAACGCCTATCTAGGAAAGAATTTAGTGTGGGAGAAGTTGTACTCCTCTTTAATTCATGACTTAGGCTCTTTCCTGGAAAATTAAAATCTAGATGGTCAGGACCCTTTGAAATAACTAAAGTATTCCCGAGTGGAGCAATAGAAATTAAGGGTAGGAATAGTGAACCATTCATAGTAAACGGACAACGTTTAAAACATTATCATAAAGTTGAAAATAGAGATTATGCGAATAATCTAAAGCTTTTAGAATTGTCCACTAATTCCCCTGATTAATCTAAACCTAAGCATTACGTCAGGCTTTTGACGATAAAAACAGCGCTTAGTGGGAGGCAACCCATTTACTTATTTAATTATTTAAACTATTCTTTTCTTTTAGCATATTGTTATTTATCGTTTTACTATTTGTTTAATTGTTTTGTCATTTTATAGTTTTATTTTATATTATTATTATTGCCATTACATTATGCATTTCATTTTCTTATTTTTATCTTAAATCACTTTTTACAGATTTTCTAAAGTCTTTTCCACTGATTTGTTTCCCCCATATTTGCACTGACCATGGCTAACCAACCAATTAACCATATGGAAACCAAATTTAGAGGTAGGAACCAAAGAATGAAGTTTGAAGAGTTATCACAGAGGCAAATGGATTTGACCCTGTACCCGGATGATAAGACTATGGAAACCCTAGGTAGACATGATAGTGTCATGTACTTGTTAAACCGACTCGGATGGGAGAATGCATTGATCCAACATAAGTTTGTGACTTACCGCGAGCTCACCCTTGAGTTCCTTAGCTCCTTAATTTACCTACCTGAGCGCGGTTTTGGATTTAGGAAAGGATTTATTAGTTTCCGCCTATTTGGAATAGAATATGACTTTAACCATAAAGAACTAGCTGACTTGTTAGGATTCCCTAGTGGACCATTTGCTTTTACTACCACACAGGTCGAATTGATGGATATGGAGCTAGATTTCTTTTGGGGAACTTTAACCGGAAACTACCACCCTGAACCAAATAACATGAATAATGATGAGATCCATAATCCTGCTCTCCGTTACTTCCATAAATTCCTTGCCCACACCTTCTTTGGAAAAGAAGAAAACATTACCGGAGTTTCTAAAGATGAAATATTTATTATGTCATGTTTCACTAATGGACAGCCTGTTAATGGTGTACCTTTCATGATGCAAACCTTCACCCGTATCCAAGAAGAACCTGAATTACCTATATTAGTAGGAGGTCTTGTAACCATGATTGCTGATGCCATAGGACTTAGGTACCAACTGGACAGGTGCAACCGTCTAGGAACAATCCGCCCTATGAATCTTAATTTCTGCTTCAATAGACATATCATAAGGAATTTAGGACATCCACCTTTTGAGTACCTAATCCGGAACGAAGTAGTAACCCTGTTCACATTGCCTAACCATGCTAGAGTAAGTGTTCACAATAAGGATAACTGGCTTTATGAGTTAAACCCACCTGATTATCCAGCTACTCCTGAAACACCTCAGTCTTACAAGATAAAAGATGATATAATGACCGCTGTCGAAACTGACCCTGAGACACCTCCTGGTTACCATGACATTAACCACACTGAAGAAGTACATGAAACCCCTGAAGTGAATCAAGGAGATTATGCCAACAACTTACAAAACATCATGAACACTCTCAATGCTTACCAAACTGACATTAATCTAATTAAAGAAGACATTAAGAGCATGCGATTGGACATTATAGGATTGACTGACATAACCTGCGAACAATTCTATCACTTGGACTCCGCCATCGAAGACTTGAAGAAACGCTTTTGAAAATGCTATAAGTGATTTAGTTTATTTTTCTCATTGTTTTCGTTTCTAGTTAGATTTATTTTTCGCAACAATTTCATACCGTAATTTCCGCTTATGTAACTTCATTTCAATTACTTTATGCAATGCACCTTTAATTCCAAAATTTCTCCATTTTTAGCAATTTATATATTTTTCATTCTATGTACTGTTATGCTTGCATTATTTCATATTATATACAATCTCTCATGCCATGCAAGTTAGTATAGTACTGTGTTGAAATTATATATTATATGGTGTTTATGATTTAATATGAGTGTTAGTGAAGAAAATACATTATTATAAAATATGTGAATTAAGTGAGAAAATGTTTTTCTGGAAATTATTCAACGAAGCGTGCCCTCACGGTCGTCATACCCATCTCACGATCGTGACGTGCTTAAATAGCGTGTCACGACCGTCACACCCCTGTCACGACCGTGACAACCCCCATTACAGGAATCGTGAGAAACAGAACTGTTTCTCTTCGTGCCTCTTCTTCTTCTTCCTCCATAACTTCCTCAAAACTACCCATTTTCTCCATAACCTCTGTAACCTCCCCATTACCAACATTAACCCCCCATTATCATAACCTATCACATTCTCACTCTCCATTATTTATCCCGAATCAATATTTCTTTCATTTTACCATTTTTTCACAAAACATCAAAAATCTTCATTCTTCACTCTAAGCTCTTGCATGCAATGGATTCTATTACTTTTAGAGAAGGTGATGCTGGAGAAACTCAGAGAGAACGTTTTCTCCGATTCCAAAACCGCGGTGTGCAACCTACACGTTACATTGACACTGTCTGTTTGAGGGAACTCGGAATGCTTGCCAGTGTTACAAGCCTGCTTCAAAAAGTCGGTCTGTGGGATCTTTGCAGTCAACCTCAGCCCACATTCGAGCTTCTGACACTGGAGTTCTTAAGCTCATTCAGTTACATCACCGGTACCGGTTCTCAGAGTCAGCTCACCGGTGTCGCCAAATTCAGATTGCATGGCCAAGAGTTCAACATTTCGCAAACCAGGATAGCCGAGTTGTTAGGCTTCGATCACGGAACCGAAGCTCACCGTCGCGTGCCCGATAATTTTAGTGAACAAGCTTTCACTCTATGGCACGACTTAACCAACACCCGTGCATCAGCCTTCCAAAGCCTCAACGCTACGCACATTCACAACCCGACAATCCGCTATTTCCACCGTGTCATATGCAACACCATCTTCGCTCGAGAAAGCAACCATAAGCTCAACTCCAAGGAGCTTCTATTCTTACACTGCGCTCTTAATGACGAGCCGATCAACGCTGCCCCTTTCATGCTTTATCATATCCAAGCCATTGCACACAGAGGCTCCACCCCGTTCTTCATAGGCGGCATTGTCACCACCCTCGCCATTCAGTTGGGGCTTGGTGACTTGCTCGTTAATCAGCCTCACCTAGCCGCAGAATTCCTCACCAAGAGTTATTGCAGGTCCGCTCACCTGATTGCGCAGCAAGAGGATGGCAGGTATAGCCCTGTTGTCCATGGCACCATTTTCCATCATATCATTCTGCCGTCCCGCGACCGCATCGATCCATCCAACCGAGCCAACTGGCTCTTTGTTTTACCTGTTGCTGCCGATCACGTCCCTATTCATGATGATCAGGCAGACCCTCCAGCGGATGAGATGCAGGACGCTATGGATGCAGCTGAGCCTGTCCAGGATATACCAGATACATCTACCCGACAACCCCCTGCTCCCGAAATCACACTTGAGGAAGTCCTCCGTGCGATTCATCAGCAGAACCAGATGAACGCCGCACTGGAGCGAAGGCAGAAGGAGCAGTATGATGCTTTACTCAACACTATTGCAGCAAACCAGGAAGCTACTAATGAGAAGTTCGGAGAAATTTTCAGCGAGCTAGAAGCCCTCCGCATTAGCATCACTGCTGCCTCCGGCACCGGTTCTGATCCTGAAGCGACTCCTTCCAAACGCCGCTCCCGCACCAGAGGCCGAGCCCGCGGTCCTCAGCAGCCATAGTTTTAGTTTGCTTATGTTTGTTTTTCGTTTTTGTCGTTGTACTGTATTTTTACCGCATTTATATCACAACATTGAGGACAATGTCTGATATAGTGTGGGAGAGGTACCTTTCAGTTCCGCATTTTCCCTTTTTCGCACTTTTCCATTTCGTTGTATTTTCAATTCCGTTGTATTTCTTTTCGCAAGTTAATGAAATGAGCAAATCTTTGTGCTACTTTCTTTAATTTCGAACTTTCCCCGATTATTTAGCTATACCAGAAAAAATCTTTAATTATTCGCATTACCCGACTTACCTACGGAATCGTAATTAGGAAGCCGAGAACGATTAAACAAGACCAATACAATCTTGACATCTTTGACTCCCTACTTAAGCAATTCCATCCCGATTACCATTACGAGTACACCTTTAGTTTCAGTTCAAAAGTAACCCCCAATAGTTTATACTAGCAGTCAGCACCGTCTAAACACAAACCACGTGGGGAGCCGATGAATATAAGCGTTTGATGCCTAATCAATAATGATCCTTCATATCTCGATGCAAAATGAAAAGAAAATGAAAAGAAATTGCACCAAAGTACACGGTCGCATATAAGAAACGAGAAATATGAGAAGGAGTCCGTTGCAAGTTGGTTCAGAGGTACTGGTTCTGAACTCGGTAGGGCGTGCTACGGCTCGATCCCCCACAACCTCCAAATCGGATAAAATATGTAGGGTTACCACACTCGTGTACCAGACCCCGTGCTCAAAAAGGATCAAAGTCGCTAACCGGCTACTCCACTACGTGCGTGCTAAGGCAAAGGGCTTAATGTGACTGCGCTAGAATGAAACCGGGCGAAATAAGATCGAAAAACTCCAGGTGAAATCGTAATGTAATTGCCGATTGTTTCGTTTAACGGGAAGTCGACGACATAGCTTGTTGCTTGTGTCATTAGTGTATCGGTAGTGTTCTATCAAAGTACCGGATTATCCGACAAAACGATCCCTCGTACGGTTTGTTATGAGTATGCGGGAATAAAATCTTGTCCGCCGATTTTCAACCGACTATTTGCTTGAGGACAAGCAAAGGTTTAAGTTTGGGGAAGTTTGATAACGAGAAAACACATCGATTATATTGCTAGGTTTCATTAACGTTTTATCGCATATTCACCGTTTTAACACTCGATTTCTCGAGTTTTTCTTAACATTTTGCAGGTACATCATTATATGGAGCTAAATCATGAATTAAGAGCAAAAGGAACAAAAGAAACCATAAAGAGATGAAGAAATGAAGAAGCCTGCAAAATACTGCATAATTTGTTGCAGCCACGGTCGTCACAAGGGTGTCACGACCGTGACACCCCAATTTGAGCCATCACGACCGTAAGAGAGTGGTCACGACCGTGACACTTAAAAACCACAAGTTACGAACGTGAAGACCTTGTCACGACCGTGACAAGGGTAAAATTAGGTTTTTGACTCAGACTACGTCAAGGCATTACGTGAAGACCACTTCTCCTACTTTGTTGCCACGTTCCTGCATTCCTTCCACAAATTCAGCAAGGCCCATGCAACAAAGGTCCAAAAATCCAGCCCATTAAGGATTCTATAAATAGTACAAGTTCTATGAACAAAGGACACAGAGAATTCTTTATTCAAATTTCTGCGGAAGCTCTGCCGAACTGTATTGCGATCCTGCCTTTCCATTCCAGCATTATTTTTAGCTTCTGTTTCGTTTTTATTTGTATCCAAATCAACCATATAACAATTTCCAACATCAGGAAATTGTTATACATTTATTTGTTTCTAAACCTTCAGCATTCGTTTATTTTAAATCTCCGCCAACTCCAAGCTTTCCGGTCTGTGAAAGAAGGAGTCTGCTCGAATATCTGTTAATCAGGTTTTTCATTATATTGCAATTTAATTTAGTTATAATGCCTATTTATTTTTCTGCCATGAGTACGTTATTATTAAATTCTCTGTCTCTGCCTGGTCCAACATCGATGAGTAGCTAAACACCTTAGGGTGGTATGTAGTTATAACAAACTTAACTGGTAAAATATAACCATAGGCTGAAAATAATTAATCACTTAACATTCTGGCTGATACTTTTTAATTGGAATAGACCTTTTCGTTACGAGAGTAAGAAAAGGGTATTAGGTTGGGTCAAGACCACGAGAGTGTGAGATTTTAACCAGATAGCTAAAGTTAGGCATTTAAATTAAACACAGCGAGAGCGCTTTAAGATAAATTAGAATTATTTAGTTTCCAAAAATTACCTCTAAACACTTATGGGCTAGCGAGAGCAGGCATAGGGCTTTAGGGATAAGATCTGATATAAGACCACGAGAGTGTGAGTTGAGGGTATTTAAACTGGTAATCTCTACCGAATAGATTAAGTGAACATCTCTATAAGCCTAGGTTAGATTGACCCACCTAAGTTAGTATAATTACCTACCGACCGCCTTAGTATTACTTTATTAAAAACTTAAATTTAATTCCGCCTTTAATAGTCTTAAAAACCAACAACAATCGTGACAACCATTCGCCTTAGCTAAACTAGAAGTTCATCTAGCACTAAGTAACCATAGAATCCCTGTGGATCGATAATCTTAAATATTACTTCGATAGGCTGTGCACTTGCAGTAAGATACCGCTAGACGCATAAGTAGACACGTCTTTAGCCCATCACTTATGACTCAATTTTGAATTGATCTAATCAATTAGACAAATGCGCAGATCGATTAGATAAGTCAAAAGTTTTTCTCTTGCAATTTTGACAGTTCCTAATTCATCTGGCACAACTTCAATATGTTTTTAATGATATTTTCTTTGGTAAAAATATTATTAAAAATGTTTTGGTGAATGTGTGATTTTAGCCATATGCACTTTTACAATAATGTTCTTTTTCTTTTACAATTGTTCACTCATTACTAAATTAGGAGTTTACCATATTACTTCAAGACTTTTTCAGATACTTCTCTTTCTGTTGACACATACTTGAGTAATTTGAGATAAGGCTTTAGTTGAATTCTTTGTATACCATCATCGGATAGTCAAGTCCATCATGAAGGTGAGAAAATACTTAGAAGGGGGGTTGAATAAGTATGAAGATAAAAACTTAGAAATAAAAACTCAAGTATTTTTATCCTGGTTCATTGAACTCAACTACTCCACTCCACCCTTCCTAGAGTGATTTGCCTTTCTCAATCAAGGACTTAATCCACTATTTAATCAATTGATTACAATAGTAAGCACTAAGAACAATTGTTCAAAGTCTTCTCTGTAACGCCCCGATTTCGACTATTCCTTTTTCGTTGAGTCCTTTTTGGTTTAATTGGGCGAATATTATTTGAATGTGGAATTTGTGTGGAAATATGTTAAGTTTGCATATTATTCTATTTTAACCGATTTTGGGAGTTTTCGGAGAAAATAGTTTGGAGGGTATTTTGGACATTTCCTATTTAATGTTAAGTGAGATATTTTATGAGATATGGAATTAGTTGATGTTTTGGAAAATAATGAGAAAGATATAAAAGAGGAAATAGAAAGAAAAGAAAAAAAAAAGAAAGAAGAAGAGGAGAAAGAGAAGAGAAAGAAGAGAAAACCTAGATTCTTCAAGATCAACCAAAGCTTGCGATTAATCAGGTAAGGGTGAGAAGTTCTATCATCTTAATAATGTATAGGATCATATATGTACTAGATTTGGATTTGTTTGGTAGTTTCTACACTTTCCATTTTTAGGTCGAAATTGGATTAATCGATAGAAATCGTTGTTTAACGGTTAGAATCGTGTTTAGATGATGTAGATTAGTCGATATATGTTAGACTAAGGCTACTGGAAC
Organism: Lathyrus sativus; assembly: GCA_963859935.3. NCBI lineage: Eukaryota > Viridiplantae > Streptophyta > Magnoliopsida > Fabales > Fabaceae > Lathyrus > Lathyrus sativus. The sequence continues at coordinate 245,543,634 of OZ012737.1, read as the reverse complement.
GACATTGGAATTAATCGGGTGATTTTGGTGAGTTTGGAAATGCTATGACAGAACTGAATGTTGCTGTTCGCAGGCGACTCGCTAGCAGCTCGCTAGGCGAGCAGGCCGCGAGCACTCGCTAGGCGAGTGCGTAGCGAATGGTCCCAGACTTGGGACAGTAAGGTTTTGGCATTCTTCGCTGGAGGCGAAGGGAGTGGCGAATGACTCGCTGATGGTTCGCTGTGGCGAACGAGGTAGCGAACGAAGTCTGGAGCTTCTTTTTGTGCTCGCTAGCAGTTCGCTAGGCGAGCAGGTAGCGAACGCTCGCTAGCAGCTCGCTAGGCGAGCATGTAGCGAATGTAGCAGGATGAGCCTTCCCTGTTGCTTCGTGCTGTTTTGGCTTGGGGTTTCGGTTGCGATCGACCTCTTCTTGATTTGAGTAGCTTGTATGCTAGTTATGATGTGTTGTGGGTAGCCGTATGGCGTGAATCCTAGTTTATGAATTGTGAAGTGTGGAATGTGGCCGTTTGGCATTTTGGTGCATTACTTGAATGTAATAGAAATGCATGATGAGATTATATGATGAATGTATGTATGTATTGTGATATGTATATATAGTGGGTGCATAATGAATATATGCAATGAATGTGAAGAATGCATGAGCATGTTCGCAAACGTGGTTGCATTTCAAGAAGTGTATGAAGTACATTCTTGTGCTGTTGACTCTTAGGAGAGTCGGATGAGTGGTGTGACTCTTAGGAGAGTCTGATGAATGAAGTGATTCCTAGGAGAATCTGATGAACGAATTGATTCCTCGGAGAATCTGATGAAAGATGTGGATCCTCGGAGAATCTGCTAAATGACTTGATTCCTCGGAGAATCTGATGAACGGTGTGATTCCTCGGAGAATCTGATGAACGGTGTGATTCCTTGGAGAATCTGATGAATGGTGTGATTCCTCGGAGAATCTGATGAATGGTGTGATTCCTAGGAGAGTCTGATGAGTGATGTGATTTCTAGGAAGATCTGATGAGTTATAGGATACCCATGAGGGGTGGGAGTGAATTGATTCTTAGGAGAATCTGACGGACGATTAAGTCGATAATGTGTTGCATTTGCGTAGAGTAGCGAGTTGGCCTCTATGGTTTGCGTGTTGACATCTGTGCATGATGTATGGCGAAATAAGCATGTTGTGTATGTTTATTAGAATAATGTGAAAGGTGTGAATGACATAATGAAATGCTTGAAGATATATATATGTATATATATGTATGAATGAATATATGTATATATGTATATGTGTGTAACATGTATGAATGTTCCTGAATGGATATAAACCTTAATGATGCATATTGTTTATGCTTGATGTTCTATTTGTAAATAGACTTTAGTGGATACATTGCGATGTACGATGTGAGTCGTGGTGAGAAAGCGTAAGATGCATGATTGTGGATATGATGTATATATATATATATATATATATATATATATATATATATATATATATATATATATATATATATATATATATATATATATATATATATATATATATATATATATATATATATATATATATATATATATATATATATATATATATATATATATATATATATATATATATATATATGCCTTTATGCATTATTTGTTATGATATTGTTTCTCACCCTTCTGCTATTTTATAATGCTCTATGAGGCATTGCAGATTAGATTGCTGGAGATCTTTTGTGAGGCGTGGCTTCATCCTTTAGTTGGTCGGCTCTGATATGTAGCACCGGGTAGCTAGGAGTTGTTTTGTTTCTTTTGTGATGCATGTGTATATGTATCTGCTGATGAAAGTTATGTAACCATGTTGGTTGATGATTTGTATATATGAATACATGTGTTAGAGAATTATGAAATATTTGGATGTTCCGCCTTTGTTCTAGATATTTTCTCGTGGGTGTTACCCCGTTGTTGCATATCATTATATATGAGCAGGTGTTTTATATGTGTGATTTTCGGATAATGTGGCATGTCCCTTTTATACCGTTTTATAAACTTACTCTGATGAAATTTTGAATTTGTGCCTAAATGATTAATTGTATTATTTGGGGGTATAGAAAGGGGGTGTTACATTAAGTGGTATCAGAGCCTGGTTGAGTCAGTTGTGTCTGTCTCGTTGTTTTGATTGGTTAACGGTTGTTTAACCTTGTTGTTATTTTGCGAGTAATCAGAATATGGCAGGTCGTAATGACAATGTTATGGCTGCGGCATTGGAGGTGATGGCTAGAGCGGTGCAGGGTGTGCCGAATGTGAACGCTAATGATGAGTTTAGAAAGAACCAGCCGCCGGTATTCAAAGGAAGGTTTGACCCGGACGGTGCCCAGATTTGGTTGAAGGAGATTGAGAGGATCTTTAGAGTTATGAAATGTGCTGAAGGCAATAAGGTGAGACTTGGATCTCACATGTTACAGGAAGAAGCCGATGACTGGTGGATCGGTATGAGACAAGTGCTTGAAGTAGATGACGAGGATATAACTTGGGATTTATTTCGTGCTGAATTTTTGAGGAAGTATTATCCTGAGAGTGTGAAGGGAAGGAAAGAAATGGAATTCCTTGAGTTGAAACAAGGCAATATGTCCGTGGTGGATTACACGGCTAAGTTTATGGAGTTAGTAAAATTTCATCCTCACTATGACGTGGTGATGTCAGAATTTTCTAAGTGTGTTAAGTACGAGAATGGCTTGCGTCCTGAGATCAAGCAAGCGGTGGGCTACCAGAGGATTAGAAGATTTTTGGACTTGACCGAATGTTGTCGAATTTTTGAAGAAGATCGTAAAGCTCGTTCTACTCACTACAAGAGTTTGAAGGAGGAGAAAGAAAAGCGACAAGTAAGGAGTGGACCTTATATGACGTCAGCTGATAAGGGCAAGCATAGGGAAAACTTTGTTAAGAGATCTGGAGGAGAGAGTTCTGGATCCATTAAATGCTACAAGTGTGGCGAGATGGGTCATAAGTCTTTCATGTGTGGAAAACCCAAGATCAAGTGCTCTAACTGTGGAGTTCTTGGGCATGATGCTAAGGATTGTAGAATGGATGTAGTGAAATGCTACAATTGTAGAGAAGTAGGTCACATCAGTGCTAAGTGTCCTAAACCGAAGCAAGCTTCAGTAAATGGGAAAGTATTTGCATTGGCAAAGTTAGACACTACCAAAGCGAATCGTTGATTTGAGGTATGTGCTTTATTGACAATATTCTTTGAGTACGTTAAGTGTTTGAGATTTTTGTATATTTACTTGTGATGGTAATATGGTTATTGAGACGCCCGCTTCGGGGTCGGTAACTACGTCTTCGGTATGATTAAGTTGTCTCTTGACTATGTATGGTAAGGACTTCATTATGGAACTAGAGTAGATTGTTATCCCCCGTTGGAGAGGATGAGAGTTTCTTGCCCATGGAAGAGTTGGAGAAACTTCTAGTGGACGGGACTCGAGTGTTTAATTTGGCTGCATTAGTGTCAGCAGAGGGTAAGGTTGAACTGGATGTGTTTCCAGTGGTGCGTGACTTTCCAAAAGTATTTCCGGAAGGTGTTGAGGATGTACTGCCGAAGAGAGGAGTTGGATTGAATTCCGTTGATTTGATGGTGAATGAGAATGAAGACTTTAAGATGATGATGTTAGATGAAAGTTTGTATCCGAGATTCAAGCTCATTGGGGTAGAATGACTAGTATGTCATTCCTGATGAGGTATAAGTGTTAGGGTTGTGTTCGCTAGGGTAGAATGACTATGTGTCGTTCCTAGTGAAGAGATCGCCGGGGTAGAACAACCGTGATGTTGTTCCTGGTGGAGGGTATGCGATGTGCCTGTAACCTCCAATGGAGATTGACGTGGATTGACGATCTTATTTGAGTCATGCGGTATGACTATGATTGTGGTATGGAAGTATGCGTGTAAGAGATCATGTGTAACTTGGAAAATGGAGAGAGGGCGTGAAAGTCGTGTCCGGTATGGTTTGAACCAGGTGATATTTTCGAGGACGAAAATTCCTAAGTGGGGGAGATTTGTAACGCTCTGATTTCGACTATTCCTTTTTCGTTGAGTCCTTTTTGGTTTAATTGGGCGAATATTATTTGAATGTGGAATTTGTGTGGAAATATGTTAAGTTTGCATATTATTCTATTTTAACCGATTTTGGGAGTTTTCGGAGAAAATAGTTTGGAGGGTATTTTGGACATTTCCTATTTAATGTTAAGTGAGATATTTTATGAGATATGGAATTAGTTGATGTTTTGTAAAATAATGAGAAAGATATAAAAGAGGAAATAGAAAGGAAAGAAAAAAAAATAAAGAAGAAGAGGAGAAAGAGAAGAGAAAGAAGAGAAAACCTAGATTCTTCAAGATCAACCAAAGCTTGCGATTAATCAGGTAAGGGTGAGAAGTTCTATCATCTTAATAATGTATAAGATCATACATGTACTAGATTTGGATTTGTTTGGTAGTTTCTACACTTTTCATTTTTAGGTCGAAATTGGATTAATCGATAGAAATCGTTGTTTAACGGTTAGAATCGTGTTTAGATGATGTAGATTAGTCGATATATGTTAGACTAAGGCTACTGGAACGACATTGGAATTAATCGGGTGATTTTTGTGAGTTTGGAAGTGCTAGGACAGAACTGAATGTTGTTGTTCGCAGGCGACTCGCTAGCAGCTCGCTAGGCGAGCAGGCCGCGAGCACTCGCTAGCAGCTCGCTAGGCGAGTGCGTAGCGAATGGTCCCAGACTTGGGACAGTAAGGTTTTGGCATTCTTCGCTGGAGGCGAAGGGAGTGGCGAATGACTCGCTGATGGTTCGCTGTGGCGAACGAGGTAGCGAACGAAGTCTGGAGCTTCTTTTTGTGCTCGCTAGCAGTTCGCTAGGCGAGCAGGTAGCGAACGCTCGCTAGGCGAGCATGTAGCGAATGTAGCAGGATGAGCCTTCCCTGTTGCTTCGTGCTGTTTTGGCTTGGGGTTTCGGTTGCGATCGACCTCTTCTTGATTTGAGTAGCTTGTATGCTAGTTATGATGTGTTGTGGGTAGCCGTATGGCGTGAATCCTAGTTTATGAATTGTGAAGTGTGGAATGTGGCCGTTTGGCATTTTGGTGCATTACTTGAATGTAATAGAAATGCATGATGAGATTATATGATGAATGTATGTATGTATTGTGATATGTATATATAGTGGATGCATAATGAATATATGCAATGAATGTGAAGAATGCATGAGCATGTTCGCAAACGTGGTTGCATTTCAAGAAGTGTATGAAGTACATTCTTGTACTGTTGACTCTTAGGAGAGTCGGATGAGTGGTGTGACTCTTAGGAGAGTCTGATGAATGAAGTGATTCCTAGGAGAATCTGATGAACGAATTGATTCCTCGGAGAATCTGATGAAAGATGTGATTCCTCAGAGAATCTGCTAAATGACTTGATTCCTCGGAGAATCTGATGAACAGTGTGATTCCTCGGAGAATCTGATGAACGGTGTGATTCCTTGGAGAATCTGATGAATGGTGTGATTCCTCGGAGAATCTGATGAATGGTGTGATTCCTATGAGAGTCTGATGAGTGATGTGATTTCTAGGAAGATCTGATGAGTTATAGGATACCCATGAGGGGTGGGAGTGAATTGATTCTTAGGAGAATCTGACGGACGATTAAGTCGATAATGTGTTGCATTTGCGTAGAGTAGCGAGTTGGCCTCTATGGTTTGCGTGTTGACATCTGTGCATGATGTATGGCGAAATAAGCATGTTGTGTATGTTTATTAGAATAATGTGAAAGGTGTGAATGACATAATGAAATGCTTGAAGATATATATATGTATATATATGTATGAATGAATATATGTATATATGTATATGTGTGTAACATGTATGAATGTTCCTGAATGGATATAAACCTTAATGATGCATATTGTTTATGCTTGATGTTCTATTTGTAAATAGACTTTAGTGGATACATTGCGATGTATGATGTGAGTCGTGGTGAGAAAGCGTAAGATGCACGATTGTGGATATGATGTATATATATATATATATATATATATATATATATATATATATATATATATATATATATATATATATATATATATATATATATATATATATATATATATATATATATATATATATATATATATATATATATATATATATATATATATATATATATATATATATATATATATATATATATATATATATATATATATATATATATATATATATATATATATATATATATATATATATATATATATATATATATATATATATATATATATATATATATATATATATATATATATATATATATATATATATATATATATATATATATATATATATATATATATATATATATATATATATATATATATATATATATATATATATATATATATATATATATATATATATATATATATATATGCCTTTATGCATTATTTGTTATGATATTGTTTCTCACCCTTCTGCTGTTTTATAATGCTCTATGAGGCATTGCAGATTAGATTGCTGGAGATCTTTTGTGAGGCGTGGCTTCATCCTTTAGTTGGTCGGCTCTGATATGTAGCACCGGGTAGCTAGGAGTTGTTTTGTTTCTTTTGTGATGCATGTGTATATGTATCTGCTGATGAAAGTTATGTAACCATGTTGGTTGATGATTTGTATATATGAATACATGTGTTAGAGAATTATGAAATATTTGGATGTTCCGCCTTTGTTCTAGATATTTTCTCGTGGGTGTTACCCCGTTATTGCATATCATTATATATGAGCAGGTGTTTTATATGTGTGATTTTCGGATAATGTGGCATGTCCCTTTTATACCGTTTTATAAACTTACTCTGATGAAATTTTGAATTTGTGCCTAAATGATTAATTGTATTATTTAGGGGTATAGAAAGGGGGTGTTACATTCTCAAGAACTACTGATCCTAACTAGATCTTCTTAAGGTTTACAATCAAATGTAATAACAAATACAAGTGTTTAAATTGCTTCTAAAAAGCTTTATCACAACTGTGATTTTTCACTTAAATATTAAGAACAAAGAAATTAATTCTAGAAAGAATGTGAATAGTATGAGAGCTTTGAATATTGATTTCTTTTCAGGTAAAACGTCAACTGAAGAAGATGGGTGAAGACTTGCTTTTATAGGCAGCTTGAGACAAGAGAACTTCACGTTGAGAAGAGTGCCCAAAAGGTCTGAGTCTTTTTGTCTTCACATCAAATGACCTTTCCTAGAAGAAGAAAGCACAGAGAAATCCTTTTTGTCTGTGCTCTTGTGTCTAGCATAAGTAAGGAAAGAGTCGTTTGGATTATTCCAACGGACATAATCTTTGAATTCTTCTTCTTCAATTTTCAGCAAGATTCATTAGAGTCTAATTTGATCAGAGCCTTCTGATGTTTGATCAGAGTTTTGCTGAATCAGAGTCTTCTGCAGTAGGTGTGCTTTTAGCGTGTGTAAGTTCAGAGCATATTTGAGTCAGATCCTCAGTACTGGCAGCTTTAGTACTTTCAGAATCTTCTGTAGTAACTATGCTTTGAAAACTCTTCATACAAAATTCTTCTTTGGTTCAGATGCTTCTGACTTGCTTCAGATTCTTCTGGAGCTTCTGCTTCAGATCCTTCTAGAGCTTCTACTTCAGATCCTTCTGGAGGCTACGCTCAGGATCTTCTGTTGGCAGCATTCAGAATCTTCTAATGGATGCATCTGGCGCTTCAGAGTCTAGCATATTTCTTATGTTCAGTTTTGATTTGCTTCTGGAGTGATAATTATTTTGATATCTGCAGCAAACACTCTCAAGCAAATTTTAGAGTATATAATTCTTAATTACAAAATTTCATAATAGTTATCATCAAAACATAGAGATATTATTAAGAACCAATCTGTGTTCTAACAATCTCCCCCTTTTTGATGATGACAAAAACATCAGAAATTTTGTTTAATTGAAAATATAATAATTATAACTCCCCCTGAGATGGTGAATCTCCCCCTGAATTAAATACAAATAAGGAATAGAAACTTCCCTTTTGTCTTGAGTATTTTTCAGAGTTAGAGCTTGATTGTTCTTTAACATTTGAGAGTTAGAGTTTCTTGCAAATTTCAGAGTCAGAGTGTGATAATTGTCAAATGATCTGAGAGTCTCAGAGATTCTTTTTCAGAGTGTACTTATCAAATATTCTGAAATACTCAGATTTAATGTTAGATAAAATAGATATGTCTGAAGTTTCATTCTGGTGAAGTTTAATTAAACAGTTCAGATCTATATTTTCTCCCTCTTTTTTGTCATAAGCAAAAAGTAATAAGTTTGAAAAGACAAATAAAAGGAAACAGTAAATAAGATAAATCAAGTGGAGAAAACTTTGAAACATTCATTCAGTTCAGAGCAAGAGTACACACATCAGAAGATATTCAAAATACATAAGCAAACATCAGAATAAAAAAAATGAATAAACTAAGAGTGTTTTGACAAAAGCATCTTCAACAGATCCGTGATCTCAGAAGAGGATTGTTCTTGTTTTGACATCCACTTAGCCATTGTTTCATTCTTCTGATCCTGTTGGGACATCCACTGAGTCATGTCTTCAGACTTCTTATCTTGTTTAGCCATCCATGACTTGATTTCTGATTGACCAGCTTCCAGAACTGCAATCTTATCCTCAAGATCTGGATGTTCTTTCTTAATCTCAGATGAAGAAGGTGGAACAGTTTCTGAAGCTTGAACAGAGTCAATTTCCATAGGGGCTTTAGAGCTTGGAGCAGTAGAGCCAGAAGGATGTTCTATCAGAGTCATGGCCAGAGGGTTGTCTTCATATGTAGATTCAGTATGTTCTTCTGATGATGAAGGAGCATCTGTAAGAAGCAGTGGTCCAGATCTCTTAACAGTCCAGAACAGACTTCTAGCAGCTTCAGCAAATCTGAGCTTCGCATCATCAGAACATATGTTCTTCAGAATTGATGCTACAGTGTTGAATCTGTTTATGAAGCCATTCCAAATGACATCGGATTCCTTTGCATCCATTGTTGCTGAACACTTCCTCTGTACAGTACCTAAATACTTCTGTATTTCTTGCAAAAAAACATGTAAATAAATGAGCAACATTTAGTCTAGGTCTGGGGTGTAACAGAGTTTCCAAGGTTATTGGCTTTGGTTGGGGAGTAGGTGGAAATATGGATTTGTGAATGGAGATCAGAGGAGGAGGGTAGTAGGGTATGAAAGGAATTTCAGGAGATTTGTCACGTTTTGATCTGTTTAAGGCATTCAACAGATTTGGTTTTGCTTTGGTGTGATAGGAAACCACATCAAAGGGTTCATTAGAGTAAGGTTGGAAAGCAGATTTAGCAGGTTTATCAGAAGTAACAGGGTTATCAGAATTACCAGGTTTATCAGATGAAGCAGGTATATCAGCTTCAGCAGATATAGCAGAGTATGGTTTTGGATCTGATAAAGGTACAACTGACATTGTTTTAATGTAGGATTGAAGCACAGATGGTAGAATGATAGTGAGTTTGGGTTTGAGAGGAGTGATGGTTTCAGATGGTTCAAATCTGTCACAGAAATCTTTTATTTTTAAACCATGGGGAAGTTTGTGAAGGTGTGATGAAAACAGTTTAAGAGAGGCAGAAGGTACACACTCAGATGTGCTTGCCTTGGGTGTAGGATTGGGAATAGTGATTTCAAAAGATGGTTTAGGTGTTGGAATAGGATCTGGAATAAGAACTTCAGAAGATACAGGGGGTTCTGGTTGGTTTATCTCAGAATCTCTGTGAGAGGGGGATATCAGAAAATCTGGGTGAATGTCAGATTCTGAGGAATTGGATGATGTGGTTGGTGTGCAAGAAGTAGAGGATACTTGAAAGACAGTTTTGAGAGGTGTAACATCAAGAACCTCTGTCTCAGGGATATTGGTTCCAGATGGGTTGGTTGATTCTGAAGGATTTTCAGAAGGTTTTGATGGAGGTTCAGATGAAGGTAGTTCTGATGTGGGTGGATCAGATGTATCTTTTATTGGTTCAGAGGTAACTGGAACAGATGCAATGGGTTGAGATGTGGTTGATGGTGGTTTTTCTGGTTGTTTTTCTTGTTGTTGTGTTTGTTGTGATACAGATTGTTTTTCAGGTTGTTGTGTTTGTTGTGATACAGATTGTTTTTCTTGAGGTTGTTGTTGTTGTTCAGATGGCTTTTCTTTGAGTTGTTTAGATGGTTTTTCTGGTTGTTTTTCTGATTGTGGTTTTTGTGGTGCAGATGGTTTTGTTGGTACTTCTGGTTGTGGAGACTGAATATGTGGTTTTGTTGTTGTTGGTTTTGGTACAAATGATTATTTTACAGGTGAGATGGAAATAGGATTAGATGATTTTTGTGGGGATGGAACAAATACATGAGATGGAGCAGTAACAGATTGTTTTTGTGTAGAAGGTGGTTTTGGAATAGACTTAAAAGTTGAATCATTTATAACAGTATTATTTACAGAAGATACAGAAGATTTGGTACCTTTAATCTTGATGCGTTTAGCAGGAACAGAAGGAGTGTCTCCAGATTCTTTCCTCTTTAGCAGCTTCTAAGGCTTCTCAACAACCTTGGGCTTCTTCTGAACAGGTGCAGCTTCTGCTTCTGATTGATTTCTCTTTCTTGGAGTCTCTTCTTCTACAACAGGAAATGGTTCCCTTGCTCTCTTTATAATATCTGCAGGATCAGGCTTTCCTTCTGCCTTGCAAGCATCAATATATCTTACTACAATTTCCCTTGGTTCTTCAGTAAAGAACAGAGGGTAGTCATCTACTGGGATTCTCTTCTGACTAAGTTCAGTGATGTTCAGCTTCTTGGGTGCTGTTGTGAGTTCTTCTACAATTTTTAGTCTCTGAAGACTTTTTGCATTCAGAGGTTTTCCAAGAATGAATTCCAGTTCATCTGTGACTCCAGCAGCATATAGAGCAGTCACCAGTCCATTTTCTGTTAGAAGATCTGAAATTAACCTTCCAAAAGGAATCCAGGTTCTGATCTTCTGACCTTTTTCTTTCACATATTCTCTAGAGGCATTTATATGATTCCATAAGTGCATAAACAGAATATATGGAAGATCTACCTTGGTGCTCTAACTTAAGCAATACATAAAGTAGAGTTGTTCGTTGTTGACATAGTCTGGAGAGTTTGTAGACTTTCTGTGATGAATGCATCCCATGAAAATCTTAGCCCAGATCTTGTAGTCAGGCTTCAGATCTTTGAACTTGTTAGAAGCTTGTCCAGCAGTCATCACTTCCTCATATACTTCATCCATATCTACACGCCCAGCTGGCAAGTGAGATACTCCATCTGTTTCCTCATATCCAATGAGTTTCCTGATCAGATCTTCTGTGATGATTATCTCTTTTCCCATAACAGAAGATAAAATGAACTTAGGGTATACAGCAACATGGATCCAGAATCTTTCACAAGAAGAGGGTAAACTGGTCCAAAAAGTCTATCAAAGTATTTCACCCATCCTTGAGCATCTATAATGGAGCGAAACTCAAACCCATTCTCAGCCAGTGAATCAAATTCCACCATTGATTCATAGAGAACCTCCAGTTTTCAACAGGTGTTAACAAAGTTCTCTTTGGTGTCGTATAAGGAGTCACACCCATATTAGCAGAAGTAACTGCAAACATGGTAGATTGAAATTGTGCAGCAATGGATGAAGAAGTTACCATTGAAGATGAGTTTGTCAAACACTTAGGGTTTTTGTGAAGAGAGAAGAGAAGACAGAAATGCATAAACGATTGAGATGTGAAAAGTGTGAAAATGGTGAGAAGTGTGATATTTATACTAAACACTTAGGCATACAAACAGTCAGATAAAAGCACGTTCACACAAAGCATTTAATGAAAAAGAATAAAATCATTTCAAGCATTTATTGATTCTGACAATTTGGGGGGAAAATCAAGATTTTCACTATTCAAACTTCACCTCAAACGTCTCTTCAGTAGTGTACACGCCACCTTTGCAGATTCAGAGTGACACGTGTTTGCTTGCATGTGCTTCTAAATTCTCTTGAGAAATGAAACATTAACCAACGTTCAGATCCTCTGAGGATTGTTAGTTCAGAGTTTCACAAGAAAATAATTAAAGAAAATGAATAAGTAATCAGAAGAAATACTTCAGAGCATTAAGCATTTTTGCATCTGTAAAATTTGCTTCTGACAAATATTATTCTGGACAAAAATCCATACCAATATTTTTCAGAATAAATTTGAATCTATCTTCAACAAGGGGTTTTGTGAAAATATCTGCCCATTGATGATCTGTGTCAACAAAGGCTAAATTTATGATTCCCTTCTGAATATAGTCTCTGATGAAATGATGCTTAATTTCTATATGTTTTGCCTTAGAGTGTAAAATGGGGTTTTTAGACAAACATATAGCAAAAGTATTATCACAGAAAATAGAAATGTTACTTTCAAATATCTGATAATCTTCTAGCTGACTTTTCATCCAGAGCATCTGCGTGCTACATCCAGCAGCAGCAATATATTCTGCCTCTGTGGTTGATAATGCAATTGTGGGTTGCTTCTTGCTGTACCAAGAGATTAGATTTCTTCATAGAAATTGATAACTTCCAGAAGTACTTTTTCTTTCCACTCTGTCTCCAGCGTAGTCAGCATCACAAAATCCAACTAATTTGAAATCATCAGATTTTCTGTAACACAAACCCACATTAGAAGTACCTTTCAGATACCTTAGAATCCTCTTGACAGCTGTCAAGTGTGATTCTCTAGGATCTGATTGGAATCTAGCACACAAGCATACACTGAACAATATGTCAGGTCTAGAAGCAGTTAAGTAAAGAAGAGATCCTATCATACCTCTGTAGAGTTTCTGATCTACTTTCTTACTTACCTCTTCCTTGCCTAGTGAACTGGTTGGATGCATGGGAGTATTGGCCAGCTTACTATCAGTCATGTTAAATTTCTTCAGAAGTTCTTTAACATATTTAGTCTGATGTATGTAAGTGTATTCTGGAGTTTGGTTAACTTGAATTCCTAGAAAGAATCTCAGTTCTCCCATCATGCTCATTTCAAATTCTGCCTGCATACATTGAGCAAACTCCTTTCCCAGCATAGTATTGGTAGATCCAAATATTATATCATCCACATATATTTGACAAATCAGAAGATCTTTCTTAAATGATTTACAAAAGAGTGTTGTGTCCACTTTGCCTCTGATGAAAATTTTCTCCATAAGAAAATTGCTCAATCTCTCATACCAAGCTCTGGGAGCTTGTTTTAAACCATACAGAGATTTCTTTAGTTTGAAAACATGATCTGGAAGTTTTTCACTCTCAAAACCAGGAGGCTGGTGGACATAAACTTCTTCTTCTATAATACCATTTAGAAATGCACTTTTAACATCCATCTGATACAGAGTGATGTTATTTTGTGCAGCAAATGAAATAAGAAGGCGTATAGATTCTAACCTTGCCACTGGAGCATAAGTTTCAGTGTAATCAATACCTTCTTGTTGACTGTACCCTTGAGCAACAAGCCTTGCCTTATTTCTTTCAACTTCTCCTTTCTCATTAAGCTTATTTCTGAAGACCCATTTAGTTCTAATTATATTGAATCCTTTTGGTCTTTGAACTAAATCCCACACATCATTTCTGGTGAATTGATTTAACTCTTCTTGCATGGCAATAATCCAATCATTGTCTTGCAGAGCTTCATCTACAGAAGTTGGTTCAATTACTGACACCAGTCCAAATAATGATGCTTCAGATGATCTAAGAAAGGATCTTGTTCTAATAGGATCATCCTTCTTTCCAATAATAACATTCTCTGGATGAGAAGCTTTGATTCTGGAAGATGATCCTCTAACAGTTGATTCTTCAGAAATTTTTAAATTGTTCATCTGAGAAGTTAAAGGAATGGCATCTGGTGTTGCTTCTGGTTGCTTCACTTAAGCTTTGTCTGCCTCTGAGCCTTCAGAGTCTGTGAAGACTACTTCTCTATCTGCAGAGTTTTCAGACTGCTTTGGCTTTTTACTGCCAAGCTTATCATCAAATCTAACATGAATAGATTCTTCCATAATCTGTGTCTCAGTGTTGTATACTCTGTAGCCTTTAGAGCATTCAGAATATCCAAGCATGAAACACTTCTGTGCTTTGGAATCAAACTTGTTCTGATTTTCTTTAGTATTTAACATGTAGCAAATACATCCAAAAGGATGAAAATATGAAATGTTGGGCTTTCTGTTCTTCCACAGTTCATATGGAGTCTTCTCCAAAAGAGGTCTTACAGACACTCTGTTCTGAATGTAACAGGCTGTGTTGATTGCTTCTGCCCAAAAGTGTTTTGCCAGATTAGTCTCATTGATCATGGTTCTGGCCATTTCTTGCAGAGTTCTGTTTTTCCTCTCTACAACCCCATTTTGTTGTGGAGTTCTAGGACAGGAAAAATCATGAGAAATGTCATTTTCATTAAAATATTTTTCAAAATATTTATTTTCAAATTCACCACCATGATCACTTCTGACTTTTATAATTTTGAAATCTTTTTCATTCTAGACTTGTTTGCAGAAGTCAAAGAACACGGAATGTGACTCATCCTTGTGTTTTAAGAACTTTACCCATGTCCATCTACTATAGTCATCAACAATGACTAATCCATACTTCTTGCCTCTGATGGATGCAGTTTTCACTGGTCCAAACAGATCAATATGAAGTAATTCTAGTGGTCTGAAAGTAGAAACAACATTTTTTGATTTAAAAGATGATTTTGAAAACTTCCCTTTTTGGCATGCTTCACAAAGAGCATCTGAGGTGAACTTCAGATTAGGAAGTCCTCTAACAAGATTAAGTTTATTAATCTGAGATATACGTCTCAAATTAATATGCCCCAATCTTCTGTGCCAGACCCATTGCTCTTCATTAACAGACAAGAGGCATTTAACATTCTGAACCTTAAGTTCTGAAAGATTTATTTTATAAATATTGTTTTTCCTCTTACCACTAAATAGGATAGAGCCATCCTTTTGACTAATAGCTTTACAACATTTTTGATTAAAGGTAATATCATAACCATTGTCACTTAATTGACTTATGGACAATAAGTTATGCTTTAACCCTTCAACAAGTAAAACATTAGTAATAGAGGGAAGTTTACCATTTCCAATGGTGCCAGATCCAATGATCTTGCCCTTCTGATTCCCTCCAAATTTCACATCACCTCCAGATCTAAGCTCCAGACTTTGGAACATAGACCTTTCTCCTGTCATGTGTCACGAGCATCCAGAGTCCAGGTACCATGATTGGCGTCCTGACCTTGCTGCTAAGAATATCTGCAACAGGAATTATTTTACTTTTAGGTACCCAGATCTTCTTGGGTCCTTTAGGGTTAGTTGTTCTGAAGATTTGTCTAAACTTCTGTTTTTCAACATAAGGTTTATTCTGACTAGCCTTAGATTTAAACACATGAATATTCTTTTCAGAACGTGTTTGTTCAATATCATTCAAGTGACCAAATTTAAAGTGGGAATATAAAGGAGTCTTTTTTATGATAATTTCATCAACAGGTTTTGGATTTAAATCCTTTCCTGAGGAAGATTCATATCCAATTCCTTTTCTGTTATTTCTGCTAACTCCATAGATCATAGAAGTCATTTTGCTTCTGTCTATGCTTTTAGCAAGGAACTTCTGAAAGCTATAATCATATTTTTCCAAAATATTTTTACATTCAGATTCAGTTTCAGAATCAGAGTTTTGTTGAGCTAATTCATAATCATTTTTCAATTTTAAGTTCTTTTCATTTAGCTCAGCTACTTCTGATTTGAGAATATTATTCTCAGATACAAGATTGCTTTGACGCTTCTTGTATTTGAGCTTAATATTGTTATAGCTCTTCAGAACTTCTGATAACACTTTGATAAGTTCTTCTTTAGTGAGTTTAGCCATTACCTCTTCAGCGTCAGAGTCAGATTCAGATCCTGAAGTTCCTTCCTCCTGATCTTCTATGTCTGCCATCAAAGCTACATTTGCACATTCCTCTTCTAACTCAGATTCAGATTCGGATGTATCTGAATCATCCCGGGTGTCCATTAGAACCTTTTTCTTCTTATCAGATTTTCTTTTAGGCTTGTCTTTCAGCACCTTTGGACATTCATTTTTGTAATGTCCAGGTTCTTTACATTCATAACAGACAACCTCCTTTTTGCCAGATCTTCTGTGTCCAGAAGATTCTTTTCTTTGGTCAGGTTTCCTGAAGTTTTTGAACTTCCTTCCTTTGTGCTTCCAGAGTTTGTTTATTCTTCTAGACAGCATGGATAGTTCATCTTCATCTTCAGATGAGGATTCTTCAGAGCTTTCCTCTATTACCTGCAATGCTTTAGCAGATTTATTAGATTTTAAAGCAATAGATTTACCTTTCTTTTGAGGTTCATCTTCCTCAAGTTCAATTTCATGACTTCTTAGTGAACTAATTAGTTCCTCCAAGGAGATTTTGTTCAGATCTTTAGCCATTTTCAGCGCAGTCACCATAGGTCTCCATCTGGTAGGTAAGCTTCTGATGATCTTTTTTACATGATCAGCAGTAGAGTATCCTTTATCCAGAACCTTTAGTCCAGCTGTAAGTATTTGAAATCTGGAGAACATAGCTTCAACAGATTCAGAGTCTTCCATCTTGAAGGCTTCATACTTCTGGATCAGAGCCAAAGCCTTTGTTTCCTTGACTTCAGAGTTTCCTTCATGAGTCATCTTTAAGGATTCAAACATGTCAAATGCAGTTTCCCTATTTGTAATTTTTTCATACTCAGTGTGAGATATTGCATTCAACAATATTGTTCTAGCCTTGTGGTGATTTCTAAATTCCTTCTTCTGAGCATCTGTCATAGATTTTCTGTCTATTTTCTTGCCATTTCCATCAGTGGGATGAACATATCCATCTATGACCAGATCCCATAAATCAACATCATATCCAAGGAAAAAACTTTCAATCCTGTCTTTCCAATAATCAAATTTCTCCCCATCAAACATAGGGGGTTTAGTGCTAATTCTGTCCCTTTCTTCATATTTGTTGTTAACGTTAGACATAGCATTATCAGCCATAGTAACAACCAAATATATATCAAAGTTTTTCTCACTGGATCTTTACTGTCACTGTGAAGTGGTAGCACACACAGAACCGGAGCTCTGATGCCAACTAAAGGTGAGAAAATACTTAGAAGGGGGGTTGAATAAGTATGAAGATAAAAACTTAGAAATAAAAACTCAAGTATTTTTATCCTGGTTCGTTGAACTCAACTACTCCAGTCCACCCTTCCTAGAGTGATTTGTCTTTCTCAATCAAGGACTTAATCCACTATTTAATCAACTGATTACAATAGTAAGCACTAAGAACAACTGTTCAAAGTCTTCTCAAGAACTACTGATCCTAACTGGATCTTCTTAAGGTTTACAATCAAATGTAATAACAAATACAAGTGTTTAAATTGCTTCTAAAAAGCTTTATCACAACTGTGATTTTTCACTTAAATATTAAGAACAAAGAAATTAATTCTAGAAAGAATGTGAATAGTATGAGAGCTTTGAATATTGATTTCTTTTCAGGTAAAACGTCAACTGAAGAAGATGGGTGAAGACTTGCTTTTATAGGCAGCTTGAGACAAGAGAACTTCACGTTGAGAAGAGTGTCCAAAAGGTCTGAGCCTTTTTGTCTTCACATCAAGTGACCTTTCCTAGAAGAAGAAAGCACAGAGAAATCCTTTTTGTCTGTGTTCTTGTGTCTAGCATAAATAAGGAAAGAGTCGTTTGGATTATTCCAACGGACATAATCTTTGAATTCTTCTTCTTCACTTTTCAGCAAGATTCATCAGAGTCTAATTTGATCATAGCCTTCTGATGTTTGATCAGAGTTTTGCTGAATCAGAGTCTTCTGCAGCAGGTGTGCTTTTAGCGTGTGTAAGTTCAGAGCATATTTGAGTCAGATCCTCAGTACTGGCAGTTTTAGTACTTTCAGAATCTTCTGTAGTAACTATGCTTTGAAAACTCTTCATACAAAATTCTTCTTTGGTTCAGATGCTTCTGACTTGCTTCAGATTCTTCTGGAGCTTCTGCTTCAGATCCTTCTGGAGCTTCTGCTTCAGATCCTTCTGGAGGCTACGCTCAGGATCTTCTATTGGCAGCATTCAGAATCTTCTAATGGATGCATCTGGCGCTTCAGAGTCTAGCATATTTCTTATGTTCAGTTCTGATTTGCTTATGGAGTGATAATTATTTTGATATCTGCAGCAAACACTCTCAAGCAAATTTTAGAGTATATAATTCTTAATTACAAAATTTCATAATAGTTATCATCCAAACATAGAGATATTATTAAGAACCAATCTGTGTTCTAACACATCAAACCTTAATGATGAGGTTTACATCTTTATCTGTTTAATGGTTCATGCTTGACTTACATTAGTTGTCATCATCAAAAGTTGATGTCCTTGTTAAAGCATATCACTTGCAAAACAAAGTTCCACATTCTCCCATTTTTTTATGATGATAATATATCTATCAAGGGAGGTGGTAAAATAAATAGTACAAATATATTTGGAGTGGTTAAACTCCTACTGAGTTAGATAGAGAATATACCTTACTCCCCTTAAGAGTATACTCTTCCCCCTTTGTCAAAATAAAAAAGGTGGGTAAAGATGCATTGCGAAAAATAAATATGCAAACATTGACGATTTAGACATTTAAAGAAAAGAAAAAAATCACACTTATACTATTGCTGAGAAATTCAATTCACAAAAATGGAAATTTTCAAAAAATTAAAAGTACATAAGGAAAACTTTGGAATTTAAAGTACAATAAGGGAAAGTTCTGAATTGAAAGTTTAAAAACAAAATGAGAAATCTAAGTGAGATTATTCTGCATCATAATCATCATAGTGGAATAGGTCATGTGGTAGTTTGGTTTGGTCAGGAATCAAGTGGCATACTGTGAAGTCTATGTTGTCATTGATTACATCTATTTTTCCACTTAGAATTTTCACAAAGTCTTGGGATGTAAGTATTTGGGGGGAATTGTCTGAGCTTTATATTTCTATGGGTATTTCCTGACTTTTGGACTTCCTTTTCTTCTCATTGGATGATGCCTTTTTAGTGATGCTTCTATTTATCAGCCTGTACCTCATTAATGGTAGGACAAAAACTCTTATTATGGTTGTGTCTTGCTTGAACTCTTTCATAAGAGAAGATACGAAGATGGTGTAGTTGTACAGGTTGGCTTTATCTCTAAGTTCAATGGTTATATCTTCACGCAGGAGATTTAACATCTCTCCAAATTCTTCTACTGAGAGGCTTGTCCTGTGTTTTCTTACTCCGCTTTGAAGTATCTCATCAGTGAGATGAAAGTTTGAGAAGCATATTTTCACAAGGGATGTATAGATTCTTTTTGAAGGCATGCATAGAAAGGTGGAGAGATTTAGTTCTTCAAAAGTTTTGACGAATTTGCATTCTTTGAAATCTTCTGAGGCTATGGTATGAATTATTAATAGGTGAATTGGATAATAATAAAGATACAAGTAGGAGTACACACATGTTAGAGGTGAAAAATAATTATATTTATAGGAGTATATGGTTTGCCATACTTGGCTTGATTTTCCCATTCGTAGAATCTTTTGTTTCCTTTATACACATTTGCATTCCCTCTTTAGAACACGCTCTTGTTCCCATGGTTGCTTCAGCTAGTGGCGTTGCAAACATGAAACACTAGTAAAATGCCAAATTATCAAGTTTCACCGTGGACTTTAAAATGATTTGTTTATCTTGTATTTATCTATTTTGCGTGCACATAACCTCCATCTGGATGAGAGAGTTCAACTAACCCTAAATTCAATTGATGGTCGTCTTCATCTAACATTTTATTTATTTTTAGGTGTAATATGTAACCATGCTTGCCAATATCTTAAAATCTATGATCATAGCCTTATATTTAATTTGATTACTAGAAAACGTAAGATATATGTGGCATTTTATTTTTCCAAACTCTATCTTCTGGTTTGATGTACATAACATGAACTCCATTTCTCTTCTGGTTTTTAGATCCATCAAACATTGGTACAAAGGGTTTGATAGTGACATTAAGGATTCACGTAACTGATGCATCCTGAACTTCTACATATAAATATTGTGGTTAAGCCAAACCCTTAATTTTTGGACTATGAACACATTCTAGTTAAGTGTTATTAAGTTTAATAACTCATTTTATTAGGAGGCCTTGCAATATAGGTTTATTAAGTAAATATTGAATTATGTTAATCTTATATAAGACCAATTGTACATGCCTAAATTGAAGATTCATGGATTAAATGTATGATTCACCATTGGATACCTCAAGGGTTAGTCATGCAAAAAATATTAGTTTGGGAATTTAAAGGTATTATAGTGGCATGTTATATATGATTCAACTTAATTTTTGAAGGTCTTATCATTACACTAATTAAATGGTTTTGGATTGCAATGCATGTCTGACTTGAGTCCCTTGAATTTCTTGAATTGTAGAGATGTCATAAATATCATAAAAATTGACTCATTTGTTCTCTAACTCTTTGTCTTATTAAACTTAATTATGAATATTGAGTTTAACAATGTCAGCGAGTTAATGAAAAACCTGATACATGATTTCATGTATCCTCATGTCGATTTGTTGTCTAATGAAAGACATAGTCATCACCACTATCTATTTAGGTGAATAAATAAACAATTTTGTATAATTATTGAGAAAGTCCCAATTATTGTCATTTTCAACGATTGTGGTCTGTCATTATGTCTATGTTGTCATGCTCTCTTGGATGTTTACTATGATGGTTGTTCCATGTTACTATGACTTCTACCATAACACAATTGTATATGTAAAACACAGTCATAGTTCGACGGAATAAACTTTTCAACTATTTCAGACGTAGTGTCTGAAAGTGTCAAACTTGTTATCAAACTTAAAAATTAGTCAATATATCATTTAATTACTCTAAACTATAACTCTCTTTTATTTCAAATTAATCAATGATATTTATAATTGTCATATTCTCTCCGTTTCAAAATAAGTGTTGTTTCAAAAAGTAATAATTAATGAACATAATTAAAAAATAACAATCATTTCTACATTAAAAAATGAGAATGACAATCATTTATTGACATTAATTTAAAATAGAAAAATGCTTTAAAATTTAATATGACAAAATAATCATAAGATCTAATTGAATGCTTGCAATTAAACTATCTTAGAGTTAAATTTATTACCGTATAATTTCTTTTAAAATTTTAAAGTGATAAGTATTAATTTTAAAAGAATTAATGCCATAAAATTAATTTGGTATATGAACTAAATACTTAAAATAGTGAATCAAATTCATTGGATATTTATTAAACATTAAAAATAAATTAAGCACTAGAATTAAATATTTCATAAAAACAAGCTAACCTTGGTAACAGTTACATGTGATTATCTGTCTCTTTAAGTATCCTTGTCTTTCCATCCATTTTCTCTCCAGCTGTTCCACTTTTTCTGAAACTCACAACGCGAGTTCTTCCACTTCACTGACACTCAACTCAACCACAGTTTCCATCCCCACTTTTTCCCAAGAAAATTCCGTATTTTTCTCGCCCTTTGCCTTTCTCTCTCACATTCTGACAACTTTCACCGCCTCCTACTCACTTCTACTTCATTACTCACTCAATTTCTTTCAATAAAGGTTCCTTTTTTATTTCTCATCTTTCAATTTTGTTCAACCCTGCTCCTTGATTTTGCTTAATTTTGGGTTTTTGTGTAGTGGGTGTCTCATGGGGATGGTGTTTTAATCTTTGATCTAAGGGGCTTGTATGTATAGTTTCTCTTTTGGATATACAATTGTGAAAGCTGATGCTAATTTTTGTGTAATTGTGAAAGGATTTTTTGAATTCAAGGGAATCAGAAGCGGAAGTAACAGAATTTGGGGTTTAAGTTTAAGTGCTTTTATTATGGTTGATTTTTGTTTAATGTTTAGAGGCTTCTGAAGCTAAGTTTTCTTTCTTTGCAGAGATTAGAAAGAATACTACAGGTTTGTGAGAAGTTGGGTTTATCAATATGAAGCCAAGTTTGGGTCAGGCTCAGAGTAATTGGGAAGCTGATAAAATGTATGTTGCATGCTAAATGTTTGACAATTTTCCTACTCTAGAATTTGTTTCCTTTTCTGTGTTTGATTTGATCCTGGTTTTTGTTTGATTTTGATATTGAGGATCATGTTATGTTGATGTTTGTTTGTTTGTTTGTCTGTCTGTCATGTTATGCTTCAGGCTTGATGTTTATATTCATGATTATTTTCTGAAAAGGAAGTTACATGCTACTGCGAAAACTTTTATGACAGAAGGGAAAGTTTCCACGGATCCAGTAGGTAAGAAACTGTGAATTGAGATTGTTGATCATTCTTTACTATGTTGTGTTGTAAAGAATTAGGTTAAAATGTCATTGGTTTAGGAGGGTTTTTTTATTTGAATTTCATAGTTCAGAAGTTTAAATTTATATGCTGAAGGAAGTCGCTTAATCGGGTATATAATGAGTTGTATATTTTGTTTTAATAGCAATTGATGCACCTGGCGGATTTCTTTTTGAGTGGTGGTCGGTCTTTTGGGATATATTCATCTCGAGGACAAATGAGAAACATTCGGAGGCTGCTGTATCTTACATTGAGGTGATCTTATCATGTAACACCTGTGTTTTTATTTCTCTCCTCAGGGTATATTTGGATGAAGGATTTTGGAGGGGGAGAGGAGGACTTGTTTTTCTTTTCCAAATTAAGAAAGCTATAAAATGTTTCTATAAACAAATTAAGTGCGGTTGAAATGTTATATGATCATCTATCATGTTTTTTTTTCATTTTAAAAAAATCTTAAATATGTACCGAAATAGATTCTTAGTCCTCCAAAACCCTCCATCCAAACATGCCTTTAGTTATTTTAAATATCGGAGGGCAACCCTTGGTGCAACTGTGAGATTGCAGCCTTTTGAGTGTATGTTACACTTTCAAATCTAGAAAACAGCCTCCCCGTTTGTTGGGGGTAAGGCTGCGCGCGCTTCTAACCTCTCCAGACTCCACCCGGTGGGAGCCTCGCGCAACGAGGCTTTTTAGTTCTTTTATATATTGGTCGGTAGCAAACTGGATCTTATATATGGATTTGCATGTTGATAGACCCAGCAATCAAAGGCCAGAGAACAACTTCAAATGCAGCAATTGCAACTAATGCAGCAGCGCAACCAATTACAACGAAGAGATTCTAATCATCCTGCACTCAGTGGTTCCTTAAACGCCATGAACTCTGAGGGTATGTTGGGGCAGCCACCAGCTAGTGTGTTGGCCATGAAAATGTACGAAGAGCGAATGAAACACCCTCATTCAATGGATTCAGAGGCATCTCCAGCTCTTATTGATGCAAATAGGATGGCTCTTCTTAAATCAGCAACAAGTCATCAAGGGTAGCTAATTTTGCTTAGCTTTATAGATTTCAGTTACCGTAGGCGTAGGCGAAAGTTTTACTGTTATCTTGATCTATAGATTGAAATGTTAATAATTTGGGTTATTTTCTGTCTCAGTCAGTTGGTTCATGGTAATTCAGGGAATATGTCCTCGGCATTGCAGCAAATGCAGGCACGGTCATCTTTGAATGCTGTAACTACTTTAACCATATACAAACTTAGATACTGCAGTGTTTTTTTAACTATTATTTTGAATTCTTTCTCTGTTTTCACCACTACTATGATAAGAAAGTTGATAAATTAAGTTTTCAGGATATCAAAGAAGTTAACATCGGCGCCAGTCCAAAGAATTTGCCCATGGATTCATCAGTTTATCGACAAGCAATTTTACAATCAAAATCTGGTTTAGGCAGTGCAGGTGTCATTACTGCGTCCCTTTTACGATAATTCAAATTTAAACTTTGTATGGTCTAGGGATAGCATATATAGTTCCTTGTTTATAATACGGCTTATTTTTTTTTTCTGTGTATGTGTGTGTGGCCTGAGTGCTATTTCATGCAGCTTTCTATGTTTTTTTGTGGTGAAAATAAAAGACATGTTTATCGGTTGATTTTCTTGACAAGCCTTTTTCCTTGGTGTAAAACTATACTCCCTCCATCCTATAATAATTGTCACATTTGCAAAAATATTTCCTCACAATGATTATCGCTTTCAGTTTTCAATGTAAGATTAATAACTATTGTAAAATATTTCACTGATAGAATTAAAAGTTCTATTTACAATGTTGCAACTACATGCTTTAAATAAGAGAGAATAGAAACCCTAATGGGTTTTGACTAATGGGCCTCATTACTAATACTACTAATTACTATTTACAGTCTAATATTTACAACACTCCCCCTCAAGCTGGTGAATGGATATCTATCATTCCCAGCTTGCAAGTAAGTTGTTTGAATCTTTCTGTTGGTAAGCCTTTTGTTAACACATCTGCGAGCTGATGCCCAGAAGGAACGTAAGATGTAGTTATCAGCCCACTATCCAACTTCTCTTTGATAAAATGTCGGTCAATCTCAATGTGTTTAGTCCTGTCATGCTGAACAGGATTATGAGCAATACTAATAGCCGATTTATTGTCACAAAACAATTTCATAGGGCCTTCACACTGTATTTTCAAGTCTTCTAGAACTTGTTTCATCCACAATAGTTCACAAATTCCTAGTGCCATAGCTCTAAATTCTGCCTCGGCGCTTGATCGAGCAACTACACTTTGCTTCTTACTCTTCCAAGCTACAAGGTTACCACACAGAAAAGTACAATAGCCTGACGTAGATCTTCTATCACTCACTGAGCCGGCATAATCCGCATCAGTGTAAGTCTTCATAGCTAAATTCTCACCTCTTTTAAACAAAAGTCCTCTCCCTGGAGTTGCTTTAAGATATTGTAGGACGCGGTCTACAGCCTGCAAATGTCTCACCCTCGGATCATGCATGAATTGGCTCACCACACTGACTGCATATGCTAAATCTGGTCTAGTGTGTGCCAAGTAAATCAATTTTCCCACTAATCTCTGATATTGACCCTTGTCAACTTTGTCACTTTCCTCCTCAAAGCTTATCCTGTGATTTTGTTCAATGGGAACACTTGCAGGTTTGCATCCAAGTTTGCCAGTTTCTTGCAAAAGATCAAGAACATACTTCCTTTGAGAGATAAAGATGCCTTGCTTTGAGTAGGCTACCTCAATTCCCAAGAAATACTTGAGTTGTCCAAGGTCTTTCATCTCAAACTCTGCCGATAATTTCTCTTTGAGCAAATGTCTCTCAGTCAAATCATCTCCTGTAACAATAATATCATCAACATAAACAAGAAGTACAGTCAATTTTCCTTCCTGTGAATGTTTAAAAAATAAAGTGTGGTCTCCTTGACTTTGCTTATAGCCCAAACACACCATTGCCTTTGTGAATCTTCCAAACCATGCCCGAGGGGACTGCTTTAGTCCATATAAGGCTTTCTTCAATTTACACACCTTGTTAGCTTCATTTGTTATGCCAACACCCGGTGGAATCTCCATATACACTTCTTCCTCTAAGTCTCCATGCAAGAATGCATTTTTAACATCAAACTGTTGCAATTCCCATCCACATGAAGCAGCAAGAGATAGTAAAATTCGAACAGTGTTCATTTTTGCCACTGGGGCAAATGTCTCCTCATAATCAATACCATATGTCTGAGTATAACCTTTTGCCACTAGTCTTGCCTTGTACCGATCAAGTGTGCCATCAGATTTATACTTTACGGTATAGATCCATCTGCATCCAACTGGCTTTTTGTCTCTTTGCCTTTCAATAATCTCCCAAGTACCATTTTTTTCAAGTGCTCTCATTTCCTCATCCATAGCTTGGACCCAATTTCTATTTTGCAATGCTTCTTCAACTGATAATGGGATTTTCACAGAATCAACAGCTGCAATAAAACTTTGATATTGTGTGGAAAGATGTTTAGTGGAGACATATTGAGAGATAGGGTGTCGATATAAGGAGGGACAAGATCTTTTATCCTTCCTCAAAGCAATGGGTAAATCAACTGGATTAGTGTCACAAGTATCAAAAATAGAACAATCATCATTTGAGGAATCATTTTCAGTACTTACCTCCGGTTCAGACGATTGAATTTGTTTCTGGAGAAGGTCAGATTTACTTCTTCTCTGATATACTAGAGTTGGTGCTGAAGGTGCTGATTCCTGTGGAACATAAGGCATTGAAGGACCAGGAACAATTACTGACTCAGATTCAGGTGTTGAACTAGGACTCAAACTCAAACTAGGTGACAACTCGGGTTCAAGAGAGGGAACACTGACAGGTGTTCTCGGGAGGCTAGGACCAAGGATCAGAAACTCGGACTCAGACTCTAAGTCACTCATGTTCTCCCCCTGAGACTGAGAATGAGTGAAGTATGACACATTTTCATGAAAGGTGACATCTTTGGAGACAAAGAATTTCCGAGTCGGAGGATGATAACATTTGTACCCTCTTTTATTGGGTGCATAACCCAGAAAGATACATCTGACAGCACGGGGATCCAACTTGTTGCGATATTGTTTGTGAACATGAACAAAAGCAACACAACCAAACACGCGAGACTCAAGATTATGTAAGATAGGAACAGAGGGAAAACGTGAGAGCATAAATTGAGCAGGACTAATATTACCTAACACTCGAGATGGGACCCGATTAATCAGATAGGCAGCAGTAAGAACTGCCTCCCCCCAATAAGAGGTGGGAACAGACATTTGAAACAGGAGAGATCGAGCAACTTCAAGTAAATGACGGTTTTTTCTTTCTGCGACACCGTTTTGTTGTGGGGTGTCAACACATGTGAATTCATGAAGAATGCCATGTTTACTAGTGAAGTTGGAGAAGGTATGATTGACATATTCTTTACCATTGTCAGAACGAACTCTTTTTATACATTTCCCAAATTGTGTTTGTACCATATTATAAAATTGGATAAATATTTGTGGTACTTCGGATTTAGTATTCATCAAGAAAATCCAAGTTACCCGAGTACAATCATCAATAAATGAAACAAACCATTTTGCACCAAAAATATTAGAGGTAGGGGCAGGTCCCCAAACATCAGAATGAATCACATCAAAAGGTTCAGCACTTTTATTAAAACTGGAAGGAAAAGTTACACGATTGTGTTTTGCCAACTGACAAACATCACACTTAAAAGACTCAACAGAATGGTTTAAAAACAATGACGGAAACATAGACTTAATGATATAAAATGGAGGGTGACCGAGACGCTTGTGCTGAAGCCAAATGTGTGAGGCTGAAGAGGAAGACTGAGACTGGAGACAGGAGGACAACACCTTTGGATGGTCATCAGAGAAGTAGTATAACCCTTCCTTTTCCTTAGCAATTCCAATCGTCTTCCCCGTGGTAAGGTCCTGAAAAATACAATGGGACATAAAAAACGTTACTTTACAATTTAGATCACGGGTAAGCTTATGGATGGAAATCAAATTGTGGGAAAGTGTGGGAACATGAAGCACGGATTGCAATTGAAATGGAGGTTGCAAGTCAATATTTCCAGTGCCAACAACACAAGCCTGAGAGCCATCAGCAACAGTGATATAAGGAATACTCGAAGGTGTGGTATAAGAGCATAATAATGTGGAATCAAATGTCATATGATTAGTAGCACCAGAGTCAAGAATCCACGCATTCTTAGGGATATTACCACAAACAGTAAAAGATCGGGAACACAAACTCTTACCGGTAACTGCTAGAGACCCAGAACCAGAAGGCTTACTCATGGAGTCAAGCATAGACTTCAACTGTTCCACGTCATTCTGGCTGAAGGAGGAAAGATCAGTTCCCTCTTTTTCAAATCTGTCAGTATCATGGGCATGTGTGACAACATGTGCCTGATGCTGGTGCATGTTGCGAGAACTACCTCCTCGGCTAAGAACATGTTCCCTTCCATGTAGTTTGAAACACCTATCCTTTGTATGCCCTGATCGGTTGCAATGCTCACAATAGAATTTGTCACGACCATTCTTAGATGATGACGATGGTGGTCCTTGTCTTGTTGTTTTTCTAGCTACTAGTGCTGACACATCCGGGGGCTGTTCATGAAGCATAGTTTGACGACGGGTCTCCTCACTACGAACAGTGTAAAAAACTTCATTAAGATCAGGAAATTTTTCCTTACCCAAAATCTGCACCCGAATGGGGTCAAATTCAGCATTAAGGCCGGCTAAGAAATCAAAGATCCTATCCCGCTCAACAACAGTATTCAAGGTGGCAGTATCCTTGCTGCACTCCATCTTCAAATTCTGATATTGATCCAACTCAATCCAAAAACCATTGAGAACTCCAAAGTAATCGTTGACCGAAAGACTTCCCTGCTTAGTGTTGAATATTTTCCTCTTTAAATCATAACAAGCAGACATATCTTGTTTCATGGAATAACTTCGACGAAGATAATCCCAAACTTCCTTTGCACTTGAGAGATACATGCAATTTCTACTAATTTCTGGAGATATGGAGTTCCAAAGCCAAGTAATAATAGCAGAATCATCTTTATCCCAGGAAGAGAAATTAGGAGCAGTAACCAGAGGAGGATTGCCTTCAATATGATCTAGCATGTCACAACATTTTAGAGTGTGTCTGATGAACTGAGACCATTGAAAATAATTTTTTCCGGTAAGCCAGTAACCTTTTTGAACGACAAAATCCTTAGCATTAAATGGGACTGGTGGATTTGTGGGAGGTGGAGGCGGAGGTGGTTGTTGGTTAATAATCTCGGCCATTGAAGGGACAATCGAGAGGAACAAACAGCAGATATGTATTGAATCACAAAGAAAAAATACAAAGAAACCAAAAAACAAGCAGTAGGGTTGCAATAGAACTGCAATAGAATGAAAAAACAGCAATGATCCAAACACCCAAAAAAAACTGCAAGGATGACCGGCAGTGAAAAAAAGAAAAAAAACACCGTTACGGCGGCTAGGGTTTATGCGGAAGCGAGACCCCCAAAAAACAGGAGCTGAGATACCATATTGTAAAATATTTCACTGATAGAATTAAAAGTTCTATTTACAATGTTGCAACTACATGCTTTAAATAAGAGAGAATAGAAACCCTAATGGGTTTTGACTAATGGGCCTCATTACTAATACTACTAATTACTATTTACAGTCTAATATTTACAACAATAACCTTTTTTTCTCTCAATTTTATCCCCTAAATAATACTATATGCATCACTTCCAAATCAATATATTTTACTTTGCATTTATGATAATGGTGATACACTCATACTTGATAAGGTTAATTTGGTAAATTACTATTCTCTTTCTTTTATTTATATTATTTTTTAATCTGTGCAATATGAAAATATGTCATTAGTCAATTATTGTGGGATGGAGGGAACTTTTTATAGCAAGAGCTTCGTAACCTTGCAACTGGTATCGTTATGGCATTATTATTATTAGTTTTATTCTAAGTTTCGATGTTGATAGAGATAGTCCTTATGCCTTTCACATTTAGCCTTTAATATCAGTCATGGTGGATCCATTTTTCTGATTGCTTCTTTAACTATCCTTCAGGATTAAATCAAGGAGTTACAGGTCTTCCGTTGAAGGGATGGCCTCTAACTGTGAGTTGGATGTTATTTTCATAAATTCTGTTTCTCTAAAGCCAGTTTAACTTTTCGAGAGCGGAATATGACTTCTCCCTATCCTTTTTCTACAGGGTATTGATCAACTAAGACCTGGTTTGGGCGTACAAGTTCAGAAGCCTAATTTGACAGCACAAAACCAATATCTTTTGGCATCACAACAACAACAGGTCTTGGCACAGGCTCAGGCACAAAACAACCTTGGAAATTCTAATTATGGTGATATGGATCCGCGTAGACTTTCTGGTCTTCCTCGAGGTAGCTTAAATGCAAAGGATGGTCAGTCTAACAGGAATGATGGATCTATTTGCTCCCAAATGCAATCAGGTTCACCTAAGGTTGGACTCGCTCTTCAAATATTTAAAGGATATCAAATTTAGCAGAATTTTGGTGAATTACTTGAGTGAGAACACTAAGCATAATCAAAAAATAAATGCATTTTAGATTTGCACGAACAATGTCAACAATAAAAAAAGGGTTAAATGCATTTTTAGCCTTTATAAAATTAGTTTTTATTTTAGTCCCTACATAAAATGAGTGCTGTAGTCCCTGGAAAATCAAAATAAGGACTAAAATTCAACAATTTTTTTTTGTACGGACTAAACTTGAAAGATTATGATTATGTGAACCGTCTTTAGGAGTTTTTCACCACGTACTGTCAACTACTTACTACATAATAATGCAATTGATTGACTCCTTATTCCCAAAATCGTTGTTCATAATTTATAAGAATAAACAACTAGAATTTAATACAACGTCAAGGTGGCACCTCTTCCTTGATATTTTTACAGTCTCAAGAAAGTAGGAAGTCGCCTAAAACATCACTCTAGACCTGTAAAAACAAATTTCTCTTAACCTGTCAATATGAGAAGTAGAAAAAGTTCATGCTGAAAGCCCTTTTCAGTGATATAGATGAGCACATAGGAAACTTTTCTATCACAAAGGGGTCCTAATATACTAGTAATATCTTCTTTCCTTCATGCTAGCCGATGATTCAGAAAAATGCATCTTTGTAGTAGTGTGGACATGCTGTTCTTCTTTACTTGTTGAAAAAAAAAGGTAAAGAAAAATGTGCTTGAAATGTATAGCTGTCAATTTTGTCTGTATGTGATAAGTAAGCCATATACATTAGTTCTAAGATGATAAATCTTTATGATCTTGGATGTCAATTATGAAATATTGAATTTTTAATCTTCAATTGGTGCCATACAGATGAAGATGACCCAGTCCCAACAATCATTATCTCAGCAGCAAGAGCAATTGCAGCAGCAGCATCAACTGCAGCAGGTTGTCCTAACATCTCTGTTTTTTCCCCCCCTTCTTTCCCTTTTTCTTTATATGGAATGTAACCAGATGAACTTGGTAATGGTTGAAACTTTTACTTTGGATAAGATATGACCTGAAAATGTATTTATTCCTTAACGAGATGGTGTTATAGTGTATCCTAGATCTGTCAGGCCACATTTTATGAGGCCTTTTGGGACTATCTCTTGATATTCGGTATTGGGTGTGTTGAGATTTGAGAGTCCCACATTTGATGTGATATGGCTTAAAAAATGTTTATAATTGAGAGACATCCTTCTCATTACAAGCAGGTTTATTAGAGGGATCTGAAAACATGATTATAATCAACATACTATCTCTGTTTTGTCATCAGAGTAACAGAAAAAGAAAGCAAGCTTCTTCTTCTGGAGCTGCCAATAGCACTGGTACTGGAAACACCGCTGGCCCTTCACCTAATTCGCCGTCATCAACACACACACCTGGCGATGGATTAAATACAGCAAGCAGCTTGCAGCATGTTAACAATGTGCAAAAGAGCATGATGATGTATGGTACAGAGGCAACAGGAGGCCTGGCATCATCTTCAAATTTACTGGTAAGTTTTGTTAATAATTTTAATTTGCATTTTCGTGTATGGTCATATAAATGTGACTGCATGCACATTTGATTTGCTTACAGCCTTCTGATCTATATGTTCAAGTTAGTATTATCTAAATGAACAATCTTCTATTTCTAACAATTAATCTTGATGTAAACATTTTAGTAAATGTGTTTGTTGTGATGTTGAATTATAAGTTAAACAAGTTATCGTGTTTCTGACGCTATTATTTCATAAACCAGGATGATATAGAACGATTTGGAGATGTTGGTGCTTTAGATGATAATGTGGAATCCTTTCTATCAAATGACGGAGGAGATGGTGGCAATCTCTATGGGGCTATAAAACAAAGTCCAGCTGAGCAACAAAAAGAATCTTCAAAAGGTATGCTTTATAGGTGTGTCTTTCTTCTCCGTTTGGGAAGTATTATGGAAAAGTATGACTCACCACACTTTTATTTCAGGTTTCACATTCGCTGAATTTGGTTGCATAAGAACAAGGAACACAGTTACTTGCTGTCACTTTTCTTCAGATGGAAAGTTGCTAGCCAGTGCTGGGGATGACAAGAAGGTAATTTGCTTGCATAATGAGGATACTGTGCCATATTAAACTTATGAATTTTGATAACTGTATTTGTTACTTTTTTGTGGGGGGCATTTATCAGGTTGTCCTGTGGAATATGGACACTTTAGGGACAGAGAGCACTCCTGAAGAACACAAATTGGTTATTACAGATGTTCGTTTTAGACCAAATTCATCTCAGTTGGCAACTGCCTCATGTGACAAATCTGTGCGGTTATGGGACGCAGCCAATGTAACATAACTGACTTTTCTCAATTTACCTATTACTATATAATTACTTGTAATGTTCACCAAAAAATAAGTTATTTATAACTTGTACATAGGATGTTTAAAACTTGCTAACATCTTTTGCAATTATATATACAAAATAGGATTTACTCTTTTTATCTTTCTTTCATTGCAGCCAACCTATTGTGTTCAAGAATATAGTGGGCACAGTTCAGCTATTATGTCCCTTGATTTCCACCCTAAGAAGACTGATATTTTCTGCTTCTGCGATACAGTAAATGAAATTCGGTATTGGAACATTACTTCATCCTCTTGTACCCGTGTATCTAAGGTTAGTCAAACTAGTAATTCTATCATATCCATTTTCATCAATATTATGTGTCCGTAATATTCATCACAATCGCTTGTTTCAGGGAGGTAGTGCAAAAGTGAGGTTTCAGCCTCGATTGGGACAGTTACTTGCAGCAGCTTCTGATAAAGTGGTGTCTATTTTCGACGTTGAAACTGACAGACTAATTTACTCACTCCCGGTAAAAGATTGAGTTGCTCTATATAACTATCGTGATGTTTTTCAATTGAAGATTTTTCTTCGTGGATTTTGTAGTTAAATCATTTGTCTTTGTAGGGTCATCCTGAACCGATAAACAATATTTGCTGGGATGCTACTGGAGATATGTTGGCATCTGTTAGTCCAAATTCGGTGAAGATCTGGAATTTGACATCAGGAGATTGCGTTCAGGAGCTCAACTCCACCGGGAACCAGTTTTATTCCAGTGTTTTTCATCCAAGCTATTCAACTTTATTAGTTGTCGGAGGGTTTTCGGTAAGTATCAAATTATTACCGCGATCTGTGTTTCATGGTTCATAACGTGCTCATTGGTTTTAAATTTACTGTTTTCTTTTTCTGGTGGTGCTTAGTCCATAGAGCTGTGGAACATGGCTGAGAACAAGAGCATGACTATTCCTGCACATGAGAATGTGATATCTGCATTGGCTCAATCTCCTATCACTGGAATGGTTGCCTCTGCGAGTCGCGACAACGTCGTAAAGTTGTGGAAATAAATATCACGCATTTTATGATCTAATATCTCTCCTATATTCTTTTTTCATTAACCCTTTATTCCAGAGAATTAGAGATCTATATTGAAAGCAAAAAGAATTCAGAGGTCTTTGAACATAGTATGCAATAAAGTATACTAGTAGCACATAAAACAAATTTTGTATTGTTGTGTATAAAATCCTCAGTTAAGGAACTGAGTTATTCACAATGTATGCAATATAATTTTTATGTAATAGTATAGTTTATTTGGAGTTAAGGAAGTTCATATAGTTACTTTACCGGTATTCTGAGCTAAAAATATATTCTGACACTAGTATCCGGATCCCCCTCACCGCACCATACCACACCCATATCTCATAGCCTAACTAAAACAAAATAATGCTAAAAAAATCTGGATTCCAATATTTGGAATTTCTACGAAGATCTTCATACGTGTTTGATTTATATATTTATATTTGTGTCAAAGTCTGAAACAAAACAGAGCACGCGAGGAAACTTCATTTTATATCATTTTTCAAATTTTTTCACTACTTCTACAGCATTGCATTTAAGTCTAGGATATTACTCAATTTCTACTCTACTCCAGTCTAGGATATCACTCAATCAAGGTTTCTCTTTTTTCAAGCCTTATCACAACTTGGAAAGTTTCTCATTTTCTTTAATTTTTTTATTTGTGACCTATTATTTAAATAGGTTGTTTGTGGTACTTTAGGTTGTAGTTAAAAGCATAATAGATTAGTCTTTGATGTTGCATTTACATTTTTCAAGTTTAGAGCTTAGGATATGCTCTGTTCTATTTTTTTTTCTGCTTCTCTGATTTTGTCTAGTCTAGAGATTGGAATCCGGACCCTGAGTCTGGATAACAAAATCTAGATTTACATGTTAAGAATAATTTGTTTGATTTTTTTTGTTTTATTCAATGGGTTTGAAGGATTATGATATGATTTTTGAGGTGTAATTATAGATAAAAATGTCTAACAATCAAGAAAGATTGAGGCATGGTAGAGTGATTCAATATGCTTCCATTTGAAAGAAAAAAGCTAGGCTATCATGTCAATTCGTTGGTGCCGCTTTATTTGATGCATAAGCATTTTTTCTCGAGTTCAAGTGTCTCTAACATCGTTTTCTCGAAGAAGTGAGCCCCCTATTGCTGCCACGGAAGCCCAAGAAGTCCATGTTGCTGAACTTCTTACTGTCGGTCCTGATGTTTTTTCAGGAAGCCCCTCAGACTCTTAACTACATTATCTGCATCCAGGTCATGCTACTAGGCATATCTGGGATGAAGATGTAACATAAATATGTAATTATTGTAAATATTTGTTATAAAATTTGAACTTTTTGACGATGTTTTTTATTTTTTACAACATTGAGATATGTTGAAATGTATCAAGTATGACAGGAAGATTGCAAAGCTATCGCAACTTGATGAACCTGTCACGTATGCATCTGGGATGCAAGACTGATTATGTTATATTAACCATGGTTTGTTATATGCTTTCGTGGAGAGGTGACACGCAGAGACGTCGTCATTTCATCTTCTGACCTGTGAGATGTCCATCACATTAGATGATGTGTCATCTCTCTTACATCTTTCGACCGCATATTCCAGACGCATGAGGCTTGAGGCACTAGACATGATGGTGATCTATTTGAGAGCTGACCTATGTAATGCCCAAAAGAAGATAGATGACATCACATGATGTGATGCCAAATTTTCATTCTTAGAGACGATGCATAGAAACCACCTGGATGCATGGTGACGGTGCATAAATTTTGTATCATAGAGGATGTGCATTGAAGGCATACCTTATGGTTTTGGTTGACACATCCATATTTGTGGACAAAAGTGTAACCTATGTTGATGCCGTCTATCTTAGATACTTTATTGACTTGGAGAAGATTCATGAGTAAAACTTAGGGGTCTCTTGTTTGGTTTACATCTACTCTAAATTATGTGAAACTTGTTTATGGAAGACTAAATAGATGACGGGAAACAACAATCTATTTACGATAATATTTTTTTTCACTTTTACTATTACTAATATTACATAATACTTGTTTAGTCCATTACTAATATTACATCGGAACCATTTTCAGGCATGGACTCAACAACATTTTCCACATCTATCTGGCTGGGCACGTGCGGAAGACTATTTTGAGGATTTGTCACGTGCTTGCTCCATCATCCTACTCAAAGGGAATTAAGAGACTGATTCGTTTCGAGTTTATCTTGAACGCTTTGCGGAAGATGATATTTGCTTCATGCCATATGTCGATCATCGTCAAATATGCCCCTTGTGATAACATTATACTCTGACTAGAAGGCTTGTGAGTTACGATTGATGTATCCATATTTACCTAAGCGAATCATGCAGAAGTTCAGGTATATGTAGAGTATTCATAGATCCCCAACCGTGTCTACTCCTCCCATTGTCCTTCGCAGATATGCTAATCAGATATTTGAGGCGTTGTATGATCATCTGGTCCCAATATATGCACGCCGTGTGATAACTCCTCATCTATTAAGTACATTATACAACTACATCAAATGGTTTTATAGAGTATCACATCCTTACATGATACCAGATGCAGAGAGAAATCCATCTAGACCAACTCATCAAGAGATATTAGAAGATGAACAAACTAGAGCGGACTATATTGTGGCCATTGGGAGAAATGTTGAGCGTGCACCTTATCTAATGTTTGAGGATTTTCAATAATTAATTATTGTGTTAATTAATTGATTTATTTGGATTATTCTAATTATTTGAATAATTAGATGATTGTTTAAATGGATTGATAGATGTTTTGAGAAAGGAAATATAGTGGAAAGAAATAAAGGGAAAGATATATATATATATATATATATATATATATATATATATATATATATATATATATATATATGAGGAAGTGGAAAGAAAAAGAAAAGAAAGAAGGAAGAGAAAGAAAGGGAAAGAAAGAGGAAGAAGAGAAAAGAGGAGAAAAAGAGGAAACTTGGAGAATCATCAAGAACATCCTCTGGCTTCGATTAATCTAAGGTAAGGGTGTGAAATCTTACTATCTTAATCATTGTGTATGATTGTGTATGTGTGTGGATGAGTTTGGTTGTTTTCCAACCTTGTTTCCATTTAGGTCGAAATGATAGAAATCGATAGAAGCCGATGTTCGGACGGTTAGAATCGAGAATAACTTTCGTAGCTTAGTCGGGATATGTTAGACTAAGATTATTGGAACTAGTTTGGCGAAAATCGGGTGATATTGTGAGTTTCACCATTTTCGGTTAAATTGAGGTTAAGATTTTGAGTGGAAATCGAATGTCGCGAAAGTTGAGTTTTATGACCCTAATATATCTGTATATGATTAGTAAGGATAGATAGGTATTTAATCGGGTGAAAACTATTTAATCGGTCGGGTTTTTGAGGGTTTTAAGCCCGAACCCGTAGCTGTTTTTCTGAGTTTTTCAGGTGTTAATCGGTTAACCATATACGTTAACCGATTAACACAGTGTTGGGGGCCTAAAAACTGAGTTTTTGGCGTAAAAACTGAGTTTTTGGAGTGGTTAATCGGTTAACCATATACGTTAACCGATTAACACTGTAAGTGTGAGAAAATATTATTTTTCAAAACCTCGAAAATTCATAACTTTTTCACCGTTTATCGGATTTTGACGTTCTTTATATCAAACTGAAGCTAATAAAATGTTCTACAACTTGGTGAAAAGAAATATTATTTTTGGCCAACTTTTAGCCGATTTTACCGATTAGTCAGGATTAATGATTTTGAGTGAGAAGAGCTTATAGTAGCTAGAGCGTCCGATTGCGATCGGTCTCGTCTCGTAAGGATAATTTGTGTGTTATTAATTGTTGTGTTATAGGTAGCCGTAAGGCGTGAACCCTAGTGTATGAATATGATTTTGAATCGTGGCCTTTGGGCAAATTATGCATTGTTTATAATTGAATAAAAATGCATGACAATTATGATGAATGATGAATATAATACACATTGTGAGTGCATGATGATTGTACGTGTTGATGTGTGAAGAATGCATGATAATATATTTGCGAATATGTATGCAGTTTGTGTTGATTGATCCCGTGTAGGATCTGCAGAGACATCGTGTGCCCATGTGGGGTGTGAGCGATGATCTATAACTGATTGAGTCATTTTGTATGAGAACGATGTATGAAATGGTGTGAAATAAATGATGAATATATATATTTGCATTATGATATATATGTTGTGAATGCATAATAAATGTATGCAGTGAAATGTGATAGATGCATGAGTATGTTTGTAAACATGTATGCATTTTGTGTTGATTGATCCCGCGTAGGATCTGCAGAAACCTCGTGTGCCCATGTGGGGTGTGAGCGATGGTTTATAGTTGATTGAGTCATGTTTGCATGTGAAGCATCATGATATGCATTTGTGTTATTTGATCCCGTGTAGGATCTGCAGAACCTCGTGTGCCCATGTGGGGTGTGAGCGATGGTTATATTTGATCCCGTGTAGGATCTGCAGAGACATCGTGTGCCCATGTGGGGTGTGAGCGATGGTCTATATTTGATTCCGCGTAGAATCTGCAGAACGATTGTGTGCCCTTGTGGGGTGTGAGCAATCGGATTGTGTGCCCATGTGGGGTGTGAGCAATCCATAAACATTGTGT
This sequence comes from Lathyrus sativus, assembly GCA_963859935.3. Classification (NCBI taxonomy): domain Eukaryota; kingdom Viridiplantae; phylum Streptophyta; class Magnoliopsida; order Fabales; family Fabaceae; genus Lathyrus; species Lathyrus sativus. Next base: position 245,505,555 of record OZ012737.1, on the reverse strand, counting down.
GCCCATGTGGGGTGTGAGCAATGGGTGAACATCGTAGGCCCGACGGGGAGTTACTTCGGTAACGAGCGATGGTTCCATTTGGTTCTTCAATTGAACCTGCTGAATTGAGTCGGTACCGCATTTGCATCTGCATAGAGTCGTGAGTCGGTCTCCATGAGTTGCATAATTCATCTTTATATGATGCATTGGTGAAATAAACATGTATGTGAATGTTTATGTGAAATGGTGATGATATAAATATATTGTGTATGTTTATGTGAACTAACGCGAATTGCGATAATGGCATGAGTGAGTATGCTTGAAGATATGTATATATATGTGGGTTTACATGGATTGATGTAAACATTGGTGAATGCATATTGTATATGCTTGATGTTTTATTTATATATATAGATACTTATATGGATACATTGTGATGTATGGAATGATTGAGATGTATGAATAAATATAATTATAAATGTTTGTGTGAAAATGATGTGAATTGTAGAAGCATGATTGATGAGTATGCTTAGTTGTGTATATATATATATATACATGCAGTGTAATGTATGTGATGAATTGATGATTAAACATGATGGCGTATGTTATATGATTCATGATGAATGAAACATAACGTGTATGTTTGTGAGGATTAATTGTAATTGCGAATGTATGCATGATGAAATGCTTGGTTTTATACATATATGCTTTGCGATGTATGTTAGTGGGTATGTGGGGTATTGTGGTGAGGAGTATAATATGTGTATTTGATGCTATGGATATATATTATGTGCATGGTTATTGTGTTATTATGCATTGTGGTGAGAAAATGTGAAATGTATGTATTCTGTACTTGCGCATTTATATATGATTATGTGCTTTGATTATTATGGTAATATTTCTCACCCTTCTGCTGGAATGATGTCCTTTATGACATCGTGCAGGTATCTTGGAGTTGTACTGCTAGTAGTTGCGAGGTCTCTGCTGGTGCAGTCGTTTAGTATTTTAATTATGTTGGGTCGAGTCATGCTCTGGTTATGTAACACTGGGATCGTTTGGGTTTTTGCTTTAGAGATATTTTATGTATTTTAAGTTGTGTTTTAAATGTATCGAAATATTGTGATGTTGGCCTTAGTGCCCAAGAATTGTTGAATTATGAGATGAACATGAATTCTATGTGAAAAGAATTATGAATATAAATTGAATCCGCTGCTACATGCAAAGTGAACTTTGAAAAGCATGATTATTTTATTTGAGTGTTTAAAGCATGACAGGTGGTTTTGAAATTATGTGTGACGCCCTTTTGCGAAAGCATGTTAATTTACTCTGATTATTTATGTATTTTCATGTGGGGTTAGAAGGGTGTTACAATCACATCCTTACATGATACCAGATGCAGAGAGAAATCCATCTAGACCAACTCATCAAGAGATATTAGAAGATGAACAAACTAGAGCGGACTATATTGTGGCCATTGGGAGAAATGTTGAGCGTGCACCTTATCTAATGTTTGAGGATTTCCCCCGACTGATGTTTGCAGATTCATCCCCTTGACACATGGAAGTCTACCACAAGCCACTCCTAGCAAACACGCCTCAGATACATCTGATGGACTCTCCCTAGGTATATCTGAGGGACCTGCCTCAGATATACCTAAGAGGCTCGCTCTAGGTACACTTGTGAGACTCTTCCAAATTAGAAGAAATGATTAGGCTTGACATTTGTGCTTGAGGGACTATGTATTGATATATTTGTAAAAGACACATAAGAGATGTCGTATGACAACATATGAGGAGAAGCTACATAACATATCACCCCTTCCAGCTTCTTAGCCGCCCATTTATTGGAATAAGTGTCAGTTATTTAGTTGTGATGCTCATTTCTTATATCAACCACCCTCTATGAAAACATGGTGGTGATGTGTCCATATCCATAACAACACGAGAGAAAAAGTATAAAAGGAGAAAATTATGTTCTCCTTAATATTAAAAGAGTTCATTACATACATCTCGTGCTCTTGAGAGTGAGTATTACTCTCTTTAAGCCTATGACTCAGGTGCAAGGGATTCCTATAAATACCTAAACTCGAGGGACATCAAATTTTACCTCGAAAATACTAAATATAGAGCTTTTCACCTCCTTGCATGAACTTGCTCTAACAACACAACGACCTCAAAAACCTTTAACAGTCCCACACCACAAAATGTTTTCACGTATATGCCTTTAACAAGTATAACTCATCTTGCAATTTCTCATAATATACCATCTATATCATATTAAGAGGTGAGGAAAAACCATATTCAAGAATTATACATTTAAAGTTACAAAGAAGATAAAGGTTTCCACATAAAATTCAACAAACCTAAAAAAAACACATTTTAGTGTTCGTTTATATAATATCTAAATCAATCTTAAAAGTTAAATATTACATGACTAACTTGACACATTTTAAAAAGTTTGAAAGATCAAAATGATATTTTTTAAAATTATGAGAACAAAATAAACTCAAATATAAAATACAATATAAAAATGAATATTAAGCCATGATTAAATTATAATATGAAAATGAATAATTATAATATATATATATATATATATATATATATATATATATATATATATATATATATATATATATATATATATATATATATATATATATATATATATATATATATATATATTGTTTTGTTTTGTTTTTGTTTTAAGCATTAGTATTCGGTCCACTGAATTGAATAATTCGATTCGGAGATTAGTCATGATATCAAAATGTTTTTACGTATAGTTAGTTTATTCAATGGTGATTGAATATATTAGAGAGAATCAATATTTAAATTTAATATTATGAAATAATGTTTATTTTATTTTATTTTTAATTTTAATGTTAGTTTATTGTAGGGCTGGCAATGAACCGAACCAACTCGAAAATAGTTCGAAATTCGATTCGACAATTAAATCGTTGAACTAGGTTCATGAACCAAATGAGTTGAGTATGAGCGAAAAATTAAGTTCGTTAACTAAATGAGCTGAACTTGAACTATACATAGTTCGACTCGTTAGGTTCATGAGTCAACTCGATTACATATGAGAAAAATTATACTGTCTTTAAGATTAGGTTTAAATATTTACTCCAAATCTTAGACAAATTTAATCTTCAATTTAGTAGTTTTTGAATTAGACTCTCAGATGTATCTCTTGAAAGTTGTGTAAGTTTTGAATTAGTAGATTTCGAAGATAAAGTTAAATTTCAATATGATAACTTTTATTTTATTTAAATATTTTATTTTAAAAAAATATATTTATTTAAAATGTCAAATATACTAAAAAATATATATATGTAAAAAAAATAGCTTTTAAGTCCGTGAATCATGTGAACTGAACCTAATGAGATGAACCTAACGAGTTGAACCGAACTGTTCGAGAACTTATAACGAGTCGAGTTTGAGCTTAAAAAAAAGTTCGTGTTGAAATCGAACTCGAACTCGAACTCGAACAAATCTTAACGAGTCGAGCCGAGCTGAGGTGAGTTCGACTCGACTCGACTCATTTCCAGCCCTAGTTTATTGAATCAAATGAGTTATTTTATTAAACCACCCATAAAGTTAATGCTAAAAATAATTGTTTCTGAATTTATAAAGAATAAAACTACGCAAAATAACTTATAGTTAGAGGATTCAATAAAAAAAAAAAAACTTAAATTAAATATAATAAAAATAGTTATAAAGTAAAACCCACACATTACATTGAAAAACCTATTCTTTAACTTTCTTCGTTTCTCCAATTCTTAGATTCCAAATTCTCCATCTCTGCGTTCCCAAACATTCAGAAAAATGGACAACACCGCATTCAAAAATCCAAACTTTGGTGACGAAGAAGATGAAGAAGTGCCTGATTCCTTTTCTTGTTGCGTTTGTCTGTAAGTTTCTATCACCATGTTTTAATTTTTAGCCGAAACCTAGCTTCAATTTTGTTCGCAAATTCTTATTCACAATTAAAAGAAATGGAAATTTTGTTCTTAAATTGATTTAAGTTGATTAGAACAATTCGATTTGTTTATGTTTTGTTTTAGGATCTGAAAGTTGTTATTCGATCATATAAAATGTAAATTTGGTATCTTAAATTTCAATTGATTGCAAACCACAGAATGTGCCTCTCTTTTGCTGCTTGATATGAATTGTACATTCATGAATTTAGAAATTTTTATTCTATGATTGATTCTGCGGTGAAAAAAATTGATTTTGAGTGAATTGATTATGGTTAAAGCGATTTATGTTTGGAATGCAAAATTGAGTTGACCAAGAAATCTCAATGGAAAAATCAAGTTTAAACTTAAAAACTACTACAAAGCTTAAGTAGAATCAATTTTGGAATGAATGCAAAATTGTGTTGACCAGGAAATTTCAATGGAAAAATCAAGTTTGAACTCAAGCTACAAATTCTAGCTCCAAGAATCAATTCTAGAGGCCAGCTCAGTTATACTCTAGTATAACCAAACATCTCAAAATTGTTTAAAAATCAATTCTACACCTCTAAAAGAGCTTTAGCCTCTTCCAAAATTTAAACCTAACACACACTAAAGTTAAAAGGGTGTGTGTTTGGATTGGCGGTAGACAAAATTGATTTTGATAGAATTGAGTTTAGAATTGATTCTAACAGAATTGAGTCCAGCAGAATTGATTTATAGTTGGTTACATTTATGTAAAAGTTAAAATCAGTTGAACAACACATTTTAGGATAAAAATCACGTTTAAACTCAGAAGCTACAAATTCTAGCTTCAAGTAGAATCAATTCTACTTAAGAAGAACCAAACACTTCAAAATCACTCCAAAATCAATTTCACACATCTAGAATTGTTTTTGTCTCTTCCAGAAGTCAAACCAAACATGCTATTCTTGGGATTTGACACGTTTCATATGCTTATTTTTGAGCTGCTTTGTTTTCTTTATCAAATTGTACTTACTGATTTTGACACTCTTTCATCATGCAGGGATCTATTATACAAGCCCATTGTACTATGTAAGGAAACAATATTTTCTTAAAATATATATTAAAAATGCGAGTAGTGTTGTGAATTTTGTCTTTTTTCCTCCATTTTTGCAGCTTGTGGTCACATATGTTGTTTCTGGTGTGTCTATAAATCAATGAATTGTCTGCGGGAGTCTCAGTGTCCAACATGTAGGCATCAATACTATCACTTCCCAACAGTCTGTCAAGCGCTTCATTTTTTGCTTCTTAAGATCTATCCTGTTGCTTACAATAGAAGGATCAATCAAACTCTTGGTATGTATCTTTCTCTAACTGTATGCATAAGCATATTTAGATATAAATGTATGATTTTTGCAGTGTGGTATGTAAAATTACTAGTTAGTACCATGTGCAGTCAATGGTTATGTTGTATCTTTTACCTACCCAAAACACAATCATATATTATAAGATTATCCGCATCCATTGCAATAAAACATGACAGAATGGATAAATTTATGTAACTTCGTTGAGTTTAATTTCTTATGTTTTATTGATCTCGTGAACTTTATTTTATGATTTTGCTCTATCTTGTTTAATGTATTCTTATTATTTTTATCTATGTTTGACAAATTGATCTCTTGTTTTAGAGGAAGAGAAGAAATCAGGCTTCTATTCCCCTCAATTTGATCCCGACACATGTGAATCACAAGCTAAATTCGGTCATTCATGTAGCCCTTCTTCCTCCTCTATGATATATCCGGTGCCCAACTCATGCAATGTGGAAACTTTTGAATGTACAAAGCAACCAGAGTTCACTGCCCATGAAGCAGAGCCTGAAACTACTGGGACTCTGGCTGAAGAAAAAACATTGCCTCATGATAAGCTTGACATAAAACAAAAAATATCAGTTGCTGATGTGATGTGTACAATGTGCAAGCAGCTTCTTTTTCGTCCCGTAGTTCTTAATTGTGGTCATGGTACTCAATATATTTAATTTTTCTTTCAATTATATTATCAAAACTATCATTATCAGAACACTTAATTGAGATTGTTTTTGCTCTACTTTCCCTTGTCTCTGCAGTATATTGTGAAACTTGTGTCTACAAGTTAGCTGATGAGATGCTTAGATGCCAAGTTTGTCAAAGTCCACATCCAAGAGGTTTTCCAAAAGTGTGTTTGGAGTTTAATCACTTTTTGGAGGAACAATTTCCTGAAGAATATGCACGGCGAAGTGATGCTATTGAACTAAAGGAAATCAAAGTCAAACCCGAGACCCCTTCTTGTATGTATACTTGGGTCTGCTACATTATGTTTAATATCGTGAAGCATATAATATTTCTAATGAAATAATTATAATATGTGTGAATATATTCCATGTTTTTTAAGATAAAGATATTAGATTCTTCATATAGACGTTGACCTGTTGAAGTAGTGAGAGTTGAAGCGTGATAATTGAAATTAATGAAACCTAAGGAAGAATATTGAACTGAAGGTTTTCCCAAGGATTAGAACATCTACAATAAAGTTATAACTGAAAATACATCTTCTTCGATTGCTTACGTTGAGACCTTTGTTATTCCACCCACATCGGTCCACCCCTCGAATGTCCAATCATAAGTGTAAGAGTGCGTGTTAAGAATCCCATATCAACTAGATATTTGACACAGGTAGTGCTGAATTGCTTATAATGCTTGGGTAGTTCTCTTCTTGCAAGTCAGTTTCGTGGGGTTTTGTTAAGCACAATATGATATCAAAATTTATCTTAGATCTGTTACGGAGCCAAATATCTTTGTTATTCCACCCATAAATGTCCATCCTTAGGCGTGAGGGTGTATCGAGAGAGATCCTGTTGTTCCACTCAGATTGGTTCACGCTTCAGATGTGATGACGAGTCCTGAGAGTGAGTTGATGAATTGAGTCTCACATTGGCTAGAGATTTTCCCTATGTAATGCTTACAAAGCTTGGGTAGTCCTCAACATACAAGTTAGTTTTGTCGGTTATGGTAGGCTTTTTACTCAAGTTCAAATAGTTTACAACTCACCACATCAACTGGATTCCCCTTATTCCAAATTTGTTCATCAAATTCTGGATTGTAAATAAATCCAGCTCTTTGGTTGTGAGTGCTGTCCATATGTTGAGGTCTCATGGATTCCCTAATTCTTTGTTATAGTCTCCCCATCCTGCTTCTCTACAAAAGCTTTGAGATCAATTCCCTTACTTTATAAGCTTTTTTTTTTTTTTTTTGGCAAAAAATGCATGTTGAAATAATCCGATTTTTAGTAAAGGAAGAGGAAAAGAGGAATATACTGTATAATCTGATGATTGAAATCAATGTTGATTTGGTGTCACACAATTCAAATCATTTAAAACTCCTAATTTCAGTTTAATAAGGAGATGAGTTATGAAATATTGAAACCATTCAAAACTTATCATTTACATATATGACACCCTAAAATACCCTACAATACATTCTCTGTTTTTCAAGTGGTTACTTTACACGCACTTTGATGTTTCTATACCTTTTGGTATTCTTCTAGTTACTATGTATTTTCTTCTTTCTCAGGTTCATTGGATAAGGGTAACAAAGGAGAAAATACAGAATGGTGGTCTGATCCTGACTTAAAAGTTCACATTGGAGTTGGTTGTGACTTTTGTGGGGTAAGATCTTAATCCCCTCATATCCTGCATTATGTATTGATATGTTGTTTTATTGTTGTTTCTATATTTTAGATTTCCTTTACCAAACTAGTTTTATGTCTATGTTAGTGATCTGCAATGTGATAATGAGTTAGCTTGTATGTGCAGATGTTTCCTATCATTGGAGATAGATATAGGTGCACCGATTGCAAGGAGAAAATGGGTTTTGATCTTTGTAAAGATTGCTATGACACCCGCTCTAAACTTCCAGGCCGATTTAATCAACAACACACCTCAGATCATAGTTTCAAGCTTGTACAACCCAACTATATTCGTAACATAATGTTGAGGCTGGTCACCGGACAGTTAGGCGACAGGTCCATCGACACCGAGTCTTTAAGTAACATAGATTTTACAGCCGAAGCCTCTGGGTTGTTTGATGATGGTGAAGATAACCAGAATGACCCCGAAGCTACCGGTTGAAAATTCGAACCCCAAAATAATCATGGTCTATTGTTGGTGATATTGCATAGCTTCTTGCTGATTTTAGAGATGCAAATAATGCAATACTTGGAGCATGTTTTCAAATCAATTCCTAACTGAATCTTTCTACAGATTGTGGAAATCAGTGACAGGTTATTTTAGGCCTTCATGGCAAGATTCTTGAAGATATTCGGGAAAGTACATATTTTTAGGAGTTTGCATGAGATGTGTGAAAATCTGTATTTTTTAAAAATATAATCTGTATAGAATTACTAAATTTTAGTCTAGAAATCGAAATGTGCGAGAATGAAATTTGAATACTCAGAATCTAAACTGTATTGGTGAGATTATTGGTACTTAAACTACAATAAAATGAAATGGGCCCTTAATTTATTAATTGGAAACATTGAATGTCCAATCAGTTTTTTAAATGACCTGTCTGGTAAAATCACATATGTTCTATTTGAATTTAATGAAACATAGTACCAATGTTGGTACAACCTTGCTTTTCTCTCTCATTTTCTGACATGTTTGTTTTGACACATTCTTTTGATTGCTGGATTATATTTACTACCTCCTTTCCATTTTTCCATTTTTGTTGTTGCTGTTTTTGTCAAGTAATTACGAAGTGTAAGAAATCATGACTTCAAATTCTACAAACTAAATTGTATTTACCAAACTCCTTATCATCTTTAGAGTGTATTAGAGAATTTTAAACAATTTAAATGATTCATTATTAGATATGAGGCTGTATTCATAAATTATAAAATATTTTAGCTCAATTGAAAATATGTAAAATATGATCAATTTGCAATTTTTGAACATTTGAAGAGAATTTAAAAATTATTAAGAACTTATTTGTAATTTTTTTAAAATTTTAAGAATGAATTAATTTTTTATATAAAATATGAGAACCATTTTATAAATTTTAAAAAATTAATAATAAATAATTTAACACTCACATTATAAAATAAACAATTTCAAATTCTTTATTTTTTGGTGTCATTTAAAATTTCATAAATTTAGCTTGAACAAAATACTTTATAAATTTATATTATTTTAATAATTTTTTTTTAAATTTTATCTAAACAGTAAATTTTGATAAAGTCATTTTAAAATATTTTATCCAAACACTCTTAGAATATGTGTAGTAAGATCAAAAAATTAATTTTTTACCTTTTAACTTTTCTAACTCATTAATTAAAAACTCTATTTGATAACAATTTTTTAATGCAAATTTTAGTTTTTTTTTTTTACAAATACTATTTGAAGTAGTTTCTAAAATTATATCTTTTAATTCGTCAATCATTTTATTTTATTTTTTATTTTTATTATTTTAACTAAAAATTCATTTTTATCTTTTATAATTTAAAATAAAAAACATTTTTTTAATTGCTAGGCTAAAAAAAGTGAAGTTTTGCATCTGAAATAAATTGTGAATTTTTTATTACAAAACTTCATCTATTCTCTTGCTCGTCGTTTTGACTCCACTTTCATCTTCCTATAATTTGGCTCTTGTTCTCTATCAGTCGATTTTCACTCTTTATTATCTATTGACCATGGCATTAAATATATTTTAATTTTATATTTAATTTTACACACAAAATATATATATATATATATATATATATATATATATATATATATATATATATATATATATATATATATATATATATATATATATATATATATATATATATATATATATATATATATATATATATATATATATATATATATATATATATATATATATATATATATATATATATAATTTTACGTAGGTTTATTATTACATTTATTTTATAAAAGATCAACTAAATTAATAACAACATATAAATATATAAGAGATAACAAACTCACTAAATTATTAATTAATTTTTTTTTTTTCATTTTACATATATCAAACGCAATTACTAACTTATCAAACATTTTAATTAATTTATTAATTATAAATTATTAATTATAAAATACAAATCATCAACCATAAACCATTAACAATAGACCATCTATTATAAATTAACAATAATTAATTTATAAGTTATCACCATCTAGTTTAAACGAGAACGTTAATACTCCAATTTATTGAAATATTACGCTAACATCTTTGATCATGAAAAACACTGGTGTTGAAGTTTAAATTTCTAATTCTAGAATTAGGGACCTCTCCATCCTGTCTTTCCTATGATTGGTTTCTGGATTTAGTTGTTTTAGCGTTGTTTGTTAGCCTGCTGTTCTAGTTGTTAGCTTGCGGTTTTAGTTAGGTTTCTCTATGGGAAAAGAAGATAACAAGTGGGTTGAGGTGAGAAGAAGAGTCCCGCAGACCAATGGGTTGAGGAGTTCTATTTGGATGGACAGAAGAGGGAAGAAACTGGAGAAAAATGAAGATATCTCGTCCTTCTTCTTCACTGAGGTTCCTGATGACTTTGGGGCCAAAGAGATGTTTGATGTCTTTAAGGAGTGTGGATTTGTTTGAGAGGTATTCATGCCGACAAGGTTGGATAAGAGAGAAAAAAGATTTAGTTTCGTTAGGTTCAGAAAGGTCAAGGACGTGAGAGTCATGGCTGCTAAATTAGATAGCATCCATATTAGGGGTAGAAAGGTATTCACAAATTTGCCCAAATTTAGTCGTTTGAGCCTAGCTCAGAGCTCCATTCCTCATGGTTAAAGGAGGGAGATATTAATTCTAAATATTTCCATGCCGTTTTGAATTCGAGATCAAGAAGTAACTTTATTTCGTCTATGAAAGTTGGTTCGTGCATTCTAGAGGATGTTTCATCCGTGAAGCAAGCTATTTTGGATGCTTTTTCTACTAGGTTCATGAAAACTGAAGGTTCAAGGCAGGTGCTTGCCTTAAGCTTACCATGGTGAATCGCGAGATGCTTCATGAAGAGTTTGCTGCTGAAGAAATTTATGAAGCAACTTGTGACTGTGATGGCTCCAAAAGCCCAGGCCCTGATGGGTTTAATTTGGAATTCTTAAAAAGATGCTGGAATGTTGTTGGGAAAGATGTGGTAGACTGCATTAAGGAGTTCCATGATACTGCGGTTCTTCTAAAAGCTTTACTGTCATCCTTCGTCGCTTTGATCCCAAAGAACCTCAATCCTCAAGGTTTAGAGAAGTATCTTCCCATAAGTCTCATTGGATTTATTTATAAGGTTATCTTCAAGATATTGGCTGCAAGGTTGGGAAAGGTCATTGGCAAGTTAGTTTCACGAAGTCAAACGACGTTTATTTCGGGTAGACAGATTTTAGATGGTGTTTTGGCAATCAACGAGATTATAGACTTAGCTACGAGAACGAAGCAAAGTTTTTTGTTGTTTAAAGTGGATTTTGCACAGGCCTACGATTGGGTGGAGTGGGATTTTTTGGAAAAAGTTTTGGAGGTCATGAATTTTAGTGAGAAATGGTTGAGTTGGATGAAAGGAGGAGCGCGTGTAGTAATTTTGTGTCTGTGATTGTTAACGACGGGACTACGCAAGATTTCAAAGGAACAAGGAGGTCAAGACAAGGTGACCCCTTGTCTCCGTTCTTGTTTGCAATCGTGGCTGAGGGGATAACTTGTTTAGTCCGTAGGGCTGGTATACAAGAGATGTTCTGTGGTTTTAGACTGAATGAGGTTGAAGATTTTAGTCTTGTTCAATTTATCGATGACACCATCCTCATTTGTATAGTTTCTGGGGGAATAAAAGCCATTCTTAGAGGTTTCGAACTTGTTTCAGGACTATGTATTAATTTCTGGAAGAGCTGTATTTATGGAGTGTGTGTAGATGTTGCATTCCTAAATGCTGCAGCATAATTTCTGCTATGTAGACAAGGAAGCATACCTTTTAAGTTTCTTGGTCTACAAGTGGGAGGTAATCATAGGAGGTACAATTTATGGAAACCGGTTATTGAGTGTTTTAAAGCAAGGCTATCAACTTGGCACGGAAGGTTGTCATCAATGGGTGGTTGGGTTACGTTAATAAACACTGTTCTTACGAACCTTCCAATACATCATATGTCTTTTTATTAAGCAACTGCTAAAGTGATCAAGGAACTGATTTCGATCCAAAGACGGGTCTTATGGTCAGGTTCGCTGGAGGTTTCGTCAATGGCATGGGTGAGTTGGAAATATATATGTAAACCAAAGGAGTTAGAAGGATTAGGAATAAAAGATATTGTACTCTTCAATAGGGTGTTATTGACTAAATGGGTGTGAAGAATTTTAAGTGATGATGATTCAATCTGGAAACCGATTTTATCTAACAAATATGGCTGCCACAAAAGAACTTTCTGTTTATTGCAGGATGTTGGCATCGCTCGTAGTCGATCATTATGATGGCGTGACTTATTGAAGATTGGGTTGTCACTAAAAACTGATTCATTCTTGAGCCAAGTCTCATCTAAAGTGGGAGATGGTTCCCTGGTTTCCTTTTGGCATGCTAGGTGGATAGATGTTGGCCCACTTCGCATCAGTTTTCCGGAACCGTATGATATGTCGAACATGAAGTTCGGATCTGTTGCAGAACATGGTGGCTGGTCACATGATGGTTGGCAATGGAATTTGGGATTTTAGTGTCACAGTTGGACGGAGGAGATGTTAGTGCAACATGATGAGCTGATGTTGTTATTACAGGAGCATATTCCCAATATGGGTGCATTGGATGGATTTACATGACCCAATTCGGTTAATAATTTGTTTTCTGTTAAAACATGTTACAATTTTCTTCTTCGGGTCAATTTGAACTTGAACGTCAAGATAGAAATTAATTCCAAGACCGCTCTTGAACTCCTGCGGCAATCCATGAAGGTGAAACTGTTTGGTTGGAGCCTATTATTGGATAGATTACCGACATGTTTCAATCTCGCGGCCAGGGCAGTAATTTCCGATCCCCATGATATAGTGTGCGTTTTTGTTGTTGTTTTAATGAAATTGAAACTATTGATCACATCATGATTACCTGCCCAAAGATTATGGTAGTTTGGAAAGCAATTTCGGAGTGGATTGAAGTTTTTTTGGATAGAATCACAGAACTATATAAACCATTTCATGGTGTGGTTCATCCGGTTGGTTTGCCGTACGTAGAGGTGTGCATGGATTATAAACCAAACCAAATCACATATATATGGTTTGGTTTGGATTTTAAAACCATTTATATAAAATTGATTAATTTTTTTAAAACCGGTTTACAAGTGGATTGGATCGGTTTCAAACCGGTTTTTAAAAAAAAAAAACAGTTTTTTTAAAAACCAATTTTATACCGGTTTCTCTCAAAACCAATTTTTTATTTTCTTTAAAAAAATCAGTTTTAAAATCAATTTAAAAAAAAATCAATTTTATTGCAAACTATTAAATAATTGATAAACCACCTGAAACTTATTCTACTTTAAACTTATTACAAACTATCAAATAATTGATATAGATCAATTAATCAATTTTATTCTAATTTTACATTTAATTAAATCAACACCCCATATATCTTAAACTTTAAACTACTCAATGTAAAACTGGAATTAGAATAATTCTTTTTCATCGTGAATTAAATCAATTAATCGAGAAGTACGTTGAATTGATATAAATCAATTAATCGTGAAACTTATTCTACTTTAAACTTATTGCAAACTATTTACCTTAAACTTATTCTACTTTAAACCAAATCAATTTTATTGCAAATTAGGGGTGTTGATCTTGATTTTCCCAAACTATTCTACTTTTGTTTTTGAAGCTTGTTGAAAAATGGTTATTGAATCTCAATCTGGTTTGAAACAAATGGTTACCGGTTTTTTTAAATTTGATAAATGGACCACCAAATTTAAAATATAAATTTGGACTGGATTTTAAAATTTGGATTAATTTGGATAGGAATTTGGTTTATGGTTATTGGTTATTTTGCACATCCATATGCGAAAGCATACCCACAAAAAAGAACAAATTTTAAGGAGAAAATTGAAAACCCTCCAAATTACAATTTTTGAATGAAAAAATTATAAACCCTCTTTCAATTACTATTTTTGGACGGAAAAATAGAAAACCCTCTCAACAAACTATTTTTGAACGGAAAAATAGAAAACCCTAATAGGAAATCCTCTCTAAACACACAACTATCAAATCCCAAAATACTCAAAAGACTACATTTTATTGTTGTGTCAAAAAACTAAAACTAACTATCTCTATTTATATTAATATTCAAATTCTATTTTTTTTTCTACTACCCGATGTGGGATTTGGATGAATATACTATTTGACCCAACACTACTAAGAACTGTTGTAAATGGATTTGGAACACGTTTATCCCTCCGTCTAAGTCTTTCACGATGTGGAGGCTCCTCCACAATAGGTTGCCAACGGATGATCAAATGAAAAGACGAAGCCTCGTCTTTCCTTCTTGATGTGATCTTTGCGATTTGGAAGAGGAAATGAAAACTCATTTGTTTTTTTGACTGTATTTTTGCTTCCAACATTTGGGTTTGGATTATGCACATACTCAACCTTAGTTACTTCATTCATGGATGGTCAGATATTTTGAGACTTTTTGGAACAACAGGCAAGAACCACGGTAGGATGATTTGTATAGTTGTCGTCATCTTTATTCTCAACTCGATTTGGAAGACCCGAAACTTAGTGAGATTTAATGACACATTAACTTCTTTTTCTTATACTACTTTTTTATTATGGTTGTTGTTTCCATTGCAGGTAATACCAACTATGTTGGTCCCCATCTTTCTATGCACGATTTTGAGATTCTTAAGAAATATAAGGTTATCATTCAGTCGCCTCGTGCTCTAAACATATTGGAGGTTTTGTGGCAGCCCCTCTTAGAAATTGGATTAGTATTTTTATATAAAAGAATTATAAAAAATAAAATAATAAACAATAATATATATATATATATATATATATATATATATATATATATATATATATATATATATATATATATATATATATATATATATATATATATATATATATATATATATATATATATATATATATATATATATATATATATATATATATATATATATATATATATATATATATATATATATATATATATATATATATATATATATATATATATATATATATATATATATATATATATATATATATATATATATATATATATATATATATATATATATATATATATATATATATATATATATATATATATATATATATCAAAGAATGAAGTTCATATCGTATCTTCAAAACCTTACCTTACCGCAACATTGTTAAATAATTAGTATTACTATTTTATTCTACATTTTTAAGTCATTTTTAACAATAAAAAATAAAAAATATTAACTAATATTTTATATTTTATTAATCAATTTAACTTTACGTTGAAAACTACTATTATTTTTAAATCTATGCACTATTAACCAAATTATAAACGGAATTAACCAACCTTTTACACTATTAAATAAAATTAACTAATTTTTTACACACTATTAAGCAAAATTGAAAATAGTAAAACTTTACTTTTTAATGTCGAAATTGTTGCTGTACAAGATGAAAAAGATGAAGATGGAAGAAGAGAGAATAACAAACTTCCACTATTCTTACAAAATGATTACGGTGAATGGTTACACCACTAATGGTTACGCGTACTTTTACTCGCTACAACACTGGTTAGGTTAAGCTTAACAAAACTAATACTAATACTGAATATGAATGACTTATAAGACCACCCCTTAATTCATATTCAACTAATCAAAACTAACAACACCAATTTCATCCCTCAAGTGGAGAAATTGACCAGTCTTGGTAGCTTTCATCAGTTGCTTTTAGGTGTTACAGTGCATAACTTCTAGCACTCCATTATGAACTTGACTTCTCAAAAAATGAAACTTTGTCTCAATATGCTTGTTTCTCCTATGCAACACAGGGTTCTTAGCAAGATTGATTGCAGACTTGTTATCAATCATCAGCTTCAGAGGCTTGTTTACCTTAATCTTCAGATCCTGCAATAAATTCAGAAGTCAAACAGCTTGATATGCAGCCACAATACCTGCAATGTGTTCAGATTCACAGGTTGACAAAACAACAACTAGTTGCTTCTAGGAACACTAAGCAATATGACCTCCTAGATACTTAAACAAATATTCAGAAGTACTTCATATGTTAACTCTGTCTCCACACCAATTAGAGTCTGAGTAACACATCAGCTATGAATTAACCTTTTCACCAGAAGGGAACAAATCTCCACACCTCAGAGTCCCCTTAACACACCTCAAAATCTTGACAGCAGCTTGGTAATGAGACCACTTCGATTTATTCATAAACCTACTCACCATTCCAACTACATAGCAAATATTAGGTCTGATATTACATAAATGTCTCATAGAGCCAATCAACTGCTTGAACTTTGTAGCATCTACATTATCACCCTCAAGATCATAATCCAACTTGTAATTTATTTCTAAAGGTGTGACAACAGCCTTACAATTCAACAACTCAAATCACTTCAGAAGCTCAAGTTTATACTTCAGCTGATGTAAAATGATACCCTTCTTAGAGTACATAATCTCCATCCCTAAAAAGTATGTCATATTTCCTAGATCAGTCATCTCAAACTCATTCATCAACACCTTCTCGAACTTAGCTATCTCATGTTCACAACTCCCTGTTAGCAATATGTCATCAACATAAAGACACACCAGAATCATATTTCCCTCAGAAATATGCTGAACATAAATGCCATACTCCATCTCACACTTTCTAAATCCTTTGAGTTTGAAAAATGAATCAATTTTCAGATTCCAAGCTCTAAGAGCTTGTTTTAGTCCATACAATGCTTTATGTAACTTGTACACTATCCCTTCTTGATTATTTTTCTCAAATCCAAGAGGTTATGACACACATACCTCTCCTTGAAATGGACCGTTCATAAATGCAGATTTCACATCTAAATGTATCAGAGGCCAATTCCTGTTAGCAGTTATCGCAATCATCAGTCTCATTGTCTCATGCCTCGCTACAGGAGCAAACACTTCAAAGTAATCTAACCTAAGTTTTTGTAGAAAATCTCTTGCTACCAACCTTGCTTTGTATTTTCTAGTTGATCCATCTGGCTTCAGTTTCACCTTGAAAATCCATTTGACACTGATGGTTTTATCGTTCTTTGGAAGCTCAATCAACTCCCAAGTCTTATTTCTTTCTATAGCCTCAAGTTCTTCTTACATGGCTTTCAGCCACACTTTCTGTTAGAACAAGATTTGTTCATGACATGTTCTCTTTTAGTTTTGATGATAATAAAAGTATTGAAAGTATAATGGTTTATTTGATGTGTTTTATTTATGCAGGTTCTCGTACATAAATAATAAGACTCTGTTTTACTTAGACACACTTGAGAGTTGCTTCATTGCTAACTTCTGGTGGCAGAGTCTGAAGAAAAATTGCTAGTGTGGCTTGGCACAGACTCTGAGCTGAAGGCCTTAACATTTAGACGAGTTACTACACTTGGTAATTGTATATCAACATCTGGTACCATTCAGAGTTGATGATAAAGTCGTGGTTATCCATACTACAAAAAGCAATATGTATTATCTTATTAGATTGTCAGCTAGAGTCTACAAGATTACAAGGCTCAAGAAAGGTTGACATGATCTACGGATATCTACTTTCAATGATTCTATTAGTACATAACCTCTTGAAGACTCAAAGGTTAAACACGTTGCACACTGGATTCATAATCTACTGTGTATCCATCTTCAACAACTCTTGTACTATGGAGTAAAGGTAAAGACATTTGATTAAGTTACCTCTTCAACAACTAGTTTCTACAAAGGCTATAAATATGGCTGAAGATTCAAGTTTGAATCTTAACAAGGATTCTCCAGACGAAGGAGTAGCAAGATCAAGCAATTATCAACTCTAATGTAATATGCAGATTTTATGTTGTAGAGTTTAATTGTAAAAGTCTTAATATTTCTTAGCATTTAATATCTTAGAAATTTTAAGAGCTTTAGGTCTTTGTTATGGCGATTTCACGTACCTTCAGTAGTTTAGATCAAGTATCTTGCTATGTGCTTGAGCAAAAGTCTTGTCTAATTGAAATTCAAGCAACAAGTATCGAGCCAAGATGCTTGAGTCACATAAGTCTCATTGCTTAAGTGCTTGAGTTGCGAAAGTCTTATTCAGCTAGTCTAATTGAGCAAGGGACGGTCTCCGTCTGAGGGGCGTGATCAGGAAGTCTCAAGTGCTGCTTGAGCAAGGAAGTCACAGTCTGGATGGCCAGAAGAGCAGGTGGCTTATTCAGAGGATGTGAGCAGAAGTCTTAGACATGTGTTCTAATCAAGGGTAAGTCTCGACCAGAGGACCTTTAGAGCAGTTGGCTCGGTCAGAGGGTGTGGGAAAGGAAAGTCTTAGACATGTGCTATAAGCAAGAAAGTAAGATAGTTGGGCTGAGCAAGTGTAAAAGACTTATGCAGAAGCATAAGCGATTGTAATCATGAAGTGGTTATACGAAAAATCTCTTATGAGGCAAGGGGACTGAAGTACTTTCAGTTAGAGGAGGAATCAGGATAATTTTTTTTTATCTTCTGCTGTTATTTGTTTACTTCTGTTATATCTGCTGCCAATGAATTAAAACAAAATCTGAACACCAATTCTGATTCTGAACTCTGATCAGAAGTTAAATTAAAGAAAGCGCGAAATACAATTCAACCCCCTTCTTGTGTACTTTTCACACCTTCAATTGTTTATTAAAGCATGGTATGTGCTTAACACTTAACAATGACGCAGATAATGATCCAATAAGAAAAGTATAATTCTTCTTCAAGATGGAATCAAGTGCCACATGAAAAATATCAGACGACTTTTCCTACTATATTTAATGGATGATTCCACTGAATTTAAATGATGGAAAAGCTAAACATATTTTTAACTCATTAGTCTTGATAAAGGGTTGCTGAAGGTCTATAGAGTATACTTGAAAAAGGTATTACTATAAAGTTGATGGTGTAAAAATGATTATCTTGAAAATCTCTTTCACCAGCTCAGAAGATGCATATTGAATATCTTCAGAGGTAGTTGCATGTTGGTAGATGCTCTATCTCACTTTAGAGTATATCAACATCATTGTTGTGTCTGATGCTTGGGCTATATTTGAATTCTTGTGCTCAGATTTGTGGGGATCAGTTTTGAAGCTTGAGCAGTTGCACTTCATCTAATCTTTTCAAGAAAATTCTGAGAATATTGCTATTTGACTTAAATCTAAAGTCACAGTTGTTGCGGTGAGAATTGGATATCAAGCTATTGACTAACTTGAATCACAAATATTTAAATATTTACCACCAAACTTTGATTTATACAAAGGAAAAAGTTAAAGATTGAATAAAACCCTAAGTGCACTACGTAACAACGAAGCTAAGAGATCAGGGGGTTCGGGGTTGGTTATACTGGAGCCTCTTGTTTGATATTTGTGTTATTGCTAATATTTGCTTGTTAATAGTTATCTACTAAGGTAAAAAAACCTAGGGTATATACACTAAGTATGCTCGCCAAGACGTCGCATCTCGCGCCTACGTATCCTAACAAGGATGGAATCAGAGCAACCGTAGTTCACCTAACTAGGGTGAAGGAACTCTTGACTATGGTCAAGGTTCCAAGGAGAATAAGTATTCATAACAATGATACTTATATAGAGTTAACAAACTCTCTAAGTCTAAGTTAAAAGATCTAACTGGGGATGAATCTAACAAAAGTCAAAGGGGAAAGTGAGTGCACATAACAATGGTACACACAAAGCGTTATCAAACTCTGGACCTAAGCTCTAAGTTATAGGACTCCTAACAAGGTATACTAAAGATCTTGACTTAACAAAGCCAAAGGGATGTAGGTTCTAACTTAATACTAAGTTGAAGGACCTAATGACTCTAACAAGGTCAAGGGAAGGTTAAGAATAATGAGCTATCTGAGTCAATAGAGAGGCTTTCCTTTGGACTAAGGGACACAAGGCAACTCTTTAGGATGAGAGCTAACAAGCTACATCACTTAGGGGAAACTTAACAAGCTTAAAAGGTGCTAAAATAATAAGGTGATAATTAAGCACACTTCAAGAATATATATTCATTCAAACATGATGAAAACATAAAATCATGGTAACAACCAAGAAGGTAGGGGCAAGCATGTGACAACATCAAGCAAGGTTTGATAAAGTTAATAGGTGACAAGGTTACAGCCAAACATTCATCCATATAAGTTTAGAATCAAACCAAATGGTTACAACTAATGTTAAACATAGATGTTACAACATCTAAATAATCATGAAACAAGGTTCTTACAACACCATACATCATAGGTGGCAATTTGAAGTACAAACAATCATGCATAAGTCAAAACATTACTTATCATGGTGGAGATTGTTGCACCCCAAATTTTGACCCCTTAAATCTTCATCATCATTCTAGGATCATTTTCATTTGATTATTTAACCTTAACCTATTTCAAGTTTATCTTTGTTAAGATACAGGTGAATTAGGGTTCCGTACAGTCGGAAATCGAGGTTTCAACGATTTAATCAGTCAAGGTAGTGGATTGTTTCTCCATGAAACAAGTCTCAACTTCATCAAAGATACTCTATTGGGTCAATCATGAGTCCAATTTGAGATCGTCACATCAAAGATCAGGAACAATGCAGTTCAAGATCCCTGATTAGGGTTTCTGATTAGGAAAAGTCAACTGTAGTTTGACTTTTCATTTAAATGGTGTTCCAATGGTGGGATCATGTTCCATGAAGTTCATATGGCTTAGTGAAGTCCACTCAAGAAGTTTCAAGGCCTCAAAAGACCCGGAACATCAACAGTCGACTCGATAGTCATTGATCGATCGTTCGGTTGACCGAAAAGTCAACTCCTTGACCATAAGGAATTTGACCTCAAAGTTGAAAGCAAAAATGTTCCTAATTCCATGTTACACTTTTCCATGAAGTTTCATGACCATTGGATCAAGGATGGAGGAGTAATCGGAAAAATCGGGAATTAGGGTTTTGAAAGGGGCAAAACCATAACTTCCTAACCACACATCCAAATGATGTGGTTCAAAGCTTGTTGGAAAGCTCTTGACAATTCCTACAAAAGTCTCACAGATGTCCATGTGCAAAAAATGAGTAGATTTGGATTTATGATCAAAACCATTACAAGAGGGGAAAACACTTAGAAAAATTTCTAAGTTTTCTGGCCTTGCAAATCATGTTTTCAGCCAACTTTGAAGGGATTTTTGACCTAGTTCCACTTGGAATTTAAAGATTTCAAAAACATGAAAGTTGTAGAGCTCCATGAGGGCTTTCCAAAAAGTTATAGAAATCTTTCATAGCCCTTGTGAGCTGAGAGTTATGAAGTGAGCAAGTTGGGCCTGAACACTAATTTGTCAACTTTTCAAAATTCAACATAAAATTGACTTCCAACCATATGGTGAAGGAAAATTGCGATCTAAACGCAGCGGAAAACAAAAATTTCCTTTAGTGATCCTTACGAATGAGCATGGTCAGTGATAGAATCGTTACCTCTTTGTGGCGATTCAGATCTTTGATGCAGCGATCACAAGCGTTGATGAAGTGCAACGCCTCTACTCAGTCCACACGAACAGCTTCCGGTCACAGTGCTAGCTGCTTACGAACGGAATTATTTGAGTGAGAAAAGAGAATCAAAACGAAATTGCATCAAGTGAAAGCTTCATCACAAGGGTTCCTTTTATAGACTCTCTTGTGGGCTGCGGGCTAAAACCCAATTCACATGATCCATAATAATATATATATATATTATTATAATAACTATTATTATAATAAATATATTTATTTTATTATTATTTTATAACCATTATAAAATAACAATAATTATTATTATATTATCCAAATTTCTATTTTTCACTTAAGTGCACCGTACCTTACGGTGTTCCTTTTTGATTTCTCTATCTCTCATCAAACTGTCCTTATGTGTGTGACCCTGTAGGATTTCGTAACGTTGGTAATTATATTAAATTATATATTTAACATAATAAACAGTAAGCGGTATCTAGCAACACATCACTGCTACCCAAGTCACGAAAATGTCATGTGATCTGACAAAACCTTTTTCGTGATAATATATGTTTGTACAATTACCCTTTTGCCCCTATGTCTATATTGAACACAAGGCATACACTGTGTCATCCTTGTCCAGTTCAATATTGGGCCCTTAGACATTTCTCCTGTTATGCAGGATTGGCAAATTCCATCTAGGACACTCATGTCCCTCAGCATGCTTCGTGGAGTGCCCATCAACTGTCTTTATGATCATCCAGTTACGGATAATGTTTGATCAGCAATAAAGCACCCGACTCTACATCTAGGGTCCATAGTGGTTTCAGGTCGAAGGGTGGTAATACACCATTATCACCATGAGAATAACTTATGACACTTTGCATAACATACTATGTAGTATTCTCATAGCGGGTCAATCCGGTATAAATATTACTCCTAATATTTATACCTATGTCAAGACTTGATAACTCTTTATCTATGATCCATGAGATGTGATCATCAGTCTATCTTCATAATAGTCTCAATGCTTTTAATGTTATCCCACTTTGCAATAAAGCTTGACTACGGATATTTTAAGAATAATGTCTTTATGTTTAATGGGATCTCATGATTAAGTCACACTTAACATTTCATTAAACAGACTAACTATTCTAGGGACTTTATTATTCTGAAAGACAAACATAATAAAGAAATACCTTTTATTATTAAACGAATAATCCGATACAAGTACCAAAAAGTATTGGCCTCTAGGGCTTACACCAACAATCTCCCACTAGCACTAGAGCCAATTAGGCATACCCTTAATACCCATAGATCTAGTATGACCATCATGCTTCTGTTGCGCAAGAGGCTTTGTTAATGGGTCAGCGATATTGTCAAGTGTAGGTACTCTGCATATCTTCACATCTCCCCGATCGATTATCTCTCGAATGAGGTGATAACGCCTAAGTATGTGTTTGGATCGTTGGTGAGATCTAGGCTCCTTAGCTTGTGCGATAGCACCATTGTTATCACAATATAAACCAATGGGATCCACAATGCTAGGGACTATGCCAAGTTCACTAATGCACTTCTTGATCCGAACAGCTTCCTTTGCTGCATTTGAGGCAGCAATATACTCGGCCTCAGTTGTAGAATCAGCAACTGTTTCTTGCTTTGAACTTTTCCAGCTCACAGCGCCACCATTGAGACAAAACACATAACCAGATTGTGATCTAAAATCATCCTTATCTGTCTGGAAGCTAGCATCAGTGTAACCAATTACATCAAGCTCTTCCTGACCTCCATATATCAAGAATGAATCCTTAGTCCTTCTCAAGTACTTAAGGATATTCTTGACAGCTACCCAGTGAGCATCACCGGGATCAGATTGGTACCTACTCGTTGCACTTAATGCATACGAGACATCTGGTCGAGTACATAACATGGCATACATGATAGATCCTATTGCAGATGCATATGGAATCTTATTCATGCGATCCCTTTCTTCCTTAGTTGAAGGGGATTGTGTTTTTGATAAACACAGACCATGTTGCATAGGTATGAATCCTTTCTTGGAATCATGCATATTAAAGCGTCTCAACACTTTATCTATGTATGTACTCTGACTTAGGCCAAGCAGTTTTTGTGATCTATCTCTATAGATCCTAATTCCTAATATATAGGCTGCTTCACCTAGGTCTTTCATAGAAAAACAATTCCCTAACCAAGTCTTCACTTGTTGCAAGGTAGGGACATCGTTTCCAATGAGTAATATGTCATCTACATATAATACCAGAAACACGATCATGCTCCCACTAACCTTCTTGTAGACACAAGGTTCATCTTCATTTTTGATGAATCCATATTGTCTTACAGTTTCATCAAAACGAAGATTCCAGCTTCTGGAAGCTTGCTTCAATCCATAGATTGATCGCTGTAACTTGCATATCTTTTGGGCATCTTGTGGTATGTCAAATCCTTCAGGTTGTGTCATGTACACATCCTCAAGAAGATTCCCATTAAGGAAAGCAGTTTTGACATCCATCTGCCATATTTCATAATCATGATATGCAGCGATGTCAAGTAAAATCCGAACAGATTTAAGCATTGCAACTGGTGAAAAGGTTTCATCATAGTCAACCCCATGAATTTGTTTATAGCCTTTTGCAACCAGTCTTGCTTTATAGGTATGTACCTTACCATCCATGTCAGTCTTCTTCTTGAAGACCCACTTGCATCCTATAGGGTTAACTCCTATAGGAGGTTCTACCAAGGTCCAAACCTGGTTTGTGTACATGGAATCCATTTCAGATTTCATGGCTTCTAGCCACTTCTCAGACTCAGGACCAGTTATGGCCTCTTTGTAGGTCACAGGCTCATCTTGATCCATGAGTAATACCTCACCCTGATCACTTATGAGATATCCATATCTCTCAGGTTGGTGACGTATCCTGCTTGACCTACGCTGGTCTTGTTCTTCTTGAGCAGGTTGCTCTTCCACAACTACTTGTGTTTCCCGCTCTAGTTCCTCCATAGGTGTTTCAATGTTTTGTGATTCTTGAATTTCTTCAAGCTCTATTTTCCTCCCACTGTTTCCTTTGGAAATAAAATCCCTTTCCAGAAAGACTCCAGTTCGAGCGACAAACACTTTGCCCTCAGAAGGATTGTAGAAGTAATATCCTCTTGTTTCTTTAGGATACCCCACAAATAAGCATTTGTCAGATTTGGGCTCAAGCTTGGTTGAAATTTGTCGTTTGACGTAAACCTCGCAACCCCAAATCTTCATGTAAGACATATGTGGTTTCTTACCACTCCATATCTCATATGGTGTCTTATCAACCTTTTTGGATGGAACACGGTTAAGTGTGTAAGCTGCTGTTAATAATGCATGTCCCCAAAAGGAGTTTGGAAGATCGACGTGACTCATCATGGATCGGACCATGTCTAACAAGGTTCGATTTCTTCTCTCAGATACACCATTCCATTGTGGTGTTCCAGGAGGAGTAAGTTGGGATAGAATCCCATACTCTTTTAGATGGTCATCAAATTCTAGGCTTAAATATTCACCGCCTCGATCTGATCGAAGAAATTTAATATTCTTACCTAGTTGGTTTTGTACTTCATTCTTGAATTCCTTGAACTTTTCAAAGGACTCAGATTTGTGTTTCATTAAATACACATATCCGTATCTACTGAAGTCATCAGTAAAAGTGATGAAGTACTGAAAACCTCCTCTGGCTGGTATGTTCAGTGGTCCACATACATCAGTATGTATGAGTGCCAAAAGATCATTAGCCCTTTCACCTTTTCCTGTGAATGGGGACTTTGTCATCTTTCCAATTAAACAAGATCTGCATGTCTCATATGATTCATAATCAAAAGAGTCCAAGAGTCCATCTTTATGGAGTTTGGAAATACGTTTCTCATTTATGTGGCCTAATCGACAGTGCCAAAGGTAAGTTGGATTCAACTCATTAGGTTTCAACCTTTTAGTATTAATGTTATAAATTGACATTTCAAGATCAAGGACATATAGTCCATTATTCATTTTTGCAGTAGCATAGAATATATCATTCAAATAAATGGAGCAACAATTGTTCCTTATTATGAATGAAAAACCAAACTTGTCCAAACAAGAAACGGAAATAATATTCCTGCTAATTGCAGGTACATAATAACAGTTCTCTAACTGAATTATTAAACCACTAGGTAAAGTTAAAACATAAGTTCCTACAGCTAAAGCAGCAACCTTTGCTCCATTGCCAACTCGTAGGTCAACTTCACCTTTTGCCAAATTTCTACTCCTTTTTAGCCCCTGCACATTAGTACAAATGTGAGAACCGCATCCAGTATCTAATACCCATGATGCAGAAGTAGATAAATTAATTTCAATAACAAAAATACCTGAATTTGAAGTCTCTACTCCATTATTCTTATCTTCCAGGTACTTTGGGCAATTTCTCTTCCAATGTCCGGTCTTACCGCAATGGAAGCAAGTGCCCTCCTTTGCTATTCCTCCACTAGGCTTCAAAACAGGAGGAGTGGGTTTGGGTTTGGCAACTTCCTTGCCTTTCCCTCTATCACCCTGTTTGATGGGCCTCTTGTTCTGTTTCTTTCCATTACTGACCATCAGAATGGATTTCCCTTTTGTCTTCATATTCTGCTCAGCAGTTCTCAACATGCCTAGCAGTTCTGGAAGACTTTTGTCCAAGTCATTCATATTGAAATTCAGGACAAACTGACTGAAGCTCTCTGGCAACGATTGCAAGATCAGATCAATCGCAAGTTCCTTTCCAAGGGGAAACCCTAATCTGTCAAGGTTCTCCACATACCCAATCATCTTGAGTACATGGGGACTTACAGGGGCTCCCTCAGCTAACTTGCTGTTAAAAAGGGACTTTGAAACCTGAAACCTCTCATTTCTTGCTTGCTCTTGATAAAGCGTTTTCAGATGTCTGATCATATCGAACGCAGACATGTTCTCGTGTTGCTTTTGCAACTCAGAGTTCATGGTAGCAAGCATGAGGCAAGCGGTTTCATTGGCATCATCGAAATGCTTCTTATAAGCATCTCTTTCTGCCTTTGGTGCAGAACTAGGAGGTTCCTCCTCAGGAACTGGTGTCTCCAAGACATACAGCTTCTTATCGTGCTTGAGGACAATCCTCAGATTACGGTGCCAATCCAGGAAATTTGTCCCAGACAATTTTTCCTTATCTAGGATGGATCGCAAAATATTGTTCGATGTGTTTGTTGTCATGGTAATCTACAAGAGAAATATGAAAATATAAGTATCATTAAAACAACATATTTAATTAGGCCTTTAATCAAATATGCTCCCACTATTTTATTCAAAACAAATGACCCTCATCATTTGATTCGGAAAATCCCGTTGGAAGACTTTCTAGTGGGTCGAGATCCATGTTTCACTTTGTTTTAAGTCAGCGTTAGGCTGATTACACAAAACTAAGTTATTTAGGTAGGAACTCCTTCCAATTGTATCTCATACAACTCTCGAATATTTTCAATTGGGTGAATAACTCCTTATTCTGATCCATCACATGAATCATTCCCAATTCTTGCTTCTAAACATATATAATCTTATTATAATTTGTTTAGTTAAGTTTGACCCATTGTTTTAGCAATTGGATATTACAATTATCCCATCACACCTTACTAATATAGAACATGCACCTCGCGTAGGCGAAACCTACAATGCTCGATACTAGTCTTGATGAGTGCTAAAAATTGGAAAGCATAAACTTAATATTTAATTTTGAGGGAATTTGTTATTAGTTTGATCTCACCGGCTTCACATGCAAAACGTCTCTCACATGCATCAACATACAATTACATGCATCAACATACATATAAAAAAGATACAATTATGGCCCCTAACGCAATTGTTCTCTCAAGCCAATGAGAGAACCTAAGCTAACCTAATAACGATCTAAGCTTCTCCAAGCATGATCTCCAAGGTTATCCTCCTTTAATATTGAATACTTCCCTTTTTTTTTTTCATAACATAATATTACATTACATATAAGAAAACTCGTTTTACATACGAGGGAGTGAGATGAGAAAAGAAGTTACATAAAGAGATTGAGAGAGAGGCACGACACGCAGGCCGTATTCAAAAATCCCAAAACAATAATAAAGGAAAAACTAAGGCCATAACTGATCACCACAAATAAATAATAATAAACACACTTTTATTATTAGTTTAAAATTCCGATAATTAAATAAACTAAATTAAATTTCGACTGATTGATCACACTTTGCAGACTTAGCCGGGGGTTCCGCTGCCCGGTCAGCGGACGGTGGTTCCGCTGACCGTTCAGCGGACGGGGGTCAAGGGGGCAGCGCCCCCTTGCGGGGTTGTTAGGGGCAGCGCCCTGTCGCTACTGCGAAAATCGGCGCCGGCTGAACAGAAGAGTCGCCACCGTGCGTTATTTATCCCACGGGAGGGAAAGGAAACGCTCAGAGTAAACCTCGCACAACACGGGAAAGGTATGGTCATCGCAACCAAAACCTGGGTTCGGGAGTCGGTTACGCAAGGGGAAGGTATTAGCACCCCTCACGTCCGTCGTACTCGACGGGATCCACGCTTGTTTTCGGGTATGGATTGTTATTCTATCTAAACTATAGGTCAAGGGTTAAGAAGAAAAGAGAATGAAAATAAAATGACTCGGCAAAGTGTCGCACTTTATGCCTACGTATTCCCGTCTGGAACGAGAAATCAGAGTCAACGTAGTTCGCCTACCTACGGGAAAGGAGGGAAAGGTTGCTCGCTAGGATATCGCATCCTATGCCTACGTACTTTCATACAGCATGAAAGATCAGAGCAAACGTAGTTCGGGCCACGTACGACACAAGCTTGTCTTGGTTGATTTTATTCCTTCTGAAAAAGGTTTTCTTGATTAACAGTCCCGGCGAACAAAAATGACGCTTTGATGAGTTCACCTTCTTTTACGAAAGAAGTGTCTTTTATTGTGTTTGAAATCTTTACGTGTTTTTCTGTTTGTTTTGAGAAAGAAAGAGACAGAACTCTAACCTACGGTTGCGAAGGGAATCAAACTATCCTAATGTTATCATGCATGGGTTAAGACCTAGTGTCTATCATGCTCCTCTCTTGCGCAGAGAGAAACAGAGATCCTACGGGATAGGCAAAAACAGAAACAATACCAGATATATACAGTAAAACAGTAAAATGCATGGATGCAACAGTACAAGCGAGGCAAGGGAGTCCCACTCAACCTCGAACCTAGAAAACAATAGGCAAAAGTGAACAGGCTTCACTTTCAACCCAACAGGGTAAACAGCAAACAATACAGTCCAGAAAACCAGTCAATACATCAGCAATGAAATACAACAGCAAAAGAAACAGCATCAGCAGCTCTGAATCAGCATCTGACTTCAAGTAATCTCCAATCAGCTACAGGCTTCAACAAGCATCAATCTCCATCTTCATGGCCTTCAGGCAAGGGCTTTGATCATCAGTCTTCTATCTGCAATGGCTTTTCTTCAAACTCAAACCTCCAGGATGAGGGATCAGTCACAAGAGTGAATTGGGTGTTAAGCAATCAGCTGACTACCAAAGGTGGTGAACAGACTGCTTCTAACACAAGAGACATTTTCTCTCAAGAGTTCTATCTCATAGACACTATCACCAAGCCTTCCAAAGGAAGGGGGTGAGTGTCTTAGAGAGACTCTGAATCACAGAGAAGAATGGATACAGACAAGGCAATCCATGTTTGAGAAACAAACTTTCTAACCTAGAGCTCTGCCTAGCTCTTAAACCCTAGTCTCCTCAGCATCTGCTAGCAAGAAACTCATCCTCAACTCTGACAGTTGATCTTCAATCTTTGAATCTCCAATAGCTTTATCTCCACAAATCTTCAGCTTCCCCAGGGCCCCAGACAAACCCAATACCCAATCAAACAATCAACAATCCCCAGAGGGCACACCACACCAGACAGCAGATATACAGACAGTAATAATATCAGTAGGGGAGTCCTAATTTTTTCTAAGGGATCTAATAGCTACCCATAGCCCATATAGTCCCATAACTAATCTATTCAAACCCTAAGTCCTAAGGGAGAAAATTGAACTTCCTAAGTTGTTACCTAAAACCCTAGTTTTGATCATGATATTCAAGCATTTATTAATCACCTAAAACTAACTCCTAAAAATGGGAACTAAAATATTTCTACAAGCTTAATATCTCATCTAAACAATATGAAAAGAATGATCAAAAAATATTAAAGCATGTGAGAGAACAAAAATCATAAAAATAATGCATGAAATGGATCTATTTAATATGCTATTTATTTAGAAAATATGAAAAAAATATGAAATAAAACTAAAAATGAAATTTTATTTTCCTATAATGTTCTAGACATGTTAATGAAAATATGGTAAAAAGAATGGATTAAAAAGCATTTTTTATGAATTTATTATGATTTTATGAAAATTGGTAAAATAAAAATGGAATTAAAAAATAAAATGAATTAAAATAAGAGAGAGGGGTATGAAAAGGAACTCGCCCCAGTTCAGAATCACAATGGGCCAACAATAGGGGGGCGCGCTTAGCATCCAGGAACTAAGCCCAAAACGAAAATAAGAAAATCCCAGGAAAATGGAAAAAGTGTGTGCTGAATAGCAATGATTCCTAGTTCAAATCCAACGTGGGCCTCAAGGTAGGGTGTGGAAAGCAAGCTGAGTCCAAGGCCCAAACGAAACTTAAATGAAACGAAGCGTTTTGCTTCACAAACTCAGTCTCTCTTCCAAATCCAATCGTGGCCATCCGTTCTTGGTTCCAGTCAAAGGTCAAATGTGAATCCAACGATCATGGCATCATCTTCTCCAAATAACTCAGGCCACCTCAAAATTACCAGACGGTGGTTCACGGTGGAAACCACCGTCTTCTCCGGTGAGCCTCCACTTTCAGGTCATCAAACATAACAAAACCCTACATCATCTTGCTCGATTTTTCACGTAGATCATGATTCTAACCTCAGAATTCCTTGAATCTCACTCCAAATCAAAAGACGATGGAATCTTCAGAATGCACCAAGTTCTTGATCAACTCAATTCTTAAAACCAAAGGTATTGATCTAATCTACATGTTTCACTGATCAATTTCCACTATCACACTTGTCCTAAATCATCAAGATCATGACTAACTAACTCTTAACAGAATTCACACTCCATGATCAAACATCAACAATTGCTATCAAACCTATCCAGAAACGTTCCTTGTTCATACTAGATTCTAACCACATGAAGAGTTCTACCTAATTCAGCCTAGAATGGTGTAGAAAATGGAAGTTACATACCTGAAAAAATCTTGCTAACAGAGGTACTTGGAGGCACAAAACAAGCTCCACGATGATTCAAACACCTTCAGTGAAGCTATGAGAAGCTTTTCCACACCTCAATTGTGCTTGATCAAGCCTTGATCTCCAAAACCGAATTCTGTTATGAACCTTGAAAATTCAGTTACCAACTCTCTCCTCAACTCGAATTCTCCAACCTTTTCTATCTGCACTCATTCTAATACTTATATATGACTCAATCATGGGCTTTTGATCCACTTTTAAAGCCCAAACAGCTTGATTCACAAAACTGATTTTCCTCTTAAAATTCCATACTCATCAGTCGTGTATCCATGTTTCAGTTAGCTTAAACTCATCCCTTTCATTCATATGGCCCTTGGTGAACATGCTGGAACCAATGAATTAGCCTGAATTGGCTTGTGTTGGATTTTGGATGAGTGACTTGTAATTCAAGCAATAGGTTTACAAAGGAACTCCATGATTCTGACCTCAAACAAGAAATGTAATAACGCCAACCTCTCTAAAACATGTTTTCCAATTAAAATGAGTATTTGGATTGTGCAATTTGGACCTATAACTTGAAAATGCCAATTTCCCTACTTTGAACCATTTGAAAAATGTCCTTTTTCAAGCCATTTTTAGCAACTTTGTGATACAAGCCAATCCAAACGCTCATGACCACTTGGTTGCACTCAAAACATCATTTTGAACAAGTTTCATGTTGAACAATTTCCCATTTGAGGCCTCCTTGTATGAGTTTTGGGTATAGGTTAAAATGACCTGTAATTCACAAATGCCCAAAATACCCTTTGCTTGCCAAGACCATAAGTTGAGTTCTCCACATCATATGAAGGCATGCCATACCATTCTAGAAAGCTAAGACAATGAGGAACAATTCTTATGTTGACCAAGAATTCATTTGAAATCTCCTTGAGGGGCAAAACTAGCTTGGAAGTCAAGTCACTTTCACAGACAAAAATTCAGACACCCCAGATGACCTGTAACTTGTAAGGACCATAACTTGAGTTCTATAAATCTCCTTGAGGTCTTCCCCCACTCAAATTAAAGGTCTTGAGATCCTCTACAAGTTTCATGTTGGCCAAGAAGCCATTTGAAGCTAGCATTTTGACTTATCTTGCTTGGAAATTTGACCTAAATTAGGGGATTTTACAGAGAAACCCTAATTTAGTAACTCCTCTTCTCCTTGATTTCTCTTGAATTCTCCTTGTCATATCTCCATATCTTTATTCTCCATGTCAAATGATGATCCCCACATCCCTCCAATAGACTTGAATGCCCTCTTAAGTCAGTCAATTGACCTAGGGTTGACCTAGGGTTGACCCAGATGAAACCCTAGTTGACTGTCTTCAACTATAGCTCTTGTGCTCTCATCAATGACTTGTTTCCTTCTCCAAATGACTTTTTAAGTCTCTCAAAATGTCTAGATGCTCTCCATGTCTTCATTTCATAGCTCATAACCCTCTTGTTGATCCTCAGACACCCTCAGCTAGGAGATGGACTCAAGGTTTGATCTGCTGAACTCTTTGCTTTCAAATTCTTTCCTGATGACTTGAGTAGGATGGAATTAGGATAATAACCTCTTGCTAGGCCTCTAGAGATGAGAATAATGATTGATCCCCTGTTGAATGACTTGCTATGCTTATGCTATGCAGATGGTTGGTCTATGTACATGACTCTATATGCAAATGCTAATGACATTGAAACATAAACCAAGTGAATAAGGTTGGGCAAATTTTAGGGTGCAACAGCTGCCCCTATTCAAGCGACTTGGACCCGATTGGATGAAGAGCCCGGAGCCTTCAGACATTCGCGGTACGAGACGGTTGAATACTAGTGAAACCAGAAATTTGCCAACTGCAGAAATAAACTGCGCTCCTGCTTGAGGAATGACATTCGTCAGCTGAATCTGACTGTCACGATAACCCACTGATCTCACACGACCGTGCTGGGGATTGTCTTCATCGTTCTGAAGAGGATTCTGTCATAACAGATTGCTTGCTTGTCCACGTTAGGACTCTGTCTGTCGTCGATACGAAGAAATCCCAACTAACACTCGTCCATGTTAGGACTCCACTTACTGTCAACCCAGAAAAACCTCGGCAACTCCGCTGGGGATACTTCATCTGCATTTCCGTAAACTGAATCATCCACGTTAGGACCAATACTCTTCCACGTTAGGAGTAACACTTATCCACGTTAGGAATAACATCGTCCCCCTTAGGAATGACATTCTTCCACATTAGGAGAACTACATCAATCTGTCCACGTAAAGACTCCAATGCCATTTGACATGTCCGCGTCAGGACTCCGATCTTTCCACGCAAGGAATACAACTATTTCTGAACTTGTCCACGTAAGGACTCAACTTTTCTTGCACCTGTCCACGTTAGGACCTCAATTTCTTCCACGTCAGGAATAATCTCTTCAATCTGTCCGCGCCAGGACTGAACTCTCTTTCCACGTCAGGAATAATCCATTTCTTTCCACGTAAGGGATGCTCTTAATACGTCCACGTAAGGACCCTGATCTTTCCACGTTAGGAATCAATTCTTTCTCAATTTGTCCGCGTCAGGACTCATTTTTCCACGTAAAGAATGCCCTTATCTCCCCGTAAGGAATCTACCTCAATATGTCCGCGTAAGGACTCAATCTTTCCACGTAAGGAATACCAACTTCTTTCCACGTAATGAATTCACCTTGAGTTCTAAATCTGTCCACGTCAGGACTCAACTTCTCGAATCTGTCCACGTCAGGACCCCGATTTCTCCGCGTAAGGAATAAACTTCTTTTCCATCTGTCCGCGTCAGGACTAAACTCTTCCACGTTAGGAATGCACTTGTCTCCCTGTAAGGAATCCATCTCGATATGTCCGCGTAAGGACTCAATCTTTCCACGTAAGGAATACCAACTTCTTTCCACGTAAGGAATAAATCTTGATATGTCCGCGTGAGGACTCAACCTTTCCCCGTAAGGAATAATAATCTCTTTGATCTGTCCGCGTTAGGACACTGATCTCGTCTTGATTTGTCCACGTTAGGACTCAGGCGTCTTTGACTCACCGAGGAAATAAGACTTGTCCACGTAAGGACTCACGCGCCTTCGACTTGCTGGGGAAATATCCGCGTTAGGACTTACACTTTGCCAACAACACGAAGAAGGATAAATTTGTCCGCGTCAGGACTCTTGTATCTTGTCATCACAAAGAACTACAAACTTGTCCACGTCAGGACGCACATTTCACCATTACGAATAAAGATATCTGCCGAAAACAAAATGATCCACGTCAGGATACCAACACGAAGAGTAACCAATCTTTTGTCAACGTCATGACCTCCTTTTCTCCAAATTTCGAGAGACCGAATCTATCCACGTCAGGATTAACACACCTTACCAATCCGGTAAAACAAACCTGTCCACGTTAGGACGCCCACTTCTGAAGAAATCCCGTCATTCTAGGAGTAAATGGTCCACGTCAGGACTTAATTCTTCAATGATCCTCACCCACAAACTTCTTAGCACTGACGTGACAGCGACTTTGAGGCGGACTCTACTGGGGATATCTGGAAACCAACTATCGGACACCTGCTTCGAAATTCTGATTCACACGACTCGTTGATGACAAACAAACTCTGCTTGGGAATAAGGAGATTCTTATCCTGGCCACTCTGGCTGGGGAAAATAAGATACATTTGCATAAATGACTCTGCTGGAGACAAAGAGAATTCTATCATGACAACTCTGTGGGGAATACCGCCGAAACTGACATTATTATTGAATATCTCCTGCCGAGATCTTGACTGTTTGGTGATTTATTTGAGCAAGAGCTCTCTCCACCTGAACTACTGGAGTACAGAAACTGCTTCAGCAAAATAAATGCTGGAAGGATAACGCCGACTCGCCGGGGATAGCCTGATGCTACAAAATTATTCCAGCAAAATAAATGCTGGAAGGATGAAGTCGACCCTGCTGGGAAGTTGGGAACTCAAACCACACGTCTTGTTGAAGTAACCCCCTGCTGGGGAGTATAACTCAAACCAAATACCTTGCGGAGGTAACCCCCTGCTGGGGAATATAACTCTGCTGGGGAATAGCAGATGCGCTTGATATGATTGAGCCTCTGCTAGAGAGTGAACTAATATCACCGGTATCTCTGACAAAATAAATGACAGGAACCACCATCGACTCTGCCTAGGAGAGTCTGGATCTTCGAATTCCACTGGAAGGAAAGAACATTTGCTGAAAAGAGAACTCCGCTGGGGATGGCTGGATTCTCTTGGGGAAAATTAACCGACTCCGCTGGGGGAGAATGCCTGACCCTGCGGGGGAGATGAACCTGTCTGAATACAGCCTTACGATCTCGGAATCACCAAACTCTGCTGAGGACGAGTAACTTCTCTGGAGCACGTCCTTTGGATAAGCTACAGCTAGCTGGGGAATTCTATCCTTCTTCAGGAAGAACATGCATGACCTGCGTGAGGATCAAGCCTTTCACTATTGCAATCTTTTGATCACCTTCCTCGTACGGTTATGAAACCTGCAACAACACAAACAAGACACGGCAAGCCTATGCAATCCAAATCGATTCAGGTTAGTGACGTTACACTCAGTTAATTCAAAGCTTTAACAATTGTTGGCAAGGGCCAGTGATGTTATACTCATGCTAGCTTCATCAAACTTAGGCGTTTTATCATGCGCAAAACAGTAAAGAACAGGCATCAAGTACTGAATAACACATTTTCATTGATTGGGCCCCTGAATGGGCGGAGTTTTTTGTACACGGGATGTAACTCCTGAAAAGAGGAAGCTACGCAAAGCAAATATACAAGTATGCAAGTATTCACAAGAAGCATAAATATTGACAAATTAAATTTTGTACACATGTCGGCAACTGGATGCAGATGAACACCACGACTGATCCTCCCATGACTCGTCCGACTCTAGTGCTTTCCCGGTATCCGTCTTCTGAAGAGGTTGTATCCGATAACTGACTCCTCAACCATATTCTCCCGCACTGATGCTCATTGAATACCAAATTCGGACCGCAGTCATTTGCTTTTCTTATCCCTAACTTTTGCGTGAACCGCCCTTTACGGGTTTTCAGTTCACCGGGATACCCCTTTTTGCCGAAGCCGCCCAGTGTAGGTTTTCAACTTCGCGGGTGTACATTTTTTCAATTTTATCCCTAACTTTTGCCCGAACCTTTCATTCTGTTTTTGGTTCGCCAGGATGCCCCATTTTTGCCTGGACTCTCTTTTTTCTGTCCAGCGGGTCTATTTTAAGCAAAGTATTTTTTAACTGCGTCCGAATTCACAGGTGACGCAAAGTCTTCCCCGTCCATGGTGGACAACAATAAAGCTCCTCCTGAAAAGACCTTACTGACAACGTATGGCCCTTCGTAATTGGGGGTCCACTTGCCCCTGTGATCTGCTTGCGGCGGGAGAATCCTTTTCAGCACAAGGTCGCCTGTCTGAAAGCTTCGAGGAATTATCTTCTTGTCGTACGCTTTCTTCATTCGTCTTTGGTACAAACGACCGTATGCCAGAGAAGCTAGCCTCTTCTCATCCATCAAACTCAGTTGGTTCAACCTATTCGTTACCCATTCTGCCTCGTCCAGCTGAACGTCTCGCAATACCCTCAGAGAAGGGATCTCAACTTCCAATGGTAATACCGCCTCCATTCCGTATACCAACGAGAACGGAGTTGCCCCGGTTGATGTGCGTACCGTCGTACGATAACCGTGCAAAGCGAAAGGTAGCATTTCATGCCAATCTTTATACGTCACCACCATTTTCTGGACGATCTTCTTGATATTCTTATTGGCCGCTTCGACAGCGCCATTCATCTTGGGTCGGTAAGGGGAGGAGTTGTGATGTTCGATCTTGAAATTCTGACAGAGCTCCTTCATCATTTTGTTGTTCAGATTAGAACCGTTATCCGTGATTATCCGCTCGGGAATTCCGTATCGGCAAATGATATCTCTCTTGATGAATCTAGCCACCACTTGCTTCGTTACATTTGCGTAAGACGCTGCTTCCACCCACTTGGTGAAATAATCGATTGCTACGAGGATGAACCGATGCCCGTTAGAAGCTGTCGGCTCAATCTTTCCAATCATATCGATTCCCCACATTGAGAATGGCCATGGAGATGACATCACGTTTAGAGGACTCGGAGGCACATGTATTTTGTCAGCATAAATTTGGCACTTATGGCACTTTCTTGCAAATTTGAAACAATCAGTTTCCATCGTCAGCCAAAAATAACCTGCCCGCAGCAGTTTTCTCGTCATAGCATGCCCACCAGCATGCGTACCGAATGCACCTTCGTGAATTTCCTCCATGAGAAGCTTGGCCTCTTTCTCGTCTACACAACGCAACAACACCAAGTCGTGGTTTCTTCTGTACAAGACGCCATCCGGGTTCAAATAGAAATTACCCGCTAATCTCCTGAGAGTCTTCTGATCTTGACTGGATGCCCCAGCCGGATACTCTTTATTCTTCAGGAAATTAAGGATATCAAAATACCACGGTTTGCCATCAGACGCTTCATCAATAGCAAATACATAAGCTGGCCTGTCCAACCGAGAGATAGTAATTTGGGGAGCTTCGTTCCAGAAATTGACCTTGTACATGGAAGACAAGGTGGCAAGGGCGTCAGCCATTTGATTTTCTGCCCGTGGCACGTGATGCAATTCAACTTTGTCGAAGAAAGGCAACAATCTCCTTGCATAATTCATATAATGTATCAAATTAGGCTGCCGTGTCTCCCATTCCCCTTTGATCTGATTCACCACCAGAGCTGAGTCTCCGTATACGTCTAAATGTTTGATTCGCAAATCAATGGCTTCTTCAAGCCCCATTATACAAGCTTCGTATTCGGCCTCATTGTTGGTAACGGCAAAGGTCAATCGGGCAGTAAACGGGATGTGCGACCCGTGCGGCGTAGTGATAATTGCCCCTATTCCGCTACCGTAAGCATTCACAGCTCCATCAAATATCATCTGCCATTTGGACCCCGGCTCTGGTCCTTCGTCTGGCAACGGCTCTTCGCAATCCTTCATCTTGAGATACATGATATCCTCGTCAGGAAAGTCAAATCTCATCGATTGATACTCTTCAATAGGCTGCTCCGCCAGATACTCAGACAACACACTCCCTTTTATAGCCTTTTGCGAGACGTATTGAATGTCATACTCAGTCAAGATCATCTGCCACCTGGCAATTCTACCTGACAACGCCTGCTTTTCGAATATATATTTGATCGGATCCATCTTCGAGATGAGCATGGTTGTATGATTCAGCATGTACTGCCTCAAACGCTTGGCGGCCCAGGCTAGCGCGCAACAAGTTTTCTCCAGCATTGAGTATCGAGATTCACAGTCTGTAAATTTCTTACTCAAATAATAGATTGCATGCTCTTTTCTCCCCGTCTCGTCGTGTTGACCGAGAACGCAACCCATGCTTCCCTCAAGAACCGTCAAATACATTATCAAGGGTCTCCCTGCCACTGGGGGTATCAAAATAGGAGGCTCCTGCAGATACTTCTTTATTTTGTCGAACGCCTTTTGACAATTTTCGCTCCATGTCACAGCTTGATCTTTCTTTAGCAACTTGAATAATGGTTCACACGTGGCCGTTAGGTGAGATATGAATCGGGCAATGTAGTTCAATCTCCCCAAAAACCCGCGCACCTCTTTCTCTGTTTTAGGCGTCGGCATTTCTTGAATCGCTTTTATTTTAGCAGGATCGACCTCTATTCCTCTTTCGCTTACGATAAACCCCAGCAGTTTACCCGATCTCACCCCGAAGGTGCATTTGTTAGGGTTCAGCCTCAGCCTGAACTTCCTAAGCCTTTTAAACAACTTCAACAGATTCACCAGATGCTCTTCCTCCGTCTGGGATTTAGCAATCATATCGTCAACATAAACTTCAATCTCTTTATGCATCATGTCATGAAAGAGAGTCGTCATCGCACGCTGATATGTTGCCCCAGCATTTTTCAAACCAAAGGGCATCACTTTATAGCAAAATGTTCCCCAAGGCGTTATGAAAGTAGTCTTCTCCATATCCTCTGGCGCCATTTTAATCTGATTATAGCCTGAAAAGCCATCCATGAAGGAGAATACAGAGTATTGAGCAGTATTATCAACTAACACGTCAATATGAGGAAGTGGAAAATCGTCTTTTGGGCTTGCTTTATTCAAATCTCTATAATCCACGCACATCCGAACCTTGCCATCTTTCTTTGGCACTGGTACGATGTTAGCAACCCATGAAGGATACTTCGTCACAGCCAGGAAACCAGCGTCCCACTGTTTCTGAACCTCCTCTTTGATCTTCATTGCCATATCTGGGCGAGTTCTGCGAAGTTTTTGTTTGACAGGCGGGCAGTCTTCTTTCAGTGGCAGGCGATGCACAACCATATCTGTATCGAGCCCTGGCATATCTTGATACGACCAAGCGAATACATCATTATACTCCCGGAGCATTTCAACCAGTTTTCGCTTGATATCACTCTGCAGTGCGGCTCCGATACGAATATTTCTCTCAACCCCTTCCGACCCCAAATTGATAATTTCGATAACCTCGTCGTGAGGCAGAATGGCTCTTTCCTCTTGCTTCACCAACCAAGACAGTTCTTCAGGAACGTCGCTATCTTCGACAACCTCTTCTTCGGTCTGGAATACCGGGTGCTCGAAGTCGGGACGAGTCATAGGTGGTTCAAGGATGTCATCTGAAAATGGTATCCTGCAAAAGAAAGGGTTAAGTGCTTCAAAATGCGTATAAAGCGGATAACCACGTTGCCATTTTATTGAAAAATATAAAACAAGAAAGACAGGGATTACAGTATTTGCACATGAAAAAACGCCATTTATTTAATGATTAACGAAGCAATGTTTATAACAACACAGCCCTAAGCAAATCCTGATGCCCCGGGCAAGACATCAGATTATTCAACAATTAATAAAGCAAAGCATTACTGTTTAAAGGTCACAGGAACAAGCTCCTGAATGGACCAGTTGCATAGTCCTTGTCCTGGCGTGCTTGGCTGAATCCAGGCATCCATATCACAGTCGCTGTCCCCTTCATCGGACTCTGAAGCAGCATTGACAGATTCATGGCATACTCCACTGGCAGAGATGGTGATTGACTTTCTGAAATGAGGGGCCCCCACGGAAGGAGTTGATGACGACGGTCGGTACCCCAGTCCGAACCGGTCCATTTTCACCGGAATGTCCAATACTTTGCCCCAGCCTTTGGCTTCTCCTGCTTTTACTAGCGCTTGGGCTTCTTTATACGAAGAAACAGCTATCTCTGGCACTTTGCTTGGCCCGGGACTCTTGTCCTTTATGCGCAACCCTTCGAATGCCTGGCATGGCGTCTCGTGGATCTCCCCGTCGACTTCCACATATTTAAACGAAGATAGATGGCTGACCAGGATGTCTTCTTCTCCGCACACGGTGACTACACTGTCTCCGACCATATACTTTAACTTCTGATGCAGGGTAGACGTAACTGCCCCTGCCCCGTGAATCCAAGGTCTTCCCAGCAAGCAGCTGTACGCAGGCTGTATATCCATGATATAAAACTCCGTCGCAAACACTTCCGGCCCTACTTGCAGAGGCAATGTAATTGATCCGAAGACTGTTCTCCGCGTGCCGTCAAACGCTCTGACTACCAAATCACTTGGTGTGCACAAAATTCCTCGAACATCCAGCTTCATCATAGCCTTCTTAGGCAGCACATTCAAAGACGACCCGGTGTCAACCAATACGTGCGACATTGTCGACCCTCTGCACTCAACAGATACATGTAATGCCATATTATGGTCCCTTCCTTTCGGAGTCAAGTCGAAATCAGTAAAGCCCAGACTGTGGCCTGCATTTACATGTGCCAATACTCCTTCTAGCTGGTTCACAGAGACATCCTGTGGTACAAAAGAAGTGTCCAGGACTTTCAGCAAAGCATTTCGGTGAGCCTCTGAACACAACAGCAATGACAGAATAGATATTTTGGACGGCGTTTGCTGCAGATGCTCCACAATTTTATAATCACTTTTCCGAATTAAGCGCATGAATTCTTCGACATCCTTAGATGCTGCTTCTTTTTCATTTGCTTGTACCGGAACATTTTCCACCGCTTTCCCTTTTCCTTTCGCTATCCTTTCGGCTTCCACTTCAGGAGATATAAAGATCCTGCCGCTCCTCGTCATGCCTCCTGAGCCCACAACATTATCCACAACCTCCGCCGACTGCTTGTTAACATCGATTTTAATCCCGTCACAATACACCTCTAGCCCATATGACCATGGGACCGCTTTCGTGTTCTCATACGGGATTGGCCCGGCTTTAGTTATAGTAATCGGTGGTCGCTGAGCTGGTGCTGAAATAGTGATCGTCTTCCTAGGAATTGTCACTGTGGCAACGTCACTCCGATTATCCACTACTGCCCCTGCCGGCTCATCAGTTGCTGTTCTATCAAACTGCAATACACCTTCATCAATCAAGGCCTGAATGCCTTTCTTCAGATCCTCACACCCCCCAGACAGGGCCCAACAATCTAAGCAGTACTCATTACAACCCGGGTAAACACCTCCTTGCAACAGTCGGCTTTTTACTTCGCTCAGCGGCGTCTTCAAATCCTCAACATTCATGATCAGATTCAGACCTTCCTCAGTCAGCACGGCATTCGCCCCATGATTAGGCATGGGTTTCTGGACTATATTCGCACCGGTCGTTCCGAAGTTGATAGACTTGTTGTCCAAGAGATCCTGCACAACGTGCTTAAAAGCATGACAACCTTCTATATCATGGCCCGGGGCCCCAGAATGAAACTCGCAGCGCCT
This sequence comes from Lathyrus sativus, assembly GCA_963859935.3. Classification (NCBI taxonomy): domain Eukaryota; kingdom Viridiplantae; phylum Streptophyta; class Magnoliopsida; order Fabales; family Fabaceae; genus Lathyrus; species Lathyrus sativus. The sequence continues at coordinate 245,463,789 of OZ012737.1, read as the reverse complement.
ATTCGCATCATAGCCGAACGGGGGAGTTCCCGTTATCGGTGCCAAGGTTCTTTTCTCTACCAGATTCAATCCCAACAAGGTCTGCAATAAATCAGCATAGTTAGAGGGAGGTTTCTCAAACACTCTTCTCGGCTTATTACCCTGAAATCTTCTCTGAGCTCGCTGTGCCCCCTGCTGAGGCTGCTGCTGCTGTGGCATTGGTTGCTGCTGAACCGGTTGTTGTTGCTGGATTGGTTGTTGCTGATAAGGAATAGTGACACTCGACACTTGCTGCTGCTGACGATATTGATTTCTTCCCCTGCCTCGGCCTCGGCCTCGGCCTCCAAATACAGCACTAGCTTCGCCCTGACGGCGCCCACCATAAGCTTTCCTATTACTGCCAGATGCAGCCGACTCGTCAACTTGGAACTTTCCTTGCTTAATGTTCCGCTCAATCTTTTCGCCCATCAGAATCAGATCTGAAAAACTAGCCAGAGACGTATGAAACAGCATATCATGAAACAGCCCGGTGAATGTGCCGACAAACATATCGTTCATTTCTTTATCTTCCACAGGAGGACGGACCCTGGCAGCCATATCGCGCCACCTTTGCGCGTATTCTTTAAAACTCTCCCCCTTCTTCTGCGAAAGCCCGGCCAACTGGACCCGATTGGGCGCCAGATCGCTGTTATATTTGTAATGGGCTACGAACGCCTCTGCTAATTGCTTCCAAGTCTTGATATCAGTGGGCTCCAACCCCATGTACCACTCTAAGGAAGGACCCGATAGACTATCCTGAAAGAAATGCATGAGCATTCTTTCATCAGTGGAGTATGCAGACATCTTTCTGTAATAAGCTCGCACATGCACTTTCGGGCATGTATCTCCTTTGTATTTATCGAACGCAGGCGCTTTGAACTTGATCGGCACCCTCAGCCCAGGTACCAAGCCCATTGTTGCCATGTCCAGACCCACAGCACTCTGGTTTAGGACTCCTTTCATTTGCTCTTCCAGCATTCTAATCTTTTGAGAATCATCCATCGGCCCTTCAAAGCCCCCTCCAGAGAAGGCGTCCTCCTGCTGATCTTCTTGCCACATACCATTTCCAGCCCCGTACCCATCATATGCATTATTACGTCCAGCTCTGATCTGATTCATCCCCGGACCTCGGCCTCTGTTGCCGTACCCTTGAACACCTCCAGCAGGACCACCAGCCATAAAACCAGCACCGTTTCCGTTTCCAAAACCTCCGTAGCCCTGATTGACCATACCATAACCATCTTGCCCAAAGCCTTGAGCATTAAAGCCATACTTGCCAGTGTTGTCGAATCCCTGATCGTTAAATCCGAACCCAGCGTTGACAAAGCCATTGCCTCCGAGATTATCTCCCACATTGACATCACCCAGCCCAGCGTTGTGGACAGCAGTTTCATTTCCAACTCCGACGTTACCATTCACAGCAGTGGTAGCGTTGTTGACGTTAGCAGCATTCACATTGACGACAGGCGGAGCTACTGGCGTTGGAGTGCCATCTCCATGAGCAGTATCAACCCGGACAGACTGATGATCTTCGTTACCATGACCAGCGTTGCGAGCCAACAGAGGCTGGACCATGGCCTGCAAATTCTCTTGCCCTTTTGCTATAGCCTCCATGGTCTGCATGAAGAGGGCGAGCTTCTCGCGTACATCCTGCATCTCGTTCTGAATCTGGTCCATGACTTTCCGACAGTTGGATCGTGTAGAATAGCGGTGCGGATGTTGATCTGGAATCCTGTTAAGTACCTGAATCAAAACAGGAGATAAGACACCATTCAAAGATTACCTGTTATGCAAGATGAATATGAATGCAATGCAATGTGTCTGTGCATTAGGGAAGTTCATTCCCCCAATTCTAGTGCGAAGGTGCCGGTGCAGTGACGGTGCTGACAATAAGAATACCGGAGCTGAATCATAGAAAGCCTCATATATATCAGAGAGAGTCAATAAGCCCAGGGTACAATATCACTGAGAGTACAAAGAAGGCATGACCTCAACCAACAATCCTGGTGATGGTCAGCACTATGCAAATAAAGCATACAAATAATGGAATGATCAGATCCTCCCAAAGGTCTGGTACTCCTCTATCAACTTCTTGGTCTCCGGATGGCTTGGTCGATCAAGCAGCCCTTCAACAAGCTGGTTTCTCTTCTTAAGGACACGGCGTACGTCTTCAGCAGTTTCTTCCCATGTTGCTTCTCCGAAGCAATCTTCTAGCTTTCGCTTCTGAGATACCGCTTCATCTCTGGATTTGATTGCCTTGTTCAGTGCATGCTGGACACTATACCGGTTCATCACTTCCTCCTCACACCTCTTGATGCTAGACTTCAACTTCTCTTCGAGGTCGGAAATTTGCTGCTTCAGCTTATCTTCCCTCTTCTTGTTGTTAGTGAGTGTAGCATTCCAAGTCTTGTTGCAAGAGGATATCTCTCGGTGTGCTGCGTCGAGCGCCTTCTTTTTGGCTTCCAGCATGTCATGGGAACTTCTGAACTCTTGCCCCAGACGTTCGCGCTTTTTCTTTTCCTCGGTCAACTCAGCTCCTAACCTATTTACCAGCTCAATCTGTTGTTGGAAAGCATATACGGCTTTGTTCTTCTCACTGCGTACCTGGGCTAACTCTTGCTCTAACCCTTCATTAATCTTCACCAAGGCTTCCTTCTCCTTCACAACCTGTTCATATGCTTCTCTAGAAACAGTAGTCGGCTCTTCTACCGGAATAGGATCAAGAATTAGTGCATCTGGAAATGGCATCTTCAACTGACTAGCCCTCTCCTGAATCCAAGCTCTATAAGGTGCATAGGCCTGACAGTCATTCTTTCCTAACAACGGCTTCCCCTTGCGGTTAATACGCGTCCAAGCATGTCGCAACTTGGCTAATAACTCCCCCTTCACGTCACCGGTGAAGTACAGAGATTCCTGTACTTCTTCCTCCTGAGGTGGATTCTTCAGTGCATATCCGAACTGGCGAATGAATAGAGAAGGGTTGTAATTGATACACCCTTTTCTTCCTATCAACGGCACATTAGGGTACCCAGAACAACTGAAGATGAGCTCAGATCCCAACAGGTCTCGATCAAACCACTCCATATCTTCCGACGATAGCCTCATCAGGCGCTCTGGCCAACCAGCTGGGACTGTAGTCTCTGCAACAGATCTTCTCTTAGGAAGGTGACTCTCAAACCACCTACTCAACAAGGGTACACACAGATGAACATTCTTCCCTCTTCCCTTCTCATTCTTGTAATGCAGTGAGTGGTAGAGATCTCCGAGTAAGGTAGGTACAGGATTACCAGCGGCAAACAAGTAGAAAGCGTCGAAGTCCACAAAATCCGGTATATTGGGGAACAATACTATGCCATAAATGCACAAGGCCAACACAGCATTGAAAGCAACCCAGCACCCGCTCTTGGCATACTCTTGGGCTTTACCAACTAAGAACTGAAATGAGAAGCCTGGAACTCCACGGGAGACAGTAGTCACAAGTTCAGAAGCATCAACATGTAAGGCTTTTGCCAATTCCTCCGGCTTGGGTTTGGCATCATAATGGATGAATGGAACCTGATTCTGCACGGGCAGCTCAACATACTCAGCGTATTCCTCCAAGGTTGGTCCCATAATAAAATCAGAGAACGTAAAACACCTCAAAGCAGGGTCGTAGAATTGCATCAAAGCATACAGCCCATCTAACTCTACCTCTGTAGGTTTGCGCACCAATCTCAATAATCTACCATAGCTCATCCGGAAGCTCCTACGAACACCCTCATCAGCAAGAGAGATCAACCCAAGTAAAGGAACAATATCAGGCGTAGGCAATTTGTAAGCAACTGTTCTCCTTAAGCTAGTCATGATCGAATACTCAGAAGTCTGGGCACTAGAACTAGGGAAATGCAAATGCACCTGCAGCACAGACACACGTTAGTGAAATGCAAATGATAATGTATATGCAGGGATGCAATGCAAGTAACATTCAACAGGGACCAAAGCTGCAACTGCATAGCCTAAACCCAATCAAGAAAGGTCTCAGATAGACCGTCCAGAAGTCATCAAACCCTGGTCTCAGATAGACCTAAAATAAAACTCCAACACTGGTCTCTGACAGACCTCAAACCATAACTCACTGGTCTCTGATAGACCTCAAACCACATCCATAATTGGTCTCTGACAGACCTCGTAGCACATCTCTAAATGGTCTCTGACAGACCTCAGAATAAATCTCCACATGGTCTCTGACAGACCTCAGAATAAATCTCCACATGGTCTCTGACAGACCTCAGAATAAATCTCCACATGGTCTCTGACAGACCTCAGAATAAATCTCCACATGGTCTCTGACAGACCTCAGAATAAATCTCCATAAATAACCAAGATCTCTGATCAAGAAATAAACGGTAGTCTGGAGGTCTAGTTACCTGCATAACCCTGAATCCCCTCACAGGTGGATGGCCCTATAACTGGCACAAGGTACGGCATCCTATGCGGTCGTCGGCGTCACAGACTTTCAGGGTTGATGATACGATTCCCAGAAGGAGTGGCATCATCAAATCCTGAAGAGGCCTCACTCAGCCAACTTCCAAATGATCGGTCCCCAGAGTCGACAATCCAACTAACCAGCAACCCACGCCAACCAAAGGAAGGGGCAGGAGGCCAACCAGAGGAACCTCGTCTGAGTGTAGATTTCATGGGACACCAAAGCAAGCAAAGCAAGCGGGCGCCCACTAATTTCTACTCTAATTCTAGGTGCACTCAAGCCCAGGTCCGGCTTATCTCTCAATATCAGAACACCCGTCACACCCCAGATACAGCAATAATAAACAATATATATAAAGCTGAAAAATACAGGGTTAGAAATATACAATAACTCCATACAAAATCCTCGACGGGAAAACAAGCGTTAGGATTGACTCTCTCAAGGGACGTTGGATCCCAAATGCGTAAGAACCATCGCAGTCCTTAGCAGCCAGGGGACGTTGGATCCCCAGCAGAGTCGCCAGCTGCTGGGGATTGCCCCAAACAGCTAGGAAAAACCTAAGGCAAGACTCGAATAGGGAACCATCGCATGTCCCCAGCAGAGTCGCCAGCTGTCGCTACTGCGAAAATCGGCGCCGGCTGAACAGAAGAGTCGCCACCGTGCGTTATTTATCCCACGGGAGGGAAAGGAAACGCTCAGAGTAAACCTCGCACAACACGGGAAAGGTATGGTCATCGCAACCAAAACCTGGGTTCGGGAGTCGGTTACGCAAGGGGAAGGTATTAGCACCCCTCACGTCCGTCGTACTCGACGGGATCCACGCTTGTTTTCGGGTATGGATTGTTATTCTATCTAAACTATAGGTCAAGGGTTAAGAAGAAAAGAGAATGAAAATAAAATGACTCGGCAAAGTGTCGCACTTTATGCCTACGTATTCCCGTCTGGAACGAGAAATCAGAGTCAACGTAGTTCGCCTACCTACGGGAAAGGAGGGAAAGGTTGCTCGCTAGGATATCGCATCCTATGCCTACGTACTTTCATACAGCATGAAAGATCAGAGCAAACGTAGTTCGGGCCACGTACGACACAAGCTTGTCTTGGTTGATTTTATTCCTTCTGAAAAAGGTTTTCTTGATTAACAGTCCCGGCGAACAAAAATGACGCTTTGATGAGTTCACCTTCTTTTACGAAAGAAGTGTCTTTTATTGTGTTTGAAATCTTTACGTGTTTTTCTGTTTGTTTTGAGAAAGAAAGAGACAGAACTCTAACCTACGGTTGCGAAGGGAATCAAACTATCCTAATGTTATCATGCATGGGTTAAGACCTAGTGTCTATCATGCTCCTCTCTTGCGCAGAGAGAAACAGAGATCCTACGGGATAGGCAAAAACAGAAACAATACCAGATATATACAGTAAAACAGTAAAATGCATGGATGCAACAGTACAAGCGAGGCAAGGGAGTCCCACTCAACCTCGAACCTAGAAAACAATAGGCAAAAGTGAACAGGCTTCACTTTCAACCCAACAGGGTAAACAGCAAACAATACAGTCCAGAAAACCAGTCAATACATCAGCAATGAAATACAACAGCAAAAGAAACAGCATCAGCAGCTCTGAATCAGCATCTGACTTCAAGTAATCTCCAATCAGCTACAGGCTTCAACAAGCATCAATCTCCATCTTCATGGCCTTCAGGCAAGGGCTTTGATCATCAGTCTTCTATCTGCAATGGCTTTTCTTCAAACTCAAACCTCCAGGATGAGGGATCAGTCACAAGAGTGAATTGGGTGTTAAGCAATCAGCTGACTACCAAAGGTGGTGAACAGACTGCTTCTAACACAAGAGACATTTTCTCTCAAGAGTTCTATCTCATAGACACTATCACCAAGCCTTCCAAAGGAAGGGGGTGAGTGTCTTAGAGAGACTCTGAATCACAGAGAAGAATGGATACAGACAAGGCAATCCATGTTTGAGAAACAAACTTTCTAACCTAGAGCTCTGCCTAGCTCTTAAACCCTAGTCTCCTCAGCATCTGCTAGCAAGAAACTCATCCTCAACTCTGACAGTTGATCTTCAATCTTTGAATCTCCAATAGCTTTATCTCCACAAATCTTCAGCTTCCCCAGGGCCCCAGACAAACCCAATACCCAATCAAACAATCAACAATCCCCAGAGGGCACACCACACCAGACAGCAGATATACAGACAGTAATAATATCAGTAGGGGAGTCCTAATTTTTTCTAAGGGATCTAATAGCTACCCATAGCCCATATAGTCCCATAACTAATCTATTCAAACCCTAAGTCCTAAGGGAGAAAATTGAACTTCCTAAGTTGTTACCTAAAACCCTAGTTTTGATCATGATATTCAAGCATTTATTAATCACCTAAAACTAACTCCTAAAAATGGGAACTAAAATATTTCTACAAGCTTAATATCTCATCTAAACAATATGAAAAGAATGATCAAAAAATATTAAAGCATGTGAGAGAACAAAAATCATAAAAATAATGCATGAAATGGATCTATTTAATATGCTATTTATTTAGAAAATATGAAAAAAATATGAAATAAAACTAAAAATGAAATTTTATTTTCCTATAATGTTCTAGACATGTTAATGAAAATATGGTAAAAAGAATGGATTAAAAAGCATTTTTTATGAATTTATTATGATTTTATGAAAATTGGTAAAATAAAAATGGAATTAAAAAATAAAATGAATTAAAATAAGAGAGAGGGGTATGAAAAGGAACTCGCCCCAGTTCAGAATCACAATGGGCCAACAATAGGGGGGCGCGCTTAGCATCCAGGAACTAAGCCCAAAACGAAAATAAGAAAATCCCAGGAAAATGGAAAAAGTGTGTGCTGAATAGCAATGATTCCTAGTTCAAATCCAACGTGGGCCTCAAGGTAGGGTGTGGAAAGCAAGCTGAGTCCAAGGCCCAAACGAAACTTAAATGAAACGAAGCGTTTTGCTTCACAAACTCAGTCTCTCTTCCAAATCCAATCGTGGCCATCCGTTCTTGGTTCCAGTCAAAGGTCAAATGTGAATCCAACGATCATGGCATCATCTTCTCCAAATAACTCAGGCCACCTCAAAATTACCAGACGGTGGTTCACGGTGGAAACCACCGTCTTCTCCGGTGAGCCTCCACTTTCAGGTCATCAAACATAACAAAACCCTACATCATCTTGCTCGATTTTTCACGTAGATCATGATTCTAACCTCAGAATTCCTTGAATCTCACTCCAAATCAAAAGACGATGGAATCTTCAGAATGCACCAAGTTCTTGATCAACTCAATTCTTAAAACCAAAGGTATTGATCTAATCTACATGTTTCACTGATCAATTTCCACTATCACACTTGTCCTAAATCATCAAGATCATGACTAACTAACTCTTAACAGAATTCACACTCCATGATCAAACATCAACAATTGCTATCAAACCTATCCAGAAACGTTCCTTGTTCATACTAGATTCTAACCACATGAAGAGTTCTACCTAATTCAGCCTAGAATGGTGTAGAAAATGGAAGTTACATACCTGAAAAAATCTTGCTAACAGAGGTACTTGGAGGCACAAAACAAGCTCCACGATGATTCAAACACCTTCAGTGAAGCTATGAGAAGCTTTTCCACACCTCAATTGTGCTTGATCAAGCCTTGATCTCCAAAACCGAATTCTGTTATGAACCTTGAAAATTCAGTTACCAACTCTCTCCTCAACTCGAATTCTCCAACCTTTTCTATCTGCACTCATTCTAATACTTATATATGACTCAATCATGGGCTTTTGATCCACTTTTAAAGCCCAAACAGCTTGATTCACAAAACTGATTTTCCTCTTAAAATTCCATACTCATCAGTCGTGTATCCATGTTTCAGTTAGCTTAAACTCATCCCTTTCATTCATATGGCCCTTGGTGAACATGCTGGAACCAATGAATTAGCCTGAATTGGCTTGTGTTGGATTTTGGATGAGTGACTTGTAATTCAAGCAATAGGTTTACAAAGGAACTCCATGATTCTGACCTCAAACAAGAAATGTAATAACGCCAACCTCTCTAAAACATGTTTTCCAATTAAAATGAGTATTTGGATTGTGCAATTTGGACCTATAACTTGAAAATGCCAATTTCCCTACTTTGAACCATTTGAAAAATGTCCTTTTTCAAGCCATTTTTAGCAACTTTGTGATACAAGCCAATCCAAACGCTCATGACCACTTGGTTGCACTCAAAACATCATTTTGAACAAGTTTCATGTTGAACAATTTCCCATTTGAGGCCTCCTTGTATGAGTTTTGGGTATAGGTTAAAATGACCTGTAATTCACAAATGCCCAAAATACCCTTTGCTTGCCAAGACCATAAGTTGAGTTCTCCACATCATATGAAGGCATGCCATACCATTCTAGAAAGCTAAGACAATGAGGAACAATTCTTATGTTGACCAAGAATTCATTTGAAATCTCCTTGAGGGGCAAAACTAGCTTGGAAGTCAAGTCACTTTCACAGACAAAAATTCAGACACCCCAGATGACCTGTAACTTGTAAGGACCATAACTTGAGTTCTATAAATCTCCTTGAGGTCTTCCCCCACTCAAATTAAAGGTCTTGAGATCCTCTACAAGTTTCATGTTGGCCAAGAAGCCATTTGAAGCTAGCATTTTGACTTATCTTGCTTGGAAATTTGACCTAAATTAGGGGATTTTACAGAGAAACCCTAATTTAGTAACTCCTCTTCTCCTTGATTTCTCTTGAATTCTCCTTGTCATATCTCCATATCTTTATTCTCCATGTCAAATGATGATCCCCACATCCCTCCAATAGACTTGAATGCCCTCTTAAGTCAGTCAATTGACCTAGGGTTGACCTAGGGTTGACCCAGATGAAACCCTAGTTGACTGTCTTCAACTATAGCTCTTGTGCTCTCATCAATGACTTGTTTCCTTCTCCAAATGACTTTTTAAGTCTCTCAAAATGTCTAGATGCTCTCCATGTCTTCATTTCATAGCTCATAACCCTCTTGTTGATCCTCAGACACCCTCAGCTAGGAGATGGACTCAAGGTTTGATCTGCTGAACTCTTTGCTTTCAAATTCTTTCCTGATGACTTGAGTAGGATGGAATTAGGATAATAACCTCTTGCTAGGCCTCTAGAGATGAGAATAATGATTGATCCCCTGTTGAATGACTTGCTATGCTTATGCTATGCAGATGGTTGGTCTATGTACATGACTCTATATGCAAATGCTAATGACATTGAAACATAAACCAAGTGAATAAGGTTGGGCAAATTTTAGGGTGCAACACGCCCCAGCGAAAATTTTTATGAACACTTCATTGTATTTCACGTCGTTTCCTGCACAACTTTTGTGCATTTACAACCCCAACCGGAAAAGTCTGCGGCAATACAACACTTGTACTGCCATTAATCCTAATGCAACAATTTCATGCCGTCAAACACAACTCGATTGATAACTCAATATGATAGATCAACATGTCATTGCTTCACCATACTAACGTCGGATTCCGAAGCGAATGAAAATGATGATCTTTCAAAAAGAATTACAATCCTTATGTGATTGAATGGATGAAATCAAAACAGTATATCCCATATACCATCTTTGCATCAGAATTTCTTATATCTTATATAAAAGTGATCGATCTAATTGTGTAACCTATGGATGATCAATGTATCGCACAACTTCACCATACTAATGTCGGTTTCTGAAGCATAATCAACATCAATCATCCAAATCGTACACAACAGATGCCAAATTTAATTAATCGTTTATTGTTAAATTCATTCTGTGTTTTAATCGAATCAAATACAGAAAAGACGAAAATTTAACAGCTATCAGATCCATGGTTTCGTAACCAGGCTCTGATACCACTGAAGGAAAATTGCGATCTAAACGCAGCGGAAAACAAAAATTTCCTTTAGTGATCCTTACGAATGAGCATGGTCAGTGATAGAATCGTTACCTCTTTGTGGCGATTCAGATATTTGATGCAGCGATCACAAGCGTTGATGAAGTGCAACGCCTCTACTCAGTCCACACGAACAGCTTCCGGTCACAGTGCTAGCTGCTTACGAACGGAATTATTTGAGTGAGAAAAGAGAATCAAAACGAAATTGCATCAAGTGAAAGCTTCATCACAAGGGTTCCTTTTATAGACTCTCTTGTGGGCTGCGGGCTAAAACCCAATTCACATGATCCATAATAATATATATATATATTATTATAATAACTATTATTATAATAAATATATTTATTTTATTATTATTTTATAACCATTATAAAATAACAATAATTATTATTATATTATCCAAATTTCTATTTTTCACTTAAGTGCACCGTACCTTACGGTGTTCCTTTTTGATTTCTCTATCTCTCATCAAACTGTCCTTATGTGTGTGACCCTGTAGGATTTCGTAACGTTGGTAATTATATTAAATTATATATTTAACATAATAAACAGTAAGCGGTATCTAGCAACACATCACTGCTACCCAAGTCACGAAAATGTCATGTGATCTGACAAAACCTTTTTCGTGATAATATATGTTTGTACAATTACCCTTTTGCCCCTATGTCTATATTGAACACAAGGCATACACTGTGTCATCCTTGTCCAGTTCAATATTGGGCCCTTAGACATTTCTCCTGTTATGCAGGATTGGCAAATTCCATCTAGGACACTCATGTCCCTCAGCATGCTTCGTGGAGTGCCCATCAACTGTCTTTATGATCATCCAGTTACGGATAATGTTTGATCAGCAATAAAGCACCCGACTCTACATCTAGGGTCCATAGTGGTTTCAGGTCGAAGGGTGGTAATACACCATTATCACCATGAGAATAACTTATGACACTTTGCATAACATACTATGTAGTATTCTCATAGCGGGTCAATCCGGTATAAATATTACTCCTAATATTTATACCTATGTCAAGACTTGATAACTCTTTATCTATGATCCATGAGATGTGATCATCAGTCTATCTTCATAATAGTCTCAATGCTTTTAATGTTATCCCACTTTGCAATAAAGCTTGACTACGGATATTTTAAGAATAATGTCTTTATGTTTAATGGGATCTCATGATTAAGTCACACTTAACATTTCATTAAACAGACTAACTATTCTAGGGACTTTATTATTCTGAAAGACAAACATAATAAAGAAATACCTTTTATTATTAAACGAATAATCCGATACAAGTACCAAAAAGTATTGGCCTCTAGGGCTTACACCAACATATGGTTCATTTCCAATCATGAAGGAATGTCTGGTGTGGTGTGTTAAGTTTATCCTTGAACCAGAGGTGGGGAGAACCAAAGTAAAACAAAAATCTCACCATAATCCATTTGTTTATTATTATAAAGTACAAAAAGTACATGTGTAAGTACATTGGGCTTGCTGCTGCCATGGCTTGCTTCAGCATCTATATTTTGACAGAACAACTAGCTTAAGGATAGCTGGTAGTGAGGACAATAACCAATGGAAAGAATCTAAAACCAGCAAATGCAAATCACCATTTGAAACTTCTATGTTTTTTCCCACCAAAATGCAATTTGCTTGGCCAAATACCAATTCTGCCCCAACCTTCCTTGGCCTATAAAAAAGGAGCTCATTCCACTCTTCAAATTACACCAGAGCTATCCAAGAGAACCATAAACTCACATCTCTCTTCTTCCCCTCTTTGCTTGAAAGTGAAGAAATTCACAAAAATCACCATTTTTACCACTTTGTAGTTTTCACACCAGTCCTTGTTCTAAACACAAAACAACCACAAAAGACATACACACCTTTAAAATCATCATTTGGAGCTATTCTCACCATTAGTTTCATCAAAAGATCCATGAATCAAAAAGTCAACTCCTCTCACACCATAGTTTGACTTTTGTGCTTGAAATGAGCCAAATCATTACACAAACCATTTCCTACCATCACAACCCTTGGAATACTTCATATTTATGATGTATTAGCTGTTCATAGTCTTAAACAACAGCTGGAATCTCATTTGCTCCAACTGGCCATTAAGGTTGCTTATTTCTTCAAGAGGAAGTAACCCTCATAAGTGTGCTCAAAAGGGAAGGATCTCTGGTTTTCTTGGTAGCTAGCATAGTAAGAAGATACTACAAGAGGTATGTATTTATAAGCCCTTCCATTAATCTACATTTTCATGTTTGGTTCTGTTGAAAGGCTTACACAATGTCATGTTGTGTTTGCTGTTAAGAGTTGTGTATGCTTAATATGGTCTTGGTAAAGATATTGGTTTATGGTGTGTTGATTGAAGTATGAATATTCTGTTGCTGTCAAGTTTGTCTCTTCCAACTAAATCCTGTTGTAAAATAGTATTGGTCTTGAATGTATGTCAAGGTGTGGTACTACTTAGTTCTAGGTTTGGTTCTTATTTTGGTTTAGGTATGTGGTACTGTGAACAGTTTTGGATTGTGGCAATGTTTTTAAGTTTTGAAACCTGAGTCTACCAGCCCACATCTCCTCATTGCCAAATTTAGTCACTCATACTAAAATTTGGTTTGAATTGATGCTTGACCAGTTTGTTTGGCATTATAATAACTAGAGATCTCACTGTCATTGGTGTTGGATTTTTTACTCTCAAGTGAGTCTGTTCGGCCTATTTTTACTTGCATTAATGGTTGTCTTGAAAGGAATGTGTTGGCTTTATAGTTGTGTTGTTGCTACTGTCTTCAGACCAAATTTTCTTGCTCGATTGAGTTTTCACCCTGATTTCCATGATCTGCTGTAAAGGCATATTTCATTTGGAATTCATCAAATGAATGAAACACCAAGGATGCTGTCAGCATGATTGTATTGACTTTTTAGCTTATTATATGCTTTGCTATTGTCTTTATTGAAAGGACTAATATGGATGAGCTAAGGCATATGTTGGTCAACTTTGCTTTTGTTTGCCTTTTTGCTATCAGATCTGTTGCTCATGTTAAGTTTTAGTTTGTGACCACCCTTAAAAATCATTTTGGATTAGTACTGGACAAGTTGGCATTGTAATGACTGACCCTTATTTGACATAAACTTGGTGTATTAATTAGTGTCATCAAATGTTCTATATTTGGAGGACATATTATGCATCAAAGTGTGCTAATTCATGATGACAGTTTTCAAGCAGTCTAGGTAGAGTCTAGTTCAGTGCTTAGAAGATTCATTTGTGAATGCTGTTGCTGGTTTTGTTAGTTCAGGAACAGTTTGTGTAGGATCTGCTCATGCCTATTGTTGCACCCCAAAATTTGACCAACATTTATTCATTCATGGAGTATTTGAAAGTTGATACCTTCATCAAAAAGTTCAAGAGGTCCTCAGAGGAGTTGGTTGAAACCAGGGTTGTGTGCTTCACAGTTTGAAAGTTGTGGGTGCTCCTCAGATGATTCTGAGACTTTGAGAATGAACTTGATGTCTTGAGAAAGCTCATGAGATGTCTTGATAGCCACCATGAAGCCCAGAGAAGTCATTATGCAAGAATTCAGAAGATTCAACCATGAATGGTAGAATTAGGGTTTTGACTGGGTCAACCCTAGATCAGCTGAAGATTTGGAGAAGGTTGAGACTTAATCCAAGGGCCATGAGATCATGGAAGGATGCATAGAGATGTCATAGAGATGATTCCTAGACCAACTCATCATGATTGAGGAGTTTGAGAAGTTTCAAGTTAGGGTTTCTGAGGATTGTCAGTGAAAAACCCTAATTTGATCCCTATCTTCCAGGCAGTTTTAGCACTAGATGTGTTTGATATCTCATTTTCCCCACAACATGAATGTTGTAGAGCTTGTTCTAAGCTTTAATTTGAGTGGTGGAAGTCCTTGATAGGAGTTACAGAGCTCAAGTTATGGTTTTGACAAATTACAGGTCAGTTGATGTGTGTGAATCTGGGTCCTTGAAAGTCACCCAACTTCCAGACAACTTTTGCCCTAGTAGGTTGATTCCTATGGTTTCTTGGTCAACATGAATGTTGAAGAGGATCTTCTTAGCTTTAATTTGAGTGGTAGAAGTCCTTGATTGGATTTGTGGAACTCAACTTATGGTTTGAACAAGGCAGGGGTATTTTGGTCATTTGTCAGTTATAGGTCATTTTAGCCAATGCCTAAAACTCCTATTTCCAAGCCTCAAATGGAAAAACTCAAAATATGAAAGTTGCTCAAAATGTGATTTTAAGTCTAGAAAGAAGGTCACAAATTGTTGAAAAAGCTCATAGCACAAGATTCCATGATTGGTCAAGAATGAACTAAAAATGACTTATAACTTTGAAAAGTTGAAATTGAAAAGTGTTTTGGGAGATCTACAAATCCAAAATAGGTCATCCAATATATCATTTTGATTGGAAAAAACATTTTGAGAAGATTGGTTTAAGTAGAATTTTCATTTGAGGCTTAAAAAATGAGGTTCCTTTGGAAATTTGTTACTTAAGAAAGAAGGCAATGTTAGAAAACCCTACACAAGCAACAAATACACTTGTTTTTCACTCATCCTCATTCAATAACTCACATAAGGACATTTTGAGACCAAATTGAAGGCTTGAAGCATGGGAGATGAGATAACCAACTTCTCATTCAAGGAGAAATTCATGAAACTTCCACATCATTCTAGATGAATCTAGAGACTTCCATGGATTGTTATTTAAAGAGGGCATCAAAGAGTGATGAAAGGTTGGTGAAATTGGAGCCAAGTCAGAGGAGAGAGAGAAGTGCATAGCCATTGGAGAAGTTTCTTCAAGTTGAAGCAAGTCAAGAGATCTTTCACTTCAAGCCACCACCTTCACAACAAGTGCAAACAGAAGGTTCTTCACCATTGTAGGGTCTCATTGAAGCCATTTCAAGCCCTGCAAGCATCCCCTCGAGCCTCACCATTAACTTCTTGACAGGTTCTTCTTCACTCTCTATCTCTTAATTTAATGAGTCTCGATTAGTTTTATAGCCATAGAAAGATTGTGTTAGGGTAGAGGATTAATCCCTGAGAATTAGAGCAAGATTGGTGAGGTTGCATAACAGAACCATGATTCTTGGATCTTCAATAATTAGTTGTTTAATGAGTTTTAATCAGCAAGGATTAGTGTATAATGACCAGGATAGCTTGTAGAGTATCTGTAAGCCATTAAACTGAGATTTGAGGAAGGTTGGTATCAGTCGAGCATGGTGGTACCAAGGTGTTTAAGCTTTCTGTTAGGGCAATCTAGGGTGAGTTAAGGAAAACTGTACGTAGGGTTGTGTTCCCCTTGAGATTTAGAGCAACTTTCATTTTTATATCGTGGCAAGCCGTGGCGTGTAGAGGGAGTTAGAAGGGCTCGAAGTTGATGGCATGGAGGGAGAATTCTGAGAACCTAGGGTTTGCATTGGGGACGATGAAGGTGAGACGTTGGATTCGTTCCAGGGATTGACTCATTCTCCCCATCGTGTGGCTGTGAGCGCGTCTGAGAATTGGAGGGAGATTCAAACTATATCCAAACGCAGCGTTTCATTAAAGGGCATTCTGGGCCCAGAACGCTACTTGCACCCCCCTTATTTGGTGGCCCAATCCATATAACTAGCGAGGAGTGCTATTCTGACCCCCCCTCCCTTTATTCATTTAATTTGTTTTAATTTTCTTTTTTAATATTTCTGTTTTGTTTAATTCATTAGAAAATGATAGAAAATGATTTTTAAATGCTTCTTTTTTTCATGAGTAGATTAAAATGAGTAGAAAATTATAAAAATAAAATTGAGATTTTATTTTTAGGTTTAATATTTTTAGTAGATTTTCCAATTAAATAGCTTTTTAATTGTTTCATTTTGATATTTGATTTTGTAGGAATTGTTTTAGTACTTTCCATTAATCTTTTTTACCCATTCTTTTTGGTGCAATTAGATGATTAGTCATACTTCCCCATAGGATTTTTTCTAGATTTTTTTAGATTAAGATTTGATTAGTTTAGTTGAATTGAACTTAGGATAGTCTAATTAGGGTTTAGAATTGTGCATAGGTGATGATTCCTTTCTTTGATTGAGTTTTATCTTGATTTTTAGGTAGAAACCTTTGTAGATGTTATGAGTAGGTGTTGAGGACCCTTATGAATACTTGTTAATTTTTTTCCCCATTAGTTTAGTATTTTTAGGCATTTTCTGAAGTTGCCTGATGATTTGGCATGTTCAGTGGGTTATCTGTTCATCTGTGGGGTTCTTTCTGAGGAATTTGATGAAGGGCTTGGGTTGCCTTGAGGATATTGATGGAGAGCATCATGAAGAGAAGCTTGTAGATCAAGATGCAGAGACCCAGAGCTTGGCTGATGCCCTGTTGGTGAGGTTTGAGAGCCTGAAGTTTGAAGGAAGTTCATGGTACTTTCCTGAGGAAGGCACTATGAATGACTTTCATCCTTCCTTCTCACCTCTTTCTTAAGTATCCAATGATGTTGGAGCCAACTTGTGAGTTTAATTTCTCCTGAGGAGGAATGTAAACTGATCACATGTTGTTGAGCCACATGGGATACAACTCCTAAGTGGAAGCCTCCTAGTACTTTCCTGAGGAAGGTCCTATGGGTCTATTCACTTAGTTCCACTAGTTGATCTAGGATTTCTTAAGTATCCAATGATGTTGGAGCCAACTTGTGAGTTTAATTTCTCCTGAGGAGGAATGTAAACTGATCATATGTTGTTGAGCCACATGGGATACAACTCCTAAGTGGAAGCCTCCTAGTACTTTCCTGAGGAAGGTCCTATGGGTCTATTCACTTAGTTCCACTAGTTCAGATAGGATTTCCTAAATGTCCAGTGATGTTGGAGCCTGCTTGTGAGTTTAATCTCTCCTGAGGAGGGATGTAAACTGATCACAGTGGTTGAGCCACATAGGGTATGACTCCTGAGTATCCACCTCTTAGTGTTCTCCTGAGGAAGACACTATGAGCTTGCTTGCTTAGCTCCCTTTCTTTGGTAAGCTTATTCTGAAGCTTGAAGACTGGGAATGATTTCTCCTGCTTAGGGTTCTGCTTGAGAGTTTTGCTTAGGTTTGTTTAGATCCTGTGATTAGGGTTAGGTTTAGAGAATAGATGATTCTTTCTCATGTGAGTTTTGTTTGCCTGATAGCACTTCATTTCCTTTATCTGTTTATTGCTTGATAGCATGTTGATTATTTTCAGTATGATTGCTGTTATTTCATGACTGGCTTGAGGTTGAGATGAGCTTGTGGAGGCTGAAACCCCACACACATTTCCTCCCTCACTTGCATTGCATGCATTTTACTGTTAAAACTGATGTTTTTATCTGTATTCTGTGTATCATTGATATGATCCCTTAGGACTCTCATTCCCTCTGATGAGGATTTGATGATAGACTTTTAGGTTGAAACCTATGCATGACAACATCTAGGAGTTCCCTGTTCAAACCTCAACCATAGGATGAATCCATGGCATGATAACAGTAGGACTTGATAGTCTCCCTCCTAGTTGAGCCATATTTTCAGTAGTTTCCCGAACTACGTTTGC
Source organism: Lathyrus sativus (assembly GCA_963859935.3). Lineage (NCBI taxonomy): Eukaryota > Viridiplantae > Streptophyta > Magnoliopsida > Fabales > Fabaceae > Lathyrus > Lathyrus sativus. The sequence goes on along the minus strand of OZ012737.1, from coordinate 245,445,801 downwards.
TCTGATCTTTCATATCAGATGAAAGTACGTAGGCATAGGATGCGACATCCTAGCGAGCAACTTTCCCCATCTTCACCCGTAGTTAGCCGAACTACGTTGACTCTGATTTCTCATTCTCTGATGGGAATACGTAGGCATAAAGCGCGACGCTTTGCCGAGTCATTTTTCTTTTCTTTTTCAGCCAGCCTTGATAGGTAGATAGATTATAACCAACCCGTCCAAGTAAACAAACAAGCGAGGATCCCGTCGAGTACGACGGACGTGAGGGGTGCTAATACCTTCCCCTTGCGTAACCGACTCCCGAACCCAGACAATGGTTGCGATGACCTTGTCTTACCCTTTTTCGTCAGGTTTTTCCGATCGTTTCCTTTCCCGCTCTGAGGGATAAATAACGAAAGGTGGCGACTCTTCTGTCATGCCGGCACCTTATTTTCGCGCAAGCGACAGCTGGCGACTCTGCTGGGGACATAGCATCTAGGGACTTTTCCCATCCCTTATGCTGGGACCGTTTCCCATCCCCTACGCGAGTCAATCCTATCGTTTGTGTGTTTGCTTGTTGGGTTGCGTTTATTTATCGCATTTTTACTTCCCGCACTTTACTTCCCGCATTTTATTTCCCGCATTTTATTTCCAGTTTGATATGATTATCTGTGCTGCTGTGGGAGAGGGATGTTACTGTGAGTGAAAAGCCGGACCTGGGCTTGAGTACACACCTAGATATAGTTGTGGAGAAGTAGTAGACGAACCTGTCTGCTGAGCAGGCACAGTTCCCTACGAAAATCTGCGCTCAGACGAGATTCTTGCAGAGGTGCTCCTTTCCGGTCCTGAGGATCTGAGGGGAGTCCAGACGTGAGGATTGTCGACTCTGGGGACCGATCATTTGGAAGTCAGCTAAGAGAGGCCTCTTCATGACTCGATGATGCCACTCCTTCTGGGAATCGTATCGTCACTCATGAAAGTCTGTGACGCTGACAACCGCATAGGATGCCGTACCTTTGTCCGTGGATTAGGTCCACCATACCTGTGAGTGGGGTCGGGATATTGCAGGAAACTTATACCTTCAGACCACCTGGTTTTCTTGACAGTAAATCAGTTATGTTGGGTTCTCAGTTGCAGATATGTTCTTGACAGAACGAGAATTTGATCAGAGGATCTTATCATCAGGTGTTTGTTTGTTCTTGATAGAGCAGGTTCCGATCAGAGTATTGTTATCAGAGGTTTGTTCTTGATGGAACAGATTTTTGAGTGAGGTCTGAGGATCTCGTCAGCAGTTGTTATTTTGTTCTTGATAGGGCAGGTTTTGAGTGAGGTTTGAAGATCTCATCAGCAGCCGTGTATTTGTTCTTGAGAGGGCAGATTTGTGATTTGGGGTCTGAAGACTTCTCCAACAGATATTCCTTGATCTTGCATCCAGGGTTTTTCATTATCAGGCCTTCGTTCTTGTCAGAGCAGAATCTTGATCTCGATCCTACCAGATGGTTATTCACAACAGATCAGATCAGTGGGTTTACACCGGGGTTTCCTTCTCAGCAGTGACTGTTGACATCGAATCTCCACAGCAGCCTTGGATATATTGTTGCATGCCTGCATTTTGCATTAGCTTGCATAATCATTCCATTAGCGTGTGTCTGTGAGGTTGCTGTCTCCATGATTGGGCCTAGATTCCTCTCTTCATTATTGTCAGCAGGTGACAGGATCGGGGGAAATCTCTCAAGCACACAGACTCACGCATGCATTTGCATGAAGCATTCTTGCATGACATACATTCTGTTGCTTTTCCTAACCTTTGATCTTGACAGGTTTTTCAGGTACTCAGGTTCCGAGCTGCTTTCAGGATTGATCAAAGATTCATCCACCGTTACTCGACTCGCGCCAATCAAACGAGAATCATGGAACAGGTTCAATCAGATGTTCAGGAGCTTCGTGAAAGGATGGATCGTTTTATGGAGTTGATGCAAGTAGTTGCGAACGGGCAAGAGCAACTTCGTACTTTGGTTCAACCTCTCATCTCCAGGGTTGACAGCAATGGAATTCTTCACGGCGGGGCCGTACCCACTCCTCCTCCTCAAGGTGATACTCCTCAGAACGTTGTTCCTGCTGCCGGGGGCAACGGTAGTGCTAACGGCAATCTTATGACTAATCTCGGACTTAATGCGGCGGGCGCCGTCAATGGTGGTTTGGGAGCCAATGTTACCGTGGGCAATGTTGGTGCAGGAAATATGGTGGTGCCTCAACCGTGGCTGGAGGACCATCAGGATGACATTTTCTCTCAGAGAGGCGTAGAGGCTGAGTTGACTGCTGAAGCTAGACTCAGGTTCAAGGCACTGGAAGATAAAATGAGAGATATAGAAAATCAGAATACATTGGGCGTTGACATGTCCAAACTTGGGCTGATTGCTGACTTTAAAGTACCTCACAAGTTTAAGGTGCCTATCTTTGAGAAGTATAGAGGCACTACTTGTCCCCGTGTTCATCTCCGATCGTATTACAGGAAGATGTCTGCTTACTCTGATGATGAGAAGTTGCTGATGCACTTCTTTCAGGATAGTCTTTCTGGCCCATCGCTTGAATGGTATATGGGTTTGGAACCCGCTGCTGTGCGAACGTGGAAAGATCTCGCTGAAGCATTTGTTCTCCACTATCAGTATAATAGCGACTTGGCTCCCAACCGAGTTCAGCTTCAGAATCTCTCGCAGCGTAGCAATGAAAGCTTCAAAGAGTACGCCCAGCGGTGGCGTGAATTGGCTGCTCGGGTTCAACCGCCGATGGTTGAGCGTGAGTTGGTACAGATGTTCGTGGCCACTCTTCCCGGAGTCTATTATGAGAAGTTGGTTAGTGGCATGTCCGGGACATTCTCGGCCCTCATCACTTTGGGCGAGCATGTTGAAAATGGTATAAAGATCGGCAAGATTCAAGGCGAATCATCCTCATCTGGAGGGGTCAGCAAGAAACCTTATACTGGCAAGCGTCGGGAGGGCGATGCCAGTGCTGTCTCTAATGCTAGGAGAAAGGGCAAGGGCCCTCAGTCTCAGATCGCTAGCATAAACATCCCAGTTGCTCCCCCGCAGCCGCAGCAGCAGCCTCAGCAACAGAATAATCCGGGATATAAGAAATATCAGCATCGGGGTCCCCTGGCAAACCGTCATTTGGAAACTCCTCCCATGTCATATGCACAGCTTCTGCAGACGTTGCTTCAGCTCCAACTGGTTCAGAAAAGGACGCTAGCTCCCTTGACAGGGGCACCACCACCCGGGTACGATGCTAATGCTACATGTGAATTTCATTCTGGGGCACCTGGCCATACAGTTGAGAACTGCAAAGCTTTTAAGCATAAGGTCCAGGACATGATTGACGCCAAGATAATAAATTTTTCTGACAACGTGCCCAACGTCACCAAGAATCCGATGCCTCATCATAGGGGGGGCGGAGTAAATGCTGTCATCACTGAAGAGAATTCAGACTTGCTGACTGATGTCAGAGATTTGAAAACGCCACTGAGTTTTGTTAAAGCTAAACTGCTGAAGAAAGGCTTCTTTCCCGGGTGTGGGGAGTTTTGTATGGAATGTGCTGCACTTCCTGACGGGTGTGAGCAGTTGAGTGAAGGTATCCAGAGTCTGATGACCGAGGGTATTTTGCAGTTTAGTCGAAGCGTTGAGAATGCGTCAGGGGAAGTCGTGCTGAAGCAGGCGGACGAAGTCGCTACTATCACCATTCCTCGCCACCCTATCACTATATCTGCACCTCGTCCACCTACTATCACCATCACCAGGGCCGGACCAATCCCGTTCGAGAGTACCAATGCCGTGCCATGGCATTACGGCGCTGAAGTGTATTGTAATGGCCAGAAGGTAGAGATTGAGCCGTCCAGATCGACTGCGCAGAATCTTGCTGAGGCCAGTGGTATCACCAGAAGTGGCAGAGTGTTCGCGCCGGCAGAGGGTGCGGCAGAGAAGGTAGTCAGGGCTGATGCTGCTGATAAGGGCAAAGGTAAAGCTGTTGAAGAGGTTCCTGCGGGGGCAGAGAAAGACTTGTTGGTTAAAGACGCCGAAGAGTTCATGCGGCTGATCAGGAAAAGTGACTACAAGATTGTAGATCACCTTCACCAGACTCCGTCAAAGATCTCAATTCTCAACCTGTTGCTGTGTTCCGAAGCACACCGCAACGCATTGCTGAAAGTATTGAATGCTGCATACGTGCCGCAGGAGATATCGGTTAATCAACTTGAGGAAGTGGTAGCTCATGTCAACGCTGGTAATGGGCTGGGTTTTACAGATTTGGAGCTGACGCCCAAGGGAAGAGATCACAACCATGCCTTGCACGTCTCGATCGAGTGCAGAGGCACCATTATGTCACATGTCCTAGTAGATACGGGCTCCTCGCTGAACGTGCTTCCGAAGAAAGCACTAATGAAGTTGGATACCCGGGGACTGCTGTGCACGCCCAGTGATCTGGTCGTAAAGGCTTTTGACGGAACCAAACGCCACGTCTTTGGAGAATTGACCCTGCCAATTCAAGTCGGTCCAGAGACGTTTAATGCAGTGTTCTATATTATGGATATCATGCCCGCCTACAGTTGCCTCTTAGGTCGGCCGTGGATTCATTCTGCTGGTGCCGTAACGTCTACGTTGCATCAGAAACTTAAATATGCTGTTGGGGGCAGCATAGTGACAGTTTGCGGAGAGGAGGACATCATGGTAAGCCACCTGTCGTCCTTCAAGTATGTCGAAATGGATGGCGAGATCCATGAGACTCTTTGCCAGGCGTTTGAGACCGTCAAGGTGAAGGAGGTAGCTCCCGTTGTTGCAGAGAAGCAGGAGGTGAACCTCTCTTCGTTTAAGGAAGCTAGAGCCGTTGTCGAAGCTGGTTCTACCCCAGGCTGGGGGCATGTCTTGGATATACCATTCAAACAAGATAAGTTTGGATTGGGATATTCTCCGGAAGCTGAAGCTTCAACTTCTTCTGGTAGCTCATCTCGTGGGAAGGGGCCGATCCTATTCACCAAGGGAGGAGTAATATTCGAAAGTGTCAACGCAGCGTCGGAGGACAGCGGAGACAGTGACTGTGATCTCGATGCCTGGATTCAACCGAGCAAGCCAGGCGAGCGCCTTCACAACTGGACCATCAAGGAGATTATCGAGCTGACAAGTGAAGAGTAATGATTTGCTTTTTACAATCTTTGTACAACCCTATGTCCTGCCCGGGGCATAGTGGTTTTACTGTCAGGGCCTTGTTGGATTATGTGTATACATTTTATCAATAAATAAAAAGGCGTTTTCTTCGTAATCAAATATTGTGTTCTCTGTTATTCATATTTTATGCTTGTTTTGAAAAACAGCAAAAGGGCGACGAGGCTCGTGCTAACCTGCATATTCCTGCTTTAAACTTAACCCTTGTTATTGCAGGATCCACGTAACAGACGACATCGGCTCTGGACCCTCTACGGCTCACTACGACTTTGATTGCCCGATCTATCAAGCCGAGGATGAGATTGGTGAAGACGAAGACCTTCCGGAAGAATTGGCCCGCTTGTTGAAACAAGAGGAGAAGGTTATTCTGCCTCATGAGGAGGAGATTGAGATTATAAATCTGGGTTCTGAGGAGCTTATCAGGAATGTCAGAGTCGGGGCTGCACTGCAGAACGATGTCAAGCATAGACTGGTCGAGATGCTTCGAGAGTATAGTGACGTCTTTGCTTGGTCATATGAGGATATGCCTGGACTTGACACAGATATCGTGGTTCATCGCTTGCCGTTGCGAGAAGATTGCCCTCCAGTCAAGCAGAAGCTTAGGAGGACGAGACCAGACATGGCTGTAAAAATCAAAGAAGAAGTCCAGAAGCAGTTGGACGCAGGATTTCTAGCCGTTACCACCTACCCTCCGTGGGTCGCCAACATAGTGCCTGTACCGAAGAAGGACGGTAAGGTACGTATGTGCGTCGATTATCGGGACTTGAATAGGGCGAGCCCTAAGGACGATTTCCCGTTGCCTCATATCGATGTGTTGGTCGACAATACAGCCCAGTTTTCCGTGTTTTCGTTCATGGATGGCTTCTCCGGTTACAATCAGATTAAGATGGCGCCGGAGGACATGGAGAAAACGACGTTTATTACCCCCTGGGGCACGTTTTGCTACAAGGTAATGCCCTTCGGTCTGAAGAACGCAGGGGCCACTTACCAGCGAGCAATGGTAACTTTGTTTCATGATATGATTCATCATGAGATCGAGGTCTATGTTGATGACATGATTGCAAAGTCCCAAACGGAGGATGAGCATCTGGTCAATTTGCTGAAGCTGTTTGAAAGGCTTAGGAAGTTCAAGCTGAGGCTGAATCCTAACAAGTGCACTTTCGGGGTGCGGTCCGGAAAGTTATTGGGGTTTATCGTTAGCGAACGAGGTATTGAAGTTGATCCTGCAAAAATAAAAGCTATCCAAGAGATGCCAGCGCCGAGAACAGAAAAAGAAGTTCGTGGTTTCTTGGGCCGAATAAACTACATTGCAAGGTTTATCTCTCAGCTCACGGCCACTTGTGAACCGATGTTCAAATTGTTAAAGAAAAATCAGGCGATTACTTGGAATGAGGATTGCCAGAAGGCATTCGATAAGATAAAGCAGTATCTTCAAGAACCTCCGATCTTGATACCCCCAGTGGCTGGACGGCCATTAATCATGTACTTGACAGTTCTGGAGAATAGCATGGGGTGTGTTCTCGGTCAGCACGACGAGACGGGCAGAAAGGAGCATGCCATTTATTACTTGAGTAAAAAGTTCACTGAGTGTGAATCTCGATACTCGATGCTGGAGAAGACGTGTTGTGCATTAGCTTGGGCTGCCAAACGTCTACGACAGTATATGCTCAATCACACCACTATGCTGATTTCGAAGATGGATCCGATCAAGTACGTTTTCGAGAAGCAGGCTCTTTCGGGCAGGATCGCCAGATGGCAAATGGTGTTAACAGAATATGATATTCAGTACGTCTCTCAGAAAGCCATCAAAGGGAGCGTATTGTCTGATTACCTCGCCGAACAGCCAATCGAAGACTATCAGCCGATGAAGTTCGAGTTCCCTGATGAGGACATTATGTTTCTCAAAGCAAAGGATTGCGAAGAGCCATTGCCCGACGAGGGGCCGGATAGGAAGTCTCAGTGGAAGTTGATATTCGACGGAGCAGTCAATTCCTATGGAAGTGGTATCGGGGCTATCATCACGACTCCTCACGGATCCCACATCCCGTTTACTGCGAGACTGACGTTTCCAGTTACCAACAACGAAGCCGAGTACGAAGCATGTATTATGGGTCTAGAAGAGGCAATTGATTTGAGAATCAAGAATCTAGACATATACGGTGACTCAGCGCTTGTGATCAATCAGATCAAAGGGGAGTGGGAAACTCGTCAACCGAATCTAGTGCCGTACATGAATTACGCCAGAAGGCTGCTTCCGTTCTTCGACCGAGTAGAACTTCATCATGTACCCCGGGCTGAAAATCAAATGGCTGATGCTTTAGCCACGTTGGCTTCAATGTATAAGGTCAATCTTTGGAATGAGGCTCCAAGTATTGTACTTTCGCGTCTTGACAGACCAGCATATGTGTTCGCAATCGAGGATGCCACTGACGGCAAGCCATGGTTCCACGACATCCAGACCTTCCTTATGACTAAGGAGTATCCGGCGGGTGCGTCAACCCAGGATAAGAAGACTCTGAGGAGGCTATCTGGAAACTTTTATCTCAACCCTGATGGAGTGCTGTATAGAAGAAACCACGATCTCGTGCTACTCAGATGTGTAGATGAGAAAGAGGCCAGTATGCTCATGGAGGAAGTCCATGAGGGCACATTTGGTACGCACGCCGGCGGGCATGCCATGACGAGGAAGATCCTGAGAGCAGGATATTACTGGTTGACTATGGAGTCGGATTGCTTCAGATTCGCGAGGAAATGTCATAAATGCCAGATTTATGCTGATAGAGTTCATGTGCCGCCGTGCCCCTTGAATGTCATGTCCTCCCCTTGGCCGTTCTCCATGTGGGGCATTGACATGATAGGCAAGATCGAGCCCACCGCATCCAATGGTCATCGTTTTATTCTGGTAGCTATCGACTACTTCACCAAGTGGGTGGAGGCAGCCTCGTACGCTAATGTGACCAAGCAGGTGGTTGCTAAATTCATTAAGAGGGACATCATCTGTCGCTATGGAATTCCCGAGCGGATCATTACTGATAATGGTTCGAATTTGAATAACAAGATGATGAAGGAGCTGTGCCAGAGCTTCAAGATTGAACACCACAACTCATCTCCTTATCGGCCGAAGATGAATGGCGCTGTTGAAGCGGCCAACAAGAACATCAAGAAGATTGTTCAGAAGATGGTTGTGACGTATAAAGATTGGCACGAGATGCTGCCGTTTGCCTTGCACGGTTATCGTACGACGGTGCGTACGTCGACCGGGGCAACTCCTTTCTCCTTGGTGTACGGTATGGAAGCTGTCCTACCGCTAGAAGTGGAGATTCCCTCTTTGCGAGTTTTGGTTGATGTGAAGCTTGATGAGGCAGAATGGGTGACGAATCGCCTGAACCAGCTCAGCCTGATGGACGAGAAGAGGCTAGCATCGATTGCATTTGGTCGCCTGTACCAAAGTCGAATGAAGAAAGCTTATGATAAGAAGGTGCGTCCTCGAAGCTTTCAGACGGGTGATCTCGTCCTGAAGAAGATTCTTCCGCCACACTCCGATCACCGGGGCAAGTGGACTCCGAATTACGAAGGGCCGTATGTCGTCAGCAAGGTCTTCTCGGGAGGAGCTTTGCTGTTATCCACGATGGATGGTGAAGATTTTGCATCCCCGGTGAACGCGGACGCAGTTAAAAAATACTTTGCTTGAAAGCGACCCGCTGGACAAAAAAAGAAAGAGTCCAGGCAAAAAAGGGGCATCCCGGCGAACCAAAAACAGAATAAAAGGTTCGGGCAAAAATTAGGGACATATTGAAAAATGTACACCCGCGAAGTCGAAAACCTACACTGGGCGGCTTCGGCAAAAAAGGGTATCCCGGTGAACTGAAAACCCGAAAGGGCGGTTCACGCAAAAGTTAGGGATTTAAATAAGCAAATGACTGCGTTCCGCGTAAGGACTTTCATTGTTTAGTGGTTCGGAAGACCTGAGGGCCGTTTATCTGAATCAATCTCTTCCAAAGCTGAAGCATCGGAGAAGTATCGAAGTCGAGTGGGTCTTAGAGGGATCAACTCATGGTGTTCGTCTACGCCTCGATTGCCGACATTTGTATATACTGATGTATATTTATGTTTCCTTTTTGCGCGGCTTCCTCATTCCAGGAGCTTGCCTCTGTTGTAAAAGATTTTTGCCCATTCAGGGGTTCACCATCAATAAAATGCACATTATTCAGCAATTCTACTTGTCTGTTTTGCATTTATCTGTTTTGTTTGCGAATGATAACGCCGATGTGTTTTTTTGATAAAATGCGCATACATAAACCTGCGGGCCTAAGCCCATTGATTGTTGAAACAATTAATTAATTGAACGTTGTCGCGAGATAATAACCCTGATAGGCCCCTTTGAGGAGGGTATCTTGTCTGTTTGTTTGTGTTGTTGCAGGTATAGCACCTCGCCAGCAGATGTGCCGTGCGTATCCTCGAAGCGGAGCGAGTCCTCATTCTTCAGCAGAGTTCAGTGATCTCTGCTCCGTAGAATCAGAATCAGAATAGTGAGCATTGATATGTCTTCCCCAGGTAGAGGTGATTCTCTTCCCCCAAGCAGGCGCGTCCTGAAGGAACGTCACCTCATCAGCTGAGTTAAGCGCCGAAGAATGATTGAGTACCGTAGCTCGTCTTTCCCCAGCACCGGGTCACAAGTGCAGAGTTCATAGAAGTGTTCGGGAGCTGAAGCTCGTGTTTCCCCAGTAAAGTCGCTGAAGCAGGATTTTCCCCCGCACCGGGTCACAAGTGCAGGTTTCGCAGGAAGCTAGTCGTATGCCGAAGTATGCAGTAACTGATAGTGCCAGACTGAAGTCTCCAGCAGAATTGAGATTCCCCATCAGAGCCGTATTCTCTCCTGAAGTTGGACGATTCCTTCTTCCCCAGTAGAGTGTTGGAACAGCTGATGTTGTATTCCCCGGCAGAGTTGTACTCTCCCCCGAAGTCAGATGGTTCTTTCTTCCCCAGCAGAATTGAAATTCCCCATCAGGGTCGTACTCTTCAGTGAAGTAGAATGATTTCTCTCCCCGGCTGAGTCCGCAGAAAAGCAGAATCCTTGGAGGTTGATCAGATCATGATCAATTCTCCCCAGCAGAGCATGGAGCAGCCGATGCTGTATTTCCCCAGAGTCGTACTCTATCCAGTAAAGCAGAATGATTTCTCCCTCCTCAGCCGAGTCTGCAGATGTCCAAGGGATCCGAATCCTGGGAAGTGGATCAGATCATGATTGGTTTTTCCCCAGTGGAGTGTTGAACAGCTGAAGTTGGTTCCCCACGGAATAGTTATCCCCAGAAGAGTAGCCGAGACGGCCACGCAGTTCATTCTAGCGATTGATATCAGCAGATCCAAGTTCTCGTAGAGCTTCATCCCCTGCAGCAGTCAGCTGAAGTTGTTCCCCTGCAGCAGTTCGCGGAAGATTGATTCCCCAGACAGAGCCTAATTGATATTGGCGTGTTCACATTCTCCTCAGCAGGATGATTCCTCTACCTGAGTGGTTCTTTCTCCTTGACAGGAGGATTCCCCCCTCGGCATTTATTTTGCTGACGGGATCGTATCATTGTGCATGACTGCATAGCATTCAACACTGCATAGCATTGTGCATGATTGCATGACACTTAGCATAAATACATATCATTCCCGCCGTGTGGGGCATAGCGCAGCAGCATATGCATCATAAGCATGATCTAGGTCATTATCATCCTTATTGTACAGATGTACTACCGAAAGACCGGTTGCTCAGGACGATTCTTGAAGTTCTCCCCAGCAAGGTCATTTTCTTAGATGGTTCTGAAGACCCCGGTGATCCCCGCAGTCGCTCGCTCAAGATGGTTTTTGAGATCCCCAGCAAAGACTTCGGTTCGAGATGATTCTCAAACCCCTCAGCAGGGCCATTTGCTTAAGACGATTCTTAAGACCTCAGTGCAGCTTCCCGAGTGGTTCGCCTAGTATGATACTTGAGTTCCCCAATAGCGTCCCCAGTAAGAGTTGCCCAGGAAGATTCCTGGAATACCCAACAGAATGTTTGCTCCAGAAAGGTTATTAGTTCAGGACGATTCTTGAAGACGCCCGATGGATCTGTTTGGTCAAGATGATTCTTGAAGACCAGAGCAGCGTGGTATGTCTGCTCCAACAACGATGTCTAATCTGAAGATGGATTTCGTAAGCGCCCGAAGGCGATATCAGAAGGTTCCGGTGAGTCCAGATTTCCGTGTTGAAGAATCAACAGGTAGCTGAAGACAAGGTTCCAGGGTTGTAGATACAACAGAGTGATTCGTGTGAGTCCGAAGACCAAGTCAGTTGCCCTGAGGTGATGATTGAGCGCGATCAAGTGAATGATACGTCTTCTGATTGAAGTCGAAGATGTTTCTCCAGCTGAAGCGGAGTTTTGCCTGTAGGCAAAGTGTTTGAATCCCCGTGGAGTCATGAATGGCTCAGGATACCATTTCTCTGACTAAAGTCACAGATTTCTTATGCTGAAGCAAAGGTGCCTAAGGGCAAGGTTATCCCCAAGGTTATGAATTACCTAGGATTCATTTTTCGGGCTGAAGGCCGAAGTATATCCCTGACTAAAGTCTCGGATACTCTATAGCAGAGGTGGAGTTGCCTGAAGGCAGATGCATATATCCTTGAGGGCCAAGGATCACTTTCTTCAGACTGAAGTCGAAGGATACCTCCTGCAGAGTTGCCATCCTTGGAGGCCAAGGATGCTTATCTTCATAAGTACTTGAAGATCTTTTCTAGCTGAAGCTAGAGGTGGCCAGGGGCCAGGGTTTCATATATCTTTAATGTTGAAGTTCTACGGCGGGCAGTGTGCAGCAGTATTCCGATGTTCGTTATGGTTCTGAGGGTGAACCCCGGATCAGAGTGTGCTCGGTTAAGTCTCTCCTTCCCAGCGGAGTAGCTTCAGGTATGCAAGTGTATTTTGTGTTCCATTTACCAGGGGTGAACCCCAGGTCAGATGTGTTTGAAATCATGTTTGTTTCCGGCGGCGAGGTTGAATGTTTGTTTGACGGCGAGGTCAGATTATGTTTGTTTCAGGCAGCGAGGTTGGATGTTTGTTTCTGGCAGCAATGTCAGATCAGTATCTCTCCAGCTAGTTGTTAAGCAGCTAGTGTTGCAGTGTTCAAAGATTTGTTCTCCGCAGAGTACCGTGTGCTTGTGCAGTTGGCAAATTTTCGGGTTTACCGATATTCAACCGTCTCGTACCTTGATTGGTTGAGAGCCGTTCGCTTCTCACCCAGTCAGGTTCAAGCCGTTTGAATAGGGGCAGCTGTTGCACCCCAAAATTTGACCAACATTTATTCATTCATGGAGTATTTGAAAGTTGATACCTTCATCAAAAAGTTCAAGAGGTCCTCAGAGGAGTTGGTTGAAACCAGGGTTGTGTGCTTCACAATTTGAAAGTTGTGGGTGCTCCTCAGATGATTCTGAGACTTTGAGAATGAACTTGATGTCTTGAGAAAGCTCATGAGATGTCTTGATAGCCACCATGAAGCCCAGAGAAGTCATTATGCAAGAATTCAGAAGATTCAACCATGAATGGTAGAATTAGGGTTTTGACTGGGTCAACCCTAGATCAGCTGAAGATTTGGAGAAGGTTGAGACTTAATCCAAGGGCCATGAGATCATGGAAGGATGCATAGAGATGTCATAGAGATGATTCCTAGACCAACTCATCATGATTGAGGAGTTTGAGAAGTTTCAAGTTAGGGTTTCTGAGGATTGTCAGTGAAAAACCCTAATTTGATCCCTATCTTCCAGGCAGTTTTAGCACTAGATGTGTTTGATATCTCATTTTCCCCACAACATGAATGTTGTAGAGCTTGTTCTAAGCTTTAATTTGAGTGGTGGAAGTCCTTGATAGGAGTTACAGAGCTCAAGTTATGGTTTTGACAAATTACAGGTCAGTTGATGTGTGTGAATCTGGGTCCTTGAAAGTCACCCAACTTCCAGACAACTTTTGCCCTAGTAGGTTGATTCCTATGGTTTCTTGGTCAACATGAATGTTGAAGAGGATCTTCTTAGCTTTAATTTGAGTGGTAGAAGTCCTTGATTGGATTTGTGGAACTCAACTTATGGTTTGAACAAGGCAGGGGTATTTTGGTCATTTGTCAGTTATAGGTCATTTTAGCCAATGCCTAAAACTCCTATTTCCAAGCCTCAAATGGAAAAACTCAAAACATGAAAGTTGCTCAAAATGTGATTTTAAGTCTAGAAAGAAGGTCACAAATTGTTGAAAAAGCTCATAGCACAAGATTCCATGATTGGTCAAGAATGAACTAAAAATGACTTATAACTTTGAAAAGTTGAAATTGAAAAGTGTTTTGGGAGATCTACAAATCCAAAATAGGTCATCCAATATATCATTTTGATTGGAAAAAACATTTTGAGAAGATTGGTTTAAGTAGAATTTTCATTTGAGGCTTAAAAAATGAGGTTCCTTTGGAAATTTGTTACTTAAGAAAGAAGGCAATGTTAGAAAACCCTACACAAGCAACAAATACACTTGTTTTTCACTCATCCTCATTCAATAACTCACATAAGGACATTTTGAGACCAAATTGAAGGCTTGAAGCATGGGAGATGAGATAACCAACTTCTCATTCAAGGAGAAATTCATGAAACTTCCACATCATTCTAGATGAATCTAGAGACTTCCATGGATTGTTATTTAAAGAGGGCATCAAAGAGTGATGAAAGGTTGGTGAAATTGGAGCCAAGTCAGAGGAGAGAGAGAAGTGCATAGCCATTGGAGAAGTTTCTTCAAGTTGAAGCAAGTCAAGAGATCTTTCACTTCAAGCCACCACCTTCACAACAAGTGCAAACAGAAGGTTCTTCACCATTGTAGGGTCTCATTGAAGCCATTTCAAGCCCTGCAAGCATCCCCTCGAGCCTCACCATTAACTTCTTGACAGGTTCTTCTTCACTCTCTATCTCTTAATTTAATGAGTCTCGATTAGTTTTATAGCCATAGAAAGATTGTGTTAGGGTAGAGGATTAATCCCTGAGAATTAGAGCAAGATTGGTGAGGTTGCATAACAGAACCATGATTCTTGGATCTTCAATAATTAGTTGTTTAATGAGTTTTAATCAGCAAGGATTAGTGTATAATGACCAGGATAGCTTGTAGAGTATCTGTAAGCCATTAAACTGAGATTTGAGGAAGGTTGGTATCAGTCGAGCATGGTGGTACCAAGGTGTTTAAGCTTTCTGTTAGGGCAATCTAGGGTGAGTTAAGGAAAACTGTACGTAGGGTTGTGTTCCCCTTGAGATTTAGAGCAACTTTCATTTTTATATCGTGGCAAGCCGTGGCGTGTAGAGGGAGTTAGAAGGGCTCGAAGTTGATGGCATGGAGGGAGAATTCTGAGAACCTAGGGTTTGCATTGGGGACGATGAAGGTGAGACGTTGGATTCGTTCCAGGGATTGACTCATTCTCCCCATCGTGTGGCTGTGAGCGCGTCTGAGAATTGGAGGGAGATTCAAACTATATCCAAACGCAGCGTTTCATTAAAGGGCATTCTGGGCCCAGAACGCTACTTGCACCCCCCTTATTTGGTGGCCCAATCCATATAACTAGCGAGGAGTGCTATTCTGACCCCCCCTCCCTTTATTCATTTAATTTGTTTTAATTTTCTTTTTTAATATTTCTGTTTTGTTTAATTCATTAGAAAATGATAGAAAATGATTTTTAAATGCTTCTTTTTTTCATGAGTAGATTAAAATGAGTAGAAAATTATAAAAATAAAATTGAGATTTTATTTTTAGGTTTAATATTTTTAGTAGATTTTCCAATTAAATAGCTTTTTAATTGTTTCATTTTGATATTTGATTTTGTAGGAATTGTTTTAGTACTTTCCATTAATCTTTTTTACCCATTCTTTTTGGTGCAATTAGATGATTAGTCATACTTCCCCATAGGATTTTTTCTAGATTTTTTTAGATTAAGATTTGATTAGTTTAGTTGAATTGAACTTAGGATAGTCTAATTAGGGTTTAGAATTGTGCATAGGTGATGATTCCTTTCTTTGATTGAGTTTTATCTTGATTTTTAGGTAGAAACCTTTGTAGATGTTATGAGTAGGTGTTGAGGACCCTTATGAATATTTGTTAATTTTTTTCCCCATTAGTTTAGTATTTTTAGGCATTTTCTGAAGTTGCCTGATGATTTGGCCTGTTCAGTGGGTTATCTGTTCATCTGTGGGGTTCTTTCTGAGGAATTTGATGAAGGGCTTGGGTTGCCTTGAGGATATTGATGGAGAGCATCATGAAGAGAAGCTTGTAGATCAAGATGCAGAGACCCAGAGCTTGGCTGATGCCCTGTTGGTGAGGTTTGAGAGCCTGAAGTTTGAAGGAAGTTCATGGTACTTTCCTGAGGAAGGCACTATGAATGACTTTCATCCTTCCTTCTCACCTCTTTCTTAAGTATCCAATGATGTTGGAGCCAACTTGTGAGTTTAATTTCTCCTGAGGAGGAATGTAAACTGATCACATGTTGTTGAGCCACATGGGATACAACTCCTAAGTGGAAGCCTCCTAGTACTTTCCTGAGGAAGGTCCTATGGGTCTATTCACTTAGTTCCACTAGTTGATCTAGGATTTCTTAAGTATCCAATGATGTTGGAGCCAACTTGTGAGTTTAATTTCTCCTGAGGAGGAATGTAAACTGATCATATGTTGTTGAGCCACATGGGATACAACTCCTAAGTGGAAGCCTCCTAGTACTTTCCTGAGGAAGGTCCTATGGGTCTATTCACTTAGTTCCACTAGTTCAGATAGGATTTCCTAAATGTCCAGTGATGTTGGAGCCTGCTTGTGAGTTTAATCTCTCCTGAGGAGGGATGTAAACTGATCACAGTGGTTGAGCCACATAGGGTATGACTCCTGAGTATCCACCTCTTAGTGTTCTCCTGAGGAAGACACTATGAGCTTGCTTGCTTAGCTCCCTTTCTTTGGTAAGCTTATTCTGAAGCTTGAAGACTGGGAATGATTTCTCCTGCTTAGGGTTCTGCTTGAGAGTTTTGCTTAGGTTTGTTTAGATCCTGTGATTAGGGTTAGGGTTAGAGAATAGATGATTCTTTCTCATGTGAGTTTTGTTTGCCTGATAGCACTTCATTTCCTTTATCTGTTTATTGCTTGATAGCATGTTGATTATTTTCAGTATGATTGCTGTTATTTCATGACTGGCTTGAGGTTGAGATGAGCTTGTGGAGGCTGAAACCCCACACACATTTCCTCCCTCACTTGCATTGCATGCATTTTACTGTTAAAACTGATGTTTTTATCTGTATTCTGTGTATCATTGATATGATCCCTTAGGACTCTCATTCCCTCTGATGAGGATTTGATGATAGACTTTTAGGTTGAAACCTATGCATGACAACATCTAGGAGTTCCCTGTTCAAACCTCAACCATAGGATGAATCCATGGCATGATAACAGTAGGACTTGATAGTCTCCCTCCTAGTTGAGCCATATTTTCAGTAGTTTCCCGAACTACGTTTGCTCTGATCTTTCATATCAGATGAAAGTACGTAGGCATAGGATGCGACATCCTAGCGAGCAACTTTCCCCATCTTCACCCGTAGTTAGCCGAACTACGTTGACTCTGATTTCTCATTCTCTGATGGGAATACGTAGGCATAAAGCGCGACGCTTTGCCGAGTCATTTTTCTTTTCTTTTTCAGCCAGCCTTGATAGGTAGATAGATTATAACCAACCCGTCCAAGTAAACAAACAAGCGAGGATCCCGTCGAGTACGACGGACGTGAGGGGTGCTAATACCTTCCCCTTGCGTAACCGACTCCCGAACCCAGACAATGGTTGCGATGACCTTGTCTTACCCTTTTTCGTCAGGTTTTTCCGATCGTTTCCTTTCCCGCTCTGAGGGATAAATAACGAAAGGTGGCGACTCTTCTGTCATGCCGGCACCTTATTTTCGCGCAAGCGACACCTATGTTTTGTGTTGTGCCAAATTTGATCTGTGCTTCTGTTTCAAGCAAGGTTGTTGGATTTATGAAAGTATCTGCTGTTGGATACAGTGTTTTAATATATTTGATGGCCCTTTCATTTAGATGTTTGACAACCTCTATTTTTCTCAGCAAGATAGTTTGCTAGCTTAAATGCTACCAGTTTGAGTTTGGTCTGAACCTTGAATTTATATGTTGCTATGGAAATCCTTAGCCTTGTACTCAAGCTTGATGCATAGAGTTGACCAATCCAGTTTTAATGTCTTGTATATTGCCAATTGTTTCTACATCAGGGATTCTTTTGTCTTTTAAGTGTTATTTGGTTTAACTCTTAGCATGAATTGGTTAGGTCTTTTGAGTTATAGTCTGCATAAATCCATTATCTCTGTCATACTTAGTTTGTTTGTGAACACTCAACTTAATGCATGCTTGGATTAGGCTAGTATTTAGTAATGTGCATAGGACTGCCATTTGGAGTATGCAATGAGGAGAAGGTTTCTATCAATCATTATGATGAGAGGATTCACATTGATTTGTTGATGATCACATAGTCATGCTTATATCTTTGTTGGTGTGGAGTGTTTTGAATTTTGATCTGGACAAATTTTACTCTATTCACTGGTGAGTGTTGGTTTAAAATTTGTTAACTGCTGTTTGAACTATGCACGATTGAATTTTGATTCTGTCAAGCTTGTGAGAGCCTCAGTTGGCTGGTTTGAGTCTCATCACTATCATAAGTCACTGCCTAGTTCAGTTTAAGTTTGGATTGGTGTATTTATGACCATGTGAAGCTATGGTTTTAATTTCGTCAGCTTCTTACCCAAAGTTTATTTAATTTTGAGGCCTTCAAAGCTTTATGCCATGTGTGTGTTTAATCAGTTGCAGTTGGGATCATTGAACATTTATTTTGTCTTTGATCCCTCACTCTGATATTAATGAGATGCAAAATCCATAAAAAAATCATTTCCTTTAAAACTTGCAACTTGAAGTCACTTTGTGATTCAACAAGGGTTTAAACTCGTTTCTTTGGAAATGATCATGAGCAACATGTTTTAGAACATGAGCAGACCCTTACCTGTTCTTAAGAGCATCATTTTTTATTTTTAAACTTTAAAATGAATCTTAAAACCTCATATTGCATGTTCAGTCGTGTTTTAAGTTGTGTATGTTGTTTTAAGATTTGGTTGTTACCTTCACATTCCTTATCAAATTTCAAGTGGAATAGACTCAAACTTTGTGAAAATTGATTAAGATTTGAAGGATTTTAATTAGAATCGTTTTTGACAAGTTTGCCTTGTATGGTTGCCTTGCATATTGCCTAGAATACTTGACTTGTTAGGTATAAGTATTAATGGGGTGGCATAATACAATGGATGTATTGCCACCCCAGTGGTTGTCACCTTGCTCTTAAGTAATCTATCATGCGCATTGTCCTTGGTTCGATCCTCAGTGAAGACACTTTTTTTTAGCATTTTATTATTTTTATCACTTTTAATATTTAACCTATCTTTTCCATTAAATGTCATGCGCGCGCTTTGGTTGATGTGGTAAGAGTTTTGACCTAGAAACCACCAGACGTGGGTTCAATCCTTGGTGTGAGCATTTCTTTATTTTTTAGCACTTAGTTTATTTATTTTATTTAAATTTCATTTAATTTTCCATTTACCATAACTTCTTCATTTTTAATCCTTTTTAAGTGATTCTTTTTGCTAAATTTTCATGTTAATGTATATTTTCACATAACGTTTGAACCTTTTGTTTACATTGTTTTGACATTGTTGGTTTATGTATGACAACCTTAACCCTTTTATCCTAACCTTAGGATTGGAGTCACCGTGCTCTATTTAGCGTCCCGCCGTGGACATCCTTTACCCTTCATCCTAACCTTAGGATTTAAGTCGCCGTACTCACCTTTAACGTCCCGCCGTAGACATACATACACCTTTAACCTTTATCCTAACCTTAGGATCTGAGTCGCCGTACTCATATTTAGCGTCCCGCCGTGGATATTCTCTACCATAATAATTTCAATGTAGATTTAGGAGTCACCACACTCCATGTAAGTACTTCTCAATGAATTCTTACATCCCCTTGAAACCTTGACCACCGTCAAGATTTCGTCACCCCTAGTTAGGGGAACTACGGTTGCTCTGATTCTATTCCCGTCAGGATACGTAGGCACGAGATGCGATTTCTTGGCGAGCAAACTTTACCAAACTTTGTATATACTTTGTATTTATACCCTTAGCACATTTCCTTTAGAAAACAAACTTTAGCAAACAAAAATACTAACAAGAGGTTCCTGTAGAGTACTGCAGATGTTTAGGATGTGAAATTCCTACTATTGCACCCCAAAATTTGCCCAACCTCTTTTCTTATTTGCTTTATGTTTCATTGCATTAACATTTGCATAGTTATATCATTTGAATATCATGATATCATTCATATAGAAAGGGATCAAGTGTGATTCTTATCAAGAGGAGCCTAGCAAGAGGTCTTATTCAAGCTTGAGAAGTTATCAAGGTCATCAGGAGGTGATTTGAGTGCCTAAGAGTTTAGACGCTTGCATGTAGATTTTCTCCTAACTTGAGGATCAATTGAAGACCATCAGAGGGATGTGAAGTCTTGAATATAAATAGAGGATGTGTATGGAGCTCATGGAATGCCTAGAGGGCCATGGGAGAGCTCAATCAAGTCATTGTGTCAAATGCAAGAGCCACAGTTGAGGTGCAAGCAATTAGGGTTTCATCTGGGTCAATCCTAGGTCAACTGTGCAATTGAAGAGTATCAAAGCCTACTTTTAGGTCATGGAGTTCATGAAATGATATGCTGAGACATTTGTGGTGTTGTGCCAAGATCAAGTCAAGAAGAGTCAAAAGTGTGGGAAGTTGCTAAATTAGGGTTTCAATGTAAAATCCCCTATTTAGTGCCTAACTTCAAGACCACATAAGTCAAGATAAAAGTTTCAAATGGATCTTTGGCCAACATGGAACTTGTATATCATCTCAATACCTTTAATTTGAGTACTAGAAGTCCTCCATTGGATTTATAGAACTCAAGTTGTGGTCCAGACAAGTTACAGGTCCTCAGATGCCTCTGAAATTTGTCTGTGAAAATCATCTGACTTCCAAGCTACTTTTGACCTAGGAGGGTGTTTCTCCTAAACTTTTGGCCAACATGAAAGTTGTTTCTCATGATATTAGCTTTCCAAATTGTATTAGAAGTTTTCCATCTAATTTGTAGAACTCAAGTTATGAGGTTTACAAGTCAGGGGTATTTTGGGAAAGTGAGATTATAGGCCATTTTCAATCATAGGTCAAAATCTCCAACTTGCACATTTCAAATGAAGTTTTGTTCAACATGGAACTTACTCAAAATGTGATTTTAAGGTTAACCAAGCATTCATGATGCATTGAATTGGCTTGAGGCAAGATTTGGTTTGAAATGGCTTAAAAAAGAAGGTTTTAAAAGGGATTAAAGTTGAAAAATTCAAATTAATGGTTAAGTGACCAAAACATGGCAGTAGATACTCATTTTGAGTAGAAAAAGTATTTCAAACACAATGGCATTGTTGGATTTTTGAGTTGGGGCAGAATTTCACAAGTTACAATGTTGTTACTTCATATGCAAGCTACATAGCCAAATCACTTACCAAAGCATTTCAAACAGTCCTTTTGGTCCAATTTCATTCATAAGGCATTTTGCAGCAAGTTGGAAGCTTCTAGTGCAAGCTGTAATGAGGAATTCATGACTGTCACATGGAAAATTTGAAGGAAAAACAGAAAATTGAAACTACTGGTTTGGGCTTGAATTGGACTGCTAAAGCCCATGAACGCACTCTATATAAGTCTTGCATTGATTTCAGACTCAGGTTGGAGCTCATTTCGTGGTGAAAGCAGAGATAGAAGTTGGAGTGGCGAGCAAGCAAACTGAAATCGTGTTTTCATTTCCAAGCAAATTCAGATCAAATTGAAGGTTTCTTTAGCTTCCTCTTGCATCCTTGAGTGTTTCTGGAAAGTTTTGAAGGCTGAATCGAGCTCTAGACACCTCTGTTAACAGATCTACACCAGGTATGTAAACTTCCAAATTCCACTGATTATAGCAAGATGTAGATCATAGTGAGCATGTGGTTAGGATCTAGTTGAAGTGTAGATCGTTTCTGGTTAAGAATTTGAGCAATTAGAGACAAACTAAGTTGACCTGAGATTTCTATTTGGACACGGTTTGATCTGATCTTAAGGTTTCAACATGATTTGGATAGATCAGAGTGATGTAGGAGGAGTGAGGATCATTTCTATGGTTTTATATTTGAATTTGGTGATGATCAATTTGGATGTGATCTCTGAACTTTGGATCGTGATTTGAAACCTAGCCAGAACTAGAGTAAATGAATAGGATATTTGAGATCCTTGTGAAATTCTGATGAATTTGATATAAGGCTTGATTTGTTTTGGCTGCCTGAGACCACCACCTCGCCGGAGAAGACGACCGGAGGTCTTCTCCGGCCACCACCTGTGAGTTCCCTCCATTTTGAATTCAAAGGTAGGAGATGAAGTTTGAACCATCAGATCTCGCTGAAAGTATGACTTGTTCCACGCATCCAACGACCACGTTTTATTTGATTTTGTTGACTTCTGACCCTCAAAACGCTGCCGTTTTATTAAATAAGGTGGCGCTCCCTCAAGCATTGGATCAACTGACCAGTCTACCTATTCAACAGTCCACGTTTTTTCTTGGCTTTTGTTTATTTTAATTCATTTTAGTTTTATTTTAAATGCATATTGATTCCAAAAATCATAATAAATTCATCTTTGATCAGAAAAATATTTTAAAAATATGTCCATGTTCCACTTTCAATTTGTGATTTTCTGGAATCAATAAATTGCATTTTCCTACATTTTTCAATTTAATTTGCATTTTCCTTTTTATGTTATTTCTTTTATTTTGCATAATTGCCTATCGGTCTTGTTGATTTTGGTTTGGTTTCTGAATTTGATTTTTGAGTATGTTGTAGGTTAGATGTGCATGCTCCCTTAGGATTTTTATTAGATTTTTTAAATAATTGTAGGTTCTGTTTTAGGTGAGATGTTTAGAGCCTTCCCAACTTATGGTTTATTTTGACACAATTCAACTTAGGATTTATTTAGTGGACCTAGAAGTTGATTTAGGCTCTGATATTTGAACCCTAGAATGTTAAAACATGCATGTTCCCTTAGGAAAATTCTTAGATTTTTACAACTTAGTTTTCTATTTTAGATATAATTCACAAGTAGGTGTTGCCTTGGGTGTTCCTTCTTTGGTACCTTGCCTTGTTTGATCTTGTTGGTGGCTTTGGAGCTTGAAGAGCTTGGTTTCCTTTTTAGAGGAGGTGTTGGACATCTTTTAGCTGCTGTGGATTGTCTTGTGGAGCTTAGTTTGGAGCTTTCTTTCTCTTTTAGGAGCTTTTTAGAAGTTTATGGGATTAAGGTTTTAGGAAGAACCATTAGAACTAGTTCTTTTCCTTTCATCAAAAATAGAATGCATTGTTTGCTTCTATCCTCATCCTATGATGCAAAGTCCTCTTAAGGAAGCCCCATCTCTCCTTTGGAGGGATGAGTGGCATGCCTTAATGAGTAGGACTTTTGAGGATGTACTTTCCTTCCCATGTTGGTTCCTGATGAATTCCTTTGGTCTTCATCAGGCTTCCTAGCATTGTAACTTGATCTCAATGATGATTTCTCTTCTTGTGGAGCTTGCTAGAGTTTGAAGATGAGGAATTGAAGAAGCTTGAAGATAGGAGCTAACTTGAAGATGAAGACTCTTTGCTGTCAACTTTGCTGTCAATTCAACTTTGCTGACAAGAGCTGATGCTAAAGGTTAAAGTTGCTGTCTGTAGAAGATTGTTGCTGCTGCTTGGGCTGCTTCCTCTATTTTTCTTTTGCTGTGTTGTCTGCTTGCTTGTGTTTCTTACCTTTAGGTTTGAGGTGGAGCTTGTCTCCCCTTGCCTGTTGTTTTCTTAGGTTTGAGGTTGAGCAGGACTCCCTTGCCTCGCTTTTACTGTTGCATAACATGCATTTTACTGTTTACTGTTTACTGCTCGCTGTCTTTTGCTGTTCTCCCCTAGGATCTCTGATTTCCTCTGTGCAAGAGGGAATTATGACAGACATTAGGTTTCTAAACCATGCATGATAACAGTAGGTAGATTCCCTTTCAACCATAGTTTTAGGGCGTCTTTCTCTTCTCATCTCAAAACAATTCAAAAATACAGTAAGAAGGTTAATTGAAGTCGTACGTTACGAGCCTTAAGCTATCTAGGAAAAGGTTGGTGGAGGGTCTCTCTCCAGTAATCTGGATGTTTAGTGTGGTACCCTTTGGGTGACATGTGAAGCATTCACTCTTAGGTCATAGTCTCTAGTGCGACGGAGATTGCGAACATCCTAAAAAACAGTTCTTTCGTAAAAGATTCAAACAAACATTCAAACTCTGTTTTTGTCCTCTCGGACCCTTAATCTGGAAAACCCTTTCATAAGGAGATAAAAAACTGTCAGACAAACTTGTGCCTTCCGTAGCCCGAACTACGTTTGCTCTGATCTTTCATGCCGTATGAAAGTACGTATGCACGAGATGCGATATCTCAGCGAGCAACTTTTCCCCCTTCTCCAGTAGTTAGGCGAACTACGTTGACTCTGATTTCTCGTTCCAGACGGGAATACGTAGGGATAAAGTGCGATAATTTGCCGAGTCATTTTCTTTTTTTTTAGACCAGACCTTTAGAGTAGATAGATAAACACACCCTTAGATAGAAAACAAGCGTGGATCCCGTCGAGTACGACGGACGTGAGGGGTGCTAATACCTTCCCCTTGCGTAACCGACTCCCGAATCCAGGATTTGGTTGCGATGACCATTCCTTTCCCTCTTTGCGTTAGGTTTTCTATGAGCGTTTCCTTTCCCTCTTTTGGGATAAATAACGCACGGTGGCGACTCTTCTGTCATGGCCGGTGCCGATTTTCGCAGTAGCGACACCTACCCTAGGCATAACCAACCCCCGAACCTTTAGATCTCTCTTTGCTTAGCTTTAAGCCTTGCTTTTTGCTTTGCATTTTCATAGGGTTTTCTTTCTTTAAACCTTTCCTTTTTGGATAAATTAAAGTCCGGTTGTGAATTTAAGAATTAAAGATTCAAGTTAATCAATAGCTTGTTATCACGATTCTCACCGCAACAGAGATCAAAACTTTAGATCAACATGCATAAATCAAGACAATGTTTAAAGCATGGATATAAAACCATATTATGGAAAAGGTAACAACCAAAACATCTTTGAACAAGAGTAAGATATGTGTGATAACAATCATGTAAGTAAAGATATGAGCAAGAGTAAGATATGTGTGATAACAATCATGTAAGTCAAGCTGAATGGAGCTTATGGTTTTCATCTTTCTTGCTTGGTTATGAAGGCTACGTAGTGTGCGAAGGATGGATGTTGGATTGTCTTCAATGCTATTCTGGCTGTTTGCATTTATGGGATTGTATTGTTCCCCAACTTGCCTGATTTTGTTGACTCAGATGCTTTCTTTATTCTTGCCTCGAAGAATCTGGTGTCTACTCTCTTGGGTGACGTTTATCATTCTATTCACTATAAGAATGAGAAGCGTCGGGAAAAGAATGTTTCTTGCTGTGTACCTCTTCTATACAGGTGGTTTCAGGGACATCTTCCTAAGACGGGACCTTTTGTTGATACTGCTGGTACTTTAGATTGGTCTTCCCGATTGATGGGATTGTGTGCTGAGAATATTGTTTGGTTTGATCGGAACCTGCTCGGAGTGAATATTATATATAGTTGCAGTGGCTTTCCGAACGTTCCTTTGATTGGACGGAAAGGTTGTATTAACTATAACCCTTCTCTGCTTGTGAGACAGTTTAGCTATGCTTTGAGGGATTCTCCGGTTGAGGACGAGATACAGGAATCTCTGTATCTCACGGGTTTATTAGATGGAGATGTTTTGGTCAGATTGAGGAATGCTTGGGGTAATGTTCACAGAAGAGGAAAGACATTGCTTGGCAAGAGTGACAATCGAGCTTATAATCCTTATCGGCTCTGGATCTATGAAAGAGTTGAAAAGTCTTTGATGCCATATCCTATTATAGAGCCTTTGTATCTTCCGATGATTGAGGAACCTACTTTAGTAGAGATTGAGAAGAATAACAAGCTGCTGACTGAAAAGGAAGAGTTGCAAAGAGCAAATGAAGAGTTAGAGAAAGAGATTTTCCAGCTTCGGCATGAGAAGAGTGAGGCAACCTTCACTTTGAAGAAGCAGACTAAGATGATTAACAGGTTGGGTTCAGATTTGACTGAAGAGACCAACAGGAGAGAGAAGGTGGGAGTAGCCCTGAATGGTGTTAGTAGTGTGCTTGCTACTAAGAAAGAGCTTCTGAACAAGGCTTATTCTCGACTTTCCAAATGGGAATTTTTGTGGAATGCCACGCTTACTAGCCGGAAGGAGCGTGAAGATGAGTTGAAGCTGCAAATTTCCCGGTTAGAGGAGCAGCTCAGCGCTAAGGATGCGAAGATTGCTGAAGAGGCATCTCTTAGACGTGACGCTGAGTTTAGAGTGAGCGACACGGTCAAAGAAATGAGGGGTTGTGAACTGAAGGCTGGCTTTAAGAGATGCAGGCTTGATGAGTGTTTTGGCAAGGGCACCTGTGTGGAGGATGCCAAAAAGCTGAGATCCACTGTTAGGCGACATGCATTACTGATACAGGAATTGCTCTCCAGACCAGGTCATCCGGAGACGCTGAGGCTATTGGGAGATGTCCGGGCGCGCCATCCGTCCTGATTTATCTTTGTTTTTCTCTTGTAGCATGTTATTCGTGCTTGTATTTTGACCATCGCCAGGCTTGTTGGTCGAGGTCTTTTCAGTTGTATTCGGTTGTATCTTTGTACGCTGCCTCTTGGCATTTGTTTATGTATGAGGTTTCTGATTCTGTGCTTGCTTACTTGGGACTCCATTGTCGTTATGGCTTCTTCTCCGGAACTAGAATCGGGGGGGGGGGGGGGGAGAAATTAACCTGTTGCATATTTACATGTGTGCATCTGCATATTCATATTGCATGGCAGGTACTTTTTTTGAGCTCGAATCTTATCTCCTGCATCTTTCAGGTTGTTTCAAGATTGACGAACAGAGAACTCACCGGTACGCTACAAGAAGCAACCGTAAGAAGATCATGGACCAGGTACAAGCTGAGATGCAGGAGATCCGGGATAGGTTGGCACAATTCATGCAGGCTATGGAGGCTGTGGCCAAGGGTCAGGAACATCTTCAAACTCTGGTGCAACTGCTACTGGCGCGAGCGGCTGGTAATACTGAATATAACTCTGTTCGTGTTGAGACCCCTCGCAGGGAGGAAGTGATACCAAATGCTGGTGAGATTGGTATCGGCAATGGCAACGACAACGCTGGTAACGGAAATGCTGATAATGGCAATGGGAACGTGGAAACCAACAGGAATGTTGGTATCAATACTGGTTTCGGTGACAACAATCAGGGTTTTGGCTTTGGTAATCAGGATGGCAATGATGGCTTTAATAATCAGGGTTTCAGCAACGGAGGGTTTGGCGATAACAATAAAGGTTATGGTAATAATGGCTACGACAATTCTGGGTTTGGCAATGTGAATACCAATGGTGCTGGGATGGGTCCTTTCAATGTTGGTTTCGGACCAGGCGGGGCTAATCAAGGATTTGGTAATAGAGGACGTGGTCCTAACTTTAATCAACAAGGATATGGTCGTAATGCTGCTTATGACGAGTATGGTAATGAGGGTCCGTATTGGGACAGAGATCGTCAGGAAGATTCCTTTTCTGGGCAAGGCATGGGTTTTGAAGGTCCCACTGATAATGATCGGAGGATTAAAATGCTAGAAGAACAGATAAGAGGTATAGCCAATCAAAATTCTGCAGGTTTGGACATGGCTACCATGGGGCTGGTTCCTGGGCTGAGAGTGCCATTGAAGTTCAAAGCTCCTACTTTCGATAAATATAAAGGGGATACATGCCCACGGGTTCATGTGCATTTATATTACCGGAGGATGTCTGCGTACTCTGATGACGAGAAGATGCTTATGCATTTTTTCCAGGATAGTTTGTCGGGACCATTGCTGGAATGGTACATGGGACTAGAGCATGCACAAATCGGAAGTTGGAAAGAGTTGGCGGATGCTTTCGTCAGACACTACTAATACAACAGTGACCTTGCGCCAAATAGGGTCCAGCTTCAAAGTCTCTCTCAAAAGAACGGGGAGAGTTTCAAGGAGTACGCCCGGCGTTGGCTTGATCTTGCGGCAAGGGTACACCCACCTATGGTTGAAAGGGAATTGATTGATATTTTTGTTGGAACATTCTCTGGGATGTATTATGATAAATTGCTCAATTGCTCGATGGGTAGTTTCTCTGACATGATACTCATGGGAGAACGAATTGAAAATGGCATTAAGATTGGTAAGATTCAAGCTGGTGAATCGACCTCAGCTGGAGGTGCAAAAAAGGTCTTTGGTGGTAGAAGACAAGGAGACGCCAGCGTAGTGTATGGTGGTCGAGGACGAGGTAGAGGTAGGAATCAGTATATTCAACAACAGGTTGCTAGTGTGACGATTCCTATACCTCAACCACGACAACAACCACAACAACAACCGCAACAACAACAAAGGCAGAATCCTGCTCAGAGAAGGATTCAGAATGGGAAGCCAAAGAGGATATTTGATACACCTCCGTCAACGTATGCAAAACTGCTTCAAACGCTGTTAGGTTTGAATCTGATTGAAAAGAGAACGTTGGACCCGCCCACAGGAACGCTTCCTTACGAGTATGATACTAGTAAGCATTGTGAATTTCATTCTGGGGCACCCGAACATGATATCGAGAGTTGTCATGCTTTTAGACACAAAGTCCAAGATTTGATTGATAGTAAGGTCATTAACTTCAGTCATGATGGTCCCAACATTGTACAACAACCAATGCCGAATCATGGAGTGAATGCTATTCTGACAGAAGAAGATTTGGATTTGGTTATGGACGTAAATGATCTGAAGACGTCTTTAAGCTATGTTAAAAGCAGATTGTTGAAAGGGGGGGTCTTCCCTGGATGTGATGAGTACTGTTTGGATTGTTGGACCCGACCAGAGGGCTATATTGATTTGAAGAGAGGTATTCAGACCATGATTGATGAAGGAACTTTACAATTCGACCGTACTGCTGTTGAGAAACCTGGTGAGGTAAGATTTGAAAAGCAGGGTGAGGTCGCAATAGTTACAATTCCACGAAAGACTATTATGATATCAGCGCCCGTCAAGCGGCCAAATATCATGATAAAGAAAGCAGGGCCCATTCCTTATGAAAGTACGAAAGCCATTCCGTGGAATTATGGGTTGGAAGCTTTTTGCAAAGGGGAAAATATTAAGGTGGATAGCCAGCCGACAGGGGCAGTGGGCAATCTTGTTGGAGCGGGAGGCATGACCCGCAGTGGTAGAATTTTCACTTCACCTGAAATCGAGGATGAGAGGATTGCTAAAGGCAAAGCCAAAGTGAATGAAGGAGGACCTTCCCAGGCGAGAGAGAAAGAAACATCAATCAAGGATGTAGAAGAGTTTATGAGGTTAATTCGCAAAAACGACTATAAGATTGTGGAGCACTTGCAGCAGACGCCCTCCAAAATTTCGATACTATCTTTGTTGCTTTGTTCGGAGGCTCATCGGAATGCCTTGTTGAAAGTCTTGGACACATCTTTTGTACCTCAGGAAGTATCTGTTAATCATCTTGAGGGGGTACTGGCGCATGTGAATGCCGGACATAGCCTGGGATTTACTGACTTTGATTTGACGCCTAGAGGTCGGGATCATAATATGGCTTTGCACATTTCAGTGGAATGCCGGGGCACTGTTATATCGCACGTTCTTGTAGACACCGGATCATCTTTGAATTTTTTGCCTAAGAAGGCTATGATGAAGCTAGATATCCGAGGAATCATATGCACGCCAAGTGACTTGGTTGTGAGAGCTTTTGATGGGACCAGAAGGTTGGTGTTTGGGTCCATAACGTTGCCACTCCAGGTCGGGCCAGAAGTGTTTGACACTGTGTTCTACATCATGGACATACATCCAGCTTACAGCTGTTTACTTGGGCGACCATGGATACATTCTGCAGGGGCTGTGACGTCCACGCTGCATCATAAGCTTAAATTCATGGTCGGTGACAGTGTTGTTACTATTTGCGGAGAGGAGGACATTCTGGTTAGTCATCTTTCGTCACTCAAGTACGTCGAAGTGGATGGGGAGATCCATGAGACGCCATGCCAAGCCTTTGAAGGGTTGCAGATCAAAGACAAGTCTCATGTTCCCAGCAAAGGGCCAGAGGTGGCCATGTCTTCATACAAAGACGCTCAGGCAGTGGTTCAGGCCGGAAAAGCCAAAGGATGGGGCCAAGTCTTGGAAATTCCTGTCAAGATGGACAAGTTTGGGTTGGGGTATCGCCCGACGTCGTCATCTTCCGCATCAGGCGTGCCAAAGTTCAAAGGGCCAGTGGTGATCACTCCAGGTGGAGTCTGTTATGAAACGATTAATGCTGTTTCTGATGCCGAAGACGGAGATAGTGACTGCGATATGGATTCGTGGATCAAGCCCAGCGTGCCAAGACAGAGCCTATGCAACTGGTCTATCCAGGAACTTGTCCAAGTGACTACAAAACAATAATGATTTGTTTTCTCGATTATTGTATAATCCTGTGTCCTACCCGGGGTATAGTGATTCTGTTTTCAGGGCTACCTGCTTATGTGTGTACTTTGTTTAATCATTAATAAAGGCGTTTTTCTTATGCAAATTTTGTGATTTTTGTTTTTCCTGTTTTTGCTTTAACAATAAAATGGCAACGTGGTTATGTGCTTTGTTTGCGTTATTTGAAGCATTTAACCATTCTCATTGCAGGATTCATATTTCAGACGACACCGATCACGAACTTCCTATGACTCGCTTCGACTTCGAGCACCCGATATTTCAAGCAAAAGAAGAGATTGTTGAGGATGATGACTTATCAGAAGAGCTGACTCGACTTTTGAAACAAGAAGAGAGAATCATTCTGCCTCATCAGGAGGAAATTGAAATTATCAACGTGGGGTCCGAATAAGTTGTCAGGAATATCCGGATAGAGGTTGCACTGCAAAGCGATATCAAACAAAGTTTGATCGAGATGCTTCGAGAGTATAGTGATATCTTTGCTTGGTCCTACGAAGACATGCCTGGGTTGGATACTGATATGGTGGTTCATCGTTTGCCATTGCGTGAGGAATGTCCGCCGGTTAAGCAAAAACTCAGAAGAACTAGACCAGATATGGCTGTGAAAATTAAAGAGGAAGTTCAGAAACAGTGGGACGCCGGTTTTCTGGCTGTTACAACTTATCCCTCATGGGTCGCCAATATAGTACCTGTACCAAAGAAAGATGGTAAGGTGAAGATGTGCGTGGACTATCGAGATTTGAATAGGGCGAGCCCAAAAGATGACTTTCCGCTTCCTCATATTGATGTGTTGGTCGACAACACCGCTCAATTCTCTGTGTTTTCCTTCATGGACGACTTTTCGGGCTATAATCAGATAAGGATGGTGCCGGAGGATATGGAGAAAACAACTTTTATTACCCCGTGGGGAACGTTCTGCTACAAGGTGATGCCCTTTGGTTTGAAGAACGCCGGGGCAACATATCAGCGAGCTATGACAACACTCTTTCATGACATGATGCATAAAGAGATCGAAGTCTATGTTGACGATATGATTTCCAAATCCTAGACGGAGGAAGAGCATCTGGTCAATCTTTTGAAATTGTTCAAGAGGCTTAGGAAATTCAGGTTGAGGCTGAATCCTAACAAGTGCACCTTCAGGGTGAGATCTGGTAAGCTATTGGGGTTTATTGTTAGCGAAAAAGGAATTGAGGTTGATCCTGCTAAGATAAAAGCAATATAAGAAATGCCAACACCGAAAACAGAAAAAGAGGTTCGTGGTTTTTTAGGGAGATTGAATTACATTGCTCGGTTCATATCTCATCTAACGGCCACGTGCGAGCCATTATTCAAGTTATTGAAAAAGATCAGGCTGTGACCTGGAATGGAGATTGTCAAAAGGCGTTTGAAAAAATAAAAGAGTATTTGCAGGAACCTCCAATATTGATACCCCTAGTAGCCGGGAGACCATTGATTATGTATTTGACGGTTCTTGAGAAAAGCATGGGTTGTGTTCTCGGTCAACATGACGAGACTGGACATAAAGAGCATGCGATTTATTACTTGAGTAAAAAGTTCACAGATTGTGAGTCCCGTTACTCAATGCTCGAAAAGACGTGTTGTGCACTAGCCTGGGCTGCCAAACGTTTGAGGCAATACATGCTAAATCATACAACCATGCTAATTTCAAAGATGGATCTGATCAAATATGTGTTTGAAAAGCAAGCACTTTCCGGAAGGATTGCCCGATGGCAGATGGTACTGACAGAATATGATATTCAGTATGTTTCTCAAAAGGCTATTAAAGGTAGCGTTCTGTCAGAGTACCTAGCTGAGCAGCCAATTGATGATTACCAACCGATGAGGTTTGATTTTCCTGACGAGGATATCATGTACTTAAAAATGAAGGACTGTGAAGAGCCGTTGCCTGATGAATATCCAGAGTTGGGTTCCAAATGGCAATTGATATTTGATGGTGCCGTTAATTCATACGGAAGTGGAATAGGGGAAATCATTACTACTCCCTATGGGTCGCACATCCCATTCACTGCCAGATTGACCTTTCCAGTTACCAACAATGAGGCCGAATATGAAGCATGCATTATGGGTCTCGAAGAAGCTATTGATCTGAGAATTAAAAATCTTGATGTGTACGGGGACTCTGCTCTAGTTGTGAACCAGATCAAGGGAGAGTGGGAGACTCGTCAGTACAATCTGATACCCTATATGAATTATGCAAGGAGGTTGTTACCTTTCTTTGACAAGGTGGAATTGCACCATGTACCACGAGCAGAAAATCAGATGGCAGACGCTCCCGTAACATTGTCTTCAATGTCTAAAGTTAACTTCTGGAATAAGGCTCCCAGGATAGTTATCTCTCGCCTTGATAGGCCCGCTTTCATATTCGCCATTGAGGAAGCTTCCGATGGCAAACCGTGGTATTATGATATCCAGAATTTCCTGAAGAACCAAGAGTATCCGGCTAGGGCATCCAGTCGTGATTAGAAGACTCTTAGGAGATTGGCTGGCAATTTCTATTTGAATCCGGATGGTGTTTTGTACAAGAGAAACCATGACTTGGTGTTGTTGTGGTGTGTGAACGAGAAAGAGGCTAAGTTGCTCATGGAAGAGATCCACGAGGGTAAATTTGGAACGCATGCCGGCGGACATGCAATGACGAGAAAGTTATTACGAGCAGGGTATTATTGGCTGACGATGGAAACAGATTGTTTCAAGTTTGCAAAGAGGTGTCATAAATGCCAGATTTATGCGGACAAGATTCATGTGCCTCCGACCCTCTGAATGTTATGTCATCACCTTGGCCTTTTTCCATGTGGGGAATTGATGTGATTGGCAAGATTGAGCCCAAGGCATCCAACGGACATCGTTTTATCTTGGTAGCTATTGATTACTTCACCAAATAGGTTGAAGCGGCATCGTATTCTAATGTTACCAAGCAGGTGGTAGCCAGATTTATCAAGAAGGATATTATCTGCAGATATGGAATCCCGGAGCGGATTATCACGGACAACGGTTCGAATTTGAATAATAAGATGATGAAGGAATTGTGCCAGAATTTCAAGATTGAACATCACAACTCTTCTCCTTATCGGCCCAAGATGAATGGTGCTGTTGAAGCGGCCAATAAAAACATAAAGAAGATCGTTCAGAAGATGGTTGTGACCTACAAGGACTGGCATGAGATGTTGCCTTTTGCTTTGCACGGTTATCGTACGACGGTACGCACATCAATCGGGGCAACTCCTTTTTCACTGGTATATGGTATGGAGGCTGTCCTACCATTAGAAGTTGAGATTCCTTCTTTGAGGGTTTTGCGCGATGTCCAACTTGATGAGGCGGAATGGGTAAAAGATAGACTGAATCAGCTCAGTTTAATGGATGAGAAGAGATTGGCTTCTCTAGCATATGGTCGGCTGTATCAAAGCCGGATGAAGAAAGCTTATGATAAGAAGGTGTGCCCTCGAAGCTTTCAGACGGGCGATCTTCTGCTGAAAAAGATTCTCCCACCATAATCAGATCACAGGGGCAAATGGACTCCTAACTATGAAGGTCCATATGTCGTTAGAAAGGTTTTCTCTGGAGGAGCCTTATTGTTATCCACCATGGATGGTGAGGATTTTACATCCCCTGTGAACTCGGACGCAGTTAAAAAATACTTTGCTTAAAGAGACCCGATGGACAGAAAAAGGAGAGTCCAGGCAAAAATGGGGCATCCCGGCGAACCATAAAAAGAATAAAAGGTTCGGGCAAAAGTTAGGGATAAAATTGAAAAAAGATGTACACCCGCGAAGTTGAAAACCTGAAAAGGGCGACTTCGGCAAAAAAGGGTATCCCGGTGAATTGAAAACCCGCACAGGGCGGTTCATGCAAAAGTTAGGGATTTGAAAAAGCAAATGACTGCGGTCCGAGTTTGATACTGCGTTGCTTAGTGGTTTGGGAGTACCTGAAGGTCGTATATCCAAAACAATCTTTTCTGAAGATCGAGTATAGGGAAAGCGTCAAAGTCAGGCGAGCCATAGGAGGATCAGCTCATGGTGTTTGTTTGTACCACGTTGCCGACATGTATACAAATTTTCTTTGTGCTTCTATGATATTTGTATTTGCTTGTGCATAACTTCCTCTTTTCAGGAGTTGCATCCAGTGTACAAAACTTTGCCTATTTACAGGCCCGTTGTCAATAAAGCATGTTATTCAGTACTTGATGCTTGTTCTTTACTGTTTTGTTTGTGAAGTTATTCAGTACTTGATGCTTGTTCTATACTGTTTTGTTTGTGAAAAACGCCGATGTTTTTGATGAACTTGCATGTACATAAACTTGTTGGCCCTTGCCAATAATTGCTAAAACTTCGAATTGACTGAACGAATGTCACGGATACTAACCGGGATAGATCTTGTTGTGTAGATTTGTTTTGTCTCGTTTGTGTTTTGCAGGGTTCTCACCTTTGAAGCAAACGGTCAAGGAATTTGTGTTTCCCCAGCCAGAGTCCCGTGACATAGTGATTGTATCACTTCTCAGCAGATGGAAGTCACATCTTATCCCAGAGAGAGTTGAGATGGCACTTATCCCTACTGGATGTGGGGTTGTCCTCCCCAAAGGAGTATCCCCAGGAAAGCTGCCAAGAGAGTATCCTCAGTGGATCTTGATGTCCCCAACAGAAGGTGCATTCCCAGCAATGAGTATGTACACAATCAATCCCCAGCATGGGTAACTCCCGCAGAATATAACCAAGTCGTCTTTGGTTCAGAAGGATTATCCCCGCATAGGATTGTTTTTTCCTTCTCCCCAGCAGGTTGTCATTCTTTCGTCAGGATGATCATTCTTAGCAGAGTTCGTAACTCTGAGTTTGTGAGCTATTCCCAACAGGGTTTATTTTCTTCCTTCCAGTGGAAGTTGTTCTCACCTTTTCAGCATTTATTTTGCTGGAATAATTCTGTGATGTCTGGTCTCTCCTCGACAGAGTTGACTTGGCTCCCGACATTTATTTTGCTGGAATACTTTGTGATACCTGTTTATCCCCAGCAGATTTGGTCTTGTTTTCAGCATTTATTTTGCTGAAGCGCCTCTTGGCATCTTTGCATTGTGCATATATCATCACATTTGCATCTACACAAACGCGTAGCATTTCCATGCCGTATAGAGCATTACGCCATTGTCAAACATACGCATTTTGAAACATAAGCCAGGTTGGTTACTACTTTGTTTTCAGGTGTTATTCCCTGTAGAGGAGTGAGATTCTTGCTCGGAAGGATTTCTAGATATTCAAATTCTCGGCGTGAGATAGGTGATAATAACGTTCGTCCCATCGCATGTTCCCCTAACAGAGTTGCTTGGTTAAGTTTCTCTTCTTCCCCAGCGGAATTCTTCTCAGGTTGTTGTTACGTCAGTGTTAAAAGATTTCATGGTTTAAACTTTTGGCTTAAACTTTTGGAGTTATCACTAGTGATTTCCCCAGTAGGGTTTTTCCCACAGAGTTGTTTGGTTAGGTTTCTCGTATTTCCCAGCAAAGTATTCTTCGGACTGCCGTACAACAGTTTTGAAAGTCTTGAAGAAGTTACCTGTGTTGACAGTGATTGTTATCCGTGTTGACGGAATTGTTACCTGTGTTGACAGTGATTGTTATCCGTGTTGACGGAGTTGTTACCTGTGTTGACAATGATTGTTATCCGTGTTGACAGAGTTGTTACCTGTGTTGACAAAGATTGTTATCCGTGTTGACGGAATCGTTACCTGTGTTGACAGAGATTGTTATCCGTGTTGACGGAGTTGTTACCTGTGTTGACAGTGATTGTTATCCGTGTTGACGAAATTGTTACCTGTGTTGACAAAGATTGTTATCCGTGTTGACGGAATCGTTACCTGTGTTGACAGAGATTGTTATCCGTGTTGACGGAATCGTTACCTGTGTTGACAGAGATTGTTATCCGTGTTGACGGAGTTGTTACCTGTGTTGACAGTGATTGTTATCCGTGTTGGCGGAATTGTTACCTGTGTTGACAGTGATTGTTATCTGTGTTGACGGAGTTGTTACCTGTGTTGACAGTGATTGTTATCCGTGTTGACGGAGTTGTTACCTGTGTTGATAGTGATTGTTATCCGTGTTGACGAGGTCGTTACCTGTGATTGACAGAGATTGTTATTCGTGTTGACGAATTTAGTCCAGTTGTGGACGGAGTTGTACCCGTGGTGATGGAGTCTCTCCTCGTGTTGACGAAATTTGTCTAGTTGTGGACGAAGTTGTTTCTTGCAAAGTGAGTTCGATGCCTATGGCGTCACACAGGGGGTTGGTGTTGACATCAAAGTTTTTATCAGATGATTGATCAGTTGTTGTCGTAACAACTGGGTTCAGGGGAACGAATGTTGTTCCCCCCAAGCAGTTTTCGCAGCTTATTTTTGTGGTTGGAAAATTTCCGGGTTTCTTGGTATTCAACCGTCTTCTACCTCGATTGTTTGAAATCTGTTCGCTCTTCACCCAGTCGGGTCCAAGCCGTTTGAAAAGGGGCAGCTGTTGCACCCCAAAATTTTCCCAACCTCTTTTCTTATTTGGTTTATGTTTCATTGCATTAACATTTGCATAGTTATATCATTTGCATATCATGATATCATTCATATAGAAGGGGATCAAGTGTGATTCTTATCAAGAGGAGCCTAGCAAGAGGTCTTATTCAAGCTTGAGAAGTTATCAAGGTCATCAGGAGGTGATTTGAGTGCCTAAGAGTTTAGATGCTTGCATGTAGATTTTCTCCTAACTTGAGGATCAATTGAAGACCATCAAAGGGATGTGAAGTCTTGAATATAAATAGAGGATGTGTATGGAGCTCATGGAATGCCTAGAGGGCCATGGGAGAGCTCAATCAAGTCAGTGTGTCAAATGCAAGAGCCACAGTTGAGGTGCAAGCAATTAGGGTTTCATCTGGGTCAATCCTAGGTCAACTGTGCAATTGAAGAGTATTAAAGCCTAATTTTAGGTCATGGAGTTCATGAAATAATATGCTGAGACATTTGTGGTGTTGTGCCAAGATCAAGTCAAGAAGAGTCAAGAGTGTGGGAAGTTGCTAAATTAGGGTTTCAGTGTAAAATCCCCTGTTTAGTGCCTAACTTCAAGACCACATACGTCAAGATACATGTTTCAAATGGATATTTGGCCAACATGGAACTTTTAGATCATCTCAATACCTTTAATTTGAGTACTAGAAGTTCTCCATTGGATTTATAGAACTCAAGTTATGGTCCAGACAAGTTACAGGTCCTCAGATGCCTCTGAAATTTGTCTGTGAAAATCATCTGACTTCCAAGCTACTTTTGACCTAGGAGGGTGTTTCTACTAAACTTTTGGCTAACATGAAAGTTGTTCCTCATGATCTTAGCTTTCCAAATTGTATTAGAAGTTTTCCATCTGATTTGTAGAACTCAAGTTATGAGGTTTACAAGTCATGGGTATTTTGGGAAAGTGAGATTATAGGCCATTTTCAATCATAGGTCAAAATCTCCAACTTGCACATTTCAAATGAAGTTTTGTTCAACATGGAACTTACTCAAAATGTGATTTTAAGG
The DNA here is from genome assembly GCA_963859935.3 of Lathyrus sativus. Classification (NCBI taxonomy): domain Eukaryota; kingdom Viridiplantae; phylum Streptophyta; class Magnoliopsida; order Fabales; family Fabaceae; genus Lathyrus; species Lathyrus sativus. The sequence goes on along the minus strand of OZ012737.1, from coordinate 245,408,318 downwards.
TTAACCAAGCATTCATGATGCATTGAATTGGCTTGAGGCAAGATTTGGTTTGAAATGGCTTAAAAAAGAAGGTTTTAAAAGGGATTAAAGTTGAAAAATTCAAATTAATGGTTAAGTGACCAAAACATGGCAGTAGATACTCATTTTGAGTAGAAAAAGTATTTCAAACACAATGGCATTGTTGGATTTTTAAGTTGGGGCAGAATTTCACAAGTTACAATGTTGTTACTTCATATGCAAGCTACATAGCCAAATCACTTACCAAAGCATTTCAAGCAGTCCTTTTGGTCCAATTTCGTTCACAAGGCATTTTGCTACAAGTTGGAAGCTTCTAGTGCAAGCTGTAATGAGGAATTCATGACTGTCACATGGAAAATTTGAAGGAAAAACAGAAAATTGAAACTACTGGTTTGGGCTTGAATTGGACTCCTAAAGCCCATGAACACACTCTATATAAGTCTTGCATTGATTTTAGACTCAGGTTGGAGCTCATTTCGTGGTGAAAGCAGAGATAGAAGTTGGAGTTGCGAGCAAGCAAACTGAAATCGTGTTTTCATTTCCAAGCAAATTCAGATCAAATTGAAGGTTTCTTTAGCTTCCTCTTGCATCCTTGAGTGTTTTTGGAAAGTTTTGAAGGCTGAATCGAGCTCTAGACACCTCTGTTAACAGATCTACACCAGGTATGTAAACTTCCAAATTCCATTGATTATAGTAAGATGTAGATCATAGTGAGCATGTGGTTAGGATCTAGTTGAAGTGTAGATCGTTTCTGGTTAAGAAATTGAGCAATTAGAGATAAACTAAGTTGACCTGAGATTTCTATTTGAACACAGTTTGATCTGATCTTAAGGTTTCAACATGATTTGGATAGATCAGAGTGATGTAGGAGGAGTGAGGATCATTTCTATGGTTTTAGATTTGAATTTGGTGATGATCAATTTGGATGTGATCTCTGAACTTTGGATCGTGATTTGAAACCTAGCCAGAACTAGAGTAAATGAATAGGATATTTGAGATCCTTGTGAAATTCTGATGAATTTGATATAAGGCTTGATTTGTTTTGGCTGCCTGAGACCACCACCTCGCCGGAGAAGACGATCGGAGGTCTTCTCCGACCACCACCTGTGAGTTCCCTCCGTTTTGAATTCAAAGGTAGGAGATGAAGTTTGAACCATCAGATCTCGCTGAAAGTATGACTTGTTCCACGCATCCAACGACCACGTTTTATTTGATTTTGTTGACTTCTGACCCTCAAAACGCTGTCGTTTTATTAAATGAGGTGGAGCTCCCTCAAGCATTGGATCGGCTGACCAGTCTACCTATCCAACAGTCCACGTTTTTTCTTGGCTTTTGTTTATTTTAATTCATTTTAGTTTTATTTTAAATGCATATTGATTCCAAAAATCATAATAAATTCATCTTTGATCAGAAAAATATTTTAAAAATATGTCCATGTTCCTCTTTCAATTTGTGATTTTCTGGAATCAATAAATTGCATTTTCCTGCATTTTTCAATTAAATTTTCATTTTCCTTTTTTATGTTATTTCTTTTATTTTGCACAATTGCCTATCTGTCTTGTTGATTTTGGTTTGATCATTTGGTTTGGTTTCTGAATTTGATTTTTGAGTATGTTGTAGGTTAGATGTGCATGCTCCCTTAGGATTTTTATTAGATTTTTTAAATAATTGTTGGTTCTGTTTTAGGTGAGATGTTTAGAGCCTTCCCAACTTATGGTTTATTTTGACACAATTCAACTTAGGATTTATTTAGTGGACCTAGAAGTTGATTTAGGCTCTGATATTTGAACCCTAGAATGTTAAAACATGCATGTTCCCTTAGGAAAATTCTTAGATTTTTACAATTTAGTTTTCTATTTTAGATATAATTCACAAGTAGGTGTTGCCTTTGGTGTTCCTTCTTTGGTACCTTGCCTTGTTTGATCTTGTTGGTGGCTTTGGAGCTTGAAGAGCTTGGTTTCCTTTTTGGAGGAGGTGCTGGACATCTTGTAGCTGTTGTGGATTGGCTTGTGGAGCTTAGTTTGGAGCTTTATTTCTCTTTTAGGAGCTTTTTAGAAGTTTATGGGATTAAGGTTTTAGGAAGAACCATTAGAACTAGTTCTTTTCCTTTCATCAAAATAGAATGCACTGTTTGCTTCTATCCTCATCCCATGATGCAAAGTCCTCTTAAGGAAGCCCCATCTCTCTTTTGGAGGGATGAGTGACATGCCTTAATGAGTAGAACTTTTGAGGATGCACTTTCCTTCCCATGTTGGTTCCTGATGAATTCCTTTGGTCTTCATCAGGCTTCCTAGCATTGTAACTTGATCTCAATGATGATTTCTCTTCTTGTGGAGCTTGCTAGAGTTTGAAGATGAGGAATTGAAGAAGCTTGAAGATAGGAGCTAACTTGAAGATGAAGACTCTTTGCTGTCAACTTTGCTGTCAATTCAACTTTGCTGACAAGAGCTGATGCTAAAGGTTAAAGTTGTTGTCTGTAGAAGATTATTGCTGCTGCTTGAGCTGCTTCCTCTGTTTTTCTTTTGCTGTGTTGTCTGTTTGCTTGTGTTGCTTACCTTTAGGTTTGAGGTGGAGCTTGTCTCCCCTTTCCTGTTGTTTTCTTAGGTTTGAGGTTGAGCAGGACTCCCTTGCCTCGCTTGTACTGTTGCATAACATGCATTTTACTGTTTACTGTTTACTGCTCGCTGTCTTTTGCTGTTCTCCCCTAGGATCTCTGATTTCCTCTGTGCAAGAGGGAATTATGACAGACATTAGGTTTCTAAACCATGCATGATAACAGTAGGTAGATTCCCTTTCAACCATAGTTTTAGGGCGTCTTTCTCTTCTCATCTCAAAACAATTCAAAAATACAGTAAGAAGGTTAATTGAAGTCGTATGTTACGAGCCTTAAGCTATCTGGGAAAAGGTTGGTGGAGGGTCTCTCTCCAGTAATCTGGATGTTTAGTGTGGTACCCTTTGGGTGACATGTGAAGCATTCACTCCTAGGTCATAGTCTCTAGTGCGACGGAGATTGCGAACATCCTAAAAAACAGTTCTTTCGTAAAAGATTCAAACAAACATTCAAACTCTGTTTTTGTCCTCTTGGACCCTTAATCTGGAAAACCCTTTCATAAGGAGATAAAAAACTGTCAGACAAACTTGTGTCTTCCGTAGCCCGAACTACGTTTGCTCTGATCTTTCATGCCGTATGAAAGTACGTAGGCACGAGATGCGATATCTCGGCGAGCAACTTTTCCCCCTTCTCCAGTAGTTAGGCGAACTACGTTGACTCTGATTTCTCGTTCCAGACGGGAATACGTAGGCATAAAGTGCGATACTTTGCCGAGTCATTTTCTTTTCTTTTTAGACCAGACCTTTAGAGTAGATAGATAAACACACCCTTAGATAGAAAACAAGCGTGGATCCCGTCGAGTACGACGGACGTGAGGGGTGCTAATACCTTTCCCTTGCGTAACCGACTCCCGAATCCAGGATTTGGTTGTGATGACCATTCCTTTCCGTCTTTGCGTTAGGTTTTCTCTGAGCATTTCCTTTCCCTCTTTTGGGATAAATAACGCACGGTGGCGACTCTTCTGTCATGGCCGGTGCCGATTTTCGCAGTAGCGACACCTACCCTAGGCATAACCAACCCCCGAACCTTTAGATCTCTCTTTGCTTAGCTTTAAGCCTTGCTTTTTGCTTTGCATTTTCATAGGGTTTTCTTTCTTTAAACCTTTCCTTTTTGGATAAATTAAAGTCCGGTTGTGAATTTAAGAATTAAAGATCCAAGTTAATCAATAGCTTGGTATCACGATTCTCACTGCAACAGAGATCAAAACTTAAGATCAACATGCATAAATCAAGTCAATGTTTAAAGCATGGATATAAAACCATATTATGGAAAAGGTAACAACCAAAACATCTTTGAACAAGAGTAAGATATGTGTGATAACAATCATGTAAGTAAAGATATGAATATTCAAAGGATAACATGTAACCATACCATTCAAGATCATATCATATAAGTAAAGTGAAATTAATCCTTGAAAACATCATGGATGTGAGATGAACATGTTAAACAAGTAGGTAACAACCAACATATAAAATGAGGTTCAAACATGGCCTTTGAGCAAGATGAGAAACACCACAAGGGTTAATTCATACAAACATGTATACTAATCATCTTTCAAATCAAAACAACAAGTATTTAAGAATATTTAAGGCATGGCATAGTCAACATAAAACATTTGTATAATCAAATCACTTGATCATGGAAGAGAATCACAAGTTAAGGGCAAAGTAACAACCAAAATTTCAAGGAATTTCAAACATGTGTTTACATATGAACATAAACTTGAAAAATTAGTAACAACCAAGTAACAACAAGGATATACAAGTTCACCATATCAAATAAGATTCATACAAGATGTATAGGGTTCATACAATTCAAGAAGTACAAAGAGAATCAAAGGATCAATTAAAAGATCAAAAGGAATCCTAAGAAACCATAAAAAAGTCATATACTATCATGAATAAGCACAACATAAAATAATCTTTTTGGAAATTTCTCAACATGAATAAAAAATAGACATTCTTATGAGCATGATACAAAAAGAATGGAAGTAAAATGATAAAAATCAAGAGAGTTGTGAAAGTTTGAAGTCACATTAAAAAAATATAAAAATAATTAAAACAAGTAATAAAAAGATGGGATACTTAAGGCATGGCATAGTCAACATAAAACATTTGTATAATCAAATCACTTGATCATGGAAGAGAATCACAAGTTAAGGGCAAAGTAACAACCAAAATTTCAAGGAATTTCAAACATGTGGTTACATATGAACATAAACTTGAAAAATTAGTAACAACCAAGTAACAACAAGGATATACAATTTCACCATATCAAATAAGATTCATACAAGATGTATAGGGTTCATACAATTCAAGAAGTACAAAGAGAATCAAAGGATCAATTAAAAGATCAAAAGGAATCCTAAGAAACCATAAAAAAGTCATATACTATCATGAATAAGCACAACATAAAATAATCTTTTTGGAAATTTCTCAACATGAATAAAAAATAGACATTCTTATGAGCATGATACAAAAAGAATGGAAGTAAAATGATAAAAATCAAGAGAGTTATGAAAGTTTGAAGTCACATTAAAAAAATATAAAAATAATTAAAACAAGTAATAAAAAGATGGGAATGCATCCCTGGGGTATTGAACCCACACCCTTGAGGTTCTTGGCTCAAAACACTAGCCAACTGATCCACACACGCAGTGTGACAAACCAAGGCAATCATAAAATAATATTGAAAGAAATAAGAAATAAGTCAGAAAAAATGGAAAAAGCCACAAAAGGGTTGATCAGCAGGATCGAACCCAAGCACACAAGCTAAGCAAAGACACGACAAGGAAAATTTTACCACCGGGATGGCTATTTCATCCAAACATTTTACACTTCTAAATCATTATATTTTAATAATCAATCAGAATGTCCACCTCATCGCCACATCATGCCAACTCACCTCCACCTCAGATCCCATTCACTTCTTCTTCCTCAGCCTCGCCTCTCTCTCCTCGTGCCCTAGACAAACCTCCATGGCCAGAAATTCTTCTCCTCAGAACTCCTCCATCTCTCAACCATTTTAGATAATGTAAAGACCAAACTTAAGGCATTTTTCATAAGGAACACAAATATATCATTTGTTAAACCTAAAACTCAGTGTATAATGCATACAGTCTTCATCAACAGATCAATATCATAAACATTTAGCATGTTACAACATCTAATGTTCAAACAATATAATGCTAGTAATGGCCCAAAACAACTAAGAGCATCATACACTACATCTTTGCTATTTAAATGACATCAAAATGGTGCACGGACATGAAGGTTTCCAAGGTCAGAAATCTTACCTCTTGGAGAAAATCCAAGGTTTCTTCTCAGCTATCACAGTCACAAGATATTTATCCTTAGAGCTTCCTTGAACCTTTTAGAATTTTTTAGAATGGTTAGATGACCTGGAGAAATCCTGAGGAGCAGAACATGATGCCTTTTGCTTTAATGGTGTTTGAAAATGGAACAGTATGTTAGGCTTAATACAGAACCTCTCCAATGGATTCAATGAGGTCTATGGATGGTTTTGAGATATTTTGTGGTGTTTATTTGTGTTTGGCATGAGTGGAATGTGTATTTGAAGTGTTCTTACAAGTTTCGAGGTATTTCGTAAGAACAAGTGGTTCTGAGGATGCAAGATGGTTTGAGAGATTTTCTTAGGGTCATTTCTCATGATTTGGAGTGAGGATTGATGTCCTATTTATAGAGAGAGTGGAGGTTTTGAGGTGTGGCCAGAATCTGAGTTTTTGCTAACTAAATCACTTGAAAACCAACTTGTTTGTGATTATAGTTTTCTCTTGTTCCAAGTGCCAGGTACAAGAGTAGCTGTGTTTAGGGCATGCTTCTAAAGATCATTTTTATTATGGAGTGCAAAGAGGAGCAATGGGAATGGCTCAATGCTGATTTTAGGAAAAAACCATGTTTTTATGAAAATGGCATTCTTCACTTTATGCCAAAAATGGAAATAGCAAGTGGTTTGAGCTTTAATTCAAAGGATCAAGCTTCCAATTTTTGTGTAATGATATGATTAAGTGATATTTGCAATCAATCAAGTTCTGAAAAGCAAGATTGTATGGTAACCAAATGATTTTACATCAAGTTCACCATGTTGGATTACTTGAAAATCAAGTTTGGAACCCTAACTTCACCTCTTCGAAACTCATAGCTCAAAAATAGGATTGAGGAGTTCTTGTACTTTTTGAAAATCCCCAAACATGTTATACAACTTTCATGTTTGATGAAATTCTTGAATCCAAAGGGATCATGATGAGATTAGCCTCAAAGGTAACTGCCTCTTGAAGAATCAAAACTGCCTTGAAAATATTCTAAGTGTCCAAATTTTTTTTCAAACTTTGAAGCTCTATAACTCAAAATCTAAGCATCTTTTGCTCATAGGTTAGTAGGAAAACTGTGTGATCTTCAATGAAATTGCATCTTTGCACTTTTTAATCATCCTAGATAGGCTCCAAGAATATATATGAACATGTTGAATCATGTTCCAAGGCTTGCGATCATGCTTGGATCAAAAGTCAAAGGCACAATTGACTTTTCTTGATAAAACCCTAATTTGGGGGCAAATGAAATTGGGCTTCAATGGAATTGTAGGGGGATCAATTAGCACTTGATCAAGCTTAAGGTGTGAAAAATGCACAAGAAAGGGGGGGGGGGGGTTGAATTGGGTATTTACTCCATTACTACTTTTTCTCTTTTCTTCCCTTGTTGCTTTCTATAAAGTTCTTTAAGATGCATTACGGAAGCATATATAATAAAGCATAACACAAGTAAAGAACACATGATATATCTTGGTTCACTTGAGCAACTCTCAAGCTAATCCAGTCCACCCTTCCAAGGTGATTTCTCCTCACTCAAGCAAGGACTTAATCCACTATAACCAAACTGATTATAGTTGCACAAGCTAACTGCAAGTGACTGAAAAATAGACAATGATATGTTCAGGGATCCCTTAGGATATAACGTTCATTGAAACCTAATAGAATCCGATCAATTAAGATGTCCTATTAGTTACCACAAATGACAACTGTCACTTGTCATCTCAAGTATATTGATCTTCACACGATCACTTGAGAGACCACTAATTCTAAAATGAATTGTGTTGTTTGGAGATTACATGAGTGCTTCTTAACAAGCAAATTACTCCTAATTAAGTACATGGCAAGTATTAAGCAACAACTCCTTTCTTCCTAATATAGAAACTAATCTAAAGATGAATCTCTAAGAGATTATTGAGAACATTAGTTTCCATAAGGGTTCAGCTTGCATGCATGCTAACACGCTGACAGGCTTGCTAACATTTGAATGAATCAAATGTTCTTCTTTTATATTTGCATCCAATAGAGTCCATTCAATATTCCAACGGTCATTTCCAACGGATAGAATAATCACGTGTTGGATAGTGTAGTGACATCACTTTCTTTGTTCTTTTCTTCCAACGTTAATATTTCATTTAACAGCTTGGACATATCAGCTTCTGGTTTGTTCATCTGATGATTCATTTGATGAGTAGTTCAGAACTACTTTGGTATGAAAGCTTCAGCATCAGAGTTGTTAGCACATGTTTATCAGATTTAATAGCAACAACTTATCTGATGAGTAATATGCCTCTGTCTGGGTGAATCTTCTTCTGACACAATCTTCAACTTCAGAATCCAGTCTTCAGCATTCCAAGATCTAAGTTTCCTCTGAAATAATCTTGAGAATCTTCATAACTAATTCTTCAGAAATTATGTCTTCAGAAACTTCAGAGCCTTGATCTTCAGAACATGTCTTCAGAATCTTTCTGCATTTGGTCTTCAAAGACTTCTGCCTTCAGAGCTTCAAGTCATCAGAATCATCAGAGTAGTTCTTCAGAGGACTATATCTTCAGAGTCTTTAGAGTCTTGATCTTCAGAACCTTTAAGTCTTCAGAGTCTTTCTACACTTGGTCTTCAGAGCCTTCAGTCTTCAGAACTTCAAGTCATCCGAATATTCAGTACTTAGTTCTTCAGAGGACTCACTCTTCAGAAACTTGTTAGCTTCCAGATCAGATGCACTTCTCAGAGCAGAATCCACAGGAGCATTGCAACTGCAATATACAGCTTCCTTGGATCTTTCTGATTGTGAACAGACGTGAAGACAAACTTGCTTCTTTAATAAGCGTGAGACATATTTGTTTCTCCAATAAGCATTATATGACGTTACACATAGTGACTCCCATATTTGAATTAGATGCACGTTTGATATTGTTTGTTTGGTCTTATATCTTTATTTAACGATCTGCATACAACAAACATTAGACCATAAAATGGTTCTTTCACAAATACTTAATTGTTATCATCAAAACCTAGAGATAATCCTGTAGAGACAAATCTTGCTCTTACAATCTCCCCCTTTTTGATGATGACAAAAATATGTATTTTGATAGAACATTTTATACATGGTAATCACCAAGCATAACATATTCAGAGTTACGAGCAACAACTCCCCCTGAATGTGTTAGCCTCAAAATTTCTTTTAAGCTTGTTCAGAGACTTACTCTGATCCCAAGACTCATAAAATAGAAATTTTGATAGAATAAAACAATAAGTAGGAGAGAAGGAATACTTCCCTATAGTCTGCCAGAAAACATAAGTCTTCAGCATCTGGACTTATTCAGCAGAACTCCATCTTCAGATCTTTAGAACTTGTTTTCTTAAGACACCGTATCAGAGCCATATAACTTCAAAACCTTCTGAAGCACTTGCTATTGTTCATCAGATCATGTGTATCACACAATTCTTTTCTGCTCACATAGCCACGCTATCTATCAGAAGCAGAACTAGTCTTTCAGATGAGAAACTCCCCCTGAGTTTCAGACTAGGTGAAGATCAAATATCCTGACTTGTTGAACCTTCCTGGGAGAACTCCCCCTGATTACAATAGGTCAGATATTTAGATCTTCTGAGCTTGATACAGTCTTGATTCTTGCTTAATCAGATTTTAACTTCTTCTTAGATTCTTGGTCTTATCAGAGCTTAATGCATTGATCCTGAGTCTGATACCAATTAGTTTACTACTGAGTCTGATACTAATTCTTGCTTCTATGAACAACCAGTTCATTTGAACTCAGAGTTCATTCATTTGACCTGTCTTTAGAATGCCTAGTGAACTTGTTCAGAGTTTCTCGGTAAAACATCAAACATAGAGTTAGTAATAAACGCAGTTTATATCAGAGTTGATGTTTTGCATTCTCTTTAGGTTATATCAAAATCATATTCTTTTTCTCCCCCTTTTTGACAACATCAAAAAGGTGAGTTTTCATTAAAAAACAAGATTTGAATTTCTTCTATTTCTCCCTCTTTTGTGTTCTATTTCTTATTAACAAAAATTTAAGTAAGTAGAGTCAGAAAATAAAACCTGAGGACCTAAATCTTATAGGTTGTTTATCTTTTCTAGAATATGTTGAAGTATGTACTGAATATAGTTGTTGACAAGCTTCAGTTACCAATTGAGAGTGTGAGAGGATGTTGATAAAATTTTGTTGCCAAATGAGGGTGAGATACCAACTGAAGGTTACCAACTGAAGATGTAAGAAGATTCTCTTCAGCACAACTTTCTCTGACAACTTTGTTGATCTCCTTCAAGGCTTGTTGATCTTTTTGAATTTTACTATCGTCACGTTCTCAACGTACAAAAGTAGTTTCAGAAGAAGACCCAACTTCAGAAGCTTGCTTGGCCTACTCAACATCTTCTGCTTCTTGAATCAATCTGACAATTCCTGTTCTGGAATCTTCCTTTGCTAGAATCCTTACTTCTTCAGCAGCTCTCAGCAATAAGTTTGAAGTTTCTTAACCTTTCTAGATTTGTCTTTACTTTTCTTGACCAACTGAACTTCAGCTTCTAGTGACTTGACACGCGTCTAGATTCTATCGTTTAACCACTTCTGAAAAACGTTCCAGAAGGTCTCAAACTCCAGAGGATGAAGGTTCAAAGGTTATAATGATTTTTGAAATATGAGAGGGGTTTTACATCTGATTGATCAGTAGAGGAATCAGATGATGTTTCATGTTCAGAGGGATTTGCATCATCCGGTTTCATCGTCTGATACCACTTGAAGAGGTGTAGACGTGGATACCAACAGAATGTGTAGTAATTTATGAAACCATATTCCCTTTTAACAGATCATATGCAGATGATGAGAAGAGCTTTCAGAGACAAAACTTTTCACTTTTCAGACAGCTCATCTACCAATTGAAGTTCTGAGATCTTCAGGGTTATTCCTTTCCTGACATTATACCCGTTGAAGATAATGACATTGGCAGCTAGCATTTTTTCAAAAGAAATGGATAAGGAAATAAATTCTTCATCAGATCCTCTGACGATGTTCCATTTTTCTTCTAATCAGATTATCTCTCTTCCAGAGTTCTGTAGTAGTGCTAGCATGATTATTTGAGCACACTATTCATCCAGAGGAGCACTTTAGATCATAGTCAAAACTTTCTTCCAGAGTTGTTGACTTGATTCTCAGAGCCTCTATAGATGCAATGTTGAGTTGAACTCCCAGATTCTTCTGAATCTTCTGAATTTTTATACTCTGCGAACAAAGTCTTTTGTAGCTTTGCTCGGATTCTTCTGCAACTTCCCATTCTGACTTTCTCTTTGTGTTTCTTCAATCTCAAAACACTATACTTTAAAAGTATCAGAGCTTAATTTGACAGAACTACTTCTTATCGAATCTTCTATCCAGATCTTCAGATATTCCAAATCTTCAGATGATATACAACTTCAGATTTGCTTAGATCTTTAGAAGAGCATCTTGACATCAAATGAAGGTAATGTGCGTTTTGATTCTTTAGTCTTAAGCATATGATATTCTTCAGCTGAATCTTCATCCAGAGCATCTGATATTTCAACTGACAACAGCAATATATTTTGCTTCTGTAGTAGAAAGTGCTATCCAGAGGTACTTTTTCATTTAACTTTGTCTTCAACAAAATCAGCATCACAGAGCTTACTAAATTATATTTATCTGATTTTCTGAAACACAGAGCCACGTTAGTAGTACCTTTCAGATACCTCAGAATTCTCTTAACAACTGTTAAGTGAGATTCTCTAGGATTTGATTGGAATCAAGCATATAATCATACATAGAAAAGAATATTCGGCATAGAGGCAGTCAAATACAGAAGAAATTAAATCATACCTCTATACAGCTTCTGAACTACCTTATACTAACCTTTTCTTTTCTCAGAGTGTACGTTGCATGCATGAGGGAGTCTTAACTTTGCTACTCTCTGACAGATTGATCTTCTTTTAGCTACAGACTTCATCTGAATCAAAATGACTTCTTCTGCTAAATCACCTTTGGTTTCTGATTCCAAGCTTGCTATCAGATCACACATGACTTGACTTCTAGCGTCAGTGCTTCACACTAGAGTACTCGAAAACTGATTGAAGTACTAGAGCGTTAGATACATCTTTCCACCAGATAATCTTTCAAGTTTATACATCCACTTAAACTCAGAAATTCAGAGGATAGTGAACATCATAGATACATTCATGTATCAACAGCTTTACTGAAAATTTTCCTTTCTGATATTTCTTCAGAAATTATCAGATCTTCTGCTTTAACTTCTGAAGAGATTACTCAAGCTACTGCTTTACCTTCTGGAGATATTCTCTACATTAAATTTTCTAACCATAGCTACTAGAGTTATGTTAGTTAGTTCTTCTAACCATTGACATTCAGTCTTTGCCCAGAGGAGCTTTATCAACAGACATTAGCATAAATAAAGACATCAAACCAGAAGATCTTCATTAACAAAAGATATCAAGCCCAGAAGAATTTCTTCAGAGGGTTGGATACTGATATGGTTCAGATACAATTTCATTTATTTCCAGAAGGATTCTTCAGATAGAGACATTACAACTCTGCTATTCATTTGTTGAGAATGATCACAAACACTAGTAACAACATCTGAAGTAGAGTCTTCTGAAAATCTCTTCTAATCTTTAGAGCACAGATAATCTAGTCTTCATATTAGAGCAGCTAACAACCATTAGCCTTCACCTTCTGATTTATTTGCACTAAGAAAATGCAGATCCAATATCTAGGTATAATTATCATCAAACTCAGATGCATCATACGACACAGTCTAACTGGCAATTTTGATCTTACAATGCTGAGCTAACTTGCAGAGTTAGTTCATCAAGAGGTGACCGTACATTTGCTTCTGAAAAGGATGTCTTCTGACTTATTCATTCTAAATAACACCATTGACTTAAATCCTTTTAAAAACAAACTAAATGATTTTTGTCATAGTATCTTTCCAAAAGCAGCTTGATTTCAGAAATCATTCATTATGAATTTCTGAGAATATCATCTGATAACATTTGACCAATAACAGTTTGTTCAACTGAGATAACATCTCAAGTTAACAGAACTTATTGTCCATGCTACTTCTATAAACATCTCAGAGTTCATCTTTCACTAGATCCCAGATGAATCAATAGACTTACTTACAAGGACCATCTACATATTCCTTTGCAGTTTCTCAAGGAGAACAACTTTCAGAAACAATGAACCAGAAGGATCATTTTTTACAAAGTTGAAATTACTCTTATTCTTACTTCTTTTCTGCAGACTTCATTTAGGGATTCTTTAAACATCAAATTCATTAGCCAACAATATTTCTTTGTTTACTAAAGATAATTCTCATTGAGCTTTTCATGAGAAAGTCAAGAGTGGACTAATCCGTTTCTTGAAAACATCTCATACTCACATAGAAATAATCTTCAGCAAACAAGATTTCTTGCTTCTGATGATTTGATCTTTTGAGCTAATACTTTGTTTCTCCAAACACATTTTAAGAAGAGCATTCAACAGAAAACTTCTTGTCTGATGAATCTCTCTTGTCAGCTGATTCTTCAATCTTCTTCTAGGATAGACATGAAGAAGATTTTGTTGTTGAAAACTTCAAACTTCAACCAAAATCATTGACTTACTCAAGGTAACCCAATAGATTACAATTTTAGTACTCATCATCCTCAAAAACTGATATGAGACTGAAATTGTAAGAGAGGTGAAAAATTCCCACTATTATTTCTTCACACAGCCTATGGATCTTTATCTGACACTATTAGGTGTTTGATATCCATCAATAACAGAACCAGGCTCTGATACCAACTTAAGGTGTGAAAAATACACAAGAAATGGGGGGGGGGTTGAATTGGGTATTTACTCCATTACTACTTTTTTTTCTTTTCTTCCCTTGTTGCTTTCTATAGAGTTCTTTAAGATGTATTGCGGAAGCATATATAATAAAGCATAACACAAGTAAAGAACACATGATATATCCTGGTTCACTTGAGCAACTCTCAAGCTAATCCAGTCCACCCTTCCAAGGTGATTTCGCCTAACTCAAGCAAGGACTTAATCCACTATAACCAAACTGATTACAGTTGCACAAGCTAACTGCAAGTGACTGACAAATAGATAATGATACATTCAGGGATCCCTTAGGATATAACGTTCATTGACACCTAATAGAATCCGATCAATTAAGATCTCCTATTAGTTACCACAAATGACAACTGTCACTTGTCATCTCAAGTATACTGATCTTCACACGATCACTTAAGAGACCACTAATTCTAAAATGAATTGTGTTGTTTGGAGATTACATGAGTGCTTCTTAACAAGAAAATTACTCCTAATTAAGTACATGGCAAGTATTGAGCAATAGCTCCTTGCTTCCTAATATAGAAACTAATCTAAAGATGAATCTCTAAGAGATTATTGAGAACATTAGTTTCCATAAGGGTTCAGCTTGCATGCATGCTAACACGCTGACAGGCTTGCTAACATTTGAATGACTCAAATGTTCTTATTTTATATTTGCATCCAATAGAGTCGTTGGGAGGGTAGAGATGTCCTTTCAATATTCCAACGGTCATTTCCAACGGATAGAATAATCACGTGTTGGATAGTGCAGTGACATCACTTTCTTTGTTCTTTTCTTCCAACATTAATATTTCATTTAACAGCTTGGACAGATCAACTTCTGGCTTGTTCATCTGATGAGTAGTTCAGAACTACTTTGGTATGAAAGCTTCAGCATCAGAGTTGTTAGCACATGTTTATCAGATTTAATAGCAACAACTTATCTGATGAGTAATATGCCTCTGTCTGGGTGAATCTTCTTCTGACACAATATTCAACTTCAGAATCCAGTCTTCAGCATTCCAAGATCTAAGTTTCCTCTGAAACAGTCTTGAGAATCTTCATAACTAATTCTTCAGAAATTATGTCTTTAGAAAATTCAGAGCCTTGATCTTCAGAACACGTCTTCAGAATCTTTCTGCACTTGGTCTTCAAAGCCTTCTGCCTTTAGAGCTTCAAGTCATCAGAATCTTCAAAGTAGTTCTTCAGAGGACTATATCTTTAGAGTCTTCAGAGTCTTGATCTTCAGAACCTTTAAGTCTTCAGAGTCTTTCTGCACTTGGTCTTCAAGGCCTTCAGCCTTCAGAACTTCAAGTCATATAAATCTTCAGTACTTAGTTTTTCAGAGGACTCACTCTTCAGAAACTTGTTAGCTTCCAGATCAGATGCACTTGTCAGAGCAGAATCCACAGGAGCATTGCAACCGCAATATACAGCGTCCTTGGGTCTTTCTGATTGTGAACATATGTGAAGACAAACTTGCTTCTTTAATAAGCGCTGAGACATATTTGCTTCTCGAATAAGCACTATATGACGTTACACATAGTAACTCCCATATTTGAATTAGATGCATGTTTGATATTGTTTGTTTGATCTTATATCTTTATTTAACGATCTACACACAACAAAAATTAGACCATAAAATGGTTCTTTCATAAATACTTAATTGTTATCATCAAAACATAGAGATAATCCTGTAGAGACAAATCTTGCTCTTACACAAGCAATAATCCTCTTGATTCAAAAGATGTAAAACTCTAATTCAGATGGATCTCAATAACAACAAACTTGAAACAAAGTTAGAGTTAAGAAATAATGCTTGATGCTCTTAGAATGGTAATGGAATCTAGGGGTGAAAATTTGGGGTATGATAGTTGCCCTTATTTAAGTAGCTTTACCAGATGGTGTTGCACCCCAAAATTTGCCTAACCTTTTCTTACTTGGTTTATGTTTCATTGCATTAGCATATCATTGGTCTAGCATTTGCATAGCATGGCATTATTCATTTAGCATGGGATCAAGTGTGGTTTATATCAAGAGGTGCCTATCTAGAGGTCTTATTCAAGCTTGAGAGGTCACTAAAGTCATCAGAAAGTGGGTTGTGTTCTTGAGAAGTTTGGATGCTGGTATGTGGTTCATCTCCTAATTTGGGGGCCAATTAAAGACCATCAGTGGATTGTGAAGCATTGATCGTGGATAGGGTATGTTTATAGAGCTCATGGAGTGCCTTGAGGGTCATGGTGGAGCTCATTCAGGTCATTATGCAAAGTGTGAAGATCCACAGTGGAAGGTGTTGCAATTAGGGTTTTTGTCTGGTCAACCTTGAGCCAACTGTGCAATTGAAGAGGATCAAAGCCTAATTCTAAGTCTTTGTGATCATGGAAAGTTTTGTTGAGATGTATGAGGTGATATTCCAAGATCAATCCAAGAAGAATTCCAAGTGTGAGGAGTTGCTAAACTAGGGTTCTCAGGGTAAAATCCCCTATTTAGTGCCTAACTTCAAGACCACTTATCTCAAGATACAAGTTTCATCTCAAGTTTTGGACAACATGGAACTTGTATATCATGTTCTTAGCTTTAATTTGAGTACTAGAAGTCCTCAATTGGATTTATAGAACTCATGTTATGATCCAGACAAGTTACAAGTCATCAGATGAATGTGAAATTTGTCTGCAAAAGTCAACCAACTTCCAAGGAACTTTTTACCTAGAAGGATATTTCTCCTCAACTTTTGTCCAACATGAAAGTTGTAGTTCTTGGTCTTAGATTTCCAAATTGTACTAGAAGTCTTTCATCTGATTTGTAGAACTCAAGTTATGAGGTTTACAAGTCAGGGGCATTTTGGGAAAGTAAGATTATAGGTCATTTTGGATTATGGGTCATTTTCACTATCTTGCACACTCCAAATGAAGTTTTGTCCAACACAAAACTTGCTCAAAATGGGATTTTAAGTTTAACCATGTATCCATGAGACATTGATTTGTCTTAGGGAAAGACTTGGTTTGAAGAGATTTGGAAAAATGGCTTTTTAAAGGATTTAAAGGTGAAAAATTCAAAACAATTCACAAGTGACTAAGAAATGACAAATAGGTGCTTATTTTGACCAGAAACATCATTTGGAACACTTTGGCATTACTAGAAAATCTATTTGAGGCACAATTCATGGCTTTTTACTTTGTTGCTTCATGGTGAAGTTACATCTCAAAGATCCACCCTAGGATGCAAACAAGGCTTCAATCTGGTTCTTTCATTCTCCACAGTCCACAAGCAATGCAAATGAAGCTTCTTGGAGAAGGAATCCCCCCAAAAACCATGGATGCCATGTTTGAGTTTTCAAGCAAAATTAAAAATTTGGATATCACAGTTTGGGCTTTCCATGGGCCTCTAGAACCTTCCATTCACCTTTATATAAGTTCAGAAGGAGATTCAGTGCAAGGTTGGTGATCATTTGGAGTGGGAACCATAGATTGGAGGTTGAGTTTCAAGAGCAAAAGTGCAAATCATGATTTCAGATTCAGAGCAATTCAAGGCAAATTGAAGCTTCTATCATCTTCAATATAGTTCGTTGAGTGGATTTGCACAAGATTGAAGTAAGGATTGCATCACAACTGCTCCAATTTCAAGCTGCAACTCAGGTTGGTAACTTTCACAATTGCTCTAGTTTTAGGATGATATAGCATGAATTGAAATGAGGTTAAGGTTTAGGAAGATGACTAGATCGTTTTAGGATAGGTTTTGTGAGGTTTGATGACAATTCAAGATGATGCACCATTTCTGTTGAGACTTGTAACTGCTTGATCTTGCAGTGATAGCATGATTTAGATAGCTTAGGTTGATCTATGATGAATGAGGAGTAGATCCACGACAAGAGATTGAGATTTGGTGATGTTTGATCATATGACATATTTTAGGATCTTGATCGTGTTTTAAAATCCAGTGAGAATTAGGAAAAAATAATGATGGATTTGAATTCAGGAAGAAAAAGGGAGAAGATCCATATAAGGTTTGGCTTGTTTTCATGACCTGTAAGTGATGCCTCACCGGAGAAGACGGTGGCGCAGCCGCCGGACCACCGCCCTGAGAATTTCCCTCCATCTGAAGTTCAAATGTATACGATGAACTATGGCCCTTGGATCAGTGTGAGAGGCTGACTTTGTAATCCAATCGTGCGCCTGGGATTTGTTCTGAGATTTGGACTTTGACCACCAAAACACAGCGCTTCATTTATGCGCTGACAGCCTTAGAGCCCTCAGATGCGTGGACTTAGTCACCCAATCCTGCGCCCCTGATTATTTCTTACATTTTATTTTCTTATTTGTTTTTTATAATTTCTTTAATTGCTTTTTCCATTTTAAATTCATATTAATTTCATTTTTGATCAAAAAAATATAATAAAAATATGTGGATGCTCCTGATTTTATTTCTGATTTTTTGGTACTCTTAGATTTTATTTTTGTGCAATTTCCAATTTATTTGAATTTTTTCCATTTTTATTGATTTCTTTTAATTTGCAATTTTATGCTTGTTATTTGTTGATTTTGGTACTCCTTGTTGGTATAGAATTTGGACTTGATTCTTTGCTGGTTTGTTATAGACATATTAAGGAGCTTGTGTGATTTTTAGGGTAATTTTTAGATGGCTTTAAGTTCTGTTTTGGACTAGACTTTTAAGAGCTTCCCCATTTGACCTCCATTTGGGCACTTTGTGATTTAGGATTTCTTTATTGATCCTTCCTTTAGATTCAGTCTCTGACTTTTCTACCATAGGTCCATAACCCTCTTAGGATCCCTTAGAAAATTCGCTAGAATTTTAGGACTTGATTTCATATTTTTCTTAGAATTAACAATTGGACTAGTTTTATGATGCTTCTGACATGACCTTTCCTTTAGAATGACCTCAAGGGTGACCCATAGCATGAAATAAATTTCCCATTCCCTTTGGATAGTGTTTTAGGCTTGTTAGAGCTTCTGTGTGTTTAATTGTAAGGCTTGGTTTTGGTGTTTTGGTTCCTTTTGAGTAGCTTTCTTTAAGCTTGTAGGATTAGGGTTTTGTAGAGCCTTAGAAGTTGTTTTCTTCTTTCACAAACATGGTTTGCTTTGTGTGCATGCCATTCACATCCTATGATTCAAGGTCCCTATGTGGAAGCCTCACCCCTCCTTTGGAAGGATGTGTGGCATATCACAAAAGGTAGAACCTTTGAGGATGCCTATATTGGATGTATGGTTGAGTGCCATGATGGATTCCCTTGGTTTCCATCATCTTGATGTTGATTATCATCTCTCTTAGTGGATCATTTGAAACTTGAAGATGAAGTCTTCTCTTGAAGATAGCTTGGGCATGGAGATCAAACTACAGACTGTTGGATTGTTTTGCTGTTAGTAGATTGCTTTGCTGTTGAGCTGCTGATTTGCTGTTTTGCTTGCTGTGTCTGCTGATTGATTGTGTTTGCTTGTATGATTGATTGATGTGTTGTATTAGACTAGGCTTTCATATAGTTTGTTTAGGCCTAAGTGCATTGAAAGGTTGAGCCTGACTCCCTTTGCTTGTCTGCATTAGAGGTTGAGCCTGTCTCCCTCTGCTTGTCTGTTACTGTGTGACTTTGCTTGTTGGCTGAAGGTTGAGTCTGTCTCCCTTGCCTGTGCTTTGTGTGGTTTTTTTTCTTGTTTGCTCTAGAAGTTTAGTTTGTCTCCTTCTGCTTGTAGTGCTGCATTGCATGCTGTCATACCCTAAATTTGTCCTACCCTTTCGTAGATATTTTCGCATTGTCGTTTCATGCCGTTTAGACATGTGTCCACCTGAAATCGGGCGTTTTCCAAACTTTATCTTCTTGACCAATTAAAACGTGACACGTGGCCTGAGGGGGCATTTTGGTCATTTTGCTTCCATTTTCATGTTTCTACTTTTTCTTACAAAATACTCCCCTTTTGTTCTTTTTATTTTATTTTGTCATTTTATTTAGTTTAATTAGGTGTAGAATTATTTAGTTTTATTTTTACTAGAAGTTAGATAGATATTCTCTTTTTTTATTAAATTTAGTAGTAGAGTTAGATTTCTTTTGTTTAATAATAATTAGAGTAAAGTATTATTTGTCTTTTTAAAAAAAATATAACAGTTTATTAAATTTTTTGATTATTAAATAGATTTCTTTCCTTAGAGTTTATTTAGGATGATGTAAATATCTATTAGGATTTTAGAATTAATTAAAATATTTAGAAATGTTAATTTTATTTACTTATTTATTATCCTTTTTATTTTATTATTAGATTATTAAGTATTTAATTACCACCTTTTGTTTATTTATTTAGATTTAATTTAATTAAATTTTCGGATTTTTTTTAGTTAATATTAATATTTTTTATGTATTTAATTAAAGTCAGTTTTTTGTTTATCATTAACCCATCATTTATTTTTTTTATTGACAGCTTTCAATGAAGGTATCTTTGGTCCATTAGTCAATTATGAAGGCCTATTAGGTCAGTTGTTATGCCACTTGTCAGGCTATAAAGCCTATTCTCTGGCTGCATTAATGGGACACACGTTTCCCAAGCACTGAGACCTACCCTCCAGCCGCCACCTCACCTTCCCAAACCCTAAACCTAATCCCAACCCTAACCCTAACGGCGCCACCTCACTCATATGCAAACACATTTCTAGCTCGCCGGCAAAATCACACGGACCAAAATTCCGCACCGGAAAATTCATCACTCGCCGGAAAATTCAAACACATTCATCCTGTTCACAACATTTTTCCAGATTTCTTCACAAATTCATAACCACATTCATCAACTTCATGATGTTCTTCAACCATTTTTTCCAGAACTCGTCAAACTCATCCTTTGTTCTCCAGAAATCATCATGTTCATCATGACTTTATCATTTTTTCCAGATCGTTTCACAAATCTATCACATCCAAACATTCTTTTTCACCAGATTTCTTCGTAAGAACTTCATCAATGTTCATATGACTTATTTTTTAGATCCCATCCATACTTCAACATAAATCGAATCTCAACAAAACCTCTACCGATCTGAACTTAAATTCGCAAATTTCCAACTCCAAACTTCGTCATCTCAAGATATGAACATCAACATCCATAATCATCAATCTTCACGTCCATCTTCATTTCCAGATCTTAACCACTCGTAATCAACAAACATCATCAACCCATCTCACGCCTTCAAATCTCCCAAACTCGTATCCAACCCGAACATGCAAACTATGATCTGTCGCTAACTTTTTAGATCATCAACTTCAAAACATTCGTGCAACTCTTTTTCAACTCATCAATGTCAAATGATTTGCTCGGATCTTCATCCGCCATTGACGAGCTTGTACTGAAGCTTTAAACTCTCTGTGAAGCATCCCCACAATGATGAAACCGTAGATCTTCGTCACCATCTCAGCTTCGTCAAACGGCTACCAGTGAAAAACCTCCTTCGGCTTCATTCAACTCCAAACAATCGATGGATCTACGACATGCAAACTCGCCTCAACGAATACCCACGCATCTTCATCTAGATTGTTACGATTTTTGCTATTTCTGTTTGTTCGTTTGGCTTTGTAGGTGACAAAGATTAGAGAACGAAATTGGAGGTGGGGCGGAAGCATGATTTGGTTTTTTTTCTTTTTTTCGAATGGCTTATGTGTTGTTGGTGATGTTTACACGTTGATGAAAGAACAGACGGAGAGAGGGCAAGCGAAGTAACGACGACCATGAGAGAGAGAACTAGGGTTTCTTTTTTGCCTGGATAAGCGGAGAAGATGGAGTTAGTGGACTCCTGATTTTGGGGTTAGTGGGCCTTTCGGCCCAACGGTGTGTCTGTTTGATTGTACCCCTTTTTTTTCTTTTTGCACACCCCTTCTGGCTGTCCATTGTGTTGTGATTGGGCCTTAAAACCAGGCCCAACCGGGATCCCCTTTGAACCCTTGTTCTTCAGCATTACACCCCCTCTGCTGGTTGTATGTAGTATTGGGCCTTTAAACCAAGCCCAGTTGGGTTAACTAACCACACACCTCTGTTTGCTACTACACACCTTTCTGTTTTATTTTATTTTATTTTTTATATATATTTGTTTTGTAATTTATTTCTTGCATATATTTTATTTATATTATTTTTTTTACTTAGAATAATTACGGTATATATTAAAACTTTTTTTTTTCAAACTCATTTTCAAAATGTTTTTTCTTTATTTAAATTTATTTTCATTACTAAAATATATTTTCAAACTTTTTTTTAAAACTAATATCTTCCTAGTTTTTTTTATTTAAACTTATTTTACTAAAATATTTCCCTTTCAAATTTATTTTCAAAATTATTGGGTTTTCTAATCTTTATTTAAATTTATTAACTACTAAAATAATTTCTTAAATTAAATTATGAGAAACTAAATCCTTGAAGTCTAGCACTTCTTGAATTTTTGGATAATCATTATTGAGGTGTACACCTTAAATAGTGTATTATTTGACTTCTCATGTTTTAAAAATACCCTATTTCTAGCAAAGAAGTATCATAAGAATCAAGCATTCCGTGTGATATCTCCTTTACTCATCCAAACATTTTCGAATGAAAAAGGTGTTGGTGAGATCTAGCATCTCGATAATACCCCGATTAATTGATTGTGAGGCCTACGTCTCATTTACCAAATAATCGTCATTTCTCCTATACTTTTCAAATCCAATTCCGCATTCTCGCCTCTCGTACCGCAAACTCTTTCCATACCCTCAATTCAATTCAATTCTTCAAAAATATCTTTCTCGATTAAAACCTCGAAAGAAGGAGGCTCTTGGAGTCTAGCATTCCTTGAATCTTCAAGTAAATAATTCTTGAGGCACGCCCTTTGAGTTGTTATTCACTCAACCTTTCGACTTTGCCAAACTCAATCATTTTCCAACATTCTCCTAAGTCGAATGCTCGTCCGCATTCGCAGCCCACATTTCATTCACAACTCCTCGTGGTTTCGATATTAGGAGCACCCTCAGGGACTGATATCGTTTCTCACAATCCTAACCCTTGACACGTCGTCAAGTCGGTTTCATTTTCAAACAAATCCTCGATACGTCGTCGAGCTACTTCAAAACAACTTCCTTTTGGCCTCGCATGCCATCTTTCGATTCGATCTTTTCACATACGTTTTTTTAAACTTACGAAAGAGGGATGTTCTTAGAATCCAGCATTCTTTGAATATTCGAATGAGAAACTCTCGAGGCGCGCCCTTGAGTTGTTATTAATTCATTCTTTCAATTTCAAAACATCCAACTCTTTATCTTCAGCTTATTCAGTCAATTCCCGAAAGAGCTGAGTTCTTGGAATCTCGCATTCTTTGAATTCTTGAGTGACAAGCTCTTAAGGCGCGCTATTGGGTTGCTTGTCAGTCACTCTTTCGTCTCTTTCTCGAACTACCAACCCATTCAACCTCATCTTTTCGTGGTTGTTACCAAGAACTACGGACGCTCTGATTCTTTATTCATGCTTGAATATAAGATACGTAGGCACAAGATTGCGATGATCTTGGCGAGCACAATTCCCTCCATATTCCATTTCCCCCATCCTTTCCCGTAGTCGAACTACGACGCTCTGATTTCTCATTCTCGTCCGAATGAGCATACGTAGGCACAAGGGGCCCCAATCCTTGGCGAGCACCCTATCCTCTAATCACCCATCCCTCCTTTGCGTCTTTAACCTTTTACCCTACCAATTCGCCTTAGCAACGAGAAGAAAGCAAGTAAACCTAAACAACACTCCCCACATTTACCTTAAGAGGTTCCCGTCGAGTACGACGGACGTGAGGGGTGCTAATACCTTCCCCTCACGTAACCGACTCCCGAACCCGGAACATGGTTGTGACAGCCCTGTTCCTATCCTTTCGCTTTAAGAGGTTTTCTCGATATTTTCCTCTCCCGTTTATTCGGGATAAATAAAGTTCGGTGGCGACTCTGTCGAACCGCATTTCCGCGCCTTTCGCACGAGGGTCGTTTCTCCGAAATATCTCCGTGATTTTTCGAGGTGCGACAGGTGGCGACTCTGCTGGGGAAGTTTTGCTCCATGCAAAGAGAGAGTCAAGCCTATCTTTTGGTTTGTGAGGAGTGTTTGTTTTATTTTTGTTTACGTATTCGTTCTCTTGTGGATTTTCATCTGTGCTTGTTATCCTGGTTGCCTGTTGGTTCTTGGGATGGCATCATGAGTAAAGCTCTACACCCGAGCTTTGGTAAAAACAGAGAGAACACATAGTTTAGAATTGGGAGTCGAGTAGTGTTAGTCTACGAGGACTTGCTCCTTGTGGGCCTAGCATGAAAGCTCCTCCAGAGGAGGCCTATTCGTAGATCTTGTTGTAACACAGCTAGCCTGTTGCACGACTTGATTAATGAAGGGTCCGTGATTCTGGGAACCTTTTGTTAGCACCAGTTCCGATATTGGTGGTCGTGTAGTGTTAGTCTCCAAGGACTCGCTCCTTGTGCGCCTAGCATGAGGACCCCGCTCAGGAGAGACCTTATCGTCATTATCGTCGTAATACAGCCAGCCTGTTGCGTGACGCTAATACGACTAGTGTCCGTGATCCTGGGAACCAAACGTAGAAATCATCCCGTAAGTGGGTTTATGGGTAGAGTGTTTAGATCTTCCCGTATAGGTTGTACCTGTCAGTTTTGATCGGAAATTGTGGTTGTGTATCTGTTACAGTTACCAGCTTCAGGAGCTGTTTGAACTATGATCCTGCGATCCTGGATCTTGTATCTTGCATTGCATCTTGCATATCATTTGCATTGCATTTCATACGTTGTGCATTTTGCATCTCCAGTCCTTCAAATAGAATCTTATGTCTTCGTTCCTTCCTCTCCAGTAAATCAAGCTGATTCCTCGACACCAGTACGCAACTAGAGCCAATACAAAACGAATGATGGAGCAGATTCAGCAGGAGCAAGCTGCCTTCAGGGAAGAGTTGGATTCTATGAAAGGAAATATCAACCAGATCCTCGAAGCCATCCTCGCGGCCAGAAGAGAGGAAGAGCAGCGTGAAGCCGCTGCTGTCGTCAACAACAATGGTCAAGGACAAGGGTCTACTGCCATCCCTTTGGTTCCAATTCCAAATCCTCATGGGATGCCATTGAACTTCAATAACGCAGCCGAAGGAAACACTTCTCAGCCAATCCCAGCGCCCGGAGTTACCATTGGAGTTATCCCGCAGGCCCAGCCTACTGCTGTGCAAATCTTGGTTCCTCATATCGAAGATACTCTGATGGATCAGTATGACGATGTACAGAACTATCATGCTGCTATCCCTATTGCCAGTCCTGTTGCTGCTCAGGATTCTGAAGCCATGAAAATGTGCCGAGATCTAGCCGAGAAACTCCGAGCCATGGAGGGGCATAACTCAAATTCTTTCAGTGCTTTGGAATTGTGCTTGGTGCCTGATGTTGTCATTCCTCCCAAGTTCAAGGTGCCTGAATTTTCGAAGTACAAAGGTCTTAGTTGCCCAAATATTCATTTGAAGATGTATTGTCGCAAGATGGCTGCCTATGCCAGAGATGAAAAGCTCATGATTCATTGTTTCCAAGACAGTTTATCTGGGGCATCGCTCGAATGGTATATGCAGTTGGAACGTAACAGTGTGCGCACTTGGGCCGAGCTAGATGATGCATTTGTCAAGAAGTACAAGTACAACACCGACCTTGCTCCTAACCGTACTCAGCTTCAGAGTATGACTCAGAAGGATGACGAATCCTTCAAGGAGTACGCGCAACGATGGAGAGAGCTAGCCGCAAGGGTGCATCCACCTCTTGTTGACCGTGAACTGATTGACATCTTCATGGGTACTTTACAAGGCCAGTACTACGAAAAGCTGATCGGTAGTGTCTCCGCTGGATTCTCTGACTTGGTGATCGTCGGTGAGAGAATTGAAGAAGGGCTGAAGAGTGGAAAGATCCCAGGAAGTTCCAACAACCAGGCCAATGCCAAGAAGCCTTTCAATGGATACAAGAAGAAGGAGGGCGAAACAAATGCCATCTTTTTGCAGAAAGGGCAAGCTTCTCAACAAGCTCTCGCTCCTATGCCTTATCAAGTTCCCTACTATCAGTATCCATATGTTGCTGCTGCGCAATATGCTCCAATGCCTTATCAGCCAGCTGTTCAAGCAGTTCAAGCTCAGATGCCACGGCAACAGGCTCCTCAGCAACAAGCCTACAACCAGCAAGGATATCAATATCCTCCTCAGCAACAGCAGATGCAAGCTACTCAACAACGACAAGGTACTCGCCCACAGCGTCCGCAGAGAACATTGAGGCCAGATGGAGTCTTTGACCGTCTACCAATGACATATGCTAAAATCTTTGCTCAACTGATGGAGAAAAAGGCTATTATTCCAAGAGATTTGGCTCCTCCAACCGTCATTCCTGCTGATTACGATGCAAATGCTCATTGTGAGTTCCATAAGGGCGCTCCAGGTCATACCATTGAGGACTGCAGAGCTTTCAAGCACATAATTCAAGACATGATCGACAGGGATGCTATCAACTTCAATGGGAAGTCTCCAAACATCATCAACAATCCGATGCCACCAGTCAATTAGTGCCAACGTCAGATTGATTCCAGTCAAGTTCATTCCTCGAAGAAGGAAGTCATGTTGCCATTTCATTATTCGCAGTTCTTGTATTTTGTCTTTGTTTGTTTAAGTATTGTATGCTTTGAACAATTGCCATTCGTATTTGGTTTTCATTAATGTATTATTTATGCATGTTTTGAATTAGTTATGTCGTATTCACTCATTTTCACTTATCACCGACACATTTATTCACTTCACTCTATCCATTGTTGTTTAGCATGATTTGAGGGAGGATGATGAAAACGAGATACCCATAATTGCAAACCGTATGCTTTCAGACAAAATCTCGTCAATGATGTACAGGCATTGCTTCAATTCCCCAAACACCGAAGATATAAGGAGTTAATCCCTAGTAAAACCACTTCGAGCCTAGAAGTAGCAGTTTCCTTCGGATATTCAAACCTTTTACACTCAACCTGGGGCAGGGTAGTGTTCAGTTAATCTAATCCCGCACTCAAATAAAAAAAAAAGCAAAATCCAGAAGACGGTTGTTCATCAATGACCCATGCTATGGCAGTCACAATCCTCCAACAAAATCCAAAAAATTAAAAGCCTGCTAAGTCAAACACCTCATAGGGGACTTAGGCAAAATCAAGGCAATCCCGATGGATCTGACAAGCAAAGTCAATCCATGCAAAAGTTAGGGATCAAAACAAAAGCAAAAGAGGACCCCGAAACCCTCAACAAAAACAAAATAAGATTCAGTGACCACCTAGATCAAAGGGGCACCGGCATCCATCAAAATAAAGTGACTGCCACGTCGAGCAAACCTTGAACCTTCAAGCTTACACCGTCCAGACAAGTGTAGAATTAACTGAGCGTAGGACTGGAGATCATTAAGAAGAAGGGATGGGTACAAATCATAATTTGAGCCTAATATCCTTTGATTCATAACCGTGAACCAGACCACGTTACAACCCTCGAAAGACCTAATTGAGACGAGGTTTATTCTGAAAGCATATTGTCGCAAGGTTGCGTAACCTGACTCCTCACATGATTTATAATCATCAACATTGGTGTCATTTCTCTTGATATATCTTTCACACCAATCAAAACCAGCATAATGTTTGGACTAACGGTCCATCCATTTCACTATCACGACACTTCAATAAAAGACACTTTTTCAAATCTTGCATCAAAACTTTGCATTAATATTACCATCTATGAATGTACAATTTTAACTGTAAATCAGTATTCAAAGACATTTTAACAAAAGGCAAACGAGGAGGAGCTTGACTTTCAGTGGCCGACACGAAGCAAGATTATTTCAAAGCCCACAGGCTGGGGCAAACCATTAACGAGTTCAGACTGGGGCAAGACCAATCACCCAAATAATTAAGCAGAGTTGCATCCTTCTCTGAAGCAAATTCACAAATTACCAAGTACCCAGACTTGGGGCATCCAGAGCATCATCTTCTGCTTCAATCGTGACGTCTTCAGCAAACTGCGTGTCGAGGAAGTCAATCCCTCTCACCACCCGAAGTCCAATCCGCATTGGGAACTACCCAAAGTCCACCACGCTGGCGTCTCCACCTTGCATTTCCAATTACCCATTCGCATCATGTGCATCATATGCATTGCATTCGACCTCATAAGTATCTTACATCATATACATACCAATCATATCATACTTCCCTAGCTCTTGCCTCTCCGTGCGTCGGCATTTGCATTTTGCACTTCCACTCATATGGAATATCATTTATCCTCCAGCATCCATATATGCAAGTCAAGGTCCAGGATCAATCTCGAAGACCTCCAAGACTGTCATCGGCCCGGTCAGGGGCATTCTCCGCAAGACTATGGGTTTCTCCCATGGATTTCAACATCTTCAAAGTAATCATCAGCTCAATCAGGGGCATCTTCCACAACATCTTCAAAGCAATCATCAGCCCAGTCAGGGGCAATCTTCTGCAATTGTGGGTTTCTCCCACAAAATTCGAAGTTATTCAAAGCAAGATTCAGCCCAGTCAGGGGCATTTTTCAAAGACCATGGGCTTCCCATGACGTATTTCAACCTCGTGGTTGATCAAATCTTCAAATCAACATTCAGTCCAGCCAAGGGCATACCATTCAAGACCGTGGGCGTTCCCCACAAAGTTGTTCAACCTTTTGTTGGGAAAATCCAAGAAGTTCAATGCAAGATCCAGCCCGAGCAGGGGCATCTTCAGCAAAACCGTGAGCGTACCTCATGAAGTTGTTCAGCCTTTTGTTGAGCAAGACAAGACAAAATTCCAAGACAAATTCAGCCCAGTCAGGGGCATCCTCTTCAGAATTCATGGGCGTAACCATGAAATCATTTCAGCAAAACTATGATCTCCAAACAAAGACAGTGGGCGTACCCCATTGACTCATTTCAATTCAATCTTCCTCTTGGGGGTTCCCCATCGAGTTGTACTCAGCAAGCGTGACCGTTGTCAATTGCCTTACTATCATCCTTTTGGCGATAGCCGAACTTCATCGGTTCAACCTAGCCTGCACCCTTTTGGTGTTGGTAGCCTTCAGATTGTGTTTGCCCTATCATCCTTTTGATGGAAGTGGCTGGTGTGTGTTTCGCTCCGTCATTCTTTTGGTGGTGGGTCTGGCATTTCGTCGATGTCAGATTGTGCGATTGTGTTTGTCCTATCATCCTTTTGGTGGTAACGGCTGGTGTGAGTTTCGCTCCATCATCCTTTTGGTAATGGGTCTGGCATTTCGTCGATGTCAGATTATGCGATTGTGTTTGCCCTATCATCCTTTTGGTGGTAGTGGCTGGTGTGTGTTTCGCTCCGTCATCCTTTTGGTGGTGGGTCTGGCATTTCGTCGATGTCAGATTGTGCGATTGTGTTTGTCCTATCATCCTTTTGGTGGTAGTGGCTGGTGTGAGTTTTACTCCATCATCCTTTTGGTGATGGGTCTGGCATTTCGTCGATGTCAGATTGTGCGATTGTGTTTGCCCTATCATCCTTTTGGTGGTAGTGGCTGGTGTGTGTTTCGCTCCGTCATCCTTTTGGTGGTGGGTCTGGCATTTCGTCGATGTCAGATTGTGCGATTGTGTTTGTCCTATCATCCTTTTGGTGGTAGTGGCTAGTGTGAGTTTTGCTCCATCATCCTTTTGGTGGTGGGTCTGGCATTTCGTCGATGTCAGATTGTGCGATTGTGTTTTCCCTATCATCCTTTTGGTGGTAGTGGCTGGTGTGTGTTTCGCTCCGTCATCCTTTTGGTGGTGGGTCTGGCATTTCGTCGATGTCAGATTGTGCGATTGTATTTGTCCTATCATCCTTTTGGTGGTAGTGGCTGGTGTGAGTTTCGCTCCATCATCCTTTTGGTGGTGGGTCTGGCATTTCGTCGATGTCAGATTGTGCGATTGTGTTTTCCCTATCATCCTTTTGGTGGTAGTGGCTGGTGTGTGTTTCGCTCCATCATCCTTTTGGTGGTGGGTCTGGCATTTCGTCGATGTCAGATTGTGCGATTGTGTTTTCCCTATCATCCTTTTGGTGGTAGTGACTGGTGTTTGTTCCGCTCCGTCATCCTTTTGGTGGTGGGTCTGGCATTTCGTCGATGTCAGATTGTGCGATTGTGTTTTCCCTATCATCCTTTTGGTGGTAGTGGCTGGTATGTGTTTTGCTTCATCATCCTTTTGGTGGTGGGTCTGGCATTTCGTCGATGTCAGATTGTGCGATTGTGTTTTCCCTATCATCCTTTTGGTGGTAGTGACTGGTGTTTGTTCTGCTCCGTCATCCTTTTGGTGGTGGGTCTGGCATTTCGTCGATGTCAGATTGTGCGATTGTGTTTTCCCTATCATCCTTTTGGTGGTAGTGACTGGTGTTTGTTCCGCTCCGTCATCCTTTTGGTGGTGGGTCTGGCATTTCGTCGATGTCAGATTGTGCGATTGTGTTTGCCCTATCATCCTTTTGGTGGTAGTGGCTGGTGTGAGTTCACTCCATCATCCTTTTGGTGGTGGGTCTGGCATTTCGTCGATGTCAGATTGTGCGATTGTGTTTGCTCTACCGTCCTTTTGGTGGTAATAGCCGTGTTCATTTCTTTCCATCATCCTTTTGATGATGACGACTTTTTTCCTATTATTCATAGTTTACTCAGAGGTTTACCTCATCCAACTTTTTCAATTCTCAGGCATCTCTCTTTATTTCGGACAAATTCATGGTCTTCTTTATATCTAATCACCTTCTACCTCAGGAAAACGAACGCTGTAGTAGTTTATTTCCTTAGGTTTAAGCCCATTAGATAGGGGCATCTGTCATACCCTAAATTTGTCCTACCCTTTCGTGGATATTTTCACATTGTCGTTTCATGCCGTTTAGACACGTGTCCACCTGAAATCGGGCGTTTTCCAAACTTTATCTTCTTGACTAATTAAAACGTGACACGTGGCCTGAGGGGCATTTTGGTCATTTTGCTTCCATTTTCATGTTTCTACTTTTTCTTACAAAATACTCCCCTTTTGTTCTTTTTATTTTATTTTGTCATTTTATTTAGTTTAATTAGGTGTAGAATTATTTAGTTTTATTTTTACTAGAAGTTAGATAGATATTCTCTTTTTTTTATTAAATTTAGTAGTAGAGTTAAATTTCTTTTGTTTAATAATAATTAGAGTAAAGTATTATTTGTCTTTTTAAAAAAAAAATATAACAGTTTATTAAGTTTTTTGATTATTAAATAGATTTCTTTCATTAGAGTTTATTTAGGATGATGTAAATATCTATTAGGATTTTAGAATTAATTAAAATATTTAGAAATGTTAATTTTATTTACTTATTTATTATCCTTTTTATTTTATTATTAGATTATTAAATATTTAATTACCACCTTTTGTTTATTTATTTAGATTTAATTTAATTAAATTTTCGGATTTTTTTTAGTTAATATTAATATTTTTTATGTATTTAATTAAAGTCAGTTTTTTGTTTATCATTAACCCATCATTTTTTTTATTGACAGCTTTCAATGAAGGTATCTTTGGTCCATTAGTCAATTATGAAGGCCCATTAGGTCAGTTGTTATGCCACTTGTCAGGCTATAAACCCTATTGTCTGGCTGCATTAATGGGACACACGTTTCCCAAGCACTGAGACCTACCCTTCAGCCGCCACCTCACCTTCCCAAAACCCTAAACCTAATCCCAACCCTAACCCTAACGGCGCCACCTCACTCACATGCAAACACATTTCTAGCTCGCCGGCAAAATCACACGGACCAAAATTCCGCACCGGAAAATTCAAACACATTCATCCTGTTCACAACATTTTTCCAGATTTCTTCACAAATTCATAACCACATTCATCAACTTCATGATGTTCTTCAACCATTTTTTTCCAGAACTCGTCAAACTCATCCTTTGTTCTCCAGAAATCATCATGTTCATCATGACTTTATCATTTTTTCCAGATCGTTTCACAAATCTATCACATCCAAACATTCTTTTTCACCAGATTTCTTCGTAAGAACTTCATCAATGTTCATATGACTTATTTTTTAGATCCCATCCATACTTCAACATAAATCGAATCTCAACAAAACCTCTACCGATCTGAACTTAAATCCGCAAATTTCCAACTCCAAACTTCGTCATCTCAAGATCTGAACATCAACATCCATAATCATCAATCTTCACGTCCATCTTCATTTCCAGATCTTAACCACTCGTAATCAACAAACATCATCAACCCATCTCACGCCTTCAAATCTCCCAAACTCGTATCCAACCCGAACATGCAAACTATGACCTGTCGCTAACTTTTCAGATCATCAACTTCAAAACATCCGTGCAACTCTTTTTCAACTCATCAATGTCAAATGATTTGCTCAGATCTTCATCCGCCATTGACGAGCTTGTACTGAAGCTTTAAACTCTCTGTGAAGCATCCCCACAATGATGAAACCGTAGATCTTCGTCACCATCTCAGCTTCGTCAAACGGCTACCAGTGAAAAACCTCCTTCGGCTTCATTCAACTCCAAACAATTGATGGATCTACGACATGCAAACTCGCCTCAACAAATACCCACGCATCTTCATCTAGATTGTTACGATTTTTGCTATTTCTGTTTGTTCGTTTGGCTTTGTAGGTGACAAAGATTAGAGAACGAAATTGGAGGTGGGGCGGAAGCATGATTTGTTTTTTTTTCTTTTCGAATGGCTTATGTGTTGTTGGTGATGTTTACACGTTGATGAAAGAACAGACGGAGAGAGGGCAAGCGAAGTAACGACGGCCATGAGAGAGAGAACTAGGGTTTCTTTTTTGCCTGGACAAGCGGAGAAGATGGAGTTAGTGGACTCCTGATTTTGGGGTTAGTGGGCCTTTCGGCCCAACGGTGTGTCTGTTTGATTGTACCCCCCTTTTTTTTCTTTTTGCACACCCCTTCTGGCTGTCCATTGTGTTGTGATTGGGCCTTAAAACCAGGCCCAACCGGGATCCCCTTTGAACCCTTGTTCTTCAGCATTACACCCCCTCTGCTGGTTGTATGTAGTATTGGGCCTTTAAACCAAGCCCAGTTGGGTTAACTAACCACACACCTCTGTTTGCTACTACACACCTTTCTGTTTTATTTTATTTTATTTTTATATATATTTGTTTTGTAATTTATTTCTTGCATATATTTTATTTATATTATTTTTTTACTTAGAATAATTACGGTATATATTAAAACTTTTTTTTTCCAAACTCATTTTCAAAATGTTTTTTCTTTATTTAAATTTATTTTCATTACTAAAATATATTTTCAAACTCTTTTTTTAAACTAATATCTTCCTAGTTTTTTTTATTTAAACTTATTTTACTAAAATATTTCCCTTTCAAATTTATTTTCAAAATTATTGGGTTTTCTAATCTTTATTTAAATTTATTAACTACTAAAATAATTTCTTAAATTAAATTATGAGAAACTAAATCCTTGAAGTCTAGCACTTCTTGAATTTTTGGATAATCATTATTGAGGTGTACACCTTAAATAGTGTATTATTTGACTTCTCATGTTTTAAAAATACCCTATTTCTAGCAAAGAAGTATCATAAGAATCAAGCATTCCGTGTGATATCTCCTTTACTCATCCAAACATTTTCGAATGAAAAAGGTGTTGGTGAGATCTAGCATCTCGATAATACCCCGATTAATTGATTGTGAGGCCTACGTCTCATTTACCAAATAATCGTTATTTCTCCTATACTTTTCAAATCCAATTCCGCATTCTCGCCTCTCGTACCGCAAACTCTTTCCATACCCTCAATTCAATTCAATTCTTCAAAAATATCTTTCTCGATTAAAACCTCGAAAGAAGGAGGCTCTTGGAGTCTAGCATTCCTTGAATCATCAAGTAAATAATTCTCGAGGCACGCCCTTTGAGTTGTTATTCACTCAACCTTTCGACTTTGCCAAACTCAATCATTTTCCAACGTTCTCCTAAGTCGAATGCTCGTCCGCATTCGCAACCCACATTTCATTCACAACTCCTCGTGGTTTCGATATTAGGAGCACCCTCAGGGACTAATATCGTTTCTCACAATCCTAACCCTTGACACGTCGTCAAGTCGGTTTCATTTTCAAACAAATCCTCGATACGTCGTCGAGCTACTTCAAAACAACTTCCTTTTGGCCTTGCATGCCATCTTTCGATTCGATCTTTTCACATACGTTTTTTTAAACTTACGAAAGAGGGATGTTCTTAGAATCCAGCATTCTTTGAATATTCGAATGAGAAACTCTCGAGGCACGCCCTTGAGTTGTTATTAATTCATTCTTTCGATTTCAAAACATCCAACTCTTTATCTTCAGCTTATTCAGTCAATTCCCGAAAGAACTGAGTTCTTGGAATCTCGCATTCTTTGAATTCTTGAGTGACAAGCTCTTAAGGCGCGCTATTGGGTTGCTTGTCAGTCACTCTTTCGTCTCTTTCTCGAACTACCAACCCATTCAACCTCATCTTTTCGTGGTTGTTACCAAGAACTACGGACGCTCTGATTCTTTATTCATGCTTGAATATAAGATACGTAGGCACAAGATTGCGATGATCTTGGCGAGCACAATTCCCTCCATATTCCATTTCCCCCATCCTTTCCCATAGTCGAACTACGACGCTCTGATTTCTCATTCTCATCCGAATGAGCATACGTAGGCACAAGGGCCCCAATCCTTGGCGAGCACCCTATCCTCTAATCACCCATCCCTCCTTTGCGTCTTTAACCTTTTACCCTACCAATTCGCCTTAGCAACGAGAAGAAAGCAAGTAAACCTAAACAACACTCCCCACATTTACCTTAAGAGGTTCCCGTCGAGTACGACGGACGTGAGGGGTGCTAATACCTTACCCTCACGTAACCGACTCCCGAACCCGGAACATGGTTGCGACAGCCCTGTTCCTATCCTTTCGCTTTAAGGGGTTTTCTCGATATTTTCCTCTCCCATTTATTCGGGATAAATAAAGTTCGGTGGCGACTCTGTCGAACCGCATTTCCGCGCCTTTCGCGCGAGGGTCGTTTCTCCGAAATATCTCCGTGATTTTTCGAGGTGCGACAGATGCATTTTACTTAAAGTTATTTCTTTTGCTGTTGCTTTCCTTTGCCATGTTCCCCTAGGAACTCTGACTTCACTTGTTCAAGAGAAGTTATGACATACATTAGGGTTCTAACCATGCATGATAACATCAGGTAGCTCCCTCCTAAACTCAATCATAGGATCAACTTTGCATGACAACTTTAGGATTGGATTAGTTCCCCTTTAGTGCGTCCTTTCTCTTCTCATCTTTAAACAAATCAAAATACAATAATAAAGGTTCATTAATGTCGTACGCTACGAGCCTTAAGCTACTTTAGAAAGGGTTGTTGGAGAGTTTCTTTTCAATAGCTTGGATGTTTAGTATGGTACCCTTTGGGTGACATGCGACACATTCACTCTCAGGTCATAGTCTCTAGTGCGATATTAGTTGTAGACATCCATAAAAAACACTTCTTCCGTAAAAGACAGAAAACAAAGATCAAAATCTTTTTGTCCTTTGGGACCTTGAATCCTTGGAAACCATTTTCATAAGGAGAGTTTTGTTAACTCTCGGTTCTACCGCAAACGGTAAACGCCTAAGTCTCCGACGAGCGAGCTGCATACACCAACTGCTGGAACCGCCTGTTAACCCTACTCGGATAAAAAAGACGAACCTGTGTTCCATTTTATCCTGAACTACGTTTGCTCTGATCTTTCACGCCGTGTGAAAGTACGTAGGTACGAGATGCGATATCTCGGCGAGCAACCTTCCCCCGTAACCCGTAGTTAGGCGAACTACGTTGACTCTGATTTCTCGTTCCAAACGGGAATACGTAGGCATAGAACTGTTGTGTTCTGTCGAGTCATTTTCTTTTCTTTTCAGACCATCCTTTAGCGTAGATAGTAAAACCAACCCGTCAGATAAACACAACAAGCATGGATCCCATCGAGTACGATGGACGTGAGGGGTGCTAATACCTTCCCCTTGCGTAACCGACTCCCGAACCCAGAAATTGGTTGCGATGACCTTGTCTTATACCTTTTCGTCAGGTTTTTCCGTTCGTTTCCTTTCCCTTTCTGTGGATAAATAACGAAAGGTGGAAAATCTTCTATTTTGCCAACACCTTATTTTCGCGGTAGCGACAGCTGGCGACTCTACTGGGGATTTTTAGCGGCTGGGGACTTTCCCATCCTCTATGCTGGGACCGTTTCCCATCCCCTATGCGAGTCAATCCTAGCGCTTGCGTGTTTACCTGTTGGGTTTGCTTTTATTTATCACATTTTTACTTTCCGCATTTTATCTTCAGTATGATATCATTATTTTGCTGTTGTGGGAGGGGCTATGATGAGTTATAAGCCAGACCCAGGCTTGAGTGCATACCTAGCATTAGTTGTGGAAAGTAGTGGGTGCGTGCATGCTTTGCACGTACTAGTGTCTCACAAAATCCACGCTCAGACGAGATTCTCCCGGTTGACTTCTTTTCCGGCCCTTTGGGCTTGAGGGGTTGTTGGTTTAGAGGATTGTCGACTCTGGGGACCGATCATTTGTGACTCAGCTAAGTGAGGCCGCTTCAAGAGATGATGATGCCACACCTTCTTGGCATCGTATCATCGTTTCTTGAAAGTCTGTGACGCTGGGAAACGCATAGGATACCATACCTTGTCTGTGATTAGGTCCATACCTGTGAGCGGGGTCGGGTTATTGCAGGAAACCTTAACCTTCAGACAACCTGGTTTTCTTGACAGTGAATCAGTATTGTTGGTATCAGAGGGTTCTTATCATCAGAGATGTGGTTGTTCTCGACAGTGCATAATTATTGGTCCTCCACAGGGTTTTGTTATCAGAGCAGTGTTGTGATTGTGTTGAAACAGAGCCTCGGTCTCCTCAATAGCACAATCTTGATCCCCTGTTGCATGATTACATTTTGCATTTTGCATACTCATTTGCATGTCATTAACGTGTGTCTGTGTTGCAGGTGCATATACTATCCCCCGGTTCCGGTAATTCTTGCCCTCAGTTCTGCTAGCATGGGATCATTGAAGAAGAATGTGGCTTACAAGCTCCCTACCCCAGATGTTACTTTGCTGTCTAGTTTGATTGCCTTGGCAGATGATACAGTGAAAGGGGAATTCAGGAAATCTTATGGGAAGTTGCTCAGTCTGGTTCATAAACCTTCGGTATATGAGTTGAATGGGTTGTATGCCTTGCTACAGTTCTATGACCCTCCGTTGAGGTGCTTCACTTTTCCGAACTTCATTCTTGAGCCTACATTAGAAGAGTATGCTGAGTTGTTGGGGGTACCGGTTAAGAATCAGATGCCGTTTGTTCACATGGATGCTAAGCCTAATCTGGCTAACCTAGCTGTCGCTCTTCATCTGGATGCTTCAGAGCTGCTTCTGACCAGTTGGAATGGTGTCCCTGGATTTTTTCTACAGTTTCTGGTTGGGAAAGCTCAACAGTGTGCTAAAGATGGTTGTTGGATCGTATTCAACGCCATTCTCGCCCTCTGCATCTATGGCATCATTTTATTTCCCAACATGCCAGACTTTATAGATTTTGACGCCTTCCATATCTTTTCATCAGGGAATCCAGTTCCTACCTTGATTGGTGATGTATATCATTCCGTCCATTACAAGAATGAAAATAGAAGGGGTAAAAATGTATCGTGCTGTGTGCCCTTATTCTACAGATGGTTTGATAGTCACATGCCCAGGAAGGGTCTCTTTGCTTCCTCTGCAGCCACAGCTGAGTGGTCTGAGCGCTTGATGGGTTTATCAGCAGAGAGCATTGTTTGGTTTGATCGGGATATGCTGGGAACCGAAGTCATATTCAGCTGCAGTGGTTTTTCAAATGTGCCTTTGATTGGAAGAAAAGGCTGTATTAACTATAACCCCTCTCTACTTGTCAGACAGTTCGCGTACGCTTTGAGAGGTCCGCCAAAGGACGAAGAGGTGCAGGAATATCTGTACTTCACGGGGCTTCTAGAGGGGGACATGTTAGCTAAGCTCCAGCATGCATGGAATGATATCAGTAGGCGAGGGAAAGCATTGTTGGGGAAGAGCAATAGCCAAGGTTATGCTCCTTATGTGACTTGGATTCGAACCAGGGCAGAAACAATAGGGATGCCTTTTCCACCTACCAAGCAAGAGTGCCCTCCAGTGGTTGAAGAACCTACCACAATGTCTATTCAGCAGTACAATCATGTGTTAGCTGAGAAGGAAGAGCTGAAAAAGACCAACGAGGAGTTGGAGAAAGAGCTGGTACAACTTAGAAGCGAGAGAAACGAAGCCGTCCACTCTTTCAAAAAGTAGACAGAGCTGGTGAACCGGCTAGGCACATACTTGACTAAACAGATAGCTAACCATGAATGTTTAGGTTTGGACTTCAAAGCTGTCAACGATGTGCTTGCCACCAAGAAGCAGAACCTGGATGATGCATACCGGAGAATCTCCAAATTCAACCAGCAGTGAAATGCCGCTATAGCCAGCAACAAAGAGCTGGAGGACAAGGTGAAACAGCAGATCTCCAAGTTGAAGGCTCAGTTGAAGGCCGACGAGAAGAATTTTGATGAGGAAACTGCTCGTAAGTATGCCACTGAAGACATGTTAAACAAGGCTATCGCTAACCTGAAAGATCGCAAGCAGATGTTCGAGTCTAAGAAGCGATGGTTAGAAGACTGTTTTGGCCAAGGCGCGTGGGAAGACTCTGTTGAAGGTCTCCAGCATACTATTATGCAGAGGGAGTTACTTGTCGAAGGGTTACTCACTCGGCCTGATCATCCCAAAACGAAGGAGTTGCTAGAAGAGTTTTGCGCCCGTTGTCGCACTTGACTATCTTTGTAACCCTTTGTATTTTCTGATCTTTGCTGTAGGATGACCATCACCAGCCTTGTTGGTCGAGGTCATGCTGTTGTTTCCCATGTATTCAGTGACATTGTATGCTGCCTTGTTGGGCCTTATATATATATGAGACGTTATTTCCATGACTGTATCCAGACTTCTTATTATCAGCACTGGCACTCTGGCACTAGAGTCGGGGGAGAAACCTCCCTAAAGCACATACACACGTTCACATCTGCATAAATCATTTGCATAAGAGGTACCTTGAGTTGTTTCCTAACCCTCTGTCGATGCAGGTTTCAGGATTGCCGATCAGCGAATTCATCGCTACTCTACTAGAGGTAATTGCAAGAAAGCTATGGATCAAATGCAAACTGAGATGCAGGAGATGCGCGACAGGATGGCACAGTTCATGCAGGTTATGGAAGCTGTGGCCAAGGGCCAAAAGCAGCTTCAGACTCTGGTGCAACCTCTGATTGCACGGGTCGACGGTAATGGTGTGCTACATGGCGGGGTTGCTACTGATCCTCCGCATGGCGAGACTCCCCGAGCGGGTGATGCTGTACCGATGGTCATCCTTAATACTACTGAGAACGGTATTGGGGTCGGGAATGGGAATGTAACTGGTAATGGTAACGCACATGTGGCAACCAACGGGAATGTTGGAACTGGGAATGCTGGTTTTGGTGTTGGTGCTGGAAACACTGGTGTGGGTATTGGTGGTGGCAATGTAGGCTATGGCAATCAGGGTTATGGCAATCAGGGTTTTGGCAATACAGGTTTTGGCAACGCAAGCAACAACAGTGTTGGGATGGGTGCCTACAACGTTGGTTTTGGGCCAGGTGTTGCTAATCAGGGCTTTGTTAATATGGGGTATGGTCCCAGGTTCAATCAGAATGGCTTTGGTCCTAATGCTGCTTACGCTGGGTATGATAATGGGGATTATCATTGGGGCGAGGATCGCCAAGAAGATGCTTTCCCTCCTCCGGGCAGGGATCTTGAGATGCCCACAGACAATGACCGAAGGTACAAGATGTTGGAGGAACAAGTGAGAGGTCTTGCCAATCAGAATTCCATGGGGTTGGACATGGCTAATATGGGGTTGGTTCCTGGCTTGAGGGTGCCACTCAAGTTCAAAGCGCCTACTTTCGACAAGTATAAGGGGGATACTTGTCCAAGAGTTCATGTACAGTCTTATTATCGGAGAATGTCTGCCTATTTTGATGACGAAAAGATGCTGATGCATTTTTTCCAAGATAGCTTGTCCGGACCATCACTGGAGTGGTATATGGGGTTGGATCCCACTCAGATCGGTAGCTGGAAGGAGTTGGCGGAAGCCTTTGTAAAGCATTACCAGTATAACATCGACCTTGCGCCTAACAGGGTCCAACTTCAAAATCTTTCTCAGAAGAGTGGCAAGAGTTTTAAAGAGTACGCCCAGAGGTGGCGTGAGCTTGCAGCCAGGGTGCACCCACCCATGGTAGAGCGTGAGTTGGTGGATCTTTTTGTGGGCACTTTCTCTGGTTTGTATTATAACAGGCTTCTCAATTGTACAACAGATAGTTTTTCTGATATGATACTCTTGGGGGAACGTATAGAGAACGGCGTCAAGATTGGTAAGATTCAAGCAGGAGAATCAACCTCAGCTGGAGGTGGTAAAAAGGTTTTTAGGAATAAGAAGCAGGGGGATACTAATTCAGTATACAGCTCCCGAGGAAGAGGTAGAGGTCGAAACCAATACCGTCAGCAAC
The DNA here is from genome assembly GCA_963859935.3 of Lathyrus sativus. Taxonomy (NCBI): domain Eukaryota; kingdom Viridiplantae; phylum Streptophyta; class Magnoliopsida; order Fabales; family Fabaceae; genus Lathyrus; species Lathyrus sativus. The sequence goes on along the minus strand of OZ012737.1, from coordinate 245,367,848 downwards.
AAATTACTAGTGTGACAATTCCCGTACCTCAATAACAGCAACAAAAGCCGCAGCAGCAGTAGAGCCAACAACATCCTGCTCAGCGAAGAATTCAGGATAGAGATAGGGCCGTGAAAAGAGTATTTGATGTGCCTCCAGTACCGTATGCTCAGCTTCTTAAAACTCTATTACAATTGCAGCTTGTTGAGAAAAGGACGCTAGCTCTGTTGAAAGGCACGCCTCCTTTTGGTTATGATGCCAATGCGCATTGTGAATTCCACTCAGGGGCACCCGGTCACAGCATAGAGAATTGTCATGCATTCAAGCACAAAGTGCAGGATTTGATAGATAATAAGGCTATAAACGTTGGTAATGAGGCATCCAACATTGAGAAAAATCCGATGCCATCTCACGGATCTGCACAGGTGGGTGCAATATTGGAAGGTACTAGTCTGAATTTGGTCATGAATGTGGATGAACTGAAAACGCCTCTGGGTTATGTAAAGATCAGGTTGCTCAAAGGGGGAGTCTTCCCTAGTTGTGATGCCGATTGTGTTGACTGTTTAGCCCGGCCTGAGGGGTGTGATAGTTTAAGAAGAGGTATTCAAGGTCTAATGGATGAAGGAACGCTGCAATTCGACCGTATTGCTGAAGAGAAGCCTGTTGAGGCAATAGCTAAAAAGCAGGGCAAAGTTGCAATGGTTACGATCCCGTTTAAGACTGTCACGATATCGGCGCCTCCCAAGAGGCCGACTATCACCATAACCAAAGCTGGACCCATTCCGTATGAGAGCACCAAAGCCATCCCTTGGAACTATGGGGCAGAAGTTTATTGTAATGGAGAAAAGGTTAACCTGGAAAGTCCGCCGGTTGGGTCAGTTGATAACCTTGTGGGTGCAGGGGGCATAACCCGCAGCAGTAGAATATTTGCGTCACCAGAAGTAGAGGCTGAGAGAACCGCCAAAGGGAAAGGTAAAGTCAATGAAGAAGGACCTTCTCAAGAGAAGGAAAAAGAGACTCTGACTAAAGATGTGGAAGAATTTATGAGACTAATCCGGAAGAGTGATTATAAAATTGTTGATCATCTGCAGCAGACGCCTTCCAAAATCTCGATTTTGTCATTGTTGCTGTGTTCTGAGGCCCATCGGAACGCTTTGCTGAAAGCTCTTGACACTGCTTATGTACCCCAGGAGATATCCGTTAATCAGCTTGAAGGAGTGATTGCGCATGTGAACGCGGGGCATGGCCTTGGCTTTACAGATTTTGATCTAACACCCAGGGGCCGCAACCACAACAGTGCGTTGCATATTTCAGTTGAGTGTAGGGGCACTGTCATGTCTCATGTCTTTGTTGACACTGGTTCGTCCTTGAATGTTTTGCCCAAGAAGGCACTTTTGAAGCTGGATACCCGAGGCATAATATGCACGCCAATCTATTTGGTAGTGAGAGCTTTTAACGGGACTAGAAGGTCCGTGTTTGGAGAATTGACTTTGCCAATCCAGGTCGGTCCAGAGGTGTTTGATACTGTGTATTACATCATGGGCATTCAGCCAGCTTATAGCTGTTTGCTTGGACGACCTTGGATTTATTCTGCAGGGGCTGTAACGTCTACGTTGCACCAAAAGCTCAAGTATATGGTCGGTGGTAGCATCGTCACCGTGTGGGGGGAAGAAGATATCCTGGTAAGTCACCTGTCGTCATTCAAATATGTCGAAGTGGATGGCGAGATCCACGAGACATTGTAACAAGCTTTTGAAGGGGTGCAGATCAAAGACCAATCTCCTGTCATAAGCAATGGGCCAGAGGTGGCTATGTCTTCATACAGAGAAGCCCAAGCGGTAGTTCAGGTCGGGGAAACTAAAGGTTGGGGTCAAGTTCTGGAGATTCCTGTTAAGCAGGACAAGTTCGGCTTGGGATATCGCCCGTCGTCGTCATCTTCATCACATAGCGCGCCAAAGTTTAAGGGGCCGATTGTGTTTACTCTAGGGGGAGTCAGTTTTGAAAGAATTAATGCTATGTCTGACAATTAAGATGGAGATAGCGACTGTGACATGGATTCGTGGATCAAGCCCAGCGAGCCAGGACAAAGCCTATGCAACTGGTCTATTCAGGACTTTATTCAAGTGATGACAAAACAGTAATGCCTTGTTTTTTCGATTATTGTACAATCCTATGTCCTACCCGGGGCATAGTGATTTTATTTCAGGGCCTACTTGTTTATGTGTATGCTTTTCTTTAATCATCAAATAAAGGCGTTTTTCTCAGAAACAATGGGACGCTGGTTTTCTAGCTGTTACAACTTACCCTCCTTGGGTCGCCAATATAGTACCTGTACCTAAGAAAGATGGTAAGGTACGAATGTGCGTTGATTATCGGGATCTGAACAAGGCGAACCATAAGGATGACTTCCCGCTTCCTCATATTGACGTATTGGTCGACAATACTGCTCAATTCTCTGTGTTTTCCTTCATGGACGGCTTTTCGGGCTATAATCAGATTAAGATGGCGCCGGAGGATATGGAGAAAACGACTTTCATTACCCCGTGGGGAACGTTCTGCTACAAAGTGATGCCCTTTGGTTTGAAGAACGCTGGGGCAACATATCAGCGTGCTATGAAGACACTCTTTCATGACATGATGCATAAAGAGATTGAGGTCTATGTTGACGATATGATTGCCAAATCTCAGACGAAGGAAGAGCATCTGGTGAATCTTCTGAAATTGTTTGAGAGGCTTAGGAAATTCAGGCTGAGGCTGAATCCTAATAAGTGCACCTTTGGGGTGAGATCTGGAAAGCTGTTGGGATTCATTGTTAGTGAAAGAGGAATTAAGGTTGATCCTGCGAAAATAAAAGCTATACAAGAAATGCCAGCGCCAAAAACAGAGAAAGAGGTTCGTGGCTTTTTGGGGAGATTGAACTACATTGCCCGGTTCATATCTTATCTCACAACCACGTGTGAGCCAATGTTTAAATTGTTGAAAAAAGATCAGGCGATTGTCTGGGATGAAAATTGTCAAAAGGCATTTGAAAGAATAAAAGAATACTTGCAGGAACCTCCGATATTGATACCTCCAGTAGCCGGAAGACCACTGATCATGTACTTGATGGTTCTTGAGAACAGTATGGGTTGTGTTCTCGGTCAACATGACGAGACTGGACGAAAAGAGCATGCGATCTATTATTTGAGTAAAAAGTTCACCGATTGTGAGTCTCGTTACTCAATGCTCGAAAAGACGTGTTATGCACTTGCATGGGCTGCCAAATGTCTGAGACAATACATGTTAAATCATACAACCATGTTGATTTCAAAGATGGATCCGATCAAATATGTCTTCGAAAAGGCAAATGGTACTGACAGAGTACGATATCTAGTATGTTTTGCAAAAGGCTATCAAAGGTAGCGTTCTGTCAGAGTACCTTGCCGAGCAGCCAATCAATGATTACCAACCAATGAAGTTTGATTTTCCTGACGAGGATATTATGTACCTAAAGATGAAAGATTGTGAGGAGCCATTGCATGGTGAAGGTCCTGAGCGGAGTTCCTAATGGCAATTGATATTTAACGGTGCTGTTAATTCATACGGAAATGGAATTGGGGCAATCATTACGACTCCCCATGGGACGCACATCCCGTTCACTGCCAGATTGACATTTCCAGTTACCAACAATGAGGCTGAATATGAAGCGTGTATCATGGGTCTCGAGGAGGCTATTGATTTGAGGATTAAAAATCTTGATGTGTATGGAGACTTCACGCTAGTCGTGAACCAGATCAAGGGAGAATGGGAGACTCGTCAGCCTAATCTGATACCGTACATGAATTATGCAAGGAGGTTGTTGCCTTTCTTTGACAGAGTAGAATTTCACCATGTGCCACGGGCAGAAAATCAGATGGCAGACGCTCTTGCGACGTTGTCTTCAATGTACAAAGTTAATTTCTGGAACAAGGCTCCCAGAATAGTTATCTCTCGCCTTGATAGGCCCGCTTTCATATTCGCCATTGAGGAAGCTTCCGATGGAAAGCCGTGGTATTTTGATATCCAGAATTTCCTAAAGATCCAGGAGTATCCGACTGGGGCATCCAGCCACGATAAGAAGACTCTTAGGAGATTGGATGGCAATTTCTACTTGAATCCAGATGGTGTTCTTTACAAGAGGAACCATGATTTGGTGCTATTGCGATGTGTGGATGAGAAAGAAGCTAATCTGCTTATGGAGGAGGTCCACGAGGGTACCTTCAGCATGCATGCCGGCGGACATTCCATGTCTCGAAAGTTGTTGCGAGTAGGGTATTATTGGCTGACGATGGAAACAGATTGTTTCAAGTTTGCGAAGAAGTGCCATAAATGTCAAATTTATGCAGACAAGATTCATGTGCCGCCAAGCCCTTTGAATGTTATGGCGTCCCCGTGGCCTTTCTCCATGTGGGGCATTGATATGATTGGCAAAATTGAGCCCACCGCATCCAACGGACACCGGTTCATCTTGGTAGCTATCAATTACTTCACCAAATGGGTCGAAGCAGCGTCTTACGCTAATGTTACCAAGCAAGTGGTAGCCCAGTTTATCAAAAAGGACATCATCTGCAGATACAGAATCCCCGAAAGAATCATTACTGACAATGGTTCGAACTTGAATAATAAGATGATGAAGGAATTGTGCCAGAATTTCAAGATTGAGCATCACAACTCATCTCCCTATCGGCCCAAGATGAATGGCGCTGTCGAAGCGGCCAACAAGAACATCAAGAAGATAGTTGTGACATACAAGGACTGGCACGTGATGTTGCCCTTCGCTTTACACGATTATTGTACGATGGTACGCACATCAACCGGGGCAACACCTTTCTCACTGGTGTATGGTATGGAAGCTGTCCTACCATTGGAAGTTGAGATTCCTTCTTTGAGAGTTTTGCTCGATGTCCAACTCGATGAGGTAGAGTGGATAAGGAATAGACTGAATCAGCTCAGTTTGATGGATGAGAAGAGACTTGCATCTATCGCATATGGTTGGTTATATCAGAGCCGAATGAAGAAAGTTTTTGACAAGAAGGTGCGCCCTCGAAGCTTTCAGACGGGTGATCTTGTGCTGAAGAAGATTCTCCCACCACAATCAGATCACAGGGGCAAATGGACTCCCAACTATGAAGGTCCATATGTCGTTCTAAAGTTTTTCTCTGGAGGAGCCTTATTGTTATCCATCATGGATGGCGAGGATTTTACATCCCCTGTGAACTCGGACACAGTTGAAAAATACTTTGATTAAAGAGACCCGCTGGACAGAAAAAAGAAAGTCCAGGCAAAAATGGGGCATCCCGGCGAACCAACAAAAAGAGTAAAGGTTTGGGCAAAAGTTAGGGATAAAAATTGAAAAGATGTACACCCGCGAAGTCAAAAACCTGAAAAGGTGACTTCGGCAAAAAGGGTATCCCGGTGAATTGAAAACCCGCAAAGGGCGATTCAGGCAAAAGTTAGGGAACGAAAAAGCAAATGACTGCGGTCCGAGTTTGATACTGCATTACTTAGTGGTTTGGGAGCACCTGAGGGTCGATTATCCAAGTCAATTTCTTCCAAGGACGGAGTATCGGGAAAGCGTCAGAGTCAGGCGAGTCATAGGAGGATCAACTCATGGTGTTTGTCTGTACTACGTTGCCGACATGTATACAAATTTCTTTTTACCTCTGTACATATTTTTATTTGCTTTTGCATAACTTCCTCTTTTCAGGAGTTGCATCCATTGTAAAAACTTTGCCTATTTACAGGCCTGTTATCAATAAACGCATACTATTCAGTACTTGATGTTTGTTTCTTGCTCTAACTTTTACTGTTTTGTTTGTGGAAAACGCCAATGTTTTTGATAAACTTGCACGTGCATAAACTTGCAGGCCTCGACCAATAATTGTTAAAACTTTGAATTAACTGAACAATTGTCATGAATATTGACCAAGATAGTTCCTCTTGTGCAGAATTGTCTTGTTTCGTTCATATTTTGCAGGGTCGTTGCCTTCGAAGCAAACAACCAGGGGATCGTGTTTCCCCAGCCGGAATCCCTTAACGTAGGAGCAGGCTCTAGGTGATCTTATTCCTCCCCAGCAGATGGAAGACGCATTTTTATCCCCAGAAGAGTTGGATGCGAGCTAGTAAGCGGTTAGGCAGTAATGTGCATTCCCAACAGTTGGTCGTGTGTACATTTAATCCCCAGTGTAGTCCTCACAGAGTACAACCAGATTGTCAGTGGTATGAAAGGACCATCCCCGCACATGATTGTTCTTTCTGTTCTCTAGCAGGTTGTCTTTCCTCTAATAAGCTGATCATCCTCTGCAGAGTTCGTAACTCCGGATTTGTTAAGCTATCCCCCAGCAGGATTGTTTCGTCCCCCGGGGGAAGTCTGGTTTCGTTCCTCCGACATTTATTTTTCCAGAACGACTCTTTGCATTTGTATCGTGCATAGCATTTACCCCAAACGTGTAGCATTTCCATTCCGTATGGAGCATTACACCATTTTCAAAACATGTGCATTTTGAAACATAAGCCAGGTTGGTTACCTCTTTGTTTTCAGGTGTTATTCCCTGCAGGAGATTTGAATTCTTGTTCAGGATGGTTTTCGAATATTCAATTTTTTTGGCATGAGATATGTGATGATAACGTTCGTCCTATCAGGTGTCCCTCATCAGAGTTGTTTGATTAAGTTTCCCTTCTCCCCCAGCAGAGTGTTCCTCAGATTGCTGTTACGTCAGCGTTAAAAGATTTCAGGGATTAGACTTTTGAAGTCGTTACTTGTTGTCAAAGTAAGTGTCTGGCAGTTGACGTCAGAACTTCCCCAGTAGAGTTTCCTTCGAATTGCTGTTACGTCAGCGTAAAAAAATCTCTTGGATTAAACCTTTGGAGTTATTACCCGTGTTGATGGAGATGTTACTCGTGTTGACGGAGATGTTACCCGTGTTGACGAAGATGTTACCCGTGTTGACGGAGATGTTACCCGTGTTGACGGAGATGTTACCCGTGTTGACGGAGATGTTACCCGTGTTGACGGAGTTGTTACCCGTGTTGAGGGAGATGTTACCCGTGTTGATGGAGATGTTACCCGTGTTGACGGAGATGTTGCCCGTGTTGACGGAGATGTTGCCCGTGTTGACGGAGATGTTGCCCGTGTTGACGGAGATGTTGCCCGTGTTGACGGATATGTTACCCGTGTTGACGAAGATGTTACCCGTGTTGACAAAAATGTTACCCGTGTTGACGGAGTTGTTACCCGTGTTGACGGAGTTGGTCCCGTGGAGTTGTTCGTTCAAGTCTTCGGATGCCAGATTAGCACTTTTATTTAGTGCTCTGCTCGTTTATGCGGAAATGGAAGATCCAGGATAGTACATGGATGACGCGCTTTTATTTAGTGCGATGCTCGTTTCTTCGGAAGTGGAAGATCCATGATAGTACATGGATGACACACTTTTATTTAGGGCGATGCTCGTTTCTCCAGAAATGGAAGATCAAGGATAATATTTTGATATAGTCCTATGACTCGGTGCCCGCTTATTGTAGCGTATATTTGAAGATTGATTGTTGATTCAACGCCAATGGTGTCACACAAGTGGTTGATGGTGAAATCAGGTGTTCCTTATCAGATGACTGACCAATTTGTCGCTGTGACAACCGGATTCAATTTTCTGGATGGTTTTCCCCAAGCAGTTTTGTTGCAGTTTATTTCTTCGGTTAGCAAATTTCCGAGTTCTTTGGTATTCAACCATCTTCTACCTCGATTGTTCAAAAGCCGTTCGCTTTTCACTCAGTCGGGTCCAAGCCGCTTGAATAGGGGCAGCTGTTGCACCCCAAAATTTGCCTAACCTTTTCTTACTTGGTTTATGTTTCATTACATTAACATATCATTGGTCTAGCATTTGCATAGCATGGCATTATTCATTTAGCAGGGGATCAAGTGTGGTTTATATCAAGAGGAGCCTATCTAGAGGTCTTATTCAAGCTTGAGAGGTCACCAAAGTCATCAGAAAGTGGGTTGTGTTCTTGAGAAGTTTGGATGCTGGTATTTGGTTCATCTACTAACTTGGGGGCCAATTAAAGACCATCAATGGATTGTGAAGCCTTGATCATGGATAGGGTATGTGGATAGATCTCATAGAGTGCCTTGAGGGTCATGGTGGAGCTCAGTCAGGTCATTATGCTAAGTGTGAAGAGCTACAGTGGAAGGTGTTGCAATTAGGGTTTTTGTCTGGTCAACCTTGAGTCAACTGTGCAATTGAAGAGGATCAAAGCCTAATTCTAAGTCTTTGTGATCATGGAAAGTTGTGTTGAGATGCATGAGGTGATATTCCAAGATCAATCCAAGAAGTAATCCAAGTGTGAGGAGTTGCTAAACTAGGGTTCTCAGGGTAAAATCCTCTATTTAGTGCCTCACTTCAAGACCACTTATCTCAAGATACAAGTTTCATCTCAACTTTTTGCCAACATGGAACTTGTAGAGCATGTTCTTAGCTTTAATTTGAGTACTAGAAGTCCTCCATTGGATTTATAGAACTCAAGTTATGATCCAGACAAGTTACAGGTCATCAGATGAATGTGAAATTTGTCTGCAAAAGTCGACCAACTTCCGAGGAACTTTTGACCTAGAAAGGATGTTTCTGCTCAACTTTTGGCCAACATGAAAGTGTTAGGTCTTAGTTTTAGATTTCCAAATTATACTAGAAGTCTTTCATTTGATTTGTAGAACTCAAGTTATGAGGTTTACAAGTCAGGGGCATTTTGGGAAAGTAAGATTATAGGTCATTTTGGATTATGGGTCATTTTCACTATCTTGCACACTCCAAATGAATTTTTGTCCAACCCAAAACTTGCTCAAAATGGGATTTTAAGTTTAACCATGTATCCATGAGACATTGATTTGGCTTAGGGAAAGACTTGGTTTGAAGAGATTTGGAAAAAGGGCTTTTTAAAGGATTTAAAGGTGAAAAATTCAAAACAATTCACAAGTGACTAAGAAATGACAAATAGGTGCTTATTTTGACCAGAAACATCATTTGGAACACTTTGGCATTACTATAAAATCCATTTGAGGCACAATTCATGGCTTTTTAGTTTGTTGCTTCATGGTGAAGTTACATCTCAAAGATCCACCCTAGGATGCAAACAAGGCTTCAATCTGGTTCTTTCATTCTCCACAGTCCACAAGCAAGGCAAATGAAGCTTCTTGGAGAAGGAATCCCCCCAAAAACCGTGGATTCCATGTTTGAGTTTTCAAACAAAATTGAAAATTTGGATATCACAGTTTGGGCTTTCCATGGGTCTCTAGAACCTTCCATTCACCTCTATATAAGTTCAGAAGGAGATTCAGTGCAAGGTTGGTGATCATTTGGAGTGGGAACCAGAGATTGGAGGTTGAGTTTCAAGAGCAAAAGTGCAAATCGTGATTTCAGATTCAGAGCAATTCAAGGCAAATTGAAGCTTCTATCATCTTCAGCATAGTTCTTTGAGTGGATCTGCACAAGATTGAAGCAAGGATCGCATCACAACTGCTCCAATTTCAAGTTGCAACTCAGGTTGGTAACTTTCACAATTGCTCTAGTTTTAGGATGATATAGCATGAATAGAAATGAGGTTAAGGTTTAGGAAGAGGACTAGATCGTTTTAGGATAGGTTTTGTGAGGTTTGATGACAATTCAAGATGATACACCATTTCTGTTGAGACTTGTAACTGCCTGATCTTGGAGTGATAACATGATTTAGATAGCTTAGGTTGATCTAATATGAATGAGGAGTAGATCCACGGCAAGAGATTGAGATTTGGTGATGTTTGATCATATGACATATTTTAGGATCTTGATCGTGTTTTAAAATCCAGTAAAAATTAGGAGAAAATAATGATGGATTTGAATTCAGGAAGAAAAATGGAGAAGATCCATATAAGGTTTGACTTGTTTTCATGACCTGTAAGTGATGCCTCACCGGAGAAGACGGTGGCGCAACCGCCGGACCACCGCCCTGAGAATTTCCCTCCATATGAAGTTCAAATGTAGACGATGAACTATGGCCCTTGGATCTATGTGAGAGGCTGACTTTGTAATCCAATCGTACGCCTGGGATTTGTTCTGAGATTTGGACTTTGACCACCAAAACGCAACGCTTCATTTATGCGCTGGCAGCCTTAGAGCCCTCAGATGCATGGACTTAGTCTCCCAATCCTGCGCCCCTGATTATTTCTTGCATTTTATTTTCTTATTTGTTTTTTTATAATTTCTTTAATTGCTTTTTCCATTTTAAGTTCATATTAATTTCATTTTTGATCAGAAAAATATAATAAAAATATGTGGATGCTCCTGATTTTATTTCTGATTTTTTGGTACTCTTAGATTTTATTTTTGTGCAATTTCCAATTTATTTGCATTTTTTCCATTTTTATTGATTTCTTTTAATTTGCAATTTTATGCTTGTTTTTTTTGTTGATTTTGGTACTCCTTGTTCGTATAGAATTTGGACTTGATTCTTTGCTGGTTTGTTATAGACATATTAAGGAGCTTGTGTGATTTTTAGATGACTTTAAGTTCTGTTTTGGACTAGACTTTTAGGAGCTTCCCCATTTGACCTCCCTTTGGGAACTTTGTGATTTAGGATTTCTTTAGTGATCCTCCCTTTAGATTCAGTCCCTGACTTTTCTACCATAGGTCCCTAACCCTCTTAGGATCCCTTAGAAAATTCCCTAGAATTTTAGGACTTGATTTCATATATTTCTTAGAATTAACAATTGGACTAGTTTTATGATGCTTCTAACATGACCTTTCCTTTAGAATGACCTCAAGGGTGACCCATAGCATGAAATAAATTTCCCATTCCCTTTGGATAGTGTTTTAGACTTGTTAGAGCTTCTGTGTGTTTAATTGTAAGGCTTGGTTTTGGTGTTTTAGTTCCCTTTGAGTAGCTTTCTTTAAGCTTGTAGGATTAGGGTTTTGTAGAGCCTTAGAAGTTGTTTTCTTCTTTCACAAACATGGTTTGCTTTGTGTGCATGCCATTCATATCCTATGATTCAAGGTCCCTATATGGAAGCCTCATCCCTCCTTTAGAAGGATGTGTGGCATATCACAAAAGGTAGAACCTTTGAGGATGCCTATATTGGATGTATGGTTGAGTGCCATGATGGATTCCCTTGGTTTCCATCATGCTTCCCATCATCATGCAATCATCTTGATGTTGATTATCATCTCTCTTGGTGGATCATTTGAAACTTGAAGATGAAGTCTTCTCTTGAAGATATCTTGCGCATGGAGATCAAACTACAGACTGTTGGATTATTTTGCTGTTAGAAGACTGCTTTGCTGTTGAGCTGCTGATTTGCTGTTTTGCTTGTTGTGTCTGCTGATTTACTGTGTTTGCTTGTCTGATTGATTGATGTGTTGCATTAGACTAGGCTTTCATATAGTTTATTTAGGCCTAAGTGCATTGAAAGGTTGAGCCTGGCTCCCTTTGCTTGTCTGCATTAGAGGTTGAGCCTGTCTCCCTCTGCTTGTCTGTTACTGTGTGGCTTTGCTTGTTGGCTGAAGGTTGAGTCTGTCTCCCTTGCTTGTGCTTTGTGTGGTTTTTTTCTTGTTTTCTCTAGAAGTTGAGTTTGTCTCCTTCTGCTTGTAGTGCTGCATTGCATGCATTTTACTTACAGTTATTTCTTTTCAGTTATTTCTTTTGCTGTTGCTTTCCTTTGCCATGTTCCCCTAGGAACTCTAACTTCTCTTGTTCAACAGAAGTTATGACATACATTAGGGTTCTAAGCATGCATGATAACATTAGGTAGCTCCCTCCTAATCTCAATCATAGGATCAACTTTGCATGACAACTTTAGGATTGGATTAGTTCCCCTTTAGTGCGTCCTTTCTCTTCTCATCTTTAAAGAAATCAAAATACAGTAATAAAGGTTAATTGATGTCGTACGCTACGAGCCTTAAGCTACTTGAGAAAGGGTTGTTGGAGAGTTTCTTTTCAACAGCTTGGATGTTTATTATGGTACCCTTTGGGTGACATGCGACACATTCACTCTCAGGTCATAGTCTCTAGTGCGATGTTAGTTGCAGACATCCATAAAAAACACTTCTTCCGTAAAAGACAGAAAACAAAGATCAAACTCTTTTTGTCCTCTGGGACCTTTAATCCTTGGAAACCATTTTCATAAGGAGAGTTTTGTTAACTCTCGGTTCTACCGCAAACGGTAAACGCCTAAGTCTCCGACGAGCGAGCTGCATACACCAACTGCTTGAACCGTCTGTTAACCCTACTCGGATAAAAAAAACAAACCTGTGTTCCATTTTATCCCGAACTACGTTTGCTCTGATCTTTCACGCCGTGTGAAAGTACGTAGGCACGAGATACGATATCTCGGCGAGCAACCTTCCCCGTTACCCGTAGTTAGGCGAACTACGTTGACTCTGATTTCTCGTTTCAGACGGGAATAAGTAGGCATAGAAATGCTGTGTTCTGCCGAGTCATTTTATTTTCTTTTCAGACCATCCTTTAGTGTAGATAGTAAAACCAACCCGTCAGATAAACACAACAAGCATGGATCCCATCAAGTAGGATGGACGTGAGGGGTGCTAATACCTTCCCATTGTGTAACCGACTCCCGAACCCAGACATTGGTTGCGATGACCTTGTCTTATACCTTTTCGTCAGGTTTTTCCGATCGTTTCCTTTCCCTTTCTGTGGATAAATAACGAAAGGTGGCGACTCTTTTATTTTGCCGGCACCTTATTTTCGCGGTAGCGACAGATGGCATGAGAGATTACAATCTTCAACAAATCATGGTGAAAGGTATTTAAATATAGCAAACCGAAAATTTTTCCCTTAGATACAATGATATGCTAAAGAAGACAAAACTATACAAGTGATGACATACTATGAACTCTAAAATGATGCTTTATGATGTAAAAAAATGCAAAATGTAGACGACCACAACAAACAAGAATAAATCCAACATAACGAGTAACTACTCAATGGGAAAGATTAACACTGGGGAAATATACGGTGATCAGGCACAGGTTCAAACATGACCAGTATGATACTCTAGAGGAAATAATTTCCCAATGGAAGTGGAAACAACATAACAACCTCACCGGGGAAATCTAGAAAGAAACAAGACCTCCAACCAGAATCAGGTCGAGACAAAAGGTTGACCTCTAACAAGAGAAATAAACATGACAAAATAAGACTCTACAAGGGACTAAACCAAATGGAGAATTTCCTTACAGCGAAGAGTTCAAATGGGATCTTCAGGAAATGACCAGAGGAGAAAACAAAAGCAAACTAACTGGACTTACCAAAGATATTGGTAACAACCAAGCATCTTAAGATTTCAACGGGAATATTGGTAACAACCAATCATCCTAAAATTATAGGGTTAGGTGAACATTGCCAATAACCATTGAACTTTAAATAAACGCTAGTAATGACTAGACTTAAAAAGGTAGATTGGTAAGAACCAAGTATCCCACTACCAATAATCATTGGGTTTAAGTAATTCTAGTAACTACTGGACTTTCATACGGATGTCAGTCACTACTGGACTTTCTGGGAATTGGTGACGACCAAATATATAATACTAATAACCATTGGATTCAAGTAATGCTAGTAACCACTAGACTTTCAGATGAGATAGGTAATGACCAGATCAACAATACCAATAATGATTGGATTTAAGAAATGCTAGTAACCACTAGACTTTCAAAATAGGATATGGTAACGACCAAATCAGCAATACCAATAAGAATTGGATTTAAGAAATGCCAGTCACCACTAGACTTTCCAAATTGATGCCAGTCATTATCGGGATTTCAGATGGGGTTGGTGACGACCAAAACAACCATACCAGTAACCACTGGATTTAGTCAATGCCAGTAACTACCGGACTTACGAGGGGGCTAGCAACAACTAAACTTCATGGGGAAAAGCCGGTGACCACCAGATAACAAAATGAGCTGAGGAATTAGTAACGACTAGCCTCGTAGGGGAATACTGGTAACTACCAGACAAAAAGTGTCAATGAAGGTTTAAACTCTGTAAGTGCTAAAGACTATCAAACTATTCACCGGAGATTACTAGTTACAACTAGACCTCAGGGGAATTGGTAACAACCAAGAAGGTAATATATGCCAATAACAATTGGGTTTTGAAAAAGGATTTGGTGACGACCAAAGATCTCAAAAGAGGGTCAGGCAACTCTGCTGGGGGTAGGAACAGACCACAACCACAAATTATGTGACAGAGATCGCCAATTACAACTGGACTCAAAAATGCAAGCAACAGCCGAACAATGCAACCCAAAAGATATGCTAAATGCACATGCTATGATATGATGGAAATGCTTAAAGATGCACAAGAACCGACTCTGACAAGAGACACAGGAATATGAGACTCAAAAGGGAAGGTAGATAACAATCTACTTTTCTAGGGAAACAAAGGAAACATACTGAATCCAGGGAACAAAGGGTGTCCATAATAACACGTAGAGGCTAAAACCATTTCACTTGATTGGGGAATAGTGTAGAGCTTAAGAAAGCTAGCTAAAGATACAACATAAACCTCTTTGGGGAGTCAAAGTGTCTACTCTAAGGATGGGTCTTCAATCCCATTCAAGCTTCCATCATGTGACGAGGTACTGGTGAAATTGTTTTTAGTGGGGCTAATATTGTTGAGATAACAATACCAAGATTTCAGCTACTCTTAGATTTCTTGGGAGAAGCCTGATTTCCACAAACCGAATTAATTACTTATTCTATTTTAGTTTTTTCCTTTAAAATCATTTTTGATTCAAAACTTTTTTGCTTTCAAAAAACATTATTAACAAATAAGTGATGTTTTGTATAACAAAGAATGGTAAAGAAAATAGTAAACTGCAAACAAATGAAAGGTCCAAAATTGACTTTATTCATGAATGGTAGCTCGCGAATGGAAAATCTCCATGGAATATTTACATTTCAAAAAATGGAAAAGGGGAAAAGGTTACATCAAATCCAATGACAGTCCTGCCCTACTAACTAAGAGTTCCCTAGATCTTTGTCTCTGACAAGAGTAGTGGAAGTGAACCTCATTAGTAATCTTCAATAATGGTAACAGCCTCCGATGCAGCAAAATGCTCTTGTCTCTAACATTTTCCTGAATCGCTCTTTCGGGTTTTCGATTCACTTGGACGCTCATTTTTGCCTAAGCTGCCCTTTCAGGTTTTCGACTTAGCGACCTTTTCTTTTTTATATTTCATCCTTAATTTTTGCCTATATCTCCTTCATAGGTTATGATCCACTAGGATACCCATTTTTGCCTAAGTCTCCCTTAAGGGTTTTCGACTTAGCGGTTTTTTAAAGCATAATATTTTCCGACTGCATCAGAGTTTACAGGATGAGCAAGTTGTTTGCCATCCATTGTCGCGAGGATGAGAGAGCCTCCAGAGAAAGCTGTTTTCACAACAAATGGGCCATAATAATTAGGCATCCATTTCCCACGCATGTCTTTATGATTTGGCAATATCTTTCTGAGTACGAGTTCTCCCTCTTGGAACTATTGGATACAGACCTTCTTGTCAAAGGCTCTCTTAATCCTCCTCTGATATAGCTGGCCGTGGCACATGGCAGTCATTCATTTCTCTTTAATGAGATTCAATTGATCAAATCTTTCCTTGACCCACTATGCTTCTTCCAACTTTTCTTCCATTAGGACCCTCAAAGATGGTATCTTAACTTCAATGGGGAGGACTACATCCATCCCATATACTAAGGAAAAAGGGGTTGCCCCCGTTAAAGTGAGAACTGACGTTCTGTATCCGTGCAAGAAAAACGGTAACATCTCATGCCAATCCTTATAGGTTACTACCATCTTTTTCATGATCGTTTTGATGTTCTTATTCGCAACTTCAACAACTCCGTTCATCATTGGGCGATAAGGAGAAGAGCTGTGATATTCAATATTGAAGTTTTCACACAACTCTTTCATTGTTTTATTGTTCAGATTGATACCAGTGTCCATGATGATTCGATTAGGGATTCCGTATCAATAGATAATCTCCTTTTTGATGAAATAGGAAACCACCTGTTTAGTCACATTGGCTTAGGACACAACTTCCACCCACTTGGTGAAGTAGTCAATATCAAAAAGTATGAAACGGTGTCCGTTGGAAGGCTTCGACTCGATTTCTCCAATGATGTCAATGCCCCACATTAAAAATGGCCAAGGTGATAACAACACGTTGAGCAAAGTTGGAGGTACGTGCACCTTGTCCGCATAGATCTGGCCCTTATGACATTTCTTGGCATATTGGATGCAATCAGTTTCCATAGTTAACCAGTAGTATCCAACTCTTAGAATCTTCTTCGACATAACATATCCGTTGGTGTGGGTGCCAAATATTCCTTCATGAATATCTTGCATTAACAAGTCTGCTTCTCGTCTGTCGACACACATAAGCAAGACCATGTCATAATTTATTTAGTAAAGCACATCATTATTGAGAAAGAACTTGGATGCCAACCTTCTCAAAGTTTTCTTGTCAAGCGAAGTTGTATGAACTGGATACTCTTAATTTTTCATATACTGTTTAATGTCGTGAAACCACGGTTTCCCATCAGACTCTTCTTCCACCATCTGGTAATAAGCAGGCCCAGTCTTCCTCTCAATTCAGATGAGTGTTGCTTCATTAACAAAACAGACCTGCCACATAGCAGCCATCATAGCTAAGGCATCAACAATGTGATTCTCAGAACTTGGAACATGCTTGAAGGTTATCTCATCAAAATACTCAATAATTTCCATAATATAAGCTCTATACGGGATCAATTTCTTGTCTCGGGTCTCCCATTCACCTTTGATCTAATAGGCAACTAAAGCTGAGTCACCACTCACTTCTAGAATTTTGATGCGGAGATCAATTGTTGCTTCTAGTCCCAAAATACAAGCCTCATACTCAGCGATGTTGTTAGTACAATCGAAAGACAATCTTGCTGTGAAAGGAGTATACCCACCAGTTGGGTTTATCAAAATATCACCTATACCATGTCCCTTTTGGTTGGAAGCACCGTCAAACATCATCTTCCATCAAGAACTAGGTTCAGGACCTTCATCTGGGCCTGGCTCTTTGTAGTCTTTCTTGATTAACATGATTTTTTCATCTGAGAAGTCAAACTTGAGGGGCTCATAGTCTTCTACAAACTGATCAGCAAGGTAATCTGACAAGATGCTACCTTTGATGGACTTTTGAGTGACATACTGGATATTGTACTCTGACAAAAGCATATGCCAACGGGCGAGTCTTTCTGTCTGAGCAGGCTTCTAAAAAATATACTTTATTGGATCCATCTTGAAAATCAACAAAGTGGTGTGACATATCATATACTGCCTCAACCGTTTTGTTAACCCATGTCAAAGCACAACAAGTTTTCTCCAAAAGTGAGTAACGACTTTCACAATCGGTGAACTTCTTTCTTAGATAAAAATGGCGCGTTCCTTTCATCCAGACTCATCGTGTTAACCTAATACAAAACTCATCTATCCTTCAAGCACTGCCATGTACATGAAAAAAGGTTTTCCAGGTACAGAAGGAATCAAAATTAGAGGATCTTGGAGATAACTTTTGATCTTGCCGAAGGCCTGTTGATAATTTGCATTCCAAACAACCGTATGATCCTTTCATAACAACTTGAAGATCGGCTCACAGGTTGGAGTCATATGAGAGATGATTATGGAGATGTAGTTTAATATGTCAAGGAAACCCCTAACTTTATTTTTTGTCTTCGGAGCAGGCATCTCTTGATTAGCTCACACATTGTGAGGGTCCACCTCAATTCCATGCTGGCTGATGATAAAGCCGAGTAATTTTTTAGACCTTACTCCAAAAGTGCACTTTGCAGGATTCAGTCTCAACTAATACTTCTTGAGTCTTACAAATAATTTCAACATATGATCCAAATGGTCCTCTTTATTTTGATATTTGGCTATCATATCATCGACATACACCTCTATTTCTTTGTGCATCATGTCATGAAACAATGTGACCATAGCTCTCTGATAAGTGGCTTGTGCATTCTTCAAACCAAAAGGCATGACCTTATAACAATAAGTACCCATGGTGTGATGAAAGTGGGAAATGGTCTTTCAGACTAGCTTTGTTCAGATCTCTATAATTCATGCATATTCTAACTTTCCCATCCTTCTTTGGCACATGTACAATGTTGGCTAGCCATTCTAGATATTTTGACACTGCTAGGAAACTTGCATCTATCTACTTTTTGACCTCATCTCTGATCTTAAGAGCCATGTCAAGTCGGGTTCTTCTGCGCTTCTGTTTGACAGGCGGACACTCAGGTCGAAGAGGTAGCTTGTGAACAACTATATTTGTATCTAAACCAGGCATATGTTGATATGACCAAGCGAATACATCAACATAATCTTCTAAAAGCTTCACCAATCTCTGCTTGATCTCTTCCCCTAGCATTGCCCTAATCTTGACTTCTCTTTTGTCTTCATCAGTGCCAAGATTAACGATGTCTACCTGTTCTTGGCGAGGTTGAAGATCCGTGCAGTCGTAATCAGACATCTTTGCCAACTCATCCAGAATTTCAAAGTCTTCAGTGTCTCCATCTTCGGCTTGGTATATGGGGGCGTCAAAGTCAGGAGGGAAGACATAGTCATTCAATTCAACAGGT
This sequence comes from Lathyrus sativus, assembly GCA_963859935.3. NCBI lineage: Eukaryota > Viridiplantae > Streptophyta > Magnoliopsida > Fabales > Fabaceae > Lathyrus > Lathyrus sativus. Next base: position 245,349,195 of record OZ012737.1, on the reverse strand, counting down.
CTTGGAATTTCTCTGCATGTTTGGAATGACTTGATTTATTAAAACACACAAAGATAAAATGCAACAGAACAAAAGAAATATATATTTTTTCTTGGTTTTCAAAAGAATTGTCATTTGCTTTAAAAGTAAAAGCAAATACAGTAAATGAAACAAATGAGGATTGTAACAAAACATCTTCATTGATCATAATAATTTGCAAACTTGTGGCCCATACAAAATGATCTGATAACCTCGGGCATGGTTATGAAAACTTTTTAAAGGAAACTACCGAAAAAACAAACAACAAATTACTCCGGCACAGGAAAGATAACAGGAATTTCAACAGCCTCCCAATTGCTCAGAGCGGCCTCATCATGATATACTAGTTGATTAATATAATCATCTTTAAAATCCTCCTCAACTGCGTTGATTTGGACATTTCCACTGACAAACACCTCCTTGATGGTCTTCATCCGTCCTTTGGAAAATCCTTGAGTCTTATCTTGAGTTGGTTTGTAACCCAACCCTTGGCGATTCGTCTTAGATCTTGCTTCTACTTTAATGACCTCCCCCCATCCTGCAGGAATCCCATTCTCCTTCGAGCTTGAGATCTATTGTTGTAAGGATGTGGAGGACTCAATGTGACAGACTGGAGGTAAAACAACACAGATAAGCCACGAAACAGGAAATGCAAATGCAATGCTCATGAAATGCTAATGCCAATGCAAAGCTAACATTCAAAGAACCCCAAATTATGTTTACAAACATTAATAATGGAGAAAAAAGCAAAGTAATCTTTTCATTAACGAATGAAAGTTTTATAGAAACAGAGATTACACATCAAAATCCAAAGTGTGGACATAAATTACAAGAGAAATCTGAAACTAAAAGGCCTAGTCTTACTGACGAGAAGATCCTCCCCCTTCCTGAAGCTTCATCTTCCTTACAGTCTCTCTCTTCTGGTTCTGATGGAGTAGCTTCTTGAGTTCTTCGTTTTCTTGAGCAACCACGAAGTGCTTATCCTCCCACGCCTCCTTCTCCTTTTCAGCTTTGAATAAAGCATCCTTCAACTCCTCCACAGAGAAATGTTCTTTTGAAGTCGTCGGAGTAGGCTCGAAGTGAGTGTAGAACATTACGCCTCTGAGACGGTACAATCTGGATGCCCCATAGCAGCCATCCCTTGGGTATTGAGGTGACGCCAAACATACGTAATCCGTGCTTTGAGATCTGGGTTTCTTCCTTCTTCAAGAAAACATATTTCTAAAAGGATTGGACCAGGCTTTTCCTTTTCCAGATATCCTAGTTGACGTCGAGCTAGGATAAGATTGTAGCTAATGAATCCTTTTGTGCCAAGAAGAGGCACATTAGGGAAGTCCCCACAGTTGTGAATCATGGTAACCCCTCCATACATGGGATCTTACCAATGAATGTCATAGGGTTTGAGCGATAAAATCTTTTCCATCCATGCAGGACTGTCCTTTAGATTCCATAGAGAGGTGGTCCTTGGTAAGCGCGAAATAAACCACTTGTGAAGAAGAGCGGTACATCAAGTAATCTGGCCTTTTCCATGAGAGTTCTTTAGATGAATGGAGAAGTATGCATCAGCTAGAAAGGTGGGAACAGGGTTCCTGATCAGAAATAGGTTGATAGAGTTCAAGTCAACAAACTCGTTGGCACTTGGGAACAGAAGGAATCCATAAATCAATAAGGCCAAGATAGCCTCAAAGATTTATGTGTCTTTCTTATCAATGTGAGCCTAAACTCTTTCCATCAAAGGTCTTGCTTACAAACCAGAGAATCCATCCTTGACATCCAAATGAGTCTGAAGATCCGATGGCTCTAGGCATAAGGCTTCAACCAAGACTCTCCTATTTGGTCTTCTTTCCTTTCCATAGAATGGTTGAGGAGTGACACACAACCCCATCAAAGTAGAATATTCTTCTAATGTTGGTAGCAGTTGATAGTTTGGAAACGTGAATCAATGGTAAATGGGGTCATAGAACTGCACGAGCGTTATCAACATTTCCTTATCTACTTGGAGCTCTAATAGTGGTAGAAGGTTTCCATACTTGTTGCTAAATGGCAAAGGATCTTCCACTAGGCCTCCTAGTATTCTAATATTTTCCAGTTTCGGGATTTTGAATGTGCATCTCAGAGTTTTTCTCTTTTTTGAGTCCATTACAATGTTTTCAAAACAAGATATTGTGCTCTTTGAATGTTAGCAAAATAATGAGATGCAATGCAATTGGTTTTAAGAAACTCAGAAGATAGATTTGCAAAAGACACACTTTTGGGGAAAAAACCTTACTTTATTAATAGTGGAAAAAGTTACAACTTCAAAGTACAATATAAGAAACTTAAAATACAAGAGGAAAAAGACTAGGCCCTAAAGTCTCACCAGATTCTAACTAAAAAGGTCTTATCCATGCGTCCTTTTCTGTCTTTTCAACTCTGCATTCTCCAATACTAGTTTGTCGACGATTCATTTCCAAGAACTGGACATAAGTGGGATGTTAAAGTACTCATGAGTACTAAGCACCGGCTGAACACTAGAGAAAAATAAATCCTCTTGTGCCACATATCTGTCAACAACCCTCCTCTCAAGTAACTCAATCAAATCATCCTTCTCTTTCAATTGCCTTTTCATCTCCAACTGCTCGGAATAAATGACGTGGTACTTTCCCTCCCAAGTATCGCGCTCAAGTTTCATCCTAGCCAATGTTTCTTGGTATTCCTCCATATGCTCAATAGGAATGATAGAGGAAGAAGCAACAACAGTTTGCAAAGGTTTCTCTGGGAGATAAGGCATTTTGAGATCACGTGCTCGGGAACAGACCCACTGCGTGAAAGGCTCGAACGCTACACAATTTTTCCTTCCTAAATCAGCTTTGGTCTTCTTGTGGATGGTCTTCCAAGCATCTATAGTACTATCTCTAAACCCCATACTAGCTTGTGCATTGAGATAGAAGAAACCTGATAACAGGATATTGCTAAGCTTTTCTTTCATGGGAAACCCAAACTGACGTCTTGGAAGGATAGGGTTATAGTTGATTCCTCCTCGTACACTGAGAAGAGGTACGTTGGGAAATGAACCACAACTGTCAATGATCACTCCTTTGTCATAAGCGAGATCATACTAATGTACATTGGTCTGAGTCAGAGCCATGTGTTTTTGAGGCCATCTCAGTTCATTTGGGTTTTCTCTGAAAAGATCGGTCCTCGACAAGTGTGCAATAAACCACCTATATAACAAAGGAGCACAACATAGGGTAGTCCCATCTCCTTTTAAATTCCTATAGTGAATAGAATTGTAGGTATCTCCAAGCAGAGTGGGCAAATGGTTACCATTCATAAAGATTTGGATAGCGTTGATGTCAATGAAACCTTCTTCTTAGGGGAATAAAACCAAGCCATAGATGAGAAATGCAAGGACTGCTTCAAAAGAATCTAGATTGTTCTCCTTGGCAAGAAATGTAGCTTTCCTTATAAAAAATTCAGAAGGTAGACCTCTGAGTCCATGCTTGGTGGTGAGATTTGCTTTGACTTCGGAAGCTTCTAGGTGGATGGCATCTGCAATGTCTTTTGGTGAAGGGAGCTTCTCCAAACCACTGAAAGACTTCTTATCCAACACTGGAAGACCAATATGATATGAATACTCTTCCAAGGTTGGGACGAGTTGATAATTAGGAAAAGCGAAACAACAATAGAGAGGGTTATAGAACTGCACAAGGATGTTGATGACTCCTTCTTGCATCTTGATCTTGACAAGTTCCAACAATTTTATATAACTCTTTTTGAAGTCTTTAGGGTAAGACACTAAGGCTACCAATTTCCTCAACTCTCTCAAGTCTGGTTTCTTGAAGTTGTACTTTCTAGTGTTTCTTTTCCCAAAATCCATGACCTAAGGTTTTTGCAATAAAGAAAACAACTGAGCTTCTTAAAACCAACAACATGAATGCTTATGATGAGATGATGCACAGGAAACACATACGCAAGTAATCACACATTCACATATATGCATATGAACACAAACAAAAGCCCTAGGTTTGGGTTATAAGAATGGAGCCATGGTATACCCTTCCCAACATACATGTACTATGGATTACTTGTACCAGCACAACGGGTTCTATAAAGTTCCCAGAGTTATCAATAAATCTTTTGGATATTATCAACTTACATGACTAATCATGTGAGTTAACAATATTCTCAAGATAAACTCGTCAGAGTATAGTATCGCGTATCAACTATTCGGAACTACTCCCTCATAGTCATCGCACTACATCCTTAAAAGGCCAAGTGGGGTAAATGGGTAACTAAAAGGTCTTTAGTTTCAGGGACTCCCAGGTTGGAAAAAGTAATGAACGTACGACTACTCATACGTCTCAGTAATCCCAAAGGGGTCTCAACTGAGCGTGGTTACATCATATGTTAAACATGTTAGGACTACTCCCAACAGTCAACTATTGATCATACCACCATCCTATCATAAGTATACACTCAAGTCCGGGCTAAGACTCATCACCTTTCAAGGTATCAATCCAATGTAAATATGCAATCAACATAACAGATATAATATACAAATATTTACAAATTTACATGTATAAAGCAAATAGGCATGAACAAAACACAAATACAAATAAGGCGGGCTTAACCCTCTTTGTATCCCCAGTGAAGTCGCCAATTCTATTGCGATGAGAATTAAATATCAAGCTATTGATTAACTTGAATCACAAATCTTTAAATAGTCACCACCGAGCTTTGTTTTATCCAAAGGAAAGGGTAAAAATTGAAGAAAACCCTAAGTGCGCTACATAACAACGAAGCTAAGAGATCGGGGGCGGGGGGTTCGGCTGTTGGTTATACTAAGAGAAGGTATTAGCATCCTAAGTATGTGTAGTACTCTACAGGAGCCTCTTGTTTGGTATTTGTGTTATTTCTAATGTTTTCTTATTAATAGTTATCTGCTAAGGTAAAAAAAACCCAGGGTATATACATTAAGTATGCTCGCCAAGACGTCGCATCTCGCAGCTACGTATCCTAACAAGGATGGAATTAGAGGAACCGTAGTTCACCTAACTAGGGTGAAGGAACTCTTGAGTATAGTCAAGGTTCCAAGGCGAATAAGTATTCATAACAATGATACTTATATAGAGTTAACAAACTCTCTAAGTCTAAGTTAAAAGATCTAACTAGGGATGACTCTAACAAAAGTCAAAGGGGAAAGTGAGTACACATAACAATGGTACACACAAAGAGTTATCAAACTCCGGATCTAAGCTCTAAGTTATAGGACTCCTAACAAGGTATGCTAAAGGTCTTGACTTAACAAACCTAAAGGGATGTAGGTTCTAACTTAAGACTAAGTTGAAGGACCTAATGACTCTAACAAGGTCAATGGAAGGTTAAGAATAATGAGCTATCTATGACATTGAGTCAATAGAGAGACTTTCCTTTGAACTAAGGGACATAAGGCAACTCTTTAGGATGAGAGCTAACAAGCTACATCACTTGGGGGAAACTTAACAAGCTTAAGAGGTGCTAAAAAATAAGGTGATAATTAAGCACACTTCAAGCATATATATTCATTTAAGCATGATGAAGACATAAAATCATGGTAACAACCAAGAAGGTAAGGGCAATCATGTGAAAACATCAATCAAGGTTTGATAGAGTTAATAGGTGACAAGGTTACAACCAAGCATTCATCCATAGAAGTTTAGAATCAAACAAAATGGTTACAACCAATGGTAAATATATATGTTACAACATCTAAATAATCATGAAACAAGGTTCTTGCAAGACCAAACATCATAGACGACAATTTGAAGTACAAACAATCATGCATAAGTCAAAACATTACTTATCATGGTGGAAATCAAAACTCAATATCAACATGCATAAATCAAGATAATGTTTAAAGCATGGATATTAAACCATAGTATGGCAAAGGTAACAACCAAAACATCTTTGAACAAGAGTAAGACACGTGTGATAACAATCATGTAAGTAAAGATATGAACATTCAAGGGATAACATGTAAACATACCAATCAAGATCATATTATATAAGTCAAGTGAAAGTAATCCTTGAAAATATCATGGATGTGAGATGAACATGTTAAACAAGTAGGTAACAACCAACATATAAAATAAGGTTCAAACATGGCCTTTGAGAAAGAGGAGAAACATCACAAGGGTTAATTCATACAAACATGTATACTAATCATCTTTCAAAGAAAAACAACAAGTATTTAAGAATACTTAAGGCATGGAATAGTCAACATAAAGCATTTGTATAATCAAATCACTTAATCATGGAAGAGAATCACAAGTTAAGAGCAAAGTAACAACCAAAGTTTCAAGGAATTTCAAACATGTATTCACATATGAACATAAACTTGAAAAATTAATAACAACCAAGTAACAACAAGGATATACAAGTTCACCACATCAAATAAGGTTCATAAAATATGTATAGGGTTCATATAATTCAAGAAGTACAAAGAGAATCAAAGGATCAATCAAAAGATCAAAGGGAATCCTAAGAAACCCTAAAATAGTCTTATACTATCATGAATAAGCACAAAATAAAATAATATTTTTGGAGATTTGTTAACATGAACAAAAAATAGACATTTTTATGAGCATGATACAAATAGAATGGAAGTAAAATGATAAAAATCAAGAGAGTTGTAAAAGTTTGAAGTCACATTAAAAAACTATAAAAATAATTAAAACAAGTAATAAAAAGATGGGAATGCATCCTTGAGGTATTGAACCCACGCCCTTGAGGTTCTTGGCTCAAAACACTAGCCAGCTGAGCCACATGCGCAGTGTGATAAACCAAGGCAATCATAAAATAATATTGAAAGAAACAAGAAATAAGTCAGAAAAAATGGAAAAAGCCACAAAAGGGTTGATCAGCAGGATGGAACCCAAGCACACAAGCTAAGCAAAAACATGACAAGGTTTCCTCAGCCTTGCCTCTCTCTCCTCATGCCCTAGAAAAACCTCCATGGCCAAAAATTCTTCTCCTCAAAACTCCTCCATCTCTCAACAATTTTAGATAATGTAAAGACCAAACTTAAGGCATTTTTCACAAGGAACACAAATATATCATTTATTAAACCTAAAACTCAGTGTATAGTGCATACAATCTTCATCAACAGAACAATATCATAAACATTTAGCATGTTACAACATCCAATGTTCAAACAATATAATGCTAGTAATGGCCCAATATAACTAAGAGCATCATACACTATATCTTTGATATTTAAATGACATCAAAATGATGCATGAACATGAAGGTGTCCAAGGTCAGAAATCTTAACTCTTGGATAAAATCCAAGGTTTCTTCTCAGCTATCACAATCACAAGATATTGATCCTTAAAGCTTCCTTGAAGCTTTTAGAATTTGTTAGAATGGTTAGATGACCTGGAGCAATCCTAAGGAAGAGAACACGATGCCTTTTGCTTTAATGGAGTTTGAGAATGGCACAATATGTTGGGCTTGATACAGAACCTCTCCAATGGATTCAATAAGGTTTCTAGATGGTTTAGAGATATTTTGTGCTGTTTGTTTGTGTTTGGCATGAGCGGAATGTGTATTTGATGTGTTCTTGCAAGTTTAAAGGTATTTTTCAAGAACAAGTGGTTCTGAGGATGCAAGGTGGTTTGAGAGATTTTATTAGGGTCATTTCTCATGATTTGGAGTGAGGATTGATGTCCTATTTATAGAGAGAGTGGAGGTTTTGAGGTGTGGTCAGAATCTGAGTTTTTGCTAACTAAATCACTTGGAAACCAACTTGTTTGCGATCATAGTTTTCTCTTGTTCCAAGTGCCAAGTATAAGAGTAGCTGTGTTTAGGGCATGCTTATGAAGATCATTTGTACTATGGAGTGAAAAGAGGAGCAACGAGATTAGCTCAATGCTGATTTTAGGGGAAAGCCATGCTTTATGAAAATGGCATTCTTCACTTTATGCCAAAAATGGAAATAACATGTGGTTTGAGCTATAATTCAAAGGATCAAGCTTCCAATTTTTGTGTAATGATCTGATTAAGTGAGATTCGCAATTTGTAACACCCCTTTTTAACTATTTAGTCTCCTTGGCATTATTTTTTATGTTGGCGTGTCCTTACGGAGCTGTGTCTGAGTGACGTTGGTGGATGCCCTTAGACTGTAAGAATTATTAATAACGATTGGAGTTTAATATTAATATAATATAATTAATAATTGGTGATAATTTAATAATTAATAGTAATATTATTATTATTATTATTATTATTATTATTATTATTATTATTACTATTATTATTATTATTATTACTATTATTATTATTATTATTATTATTATTATTATTATTATTATTATTATTATTATTGGAGTAAATATAAAAGAGGGATTTTGGGAGAAAGAGGAAACACGTTAAAACTGCTCAGAACCAAAATCAAAGGAAAAAGAGACCGTGACCGAGAGAAGTTGAAAAGAGAAGAAGTAACCACCAGAGAGAATTCACAGTAGTTGCAGAAGTGTCGCCGGAGAGCTAACGGGAACCGGAAGCGTAGAGTTGACCTCAATTCCAAAGGTAAGGGTGGGGTTCAATTCTATAACTGTGGGTATGATTGATTTCATGTAGGGAATTGAATCATAGGGTTAATGTTCCCGTAGTAATGTTCCCGTAGTAATGTTCCCGTAGTGATGTTACCGTAGTAATGTTCCCGTAGTAAATGTTCCCGTAGATTGAAGAAATATTAAGGGTTAATGTTTGTCTATGCCTGAATTAGTGTTTATGTCATTAGTTCTATGTAGTAATGTTGGGAATCGGCGCCGACACGCGCTAAGTTCCCATTTGTTGAGAAAAGGTTGTTATTATGCTCTTACTTGATCGACTTCAGGTAGGGAATTAAACCATGGGGTTAGTTTCCGTAGGTTGAAGAAATATTAAGGGTTAATGTTTACCTGTGCCTGAGAAATACTAAGGGTTAATGCCTGTCTGTGTATGAATGAGTGTGTTATGCCATTAGTTTTGGGGGAAATTGGGAAACAGTGCCGACACGCGCTATTTTCCCATTTATTAAGAAGGTGTTGTTATCATGTCCCTATTTAATTAAATTAGAAGTTGTAGTTATATTACCCATATGAAAGTATATGAAAATGTGTTGAGTTCTTATTTGTAGTAATGATGTTCTCAGTTGTTCTCTGACATGAAAATGCTGTTGAGTTCTCAATTGTAGAGACGAGGTTGTTTTTAATTGTTCTCTGCGAAAATGTGTTAGAGTCTTATTCGTAGGAACGATACTCTTGGTAGTTCTCTGATATGAACAGGTTGAAATGGTGATTCCATAATATATGCGAAATGTGATGTTCTGTTATGGATAATTGGTTGCAGGCTTGATGCCTTGTTGCACGGTTGTTGCACAGTTGTTGTTGTTGTGTTATAGTCCATAATAGTTGTGTCCCATAGCATATCATAATTGTTGGCCTGTATTGGCGGCCCTTAGTGGCAAATTGTTGGCCTGTATTGGCGGCCCTTAGTGGCAAATTGTTGGCCTGTATTGGTGGCCGTAATGGAAATCTAGTACCACATGCATGCACAGTTGAGTCGCATTGTTGAGTCGCGTTGTTGAGTTGTTTTGATGAGTTGCGGAGTTATGATGATAATTGTTGTGGATAGGAATAATGAATTGTTATAGTTTAATTATTACTAATATTTATGCGAACTGTTGGAATTATAATGCTATGATAATATTCTGACATGACTTTTATTATGCCTTATTGTCGCTACTGCGAAAATCGGCGCCGGCTGACAGAAGAGTCGCCACCGTGCGTTATTTATCCCTCAGAGCGGGAAAGGAAACGCTCGAAGTAAACCTCGCAAAAAACGGGGAAAAGGTATGGTCATCGCAACCATAGCCTGGGTTCGGGAGTCGGTTACGCAAGGGGAAGGTATTAGCACCCCTCACGTCCGTCGTACTCGACGGGATCCACGCTTGCTTGGGTTGTCCATTGGATGCAAAACAATCTATCTACGGCTGCTAAATCTAAACGGAAGGGAATTGACTCGATAGAGCGTCGCACTCCATGCCTACGTATTCTCAAGGGAGAAAGTCAGAGTCAACGTAGTTCGGGACTACGGGGAAAATTGGCTCGCCAAGACCTCGCGTCTTGTGCCTACGTACTTCCACTGCAGGGAAGATCAGAGCTTTACGTAGTTCAGACTAACTACGGCTAAACAAACATTCTTACACAGCAGTGAGAAAAACAACTGGTTTCACAGGGTCGGGGACCTATGGTCAAAGCTACGGCTTGGTCTCAAATGCACTCGGGCAAGAGAGAAAAAGGTTACTCAATTAGTCGTCAGCGGGAAAGTCTCGATCGCACAGCCGCGAGAGAACAACAAAGATTAGTCGTTAGTGTGCTCGCCAGGATATCGCATCCTATGCCTACATATCTTCGTCTGGTACGAAGAATCAGAGCAGCTGTAGTTCGGCTACTACGGGACCACAACTCAAATCTCGTTTTATTAATATTTGGAAAAATGATTACAATGGGTTGATACTGAAATAAATCTCCTAAGAACACTATCCTATTCTATCCTAAAAAATCGAATGAAAATAGCCCCCTAACAAATGGGCTTCTAAGCTATCCTAAAAGTCGGAAAATAATCTCTATGAAAGAACCTAAAAGAAAATGAACTCTAAAAATATTAAATCGACACTTTAATATTTTTTTCCTTTTTCAAAATATTTTTCTCTATTTCTTCTCTATTTTTCTCTTTCAATATTTTCTCCTTTTCTTTTCTTATTTCTCTTTATTTTCAACAATATTTCTTTTCACTTCTTTTTTCTATTTTTCAAACATATTTTCTTTATTTTTCCCACATGGACAATATATGCAAAACAAGATATAAAAGAATAAAAGAAACAAAAATAAGGGGAGGGGGGTATACTGTTACACAGGGGGGGTAATCAAGTAAGAAACAAAAAATAAACAACTGAAGAATTGGGCCCAGCCCACTCTTCCTCAAAAAACGCAGGAGGGGGTGTGTTGTGTAAACTGGGGCGTTGCTGGGTATTGCATTGGGCTTGAGCCCACTATGCCAAAAATGTGAGGGGCGCCTCCAGAAAAAAACATTGGGCCCGGCCCTAATCCACCCTTCGTCTTCCTCGCTTCCCTTTACTCTGAATACCCAAAGCCCTAACGCTTCTTCCTCGCTTCTTCCGCCGTCACAGCTTCTTCCACCCTTCTCCGTCTCCATCATACGTCAATCATCACGCGCCAGAAGGTGGAGTTTGATGATCTCGCTGAAGACAATGTCGAAGCTCCTGAGAATTTTGATGAAGATCTATGAAGATTCATCATCCCTGATGAATTTATGGGAAGAACCAACGAAGAATCCCTAGAACTGGTGACGAACGGATGAATGTCGTGATCAAATCCGGAGAAAGATAAAAGGATGACGGAGATTCGTATGAATCTCGATGAATGTGGATGATCCGGAGTCTATTGAAGATGATGAAGAACTTCCTGGAGTTTTACCTTGAATATTCTTCCTTCTGGAAATCTGGTGGTGCTCGTTTGACGAAGATCCCTGTTGATGGTTGATGTTTGTTGATGATTGATGTTTGGAGATTTTTGGACGAAGATGAACCAATTTCTGGAAACGATGCACCTCGCGATCTTGATGAAGATCTTGGTGGTTGAAGAGAGTTTCTGGAAACGCATTGAAGGTGTTCTTGATCTGCTGGCGGTTGAGCGTTGTTCTTCTGGAAATAAGATGAAGATCGTTAATAGGTGATGAACATGATGAGGGATATTCATCCTTCTGATGAATCTCTGGAGATGCTTCTTGTTGGAGGTTCTTTCTGGGAATCTGATTCTTCGGACGATGCTTGTGGTGGAGATTGGTTGAACCTGGATGTTGATCGGAGGTAGAAGGGGATTGTTGATTCAGGGGATTTTCTGGGCTTGTTGTTTCTGGGAGATGATTGAAGGAGGAGGTTGACGATGAATGTTCATCGTCTTTTGATGAATTTCTGGAGAGGACGGTGGTTTCTGCGGTGGTGTTCATGGTGGTGGTGGTGGGAACCTGGAGAAGATAGGAGGAAGATGTTGAAGGCGACCGGATTCTGGGGATGTAGGGTTTTCCGGCGAGGGAGCGGTTGCCGCCGGCCATGCAGGCCGGCCGGTGACGGTCTCAGGCGAGGCGAGCTGGGGGAGACGCGTGGTGGAGGGGAACGCTGCATGGGTGACGCGTGTCCCACGCGTGGCTTGGTGAGAGAACGCGTTGAGGTGAGGTGGCGTGATCCGGTGAAGCAAGGTGGGACCGTCCCCGGTGCAACACGTGGCGTGCTGGTTATATAGCTGAGAATTTCTGGACTGAACTTGGACAAAAACTGCATTGGGCCTGCACTGAACTGGGCTGAACGAAAATGGAACAAAAACCCACAAAAATCTGAATACAATGGGTTAATAAAAATAAAAAGGATTAACCTAATTAAATCTAACACTAATCTAATTAAACTCTAATTAAAACTCTAATAAACCCACTAATTAAATTCCACTATTAAATTCTATGAAAAACATCTAATTCCTATTAACCTATTTAATATCTAATATATGAAAAATCTACTTATGAAAAATCTATTTATTTATTATTTCTATAAAAGAAAACTCTATTTATTATAAAAATATTTAATCCCTATTATTTATTATACTAAATCCTAAAAACTATTAAAGCTATCTAAAAACTATTTAAAATCTACAAAATCTATATTAATATCTAAAATGATTAAAAATCTATTTAAGCCCTAAAAAATGCCAATAAAATCCAGAAAAATCACCATAATTCCCGGAGGAACAAAAATAAGCACCGAACGACACAAAAATAATCGGTAAAAATAAACGGGCACCGAAATAACCCAAAAATCAATTCTACTGATCAAAAACACCTGAAACACGAGACGAGAGCTGTGATCCCTGATAAAATCAATATCAATGCAAAATGCAATGTATGCAATATGCAGATGCGAATGCGATCATGCGTCGAAACATCGAGCCAAATGCGAGACCCGGTTGGTCAAATTTTGGGGTGCAACAGCTGCCTCTATTCAAGCGACTTCGACCTGAATGGGTGAAGAGCGCTCAGCCTTCAAACATTCAAGGTAGATGACGGTTGAATACAAATGGAACCCTGAAATTTGCCAACCGCTCAACTTGCCGATCATTGGAATACTAGCTGCTCACTGCCCGCCGTAGAATTTCAATACTAAAGATATATAAAACCCTGGCCCCTGGCCACTCTGCAGGAGGTATCTTCGACTTCAGTCACACGTTGATTCATCAACAAGGAAATCTGAACTCACAGGAACCTTCTGATACCACCCTCAGGCGCTTGCGAAATCCATCTTCAGATTAGACGTCACTGTTGGAGAAGACATATCATGCTGCTAATGACTTCAAGAATCATCTTGAACCAACAAATCCGTCGGGCACCTTCAAGAATCATCCTGAACCGATAACCATTATGGAGACTTTGTTTTGCTAGGCATTCCAGGAATCTTCCTGGGCAACTCTTGCTGAGGACGCTACCGGGGAGCTCAAGCATCATACTAGGCGAACAACTCGGGAAGCTGTACTGAGGTCTTAAGAATTATCTTAAGTAAACGGCTCTGCTGAGGGATTCAAGAATCGTCTTGAACTGAAGACTTCGCTGGGGAGACGAGAAGCTTAACCACACAACTCTGCAGGTGAACAAATTCAAAATCCAATAGGTAACCATCCTGGTCCATGTTTCGACATGCGTATGCTTGATAATGATGCAATGTCCTATATGATATGTAAATGCTATACATTCTGTTTGAAAATGTGATGCCCAGACGGCATGGATATACTATATGCTTGTATAAATGCAATGACTATACATGCAAATGCTAATGCAAGCTCGAGCTGCCAGAGAACACCAGGTCTGAAAACCACTTGGCAAAATAAATGCCGAAGATAACGTCAACTCTACTGGGGATGAACTGAAGTCACAGAATTATCTCAGCAAAATAAATGCTGGAAACGGGAAACCAAATCCGTTGGGGATAACTGTCCTGCTGGAAAAATGAAAAGGCAACCCTGCCTGACGACTTCACTGGGGAAAGAAAACAATTCTGCTCGGGAATGCTCTTTTCAAACCATTGGCAACTGATTGCACTCTGCGGGGATTGACCCAAACTGGGATTGATTGCACGCAGCACACTGCTGGAAATGCTCATACTATCGAGGATATCAATCTTAATCTGCTGAGAGTACTCCTGATCCTACTCAGATGCGGGGTAAAATACGATCTCGATTCTTCCGGGGATAATAAGCAACTTTCATCTGCTGAAGAGTGGCAATTCTGATTTAACAACATCCACAAGGAATTCAAACATTACTCGGAGCGCTGGCATCCGTCGAGCTTCGTATCGGGGAACATGACAACATGCGGGTCATTGGGAAATACTGTGTCAGATACCTTTAGATTTTTGTTTTTTCTGGTTTAGAATAAACATGGACTATGTACACAGTGGAATGGAAAATACTAGACGAGAACTAGCATTCAAAGGTAGACTACCAGGCGAGAACTGATAGGAAAGTCGAACACACATTGATTTTTGTGTTTTGAACATCAGACGAGGCTGACTGGATACCAGACTGAGGAAAAGACAACCAGGCGAGAACTGGTTGAAAGCTGACGTACACCAGGCGAGAACTGGTATAACACTTGAAGAAACGGTAACCAAACGAGAATCGGTTACAATAAACTGCACCAGGACGGGAACTGCTGCTTACAATAAACTGCACCAGGACGGGAACTGCTGCTTACAAAAGGGTGAGCCAGACGAGAACTGGTTACCGACTTGCCAGGCGAGAACTGGACTTTGGAAACAACTGGTTACTGACACGCAACAGGTTTGAACTGCAGGATAATGATCCAACGACAACAAGACCTTCTTGTTTGAAAGGTTCAGGTTTTTGGTAAGGGTATTTACATGATTCCCCGATACTCAACTCTGGCTGGGGATAAACGAACTTGTTTGAACAACTTGCCCCAGTGCACTCAGCTGGGGATAGAAAGACTGGCGTGTACAACTTGCCCCAGTACAATTCAACTTGCCCCAATCTAACTCTTGGGAGTACTTGCTCTGAACAGCTTGCCTTGAGAATACTTCGGGAATATTTGCCCCGACGTCTGTACGACGACAGAATTCAATCTCCATTAGACTCTTAACAACCCAGTAGATTTCAACATTCTCCGCGATGACTTGCCCCTGAATGAGCGTTGAGCGACTTAACCCGCTCTGATTATCCACTGGAAGCATCCGCTTTCAAATCTCAGCGCTCTGCATAACTGCCCCTGATTAGCTCTCGAGAAGACTCACTTTTGATCAACTGCTTCTCAAGCAAAACTGCCCCCGCTCAACTGAAGCTTCGGGACTTGTCCTCAGACTGACTGATATTGAACTCACTGGAAGTCAATGCCCCTGATTCACAAGGCTTCACAACATTCACCATTCTGGTTCAGATTGCTGAATTACTCAGTCCTGCTTGATTATTCCTGCTGGAATTTCTTTCATGCCAATTACTAACCTGCAATTAGAATCGTCTATTCACGAATGGTAATCTTAATGCAATGGTTATGCAGATTTTGAAAAAATTTGAGCTGTCACTCATTTACATGCATATGATGATGAGTGACGAATGAACCAAAGTTCAAACGCAGTGCTTACGTGGTCAGTGAAAATACAACAAGGATGTGACTAGCAAGTCAAGAAGGAGTCAGGTTACTCAACCTTATCGTAATGCGCTTCAGACTAACCCTACCTCAATTAGGTCTTTTGAGGGTTGTATCGTGGTCGGGTTCACGGTTCGTGAAACAAAGGATATTCGGCTCAAATTTTGATTTGTACCCACCCCTTCTACGTGATGATCTCCGATCCTAAGGTTCAGTTAACCTAGCACAAGCACTCGCCTCTTCGAGAGATATGTTGAATGGTAAGAACCTACAGTTAAGGAATTCACAAAGCTTTTCTTCCAGAGTGATAGCTACTCCTTCTTCGCTTTGGTGTCTGTGTACACGACTTTGTGATTTGCTGGGGAAAATTTTCTTTTGATGTCCCCTCTTTTTCGTTCTTTTGATTCCCTAACTTTTGCCTGGACTGACTCATCTTGAGTTCTTTTCGATTTTTTCGATTTCTTTTGAAGTCCAGCGGGATGCCCTGATTTTTGCCTAAGTATTAGCTTTCTAGCTTTTTCTTTCTTTTCACTTAGCGGGCTTTCTTTCTTCTTTATTTTGGAACAAAGTCGTGTGACACTGGTTGTCTTGATTGCTCCGAAAGGATTGTAACTGTCTCACTCCTGATTGGTGAGATTTGACCTCTCGAAAGGTATAAACTGATTGGTCCTTGAAAGACAACACTCCTCTGCAAGACTTGAATGCTTGGTCAAGCTAACTGACAACTACCCTGCCCCGGGTTAAGATGTGAGGGTTTATAAGTCCGAAAAAACTTCTACCTCCTGGCTCGAAGTGGTTAACAAGGGACTAACTCCTTATATCTCCAGTGTTTAGGGGAATTTGAAACAATGCCTTGTACGTCATCGGTACGGTCTTATCTGAAAGCATACAATCATCGGTTATGAGTTTCAGTTTCGTCATCCTCCCTCCTATCTTTGCTAGTCACAGCGATAAAGTGGAGTGAAATAAATGCAAGTGTCAGTGCAATGCAATAAATGAGCGACAGCGACATGACTAATTCAGAAAAATGCATAGTCACTTTATTATTATCACCATTCAAAACATACAATGTTTAAAACAGGTAGTAACTAACAGAAACAGAAACTACAAATGCAAATGATATAAAAGCTTGAGAACTGCCAATGCTGAGGCGCCTGCCAGTCTGAACCACTGGCTTCTGCTGGGGGATACTTCCCGAGTTTACGAGCTTAGACGGCTGAACGGTTGGGATGAACAAACAGAAATCCTTCTCGAAAGGAAATGCGATCCGGATCAATCAACTGCTGTACCTTCGCCTGAAATGCTTTACAATCTTCTGTTGAATGCCCTGGAGAGCCACCATGATAACCACACTGCACGTGGGGATTATACCCAGGAGGGTAAGGTTCTGGAACTGGCTTAAGAGCTTTAGGTTCCACCAAAGACTTCTGGATCAAAGACGGTAGCAACTGGCTATACGGCATCGGCACTGGGTGAAAAGGAGCATTCCTTCGTTCCAAATTGCTACGAGGTCGGTTCTGATTCTGACACTGAGTCTGATAACCTCGGCCACGAGTTCGCTGATTGGCAATGGAAGCGACATAAGATTCCTGATATGGTGCCCCAGGCACAGCTGTCTGTTCAGAATAACGAGACGCAGAAGATACTGACCGCTGAGAAGACGGAGAACCAACAGATTTCACCGATTTGACTTGAGGATATCCCACATCTGTCAGGACCGCATTGATCATAGTTTCCTCTTCAGATTGAGAGCTACAGAGAGATTCAGTCTCACTGGCCTGACCTCTTGAAACATACGGGATTCTTCCAGTCTTTACACCATACTCGATGTGCTCTCCTGTCCTTACCAACTCAGTGAAATTTGGTACGGCTACAAGCATTCTTTCGAAGTACGGGCTCTGCAAGGAGTTCACGAACATGCCTTTCAGCTCTTGATCTAGGAGCGGTGGTTGCACTCTACCAGCAAATTCTCTCCATCTCTGAGCATATTTCCTGATAGATTCATTGTTCCCTTGAGACAATTTTTGCAGCTGCATGCGAATAGGAGCTTCATCAAGATTATAGTCGTACTGCTTCAGAAAGGCATTGGCTAAGTCCATCCATGATCGAATCTGATCACGCTCTAACTTCATATACCAATTCAGAGGTGCCCCAGTCAGACTATCTTGAAAGCAATGAATCATCAGCTTGTCGTTGTGCACAAATGAAGTCATTCTTCGGCAGAACATTACCAAATGTTGCTTCGGGCAACTATCTCCTTTGTACCTTTCAAACCTCGGCATTCTGAACTTCGGAGGTAACACTAGGCCAGGAACCAGACACATATCTGCAGCACTAGGAGTAACAGCGTCTTTACCTTTCAAGGCTTTGAATCTCTTTTCTAATGCACGAAACCTTTCAGCATACACGGGAGCTAATGGGTCTTCATTCTTTGCTGTTGGGACCTCTCTTCGGGGTTTTGGCACAGGGAAGGCAAAACCCTGGTAGTCTGAGATATCAACAGAAGGAGAACGTTCACCTCGGGCAACAAACTGCTCACGCAGACCTTGGTCTTCAACAGATGGATGCACAAGCTGAGCTGCAGTAAGGTTGTTCACTTGCGGAAAGTCTTCGTCGCGCGGAGATCCATACAGAGGATTGGACGTCACGGTGAACCCTGACAAGGTATCAACAAACTGGAAGCCGCTCTCTGACATAGCTACCAATGGTCTTCAGCTGACTTCGATGCTTGATTCTGCTCAAATCTACTTCAAATCTGCTTCAACCCCTTGGTCGTCTTCAACATTCACCTTCAGAATCAAAATGACGGCTGGATAAGAGCTCTGACTAGCTGGAGAATGGTATGCAGTATGATGCGAAGATGCCTATGCAAATGCAAAGCAACAAACAAATACGGGATCACAGCCCCCACACAATCTAAATACCGCTGCACTGCTGACGGAGTACAGTTGCTCTGAAGAGAAGACCAGAATAACGGGTAGGTTGGAAGTCAAGTTTCCTGCACAAAAAAAACCCCCCACTCACAGGTGTGGACCTATATCTGACAAGGTACGGCATCCTATGCGGTCGTCAGCGTCACAGACTTTCATGAGGAATGATACGATTCCCAGAAGGAGTGGCATCGTCATCTCATGAAGAGGCCTCACTTAGCTTACTTCCAATTGATCGGTTCCCAGAGTCGACAATCCTCACGTCTGGACTCCCCTCAGATCCTCAGGACCGGAAAGGAGCACCTCTGCGAGAACCTCGTCCGAGCGCGAATTTTCATAGGGAACTGCGCCTGCTCAGCAGACAGGTTCGTCTACTACTTCTCCGCAACTATATCTAGGTGTATACTCATACTCGAGCCCAGGTCCGGCTTATCTCAATTATAGAACACCCGTAACACCCCAACAGCAACAGATAATATCGATAAATAAGCCCCAAATAGACAAGCAAACAAACGCTAGGATTGACTCTCTCTAGGGGACGTTGGATCCCAGGAAACTATCAAGTCCCCAGCAGAGTCGCCAGCTGTCGCTACTGCGAAAATCGGCGCCGGCTGACAGAAGAGTCGCCACCGTGCGTTATTTATCCCTCAGAGCGGGAAAGGAAACGCTCGAAGTAAACCTCGCAAAAAACGGGGAAAAGGTATGGTCATCGCAACCATAGCCTGGGTTCGGGAGTCGGTTACGCAAGGGGAAGGTATTAGCACCCCTCACGTCCGTCGTACTCGACGGGATCCACGCTTGCTTGGGTTGTCTATTGGATGCAAAACAATCTATCTACGGCTGCTAAATCTAAACGGAAGGGAATTGACTCGATAGAGAGTCGCACTCCATGCCTACGTATTCTCAAGGGAGAAAGTCAGAGTCAACGTAGTTCGGGACTACGGGGAAAATTGGCTCGCCAAGACCTCGCGTCTTGTGCCTACGTACTTCCACTGCAGGGAAGATCAGAGCTTTACGTAGTTCAGACTAACTACGGCTAAACAAACATTCTCACACAGCAGTGAGAAAAACAACTGGTTTCACAGGGTCGGGGACCTATGGTCAAAGCTACGGCTTGGTCTCAAATGCACTCGGGCAAGAGAGAAAAAGGTTACTCAATTAGTCGTCAGCGGGAAAGTCTCGATCGCACAGCCGCGAGAGAACAACAAAGATTAGTCGTTAGTGTGCTCGCCAGGATATCGCATCCTATGCCTACATATCTTCTTCTGGTACGAAGAATCAGAGCAGCTGTAGTTCGGCTACTACGGGACCACAACTCAAATCTCGTTTTATTAATATTTGGAAAAATGATTACAATGGGTTGATACTGAAATAAATCTCCTAAGAACACTATCCTATTCTATCCTAAAAAATCGACTGAAAATAGCCCCCTAACAAATGGGCTTCTAAGCTATCCTAAAAGTCGGAAAATAATCTCTATGAAAGAACCTAAAAGAAAATGAACTCTAAAAATATTAAATCGACACTTTAATATTTTTTTCCTTTTTCAAAATATTTTTCTCTATTTCTTCTCTATTTTTCTCTTTCAATATTTTCTCCTTTTCTTTTCTTATTTCTCTTTATTTTCAACAATATTTCTTTTCACTTCTTTTTTCTATTTTTCAAACATATTTTCTTTATTTTTCCCACATGGACAATATATGCAAAACAAGATATAAAAGAATAAAAGAAACAAAAATAAGGGGAGGGGGGTATACTGTTACACAGGGGGGGTAATCAAGTAAGAAACAAAAAATAAACAACTGAAGAATTGGGCCCAGCCCACTCTTCCTCAAAAAACGCAGGAGGGGGTGTGTTGTGTAAACTGGGGCGTTGCTGGGTATTGCATTGGGCTTGAGCCCACTATGCCAAAAATGTGAGGGGCGCCTCCAGAAAAAAACATTGGGCCCGGCCCTAATCCACCCTTCGTCTTCCTCGCTTCCCTTTACTCTGAATACCCAAAGCCCTAACGCTTCTTCCTCGCTTCTTCCGCCGTCACAGCTTCTTCCACCCTTCTCCGTCTCCATCATACGTCAATCATCACGCGCCAGAAGGTGGAGTTTGATGATCTCGCTGAAGACAATGTCGAAGCTCCTGAGAATTTTGATGAAGATCTATGAAGATTCATCATCCCTGATGAATTTATGGGAAGAACCAACGAAGAATCCCTAGAACTGGTGACGAACGGATGAATGTCGTGATCAAATCCGGAGAAAGATAAAAGGATGACGGAGATTCGTATGAATCTCGACGAATGTGGATGATCCGGAGTCTATTGAAGATGATGAAGAACTTCCTGGAGTTTTACCTTGAATATTCTTCCTTCTGGAAATCTGGTGGTGCTCGTTTGACGAAGATCCCTGTTGATGGTTGATGTTTGTTGATGATTGATGTTTGGAGATTTTTGGACGAAGATGAACCAATTTCTGGAAACGATGCACCTCGCGATCTTGATGAAGATCTTGGTGGTTGAAGAGAGTTTCTGGAAACGCATTGAAGGTGTTCTTGATCTGCTGGCGGTTGAGCGTTGTTCTTCTGGAAATAAGATGAAGATCGTTAATAGGTGATGAACATGATGAGGGATATTCATCCTTCTGATGAATCTCTGGAGATTCTTCTTGTTGGAGGTTCTTTCTGGGAATCTGATTCTTCGGACGATGCTTGTGGTGGAGATTGGTTGAACCTGGATGTTGATCGGAGGTAGAAGGGGATTGTTGATTCAGGGGATTTTCTGGGCTTGTTGTTTCTGGGAGATGATTGAAGGAGGAGGTTGACGATGAATGTTCATCGTCTTTTGATGAATTTCTGGAGAGGACGGTGGTTTCTGCGGTGGTGTTCATGGTGGTGGTGGTCGGAACCTGGAGAAGATAGGAGGAAGATGTTGAAGGCGACCAGATTCTGGGGATGTAGGGTTTTCCGGCGAGGGAGCGGTTGCCGCCGGCCATGCAGGCCGGCCGGTGACGGTCTCAGGCGAGGCGAGCTGGGGGAGACGCGTGGTGGAGGGGAACGCTGCATGGGTGACGCGTGTCCCACGCGTGGCTTGGTGAGAGAACGCGTTGAGGTGAGGTGGCGTGATCCGGTGAAGCAAGGTGGGACCGTCCCCGGTGCAACACGTGGCGTGCTGGTTATATAGCTGAGAATTTCTGGACTGAACTTGGACAAAAACTGCATTGGGCCTGCACTGAACTGGGCTGAACGAAAATGGAACAAAAACCCACAAAAATCTGAATACAATGGATTAATAAAAATAAAAAGGATTAACCTAATTAAATCTAACACTAATCTAATTAAACTCTAATTAAAACTCTAATAAACCCACTAATTAAATTCCACTATTAAATTCTATGAAAAACATCTAATTCCTATTAACCTATTTAATATCTAATATATGAAAAATCTACTTATGAAAAATCTATTTATTTATTATTTCTATAAAAGAAAACTCTATTTATTATAAAAATATTTAATCCCTATTATTTATTATACTAAATCCTAAAAACTATTAAAGCTATCTAAAAACTATTTAAAATCTACAAAATCTATATTAATATCTAAAATGATTAAAAATCTATTTAAGCCCTAAAAAATGCCAATAAAATCCAGAAAAATCACCATAATTCCCGGAGGAACAAAAATAAGCACCGAACGACACAAAAATAATCGGTAAAAATAAACGGGCACCGAAATAACCCAAAAATCAATTCTACTGATCAAAAACACCTGAAACACGAGACGAGAGCTGTGATCCCTGATAAAATCAATATCAATGCAAAATGCAATGTATGCAATATGCAGATGCGAATGCGATCATGCGTCGAAACATCGAGCCAAATGCGAGACCCGGTTGGTCAAATTTTGGGGTGCAACACTTATGTTATATTGTTGATATCTCACCCCTTTACGTTGTATGTTACCTCCGTTGATGGTAATTTGCAGGTCACTCAAAAGAAAGTGTCACTTTATGTTTAAGATCGTTGGTCGCTCTGATACGTAGCACTCGGGGGGGGGGGGGGGATGAACGATTAATGTTATTGTTTTAATTGAATTCCTTGTTGCTGAATTTTATTAAGTACTATGGCAAATAGATTGGTTGTTTCAGATGATGCCAAATGTTGTTTGGATGCATAGTTGTTTTAGTGAATTGATGCAAGATAGTTTCTTGCTGAATTTTAATGGAATTTAACTATTACGAACCGTTGGAAGTGTATCATAACATGTCGTTTTATGATTAAAATGTTAAACAAATTATCGTTGTTTGTTCATCTGAATTTTGTGCTATGTATGTTAGTAAATGATCTTTTGTAGGTGTATGTGTTTTGGTTAAGTGTAGAATGTGACACCCTGATGCGTCTGAGAATTTGAGAGTGTGACGGTCGTCACAGCTCCTTGACGCTCGTCATGACCGTGACGGTCGTGACATCCATGACGGTCGTCATGAGACTTTATTTGCTGCTCTCTGAATTGTTTTGTTGTTTCTCTTATTTTTCCGCGATAGTTTAAAGTGGGGTGTTACAATTGGTATCATAGCAGGTCGGTCCGTCCGGCCAAGTTGTCTAATGTTGTTTGTTCCCTGGTATGCGACATGTGTGTGAAAACACTGTCGGTACATGTTTTGTTGTGGAACCTTTGTCTACAGGAGTGAGAATGATTCAAGTGGGGGAGAAGCTTGTGCTTCTCCAGGATGCTGCAAGTGTGGAGTTTTAGCTCGGTGTGTGGTTGAACGCTCTCATAGTTTGGTAAAGATGGTTTATACCCTATCATGATTTTCGACTGTCTATTGACAAATTGAGGAACTGATCACCCTTAATATCTTGTTGATAGTGGAAGGAGTCATGTTAGATGGGATATGCGTGTCTTGCAAGCTTGGATGGCGTAAGCAGAGAATTGTCTTGAGTTAAGCTAAGTGCTTAAGAATTGTTTTGACGAGTCGGCACAGGACGGTGTTGAGGTGTTTAATTTTGATGGGAATTTTTGAGTTATAATGAAAGCGAGAAGTTGGCGATTGCCGATTAATTGTGGTTGGCTGGAACTTTTATGAGGAGATAAGTGATGTACGGCCAGGACGTGAAGTGGAGTTGTGACCGACTTAGATATGGAAACTGGTCCGAGAGTGAGAGCTCCGTATTTTATGTCTGTTTGGATGGTCAATGGATTAAACTGATTAAGTAGTGTTGAGACTTGGGTCTGACGTGTGTGCTAAGGCAACAGAGTGTGCGGTTGAGTATATAAAAGGTGGGTAGTGACTTCTGATGATTAGTAAAGAAAGTAAGATGTGGAATGCAATATTAATATAATTAAACCTCTAGATATTCCAAGAGTTGAAGATGTGTTGAATGACCTTCTAAGTGTGAAATTGTTGTCGTACGTCGAATTCTGAGATCGCAGCTTTTTACGGAATCGATATTTTCATGGACAAAAGTTGGAATAGATTACGCAGTTGTGTCGGGTAATGTTAGGCCGTGATCGAGTATGCTTGTTTTATCGAATTTGATGGATTTTTGTAAGTTTTTGCACTTTTGGAGATTTGAGGATTTAAGATTCGGATGGAAATTGAAAGTCGTAGATTTCACGTTTGATGGTTCTAAATCACTAATATATGTTTGGTACAAATGAGTATGTGGTTGTTTCGAAGAAAATGATTGAATCGGTCGGATTTTCGGGCGAAAATGCTCAAACCCGTAGCAGCCTTTATGCATAAAAATTCTGTTTTGGAGAAACTTCAAAAATTCATATCTCTTGACCCGTAAGTCGGTTTTAGTCCATGTTCGAAGCGTTGGAAAGCTAACGAGATGCACTTTCTAGGAAAAATTGTTTTGAGGCCTGTACCTGGTTCAATTACAGCAGAAAATTGAAAACGTATCGTGTGCTGATTTTTGCCAAACCCGACGAGACCATTTGTTGTGTTTTGTGATGCCTTGTTGATATGATTGGGAGATATACTAAGTGAAACTTTAGCGAGTTTTGGTTATGATTTAAGCGAACTCGAAGTACATAAGAGGAATCATCTGATAAGTGATTTAGAGTTGGTTGCTGTTGTGGTTGTGCCGGAGTTGGAAGCTTCAATTAGTTAGTGTGAGACTTGAAATGTCTGGTGATCTCAAGAGCTTAAGGTATTTATTTAATTTGGAAGAGTTGAATATGAGGCAGAGGAAATAATTGGGACTCCTGAAGGATTATGGTTTTGGATTGAATTACCGTTCGGGTGAAGCGAACGTGGTAGCTTATGCATTGATTTGGAAATCCTTGCATATGCCGATGATAGTGGTGAAAAGAGTTAGGACTGATTGAGCAATTTTGTGATATGAGTTTAGTTGTGAAGAGACTTCTTATGAAGTTTAGCTTAGTATGTTGGACCTTACTCGTAGTATTCCTAATGAGATTCGATAAGGTCAGGACTCTGGTTTGAGTTGGTAGATTAGTTGAATCTGAGGAATTAAAGTCGAAGGGATGATTTTCATATTAATGGAAATGGTATCATGAGATGTCGTGATAGAGTTTGTGTTCTAGATATTATTGAGTGGAATAAGAGTATTGAGGTAGATGGAGTATCCATCCCGGTGCTATGAAGATGTAACCGGATTTGAGGAAATTATTTTGAAGGCTATAAATGGAGAGAGAAGTGGTTGAGTTTGTATATGCTGGTTAGACTTATCAGAAGTCAAAGAATAGACGTTAGAGACCGTTGGGACTGATGGGAATCTGAGTTTTCATCAAGATTTTGGAAGAGTTTCCAGACACTTGAGTACCATGTTGAAGTTGAACTCTGTTTATCATCCATGGACGGATGAACGGACAGAGAGAACTATCCAGTCTTTAGAGGATTTGTGGAGAGCTTGTGTGTTGGATCAAGGTGGATCGTGGGATAGTTAATTATTGTTGATTGAGTTACCTACAATAACAGTCACCATTCTAGTATCGGAACGACACTGTATGAGGCTTTGTGTGATAGGAGGCGTAAGACTCCCTTGTGTTGGAATGAGTCGAGCAAGAGTGTTGTGCTCGAATTTGAGAATTGGAAAGCAGGATGCGGGAAGCGTATCCGGAATTGTTTCCATCAGGTGATTTTCGAGGACGAAAATACTTAAAGTGGGGGAGAGTTGTAACACCCCTTTTTAACTATTTAGTCTCCTTGGCGTTATTTTTTACGTTGGTGTGTCCTTACGGAGGTGTGTCTGAGTGGCGTTGGTGGATGCCCTTAGACTGTAAGAATTATTAATAACGATTGGAGTTTAATATTAATATAATATAATTAATAATTGGTGATAATTTAATAATTAATAGTAATGTCATTATTATTATTATTATTATTACTACTATTATTATTATTACTATTATTATTATTATTATTATTATTATTATTATTATTATTATTATTATTATTATTATTATTATTATTATTATTGGAGTAAATATAAAAGAGGGATTTTGGGAGAAAGAGGAAACACGTTAAAACTGCTCAGAACCAAAATCAAAGGAAAAAGAGATCGTGACTGAGAGAAGTTGAGAAGAGAAGAAGTAACTACCGGAGAGAATTCACGGTAGTTGTAGAAGAGTCGCCGGAGAGCTAACGGGAACCGGAAGCGTAGAGTTGACCTCAATTCCAAAGGTAAGGGTGGGGTTCAATTCTATAACTGTGGGTATGATCGATTTCATGTAGGGAATTGAATCATAGGGTTAATGTTCTCGTAGTAATGTTCCCGTAGTAATGTTCCCGTAGTGATGTTACCGTAGTAATGTTCCCGTAGTAAATGTTCTCGTAGGTTGAAGAAATATTAAGGGTTAATGTTTGTCTACGCCTGAATTAGTGTTTATGTCATTAGTTCTATGTAGTAATGTTGGGAATCGGCGCCGACACGCGCTAAGTTCCTATTTGCTGAGAAAAGGTTGTTATTATGCTCTTACTTGATCGACTTCAGGTAGGGAATTGAATCATGGGGTTAGTTCCCGTAGGTTGAAGAAATATTAAGGGTTAATTTTTACCTGTGCCTAAGAAATACTAAGGGTTAATGCCTGTCTGTGTATGAATGAGTGTGTTATGCCATTAGTTTTGGGGAAAATTGGGAAACAGTGCCGACACGCGCTATTTTCCCATTTATTAAGAAGGTGTTGTTATCATGTCCCTATTTAATTAAATTAGAAGTTGTAGTTATATTACCCGTATGAAAGTATATGAAAATGTGTTGAGTTCTTATTTGTAGTAATGATGTTGTCAGTTGTTCTTTGACATGAAAATGTTGTTGAGTTCTCAATTGTAGAGACGAGGTTGTTTTTAATTGTTCTCTGCGAAAATGTGTTAGAGTCTTATTCGTAGGAACGATACTGTTGGTAGTTCTCTGATATGAACAGGTTGAAATGGTGAGTCCATAATATATGAAAAATGTGATGTTCTGTTATGGATAATTGGTTGCAGGCTTGATGCCTTGTTGCACGGTTGTTGCACAGTTGTTGTTGTTGTGTTATAGTCCATAATAGTTGTGTCCCATAGCATATCATAATTGTTGGCCTGTATTGGCGGCCCTTAGTGGCAAATTGTTGGCCTGTATTGGCGGCCCTTAGTGGCAAATTGTTGGCCTGTATTGGTGGCCGTAATGGAAATCTGGTACCACATGCATATGCACAGTTGAGTCGCATTGTTGAGTTGCGTTGTTGAGTTGTTTTGATGAGTTGCGGAGTTATGATGATAATTGCTGTGGATAGGAATAATGAATTGTTGCAGTTTAATTATTGCTAATATTTATGCGTACTGTTGGAATTATAATGCTGTGATAATATTCTGACATGACTTTTATCATGCCTTATGTTATATTGTTGATATCTCACCCCTTTATGTTGTATGTTACCTCCGTTGGTGGTAATTTGCAGGTCACTCGGAAGAAAGTGTCGCTTTTTGTTTAAGGTCGTTGGTCGCTCTGATACGTAGCACTCTGGGGGGGGGGGGGGATGAACGATTAATGTTATTGTTTTAATTGAATTCCTTGTTGCTGAATTTTATTAAGTACTATGGCAAATAGATTGGTTGTTTCTGATGATGCCAAATGTTGCTTGGATGCATAGTTGTTTTAGTGAATTGATGCAAGATAGTTTCTTGCTGAATTTTAATGGAATTTAACTATTACGAACCGTTGGAAGTGTATCATAACATGTCGTTTTATGATTAAAATGTTAAACAAATTATCGTTGTTTGTTCATCTGAATTTTGTGCTACGTATGTTAGTAAATGATCTTTTGCAGGTGTATGTGTTTTGGTTAAGTGTAGAATGTGACACCCTGATGCGTCTAAGAATTTGGGAGTGTGACGGTCGTCACAACTCCTTGACGCTCGTCATGACCGTGACGGTCGTGACATCCATGACGGTCGTCATGAGACTTTATTTGCTGCACTCTGAATTGTTTTGTTGTTTCTCTTATTTTTCCGCGATAGTTTAAAGTGGGGTGTTACAATTGGTATCATAGCAGGTCGGTCCGTCCGACCAAGTTGTCTAATGTTGTTTGTTCCCTGGTATGCGACATGTGTGTGAAAACACTGTCGGTACATGTTTTGTTGTGGAACCTTTGTCTGCAGGTGTGAGAACGATTCAAGTGGGGGAGAAGCTTGTGCTTCTCCAGGATGCTGCAAGTGTGGAGTTGTAGCTCGGTGTGTGGTTGAACGCTCTCATAGTTTGGTAAAGATGGTTTATACCCTATCATGATTTTCGACTGTCTATTGACAAATTGAGGAACTGATCACCCTTAATCTCTTGTTGATAGTGGACAGAGTCATGTTAGATGGGACATGCGTGTCTTGCAAGCTTGGATGGCGTGAGCAAAGAATTGTCTTGAGTTAAGCTAAGTGCTTAAGAATTGTTTTGACGAGTTGGCACAGGACGGTGTTGCGGTGTTTAATTTTGATGGGAATTTTTGAGTTATAATGAAAGCGGGAAGTTGGCGATTGCCGATTAATTGTGGTTGGCTGGAACTTTTCTGAGGAGATAAGTGATGTACGGCCAGGACGTGAAGTGGAGTTGTGACCGACTTAGATACGAAAACTGGTCCGAGAGTGAGAGCTCCGTATTTTATGTCTGTTTGGATGGTCAATGGATTAAACTGATTAAGTAGTGTTGAGACTTGGGTCTGACGTGTGTGTTAAGGCAACAGAGTGTGAGGTTGAGTATATAAAAGGTGGATAGTGACTTCTGATGATTAGTAAAGAAAGTAAGATGTGGAATGCAATATTAGTATAATTAAACCTCTAGATATTCCAAGAGTTGAAGATGTGTTGAATGACCTTCTAAGTATGAAATTATTGTCGTACGTCGAATTCCGAGATCGCAGCTTTTTATGGAATCAATGTTTTTACGGATGAAAGTTGGAATAGATTACGCAGTTGTGTCGGGTAATGTTACGTCATGATCGAGTATGCTTGTTTTATCGAATTTGATGGATTAATGTAAGTTTTTGCACTTTTGGAGATTTGAGGATTTAAGATTCAGATGAAAATTGAAAGTCGTAGATTTCACGTTTGATGGTTCTAAATCACTAATATATGTTTGGTACAAATGAGTATGTGGTTGTTTCGAAGAAAATGATTGAATCGGTCGGATTTTCGAGCGAAAATGCTCAAACCCGTAGCAGCCTTTATGCAGAAAAATTCTGTTTTGGAGAAACTTCAAAAATTCATATCTCTTGATCCGTAAGTCGGTTTTAGTCCCTGTTCGAAGCGTTGGAAAGCTAACGAGATATTATTTCTAGGAAAAAAATTTTTGAGGCCTGTACCTGGTTCAATTACAGCAGAAAATTGAAAACGTATCGTGTGTTGATTTTTGCCGAACCCGACGGGACCATTTGTTGTGTTTTGTGATGCCTTGTTGATATGATTGGGAGATATACTAAGTGAAACTTTAGCGAGTTTTGGTTATGCTTTAAGGGAACACGAAGTACATAAGAGGGATCATCTGATAAGTGATTTAGAGTTGGTTGCTGTTGTGGTTGTGCCGGAGTTGGAAGCTTTAATTAGTTAGTGTGAGACTTGAAATGTCTGGTGATCTCAAGAGCTTAAGGTATTTATTTGATTTGGAAGAGTTGAATATGAGGCAGAGGAAATAATTGGGACTCCTGAAGGATTATGGTTTTGGATTGAATTAGCGTTTGAGTGAAGCGAACGTGGTAGCTTATGCATTGATTTGGAAATCCTTGTATATGCCGATGATAGTGGTGAAAAGAGTTAGGACTGATTGAGCAATTTTGTGATATGAGTTTAGTTGTGAAGAGACTTCTTATGAAGTTTAGCTTAGTATGTTGGACCTTACTCGTAGTATTCCTAATGAGATTCGATAAGGCCAGGACTCTGGTTTGAGTTGGTAGATTGGTTGAATCTGAGGAATTAAAGTCGAAGGGATGATTTTCAGATTAATGGAAATGGTATCATGAGATGTCGTGATAGAGTTTGTGTTCTAGATATTATTGAGTGGAATAAGAGTATTGAGGTAGATGGAGTATCCATCCAGGTGCTATAAAGATGTAACCGGATTTGAGGAAATTATTTTGAAGGCTATAGATGGAGAGAGAAGTGGTTGAGTTTGTATATGCTGGTTAGACTTGTCAGAAGTCGAAGAATAGACGTTAGAGACTGTTGGGTCTGATGGGAATCTGAGTTTTCATCGAGATTTTGGAAGAGTTTGCAGACGCTTGAGTACCATGTTGAAGTTGAACTCTGTTTATCATCCATGGACGGATGGACGGACAGAGAGAACTATTCAGTCTTTAGAGGATTTGTGGAGAGCTTGTGTGTTGGATCAAGGTGGATCGTGGGATAGTTAATTATCGTTGATTGAGTTACCTACAATAACAGTCATCATTCTAGTATCGGAATGACGCTGTATGAGGCTTTGTGTGATAGGAGGTGTAAAACTCCCTTGTGTTGGAATGAGTTGAGCAAGAGTGTTGTGCTCGAATTTGAGAATTGGAAAGCAGGATGCAGGAAGCGTATCTGGAATTGTTTCCATCAGGTGATTTTCGAGGACGAAAATACTTAAAGTGGGGGAGAGTTGTAACACCCCTTTTTAACTATTTAGTCTCCTTGGCGTTATTTTTTATGTTGGTGTGTCCTTACGGAGATGTGTCTGAGTGGCGTTGATGGATGCCCTTAGACTGTAAGAATTATTAATAACGATTGGAGTTTAATATTAATGTAATATAATTAATAATTGGTGATAATTTAATAATTAATAATAATGTCATTATTATTATTATTACTACTATTATTATTATTATTATTATTATTATTATTATTATTATTATTATTATTATTATTATTATTGGAGTAAATATAAAAGAGGGATTTTGGGAGAAAGAGGAAACACGTTAAAACTGCTCAGAACCAAAATCAAAGGAAAAAGAGATCGTGACCTAGAGAAGTTGAGAAGAGAAGAAGTAACCACCGGAGAGAATTCATGGTAGTTGCAGAAGATTCGCCGGAGAGCTAACGGGAATCGGAAGCGTAGAGTTGACCTCAATTCCAAAGGTAAGGGTGGGGTTCAATTCTATAACTGTGGGTATGATCGATTTCATGTAGGGAATTGAATCATAGGGTTAATGTTCCCGTAGTAATGTTCCCGTAGTAATGTTCCCATAGTAATGTTCCCGTAGTGATGTTACCGTAGTAATGTTCCCGTAGTAAATGTTCCCGTAGGTTGAAGAAATATTAAGGGTTAATGTTTATGTACGCCTGAATTAGTGTTTATGTCATTAGTTCCATGTAGTAATGTTGGGAATCGGCGCCAACACGCGCTAAGTTCCTATTTGTTGAGAAAAGGTTGTTATTATGCTCTTACTTAATCGACTTCAGGTAAGGAATTGAATCATGGGGTTAGTTCCCGTAGGTTGAAGAAATATTAAGGGTTAATGTTTACCTGTGCCTGAGAAATACTAAGGGTTAATGCCTGTCTGTGTATGAATGAGTGTGTTATGCCATTAGTTTTGGGGGAAATTGGGAAACGGTGCCGACACGCGCTATTTTCCCATTTATTAAGAAGGTGTTGTTATCATGTCCCTATTTAATTAAATTAGAAGTTGTAGTTATATTACCCGTACGAAAGTATATGAAAATGTGTTGAGTTCTTATTTGTAGTAATGATGTTGTCAGTTGTTCTCTGACATGAAAATGTTGTTGAGTTCTCAATTGTAGAGACGAGGTTGTTTTTAATTGTTCTCTGCGAAAATGTGTTAGAGTCTTATTCGTAGGAACGATACTGTTGGTAGGTCTCTGATATGAACAAGTTGAAATGGTGAGTCCATAATATATGCGAAATGTGATGTTCTGTTATGGATAATTGGTTGCAGGATTGATGCCTTGTTGCACGGTTGTTGCACAGTTGTTGTTGTTGTGTTATAGTCCATAATAGTTGTGTCCCATAGCATATCATAATTGTTGGCCTGTATTGGCGGCCCTTAGTGGCAAATTGTTGGCCTGTATTGGCGGCCCTTAGTGGAAAATTGTTGGCCTGTATTGGTGGCCCTTAGTGGCAAATTGTTGGCCTGTATTGGCGGCCGTAATGGAAATCTGGTACCACATGCATATGCACAGTTGAGTCGCATTGTTGAGTCGCATTGTTGAGTTGCGTTGTTGAGTTGTTTTGATGAGTTGCGGAGTTATGATGATAATTGTTGTGGATAGGAATAATGAATTGTTGCAGTTTAATTATTACTAATATTTATGCGAACTGTTGGAATTATAATGTTGTGATAATATTCTGACATAACTTTTATTATGCCTTATGTTATATTGTTGATATCTCACCCCTTTATGTTGTATGTTACCTCCGTTGGTGGTAATTTGCAGGTCACTCAGAAGAAAGTGTCACTTTATGTTTAAGGTCGTTGGTCTCTCTGATACGTAGCACTCTGGGGGGGGGGATGAACGATTAATGTTATTGTTTTAATTGAATTCCTTGTTGCTGAATTTTATTAAGTACTATGGCAAATAGATTGGTTGTTTCTGATGATGCCAAATGTTGCTTGGATGCATAGTTGTTTTAGTGAATTGATGCAAGATAGTTTCTTGCTGAATTTTAATGGAATTTAACTATTTTGAACCGTTGGAAGTGTATCATAACATGTCGTTTTATGATTAAAATGTTAAACAAATTATCGTTGTTTGTTCATCCGAATTTTGTGCTACGTATGTTAGTAAATGATCTTTTGCAGGTGTATGTGTTTTGGTTAAGTGTAGAATGTGACACCCTGATGCGTCTGAGAATTTGGGAGTGTGACGGTTGTCACAGCTCCTTGGCGCTCGTCATGACCGTGACGGTCGTGACACCTATGACGGTCGTCATGAGCCTTTATTTGCTGCAATCAATAAAGTCCTAAAAAGAAAGATTGTGTTGTAGCCAAATGATTTTACATCAAGTTTACCATGCTGGAATACTTGAAAATCAAGTTTGGAACCCTAAACTTCACCTCTTCGAAGCTCATAGCTCAAGAATGGGATTGATGAGTTCTTGTGCTTTTTGAAAATCCCCAAAAATGCTATACAACTTTCATGTTTGAAGAAATTCTTGAATCCAAAGGGATCATGATGAGAATTGGCCTCAACGGTAACTGCCTCTTGAAGAACCAAAACTGCGTTGAAAATATTCTAAGTGTCCAAAGATTTTTTCAAACTTTGAAGCTCTATAACTCAAAATATAAGCAACTTTTTGTCATAGGTCAGTACGACACTTTTGTAGTACATTATGAGATCTAAAAATTGATCTTTGTAACTCAAAAAATGGATGTGTGGATTGAAAGTTATGATCTCTCAAATTTAGTGTCAACTAGAGGTTTTTCACATACTTAGAAAAATCCAACTTATCCAAGTTTACCCCTTTTGCAAGAAACCTCTCAAATCTTGATTTATTTAAGATCAAACTCATTGGTTACATACGTCTTGATGAAATTGAGTTTGAATGCTTCAATTTGGACCAAAAACCTTAAAAGTCCAAAGGGTTGACTTTGTCAAATGAAATTTGTATCAAATGAATTCAACTGTGTGATCTTCAATGAACTTAAATCTTTGAACTTTTCAATCATCCTAGATAGGCTCCAAGGATGTATATGAACATTTTGAATCATGTCCCAAGGCTTGGGATCATGCTTGGATCAAAATTCAAAGGCACAATTGACTTTTCCTGATAAAACCCTAATTTGGGGGCAGATGAAATTGGGCTTCAATGGACTTGTAGTGGGATCAATTAGCACTCGATTCTTGTTGAATATAAGCCTCTTGAGTGTACAGAGACTTGATTTGATGATGACCAATTCAAAACATTGACTGATTAAGCAATAATCCTCTTGATTCCAAAGATGCAAAACTCTAATTCAAATGGACCTCAACAACAACAAACTTGAAACAAAGTTAGAGTTAGGAAATATTGCTTGATGCTCTTAGAATGGTAATGGAATCTAGGGGTCAAAATTTTGGGTATAACAACAGTTATTCAGGAAGTTTACTACTTTAATTTGCTGTGTTCTGAAGATTTGTCTTACAGTCTTCAAAGGAAAGAAATGGAGTTAGATGATGAAAAACTATTCAACATATCACTTTCTCAATAAAGCTCAGTTCCTTGGAATGACTGATGATGAGAGACTTAGGTTTCTTGTCAGAAGAACTTCCATACTGGCTTAATGGATTGTAATATATGTTGATAGAAGAGTAACCTCAGAAGCTTCTGAAATACTTGTATTTCAACTGATTTTCCAAATCTGAAAGCAAGAAGAAACACTACCAAAACCTAACATCAGATGCTCTTCAATGTCAAAATTTTTGGAGGTTGATATTAGTGCAGGATACAGATGAAAAGAAACATTCGTGTTCTGAAATAAAAATCAAGTATTGAAGATCAAAAGGTGTTGTCAAATCTATCTTGCTTCAATATATTTGATATTATGGAGTCTGTTCTTTAAGGTGATATCTTAAGAAACTCCATTGTTTCTTGATTGAGGATCATCATGGAAGTTGTTTTAAAAGATATTTCTATAATAAGTCTTCAATTTATTTTGAGTTTTGTCAACCATACTAAGACAATATTTTGATTTACTTTGTGTAAATTTTGATAGTTAACACCATCTGGTTCTGAGCTTGTCAATGATTTTAGAGTCAAAAGATTTAATCCTAGACCATGAGATTAATGACTCTGCTTAGAACAACATTTTGTTCCTATCATATCTCATCCTAGACTTATACTCTGGAGTGACTTATGA